>CM066606.1:3787500-4387500 GCA_033816785.1 Picus viridis
TATGGATAGAATCAACAGGATAAAAGAGCCAATTTTATTGCCCAAGAAGAAGGCAGGGGGAAAGGGAGCTTTGGCACATTGTCTAAAATCTCCAGCAGGTAACAGATGATAATTAAAGAAAAAAGTAATTTGAAGAGCTTTCCACTCTGAAGTACATAAACAGTATTTAATTATTGTGAGTGACAGGAAGAAAAATCCCAGGACTCTCTTTAAATCCAAAATAGGTTGTAGATCCAAAACACGGGAAGAGGAAGAAAGCATGTACAATATTGTTTCCTAAAGCAGTAAAAACTAGGCCCATGAGATACATTGAGTGCAACAAAGGCAATTGTTTGAATGAATGAAATTTGGACACTGCCTATTACACTTTCTATTCAGCCTGAGACTTAGGTGGATAGTGTTTATTTGACCTTCTTCCCTGCCATGCTTGCTGTCTGGTCTCACAAGTGTGCTGCCCACAGACAATCTGCATATTCCTGTGCTGTCTGTACCTGCTCTTGACTGTCTTTGCATCTGTCTGAATCTATAGTCAGCTCTGGGTTTCACCCAGGAAATCTGTTTAGCAGCAGACGGGTAAATTCAGCTCAGTTCATGCCTTTTTCACTCCAAATCCTGATGTTCACACCCTTTGGGTACAAGTTTTTTTGGTCAGCTCTTCTGAGAACCCACAGTTGTGCAAGGAGTGTTGCATGTATTTCAGCAGCTAGAAACAGGATGGGTGATAAATCAGCTTTTATGTGTGTGGTTAGTCAGGGAAGTGGCTGCAGTGGTTAATAGTTGTAATTACTGTCATTTACTCCATAAAGCTCAGGTGCAATGGAATGTGAATGTGGAAGGGAATGGAGGGAATGTGTGTGTGTGTGTGTGTGTGTGTGTGTGATAGCACCAGGCCCATCACTGAACCAGCACTAAGTATCAGAACATGGGAAGGTGCGCCCAGAGGAACAGCTCTCAGCACATCACTCTTCTGTCTCAATCCATGCTGGATGGAGAGGTTCTACTTTCAGACAATGATGGGGATTGATCAAGAGCTCAGTTAGAGGCAGCTTTTAACACAGGGTGAGAATACTGGGTGAGAAGGAGGAGAAACTAAGGCTATTCAGAACTAGTGGCTGTGGAAAACCTAGTGGGCACTACACAGAATCATGGAACCGCTTTGGTTGGAAAGGACCCTCAAGATCATTATGCCCAGCTGACAACACCACTGTGGCCATTAAACTATATCCCAAAATACCATGTCCACATCATTCTTGAACAGCTCCAGGGATGGCAACTCCACCACTTCCCCGGGCAGCCTGTTCCAATGCCTGACCACTCTTGTGGGGAAGAAATCGTTCCTAATCTCCAACTTAAACCTCTACTCAGCCTCCTTTCCTCCAGGCTAAACAAGCCCAGTTCCCTCAGCCTGTTCTCCAAGCCCTTCACCAACTTCACTGCTCTTCTCTGAACATGCTCCAGCAACTCAATGTCCTTCTTGCAGTGAGGGGCCCAAAATTACAGTGACCTAGGGATCTGGGCTGTGTACTTTTTTTCTCTGTTAGTATCTGTGTTCTTACAAAAGATTAAGTCCTTTCATCCTCATCAACCTATAACTGTTGCTTTTGTAAGGAAAAGATGCAGTATAAGGTGAACCTCAGGCCAGCCATGCTGTGTCCTAGATGTGGTCATATTTAGTGACATTCCTTTTCCAACCTGGTTAGTTCTGTTCTATTCTATTCTATTCTATTCTATTCTATTCTATTCTATTCTATTCTATTCTATTCTATTCTATTCTATTCTATTCCATTCCATTCCATTCCATTCCATTCCATTCCATTCCATTCCATTCTATCTTATATTATTCTGCTCTATTCTATTCTATTCTATTCTATTCTATTCTATTCTAGTTTCTATCCTACCCTATCCTATCCTATTCCATTCCATTCTATCCTATCCTATTCTATGCTATCCTATCCTATCCTATCCTATCCTATCCTATCCTATCCTATCCTATCCTATCCTATTCCATTCTATCCAATCCTATCCTATCCAATTCCATCCTATCCTATCCAATTCCATCCTATCCTATCCTATCCTATCCTATCCTATCCTATCCTATCCTAATCCCTTCCCTTCCCTTCCCTTCCCTTCCCTTCCCTTCCCTTCCCTTCCCTTCCCTTCCCTTCCCTTCCCTTCCCTTCCCCCTTCCCTTCCCTTCCCTTCCCTTCCCTTCCCTTCCCTTCCCTTCCCTTCCCTTCCTTCCCTTCCCTTCCCTTCCCTTCCCTTCCCTTCCCTTCTCTCTCTTCCCTTCTCTTCTCTCTAATGTCTATTCTATCCCATCCTATCCTATCCTATCCTATCCTATCCTATCCTATCCTATCCTATCCTATCCTATCCTATCCTATCCTATCTTATCTCATCCTACTCCTATTCTATTCTATTCTATTCTATTCTATTCTATTCTATTCTATTCTATTCTATTCTATTCTATTGAGGAGCTCTCAGTTTCTCTGATCACAAGAGTGAGTGAGGTGGTGCAAAACATCGAGTACCCCATAATTTAATCTGATTCAGATCACCTGAGACCCTGATGCTGTTGTACTGGTTCCATGTCAATCTAAGCAAACACTAAGCCTTGAGGTATTTTCCTACAGGGCACACAGTGCTTTAGTCCAAAAGTGTTGGAAGGTAGTTACCAATATTTAACAAAAATATAGACTTATGCCATGAGAAGAAGCCTCAGCATGAATTGATTTTGTAGACACCTCTCCATGTATGCACTATATTAATTAACAGGGTTTTGGGGGTGGGTACTGTCCTCAGTCTTCTTAGTACCTGATTTATTCAGGTCATTCTTTGAATCTTAGTCAACGAGATAAGGAGTAGACCTCCTAATTGATTTGTAATGCTTCTGAAACCACCTTTCTTTGGAAGTGCATGGGCTGTTTCCTGAGATTGTGGAAAGGATCTCTTAAAATTGCTTGTGGCTCCACCCACTCATGGAAAAGGTAGCTGCAAGACAACATTTATTTTTAAACCACTCATTACTATTTAGGAAGCTCTCCAGATATATGCAGAGACTCAGCTGTTCAGCCAAGCCTTTAAAGTGACTGAAACCCAGTGTTGTTTTCTTTGGGTGGTATGGATGTTTGGTTAACTTTATTTTAATATATATTTTCTTGTGTTATTTCCTGGTTCCACCAGAGGCAGATTTTGACAGCCTGTCATGGGATGGGTTGAGTGGGAAAGGACCTTTGAAGCTCATCTAGTCCAGCTCCCCTGCAGTCAGTAGGGACATCTGCAACTAGTGAAGGTTGCTCAGACTCCTCAAACAACCTGACCTGGAATGGTTCCAGGCATGGGGCATCTACCTGCCCAACTCTTTGGCCAACCTGGGCCAGTGTCTCAGCATCCTCAGTGTGACACATTTCTTCCTTCTACCTGGTCTAAATCTCCCTCTTTTGGTTTAAACCCATCACCCCTTGCTCTGTCACCTGAGGCCCAGCTCAATAATCTGTCCCCAGTCATGCAAGTGTTATACAATAGAATAAACCAGGTTGGAAGAGATCTTCAAGATCATTGTGTCCAACCCATCAACCAATCCAACCCACCCAAACAACTAGACCATGGCACCAAGCACCCCATCAAGTCTCCTCCTGAACACCTCCAATGAAGGTGACTCCACCACCTCCCTGGGCAGACCATTCCAATGGGCAATCACTCTCTCTGTATAGAACTTCTTCTTAACATCCAGTCTAAACCTCCCCTGGCACAGCTTGAGACTGTGTCCTCTTGTTCTGGTGCTGGCTGCCTGGGAGAAGAGACCAACCTCTGCCTGGCTACAACCTCCCTTCAGGGAGTTGTAGAGAGCAAGAAGGTCACCCCTCAGTCTCCTCTTCTCCAGGCTAAGCAACCCCAGCTCCCTCAGCCTCTCCTCATAGGGCTTGTGTTCCAAACCCCTCACCAGCTTTGCTGCCCTTCTCTGGACACCTTCCAGCAAGTCAACATCCTTCCTAAACTGAGGGGCCCAGAACTGGACACAGGACTCAAGGTGTGGCCTAACCAGTGCAGTGTACAGGGGCAGAATGACCTCCCTGCTCCTGCTGGCCACACTGTTCCTGATGCAGGCCAGGATGCCTTGACTTGAGATAATTCATTGCTGCAAAACTATTCTGAATCAATAAAGGAAGCTTCATAACCTGGGGGACACTGATTCATTGTCACCATTCAAGTATTTGGATGAGTGTAAAAAGCATACAGGGACAAAAAGACGTTTATGTCAAGATGAAGAACGGTGCTTTCATGACTTAGCAAAACAAGTATTTAGCAATTATTTACATGTGTAGGGATATGTATCACAGAATCACACAGAACTGCAGAATCACAGAATGTCAGGGGCTGGAAGGGACCTTGAAAGCTCATCCAGTCCAACCCCCCTGCCAGAGCAGGATCACCTACACCAAGTCACACAGGAACACATCCAGGCAAGTCTTGAATATCTCCAGAGAGGGAGACTCCACAGCCCCCAGAGCATCCTGCTCCAGTGTTCTGTCACCCTCACAGGGAAAAAATTTCCTCATGTTTCCATGGAACTTTATATGCCTCAGCCTCCACCACTGGCCCTTGTGCTGGCATTGGGCATCACTGAGCAGAGCCTGGCTCCAGCCTCTGGGCACTCAGCCTGCACAAACTTTATAAACACAAATTAGGTCACCCTTCAGGCTCCTCCTCTCCAAGCTGAAGAGCCCTCAGCTCCCTCAGGCAGTCCTTGTAAGGGAGATGCTCCACTCCCCTAATAATTTTTGTGACTCTGTGCTGGACTTTTCAGTCCTAGATCTGAGGGGCCCAGAACGGGACACATTACTCCAGATGCAGCCTTGCTAGAGCAGAGTAGATGGGGAGGAGAACCTCTCTTGGTCTAGTAACCACATCCCTCCTAATACAACCCAGAATGGTGCTGGCCTTCTGGGTCATGAAAGCACATTGCTGGCTCATGTGTGATCTCGTGGCTTGGGCAGCAACACTCTGTGCTGGGTTGGGAACTGGCTGGAGGGCCGGGCCCAGAGAGTGGTGGTGAATGGTGCCACCTCCAGCTGGAGGCCAGTCACCAGTGGCGTCCCCAGGGATCAGTGCTGGGCCCCATCCTCTTCAATGTCTTCACTGATGATCTGGATGAGGGGATTGAGACATCAGTAAATTTGCAGATGACACCAAGTTGGGAGCAGATGTTGGTGAGTTAGAGCGCAGAAGGGCTCTGCAGAGGGACCTCGATCACCTGGACAGATGGGCGGAGTCCAATCAGATGGCATTTAACAAATGCAAGTGCCAGGGGCTGCACTTTGGCCACAACAACCCCAGGCAGAGCTACAGGCTGGGGTCGGAGTGGCTGGAGAGCTGCCAAACAGAGAGGGACCTGGGGGTGCTGGTCGACAGCTGCCTGAACATGAGCCAGCAGTGTGCCCAGGTGGCCAAGAAGGCCAATGGCATCCTGGCTTGCATTAGGAAGAGTGTGGCCAGCAGGAGCAGGGAGGTCATTGTGCCCCTGTACTCTGTTTTGGTTAGGCCACACCTTGAGTCCTGTGTCCAGTTCTGGGCCCCTCAGTTTAGGAAGGACATTGAGACACTTGTATGTGTCCAGAGAAGGGGAACAAGGCTGGGGAGAGGCCTTGAGCACAGCCCTGTGAGGAGAGGCTGAGGGAGCTGGGGTTGCTTAGCCTGGAGAAGAGGAGGCTCAGGGGCAACCTCCTTGCTCTCTACAACTACCTGAAAGGTGGTTGTAGCCAGGAAGGGGTTGGCCTCTTCTCTCTAGCAACCAGCACCAGAACAAGAGGACACAGTCTCAAGCTGCACCAGAGGAAGTTTAGGCTGGAGGTGAGGAGAAAGTTCTTCACCGAGAGAGTGATTCGCCATTGGAATGTGCTGCCCGGGAGGTGGTGGAGTCACCATCCCTGGAGGGGTTCAAGAGGGGACTGGACGTGGCACTTGGTGCCATGGTCTAGTCGTGAGGTTTGTGGTTACGGGTTGGACTCGATGATCTTTGAGGTCTCTTACAACCTTAGTAATACTGTGATACTGTGATACTGTGATACTGTGATCTGATGATGATGAGACTTACCTACTCATTTCAAGATTTCTTCTTCCTTTGAGCTAAAGAAACAGTATCTGAAGCCAGCTAACCTTCAGTGACACACAGGGAACAGTCTTACAAGTAGGTCTTTGGGCTGGTGTCACAGTTCATGGAGCTTGCCTGTTGCATGTTTTTTTAATTCATTTCTTCAAGCAATGTTAATGTGACTCATTCCCACAGATCTTTGTGGATATAGGGACCTTGAAAGAAGGTGGAAGACACACAGTCTACAGACAGTGGGATGCACAAGAAAATTTACTGCCACTCATGAGAAAAAAGGTAGGAAAGATAAGTAATAGGTTTGGGCACTTAGGTGTGTTGTGGACTTAATATTTTCAGGTGCAGGAAGTGTTTGGAGATGGCTGTGAGCAGTCATACAATCATAGAGTCAATAAGGTTGGAAGAGACCTCAAAGATCATCAAGTCCAGCCTGTCACCTGACACCTCATGACTACTAGACCATGGCACCAAGTGCCACGTCCAATCCCCTCTTGAACATTTCCCAGGACAGTGACTCCACCACCTCCCTGGGCAGCACATTCCAACAGCTAACAACTCTCTCTGGGAAGAACTTTCTCCTCACCTCCAACCTAAATCTCCCCTGGTGCAGCTTGAGACTGTGTCCTCTTGTTCTGGTGCTGGTTGCCTGGGAGAAGAGACCAACCCCCACTTGGCTACAACCTCCCTTCAGGGAGTTGTAGATGGCAATAAGGTCTCCCCTGAGCCTCCTCTTCTCCAGGCTAAACAACCCCAGCTCCCTCAGCCTCTCCTCACAGGGCTGTGCTCAAAGCCTCTCCCCAGCCTTGTTGCCCTTCTCTGGACACGTTCAAGAGTCTCAATGTCCTTCTTAAGCTGAGGGGCCCAGAACTGGACACAGGACTCAAGGTGTGGCCTAACCAGTGCTGAGCACAGGGCAGAATGACTTCCCTGCGCCTGCTGGCCACACTGTTCTTGATGCAGGCCAGGGAGAAGAGCTGGCACTGAGCAGAACTGCAACAAGTAGAAGTTATGTGGCAAATATTAAATCAAAGGGGTACAGTTCTGTCTTCATGAGGTTGGTGGGGTTGGCCGACTGTGAAAAGAGGAACTTTTGGTACCCCTTCCCACCCACACACTTCCTCATCAGCAGTGACCTTGATAACATGATCTTGATAACATGGTAAAGACTGCTGTTTTCCCAGGACCCTTGCTGATAACAGCATGTACGCCAGACCCAGCTCTGCAAACCTCCTCCTTGGCAATAACTTTATTTGCCATGGAGACCTGAGGTCTGTTCTGTACGCTGAAAGCAAATACATAAACAAATCCTCTCACCTGAAAAAATAGAGATGAAAGCTCATAGGAAAAATGCTCCATTCCTTTGGTGGATGAGGTCCCTCTGTACCATCATGGGCGTGGGGAGAGGGAAAACTGAGGAATTGGTGGCCTCTGCTTCCAGCACTGTTTATACCTTTGGTTGACATATAGATATCACAAATCTCCCACCCCACTGGCTTTGTGCTACATTCCTTTTGTTCAGGCACTGGAATAGGTTGCCCAGGTAGGTGGTGGAGTCACTGTCCCCTGGAGGTGTTCAAGAAATGTGTGGACAGGGCGATTCAGGACATGATTAAATGTCCATGGTGGTCTGTGGTTAAAGGTTGGGCTTGATGATCTTAGAGGTCTTCTCCAATAGAAAGAATTCCATGATTTTACTTTTTTTATTTTCTTGTCTTTTTTGGGGGTTTTGTTTGGTTGTTTTTGATTTTTTTTTTTGTCTGTAGGGCTGCAAGGAAAGATTTTGCCAGGCAGTAACTCTAGGTTTGCACTTTTTTTTTCAGAGCTTGCATGCAGAAACTCAGGTGACCTCCATGTGAAAACTTCAGTCTTTGCTAGGCTTCACCACGATATTGTCAGTTAGGAAAACTTAAGCAGGCATGTGTAAGGAGAATGAGAAAGGAGCCCAGGTGTCCTCTTTTGCTGAAGGGGAGGAAGCCATGTGAAGAAAATGGCTTCCTGGCCTGCATCAAGAATAGTGTGGCCAGCAGGAGCAGGGAAATCATTCTGCCCGTGTACTCAGCACTGGTTAGGCCACACCTTGAGTCCTGTGTTCAGTTCTGGGCCCCTCAGCTTAAGAAGGACATTGAGACTCTTGAATGTGTCCAGAGAAGGGCAACGAGGCTGGGGATGGATTTGGAGCACAGCCCTGTGAGGAGAGGCTGAGGGAGCTGGGGTTGCTTAGCCTGGAGAAGAGGAGGCTCAGGGGAGACCTTATTGCTCTCTACAACTACCTGAAGGGAGGTTGTAGCCAGGTGGGGGTTGATCTCTTCTCCCAGGCAGCCAGCACCAGAACAAGAGGACATAGTCTCAAACTGTGCCAAAGGAAGTTTAGGCTGGAGGTGAGGAGAAAGTTCTTCCCAGAGAGAGTTGTTAGCTGTTGGAATGTGCTGCCCAGGGAGGTGGTGGAGTCACCACCCCTGGAGGTGTTCAAGATTGGATTGGACGTGGCACTTGGTGCCATGGTTTAGTAGTCAGAGGAGTTGGGTAACAGGTTGGACTTGATGATCTTTGAGGTATTTTCCAACCTTGCTGATTCTATGATTCTATGCTTTAAAGATGACCACATTGCTTCTGAGGGTGCTGTGGGGTGGAAAGGGGAGCTCTGAAACAATAAAGGTGAAAAACAAACAAAAATCCCTATCAGCTTGGCTGGAGTTAGCAGAAAGTACACAGAGTATGCAGCACAGCTCAGACTTCCCCGTCTAAACCTTGCTTTCTTGCTCACCCACGCAAAATGCTGGCTGCAGATATGAAAGACTGAGGCAAAGCTTTACTTTGGTTTGTATGAGGAAGATACGAGCTCTCCAGGCAGCCCCAAGGCAAGGAAGATGAAGAGGATCTGATAGGGTCTTCACAGCACCCCAGCAGCACTTGGTGTTGAGAGGGTGGGACACTTAGGGGCACTGAGGGTGCAGGTTACAGAGGACTGTGCACTCTCTAAGTTCAACAGTGCTTGCTTTTGTGCTGTTTTCAATTTGACTGGAGCATCTTGGTGCCATGGTCTGGTAGTCATGAGGTCTTGGGTGACAGGTTGGACTTGATTATCTTTAAGGTCTTTTCCAACCTTATTGGTTCTATGATTCTATGATCTCCATGAGGGGGAAAGCTGAGAGACCTGGGGCTAGTTAGCCTAGATAAGAGCAGACTGAGAGCAGATCTTCTCAGTGATAATCAGTAGCTAAAGGACACAGGGCAAGAAGATGGAGCCAGACTCTTCTCAGCGGTGCCCAGTGACAGAAGAAAGAGTAACAGAAGCAAACTGAATTTGGAAGGGTCCATCTGAAGATGAGAAGAAATTTCTCTGTGTGAGGGTGCTGGAGCCCTGAACAGGCTACCCAGGGAGGTTGTGGAGTCTCCTTCTCTGGAGAGATTCAGAACCCACTCAGGCACAATCCTGGGCAACCTGCTCTGGGTGACCTTGCTTTAGCAGTGTGGTTGAACTAGATGATCTCAAACAGTCCCTCCCAACCCCCACCACGCTTGGTGTAGTGTTTGCTATCAGTGGATGTGTCCTGTTTGCAAGTGGAAGTGGGCAGCTGGCTGAGTGAGCCTCTCTGCCCTCATGAGATGGTGTTGCTCTGCAGGCAGGCACGATAAGGCATGAATCATACCATCCCAAATGCTTGGCATCCGCATGAGTCATTGTTTTGCTGCCACGTTTTACAATTCCTTCCTGTTTTGCAGCATCTGAGGGTTTGTTATGCACAGCATTCACTCTAAGGTGAAAATGTGAGCATTGGCTGGGAACAGTGTTTTTTTGTTTCCCAGGAAATCTCACAGTTAGTGTCTGTTTCAAAGGAGAATGAGACAAAAGAAACCCCTGAAACACACTGGAGAATTGGACACTCTGGAACAACTTTTGGCTTTGGAGCTGTTTAAAAAAAAAACCCAGTGATTAAATAATTAATGCATTTTCCAAATGAAAATATTCTCCACCGATTCAGAGATTCACAGATTGCATTGGGTTGGAAGGGACCCTCAAAAGCCATCTTGTCCGAGCACCCTGCAGTCAGCAGGAACACCTCCAACTGCATCAGGATGCCCAGGGCCACATCAAGTCTGATCTTGAGTGTCTCCAGGGGCAGGGCCTTCTCCACCTCCCTGGGCAACCTGTCCCAGTGTTCCATCTCTCTCACTGCAAAGAATTTTCTCCTGATGTCCATCCTAAATCTGCCCTGCTCCAGTTTCAAACCATTGCTCCTTGTCCTATCCCTACAAGCCTTTCCAAACTCGCCCTCCCCAGCCCTCAGATATTGAAATGTAGCTGTAAGGTTCTCCCCAGAGCCTTCTCCTCTGCAGGCTGAACAACCCTGATTCTCCTTGTCTTCACAGGAGAGGTGATCCAGCCCTCTGATCATCTGTCACTTGCTGGTTTAGGGTTTCTAAAATCTCCTCAGTGAAATGTGAAAATGGCTGTAACTGAAAAAGTACTTTCCTTTATTAAAACGTCAACAGCAAACCTTGGCACTAGCAAAACACAACGCTTGGAAGTCCTACCAGCGTGGGCCCTGCTTGAAATGTGATTTTGGCAACATCCCCACACTATTTCTGTCAAAATAACAGAATCAAAGAATCATCCAACGGTTTGGGTTGGAAGGGACCACAAAGACCATCTAGTTCCAACCCCTGCCATGGGCAGGGACACCCCACTAGCCCAGGTTGCTCAAGATCTCATCCAACCTGACCTTGAACACCTCCGGGGGGGACATCCACAGCTTCTCTGGGCAACCTGTTCCAGTGTTTCACCACTTTCACTGCAAAGAATTTCTTCCTAACATCCAGTCTTAATCTGCCTTCAAGCTTACATCCATTACACCTCATCCTATCACAACAAGCCCTTCTAAACGGTCCCTCCCCAGCCTTCCCATAGGTCCCCTTCAGATACAGAAACACAGCTTATAAGGTCCCCCCGGAGCCTTCTTTTCTCCAGGCTGAACAGCCCCAGCTCTCAGCCTGACTCCATGGGGAGGTGCTCCAACCCTCTGATCATCAAAAGGATTAATCAAAAGATTTCGAGGGCTACCTCTTTGTGTACAGATGCATGCACAGAGAGAGAGATGTGAACACTAAAACCGGTCAGGGAGGAAGGGCGAGTTCTTCACAATGAGGGTAGTGGAATACTGTAACAAGCTGCCCAGAGATGTGGTGGACACATACATGGACACATTCAAGCTCAACTCTGAGCAAGTTAAAGATGTCCCAGCTGACTGCAGCAAAGTTGGACAAGATGTCCTTCAAAGGTCCCTTCCAACCCAATGCTTTTTGTGATTCTGTGAAAATTCAAGAACATTATCACAGTTTTATGTGGACCAGACATTGAAATGCCTTTCCCATTTCCATTCCATTAAGCTTAACTCTAACACAAGCCCTGTGAGGAGAGGCTGAGGGAGCTGGGATTGTTTAGCCTGGAGAAGAGGAGGCTTAGGGACACCTTCTTGCTCTCTACACCTACCTGAAGGGAGGTTGTAGCCAGGAGGGGGTTGGTCTCTTCTCCCAGGCAACCAGCACCAGAACAAGAGGACACAGCCTCAAGCTGTGCCAGGGAGGTTTGGGCTGGGTGTTAGGAAGAAATTCTTCCCAGCAAGAGAGATTGGCCATTGGAATGTGCTGCTGAGGGAGGTGGTGGAGTCACCATCACTGGAGGTGCTTAGGAGGAGACTGGATGAGGCACTTGGTGCCATGGTTTAGCTGATGAGATGGTGTTGGGTGATAGGTTGGACTCAACGATCTTGAATGTCTTTTCCAACCTGATTAATTCTGTATTCTGATTTAGATGCATAGGCATGTGTAACAGCATGTTAGCTCAGGGTGAGAGTGTAGGTGGCATTGTCTAAACAGGAACAAGTGAGAAGATATTTGTGGGGGATATGTAATTCCCTCCTGTATCACCAGTGCCAAAATAGGTTAAGAAATCTATTGGAAGTATGAAATGGAATTGAAGCTTTGGTATTTTGTTTTTCATTTTCACTTTTTCTGTGTGTGTGCCTCTGATGCAACTGTTTCTTGCAATACCATTAAAGATGTTGATAAATGACAGAGGGTCCATGGAGGAGACACAGCTTGAAAAGCATCTCCCATACTAGGAGGACCAACAGTTGGTTTACCAAAGATAAAGTTAGGAGATATAATTCAATACAATACAATTCAATACAATACAATACAATACACCAGGTTGGAAGAGACCTTCAAGAACATCGCGTCCAACCCATCAACCAATCCAACCCACCTAAACAACCAAACCATGGCACCAAGCACCCCATCAAGGCTCCTCCTGAACACCTCCAATGATGGTGACTCCACCACCTCCATGGGCAGCACATTCCAATGGGCAATCACTCTCTCTGTATAGAACTTCTTCCTAACATCCAGCCTAAACCTGCCCTGGCACAGCCTGAGACTGTGTCCTCTTGTTCTGGTACTGGCTGCATGGGAGAAGAGACCAACCTCTGCCTGGCTACAACCTCCCTTCAGGTAGTTGTAGAGAGCAATAAGGTCACCCCTCAGTCTCCTCTTCTCCAGGCTAAACAACCCCAGCTCCCTCAGCCTCTCCTCACAGGGCTGTGCTCCAGACCCCTCCCCAGCTTTGTTGCCCTTCTCTGGACACGTTCCAGCACCTCAACATCCTTCCTAAACTGAGGGGCCCAGAACTGGACACAGGACTCAAGGTGTGGCCTAACCAGTGCAGTGTACAGGGGCAGAATGACCTCCCTGCTCCTGCTGGCCACACTCTTCCTGATGCAGGCCAGGATGCCATTGGCCTTCTTGGCCGCCTGGGCACACTGCAGGCTCATGTTCAGCCTCCCATCAACCAGCACCCCCAGGTCCCTCTCTGCCTGGTCGCTCTCCAGCCACTCTGACCCCAGCCTGTAGCACTGCCTGGGGTTGCTGTGGCCAATGTGCAGCACCTGGCACTTGGATGTGTTCAATCTCCTGCCCTTGGCCTCTGCCCATCTGTCCAGCCTGTCGAGGTCCCTCTGCAAAGCCTCTCTGCCCTCCAGCAGATCAACTCCTGCCCCCAGCTTGGTGTCATCTGCAATTGGTGTCCACTACAATTAAACTCTTCTCAGTTTAATGGTTTTTTGGTCTTTTGGAGGATCTCATTTTGGGTGAGAGTCTAGTCACATGGCCTTCAAGACTGGCCACATCAAGGCATCCCCACAGCTTATCTTTATTTGTTTAATGATCCCACTCCTTCCCAAAATACTAGAATGTCTCTACCCCTTCTCTACGTGCTGGAACAGGATTGGACACAAATCTGATTCATCTCCTTCCTTCTGACAGCTCTTAGTAAGGACTATATATGCTGATTCTCTCTACAGGAGCATTTGGTGGACAGCCTTCACAGACTCTCCAGAAGATCTAAGCCATCCAGACCATGCCATTGGTGTTTGACCTCCATATTCCTTACTGCAGGATCCCCAAGCTTGTCACTCCTACTCTTGTCCTAGCCTCCATTTAGTCCCCTCTAAAGCAGACAACATTTCTTTCCTTATCAGCTGTATATTCTAGGCCTCTGATCATCTTCACTTTTGGCCTGCATCAGGAACAGTGTGGCCAGCAGGAGCAGGGAGGTCATTCTGCCCTGTACTCAGCACCAGTTAGGCTACACCTTGAGTCCTGTGTCCAGTTCTGGGGCCCTCAGTTTAGGAAAGATGTTAACTTGCTGGAAGGTGTCCAGAGAAGAGCAAGGAAGCTGGGGAGGGGTTTGCAGCACAGCCCTGTGAGGAGAGGCTGAGGGAGCTGGGGTTGCTTAGCCTGGAGAAGAGGAGGCTCAGGGAGACCTCATTGCTGTCTACAACTACCTGAAGGGAGGTTGTAACCAGGTGTGGGTTGGTCTTTTCTCCCAGGCAACCAGCACCAGAACAAGAGGACATAGTCTCAAGCTGTGCCAGAGGAGGTTTAGGCTGGATGTTAGGAAGAAGTTCTTCATAGGAAGAGAGATTGGCCATTGGAATGTGCTGCCCAGGGAGGTGGTGGAGTCACCATCACTGGAGGTGTTTAGGAGGCTGGATGAGGCACTTGGTGCCACGGTTTAGTTGATGAGATGGTGTTGGGTGATAGGTTGGACTTGATGATCTCAAAAGTCTTTTCCAACCTGGTCTATTCTATTCTATTCTATTCTATTCTATTCTATTCTATTCTATTCTATTCTATTCTATTCTATTCTATTCTATTCTATTCTATTCTGTTCTGTTCTGTTCTATTCTATATCTATTCTATTCTATTCTATTCTATTCTATTCTATTCTATTCTATTCTATTCTATTCTATTCTATTCTATTCTATATCTATCCTATCCTATTCTATTCTATTCTATTCTATTCTATTCTATTCTATTCTATTCTATATCTATCCTATTCTATCCTATTCTATTCTATTCTATTCTATTCTATTCTATTCTATTCTATTCTAGAGGGTCTACATCCCTCTAGAATAGGGAAGCAGCAATAAAAATCACATGGTAAACTAGAGGGATAAAACCTCCAAGGGAACAATGCAGACTGCCTTCACATGAGCAAACAATGAGATACAGTTTTTTGGTTGTTTGTTGTTATTGGTTGGTTGGTTTGCTTTGGTTTTCTATTTTGTTGCTATTTTGTGCATTTTTGCTAATTTTTTTGCTGTTTTGTTCAGACTGGAGAAGAAGACCCTCCGGGGGAGACCTAATAGCAACCTTCCAGTATCTGAAGGGAGCTACAAGAAGGAAGGAGAGAGACTATTTGCAAAGGCCTGCAGGGACAGGATGTGGGGCCATGGCTTCAAACTAGAGAAGAGAAGATTTAGACTGGATGTTAGGAACAAATTCTGCACCATGAGGGTGGTGGAACATTGGAACAGGTTGCCCAGGGAGGTGGTTGGGGCTCCATCCCTGGAGATATTCAAGGTGAGGCTTGACGGGGCTCTGGGCAACCTGATCTAGTGGAGGATGTCCCTGCTGACTGCAGAGGAGGTTGGGATAGATGACCTTTGGAGGTCCTTTCCAACCCAGACCATTCTATGATCCTATAATGATCTTGTTTGCATCATTTTTTCAGTTGTGACCATCACTGTAAAAAAAAAATTGTGACCATAAGCTGTAAAAAGTTGACAGAAAAAGTGAAGTTTGTGGATACATATCCAAACTGAGAGGACATGGGTACTTCCTCCTGTTTCAGGAGTGACAGGATTATTTTATTTGATTGGGGTTTTTTTTAATTATTACTTAAAGTTGTATAGCAATTGTGAGAGTCTGAGACCACTGAAACAGTGCTTTTGAATAATAATAATCTTTTAAACCAGGTGACTTAAAAAACCAACAGGTCATTGCAATAAATTCCCCCTCCCCCTGCCACTGCTCTGTCCCTGTCAGGAAATTCTGCCTGTATCAAGGCTGTAGTCTGGGTTCTAAAGGCTCTTCCTCTGTTTTCAGCAGTGGAGCTGCAGACAGCAAGAGGCTGGAGCTGGGAGCTGGGGACATACATGGCATACACAGATCAGCTCCAAATCACTGAAAGCTGTGCACTTGCAGCTGCAGGGGATGCAGTCAGGCTGCAAAACTTGAGGCCCTTTCTACAGCCACTGGTGTCTTGCTCTGCACTTCGAGAACGGGCTCAGCAGCCGGAAGCTTCATATTTGCCTTCACACTGTTTCACAGTGTCACAGTATCACTAAGGTTGGAAGAGACCTTGAACATCATCAAGTCCAACCTGTCACCACAGACCTCATGACTAGACCATGGCACCAAGTGCCATGTCCAATACCCTCTTGAACACCTTGTTGAATGCCATCCCATTGGAATCCATCCATCTGCCCAGTCAGTCGAGGTCCCTCTGCAGGGCCCTTCCACCCTCTAACTGACCAACATCTGCTCCCAACTTGGTGTCATCTGCAAATTTGCTGATGACTGTCTCAATCCTCTCATCCAGATGATCAATGAAGATGTTAAAGAGGATGGGGCCCAGCACTGATCCGTGGGGGATGCCACTGGTGCCTGGCCTCCAGCTGGATGTGGCACCATTCACCACCACTCTCTGGGCTCAGCCTTCAGCCAGTTCCTAACCCAGCTCATAGTGCTGCTGCCCAAGCCACGAGCTGACAGCTTGGCCACCGTGGGGGATGGTGTCAAAGGCCTTGCTGAAGTCCAGGTAGACCACACCACAGGCCTCCCCACATCCACCAGGCAGTCACCTGATCATAGAAGGAGATCAGGTTGGAGAGGCAGACATTCACTCTTGCACAGAACATCAGATACAATTCAGTGTAAGAATCTGAGAATGCAGGTCTTTTGCTGGCCCCTGGTGTTTGTTTGAAGTTTACTGTTTTGCAAACTGTTTGTGCTTATCTGGTCTATTTTGCTTGAGCTCTTCCGCTGACTCATTTCCATCCAAGTCCAAAGCCATGGCCTGAGAAAGTACCTAAGTTCAGCGAAACAGACCATTTGGGGTTACACAGCCTTT
This sequence comes from Picus viridis, assembly GCA_033816785.1. NCBI lineage: Eukaryota > Metazoa > Chordata > Aves > Piciformes > Picidae > Picus > Picus viridis. Next base: position 3,804,081 of record CM066606.1, read on the forward strand.
GCTTCAGGAAAGATGTGGCTGAACAGGCTTAATTATTTCCCCTGCAGGGCTGTCTAGGTGTTACAAAGCCAGTGAGTGTTATGGCATGTCTCCAGAGAGGCACTGTGGGAAAGGCCAGATGGCTTTACTGGTAGCCACGGCACCAAACTGTACTTTCATCCCTCTGTATCCTTGGTCTCACCAGACCTTTTTATTTTCTCTTTAAGGTCTCCCCATAAGGATTCCTACACAGCACAGAGCCTTGAGCTCAGTAACTCTGCTTTGGAAAGCAGATGCTGCCTCAGCTGTAGGATTTGTCTTCTCGATTCCAAGACTTCACTTTATTATTTCTTTTATTTAAAAACATACTTCTGTTTTTAGACCAAAAGCTTGAACACTTTGTGGCTTGTTGTGACAAAGGTCATATAAAGACACAACAGATTACAGGTCCTGTCCAAAGAGTACTCAAAATGTCAGCCCAATCACCATTCCTGCTGACTGTCAGGGAGGCTTCACGCTATGGGGCATGGTTTAATGGCAGTGGTGCTCTTAGGTTGGTGGTTGCACTTGGAAATCACAGAATCACAAGAGCACAGAATGTTAGGGGTAGGAAGGGACCTTGAAAGCTTATTCAATCCAACCCCCCTGCCAGAGGAGGATCACCTAGAGCAGGTCACACAGGAACACATCCAGGCGGGTCTTGGATGTGTCCGGAGAAGGAGACCTTAGAGGTCTTTTCCAACCAAACCAATTCTATGGATCTGTGATTCCCTACATCCTTGCCTCAAAAAGCAAGAGTGTGCAAACCTCTGTGTGCAAACAACAGTTTCAGAAGCATTTTGCTTTCAGCTGTGATTGCCCAAAAGGAACCCTGCGGCAAACAGGATGCCATCGGGCAGTTCGTAAGATGGGCAAAGGCTGTCTCACCGGAAGGGTTACAGGGAGGTGAATTTCTCATTGCTGCTAAAACTTTGTCCAAATATATTTATGTATGCTTAGCTTGGGGCTTTGGCAGGAAGCTTTAATGCAGAAACAGCATGCCCTTCCGTCCTCCCTGAGTTTGAAAGCTCTTTCTGTGTGAGTCATCGGAATCCTGTGGTTTGTGTATCCTGAGAGGAGAAGGGCTCTCTGTGATTATCAGACACCATGAAAAAGTACCAGCCCCAAAATAAAATGATAAGGAAGTTAATTATTTCATAGGAAGTGTCTGCTGATGGCTTTCTGCTGCTTCTCCTCCTCTAGGTTTGCTGATTTCTCTCGAGGTCTTGTGTGGAGTGCAAGTGGTCCTCCCCTCCCTTAAACTGAGGTGCCCAGAACCTTGAGTCCTGTGTCCAGTTCTGGGCCACTCAGTTTAAGAAAGATATTGAGTTGCTGGAATGTGTCCAGAAGTGAGGGGTTTGGAGCACAAGCCCTATGATGAGAGGCTGAGGGAGCTGGGGTTGTTTAGCCTGGAGAAGGGGAGGCTCAGGGGAGACCTCATTGCTGTCTACAACTCCCTGAAGGGAGCTTGTAGCCAGGTGGGGGTTGGTCTCTTCTTCCAGGCAACCAGCACCAGAACAAGAGGACACAGTCTCAAGCTATGTCAGGGGAGGTTTAGGCTGGATGTTAGGAAGAAGTTCTACACAGAGAGAGTGATTGCCCATTGGAATGTGCTGCCCAGGGAGGTGGTGGAGTCACCATCACTGGAGGTGTTTAGGAGGCTGGATGAGGCACTTGGTGCCATGGTTTAGTTGATCAGATGGTGTTGGGTGAAAGGGTGGACTTGATGATCTCAAAGGTCTTTCCAACCTGGTTAATTATGTATCTAGCAGTTGTGCCTGTATCTGGTTTTGCTTTGCAGGGATGTATAATTTCTCAGAAGTGACTCTGTTGCTAATGGTCTCTTCTTGTGAGCTGGGGAAAGTAAGATTTAGAAAACAAGGCTCCTTGAAACCAGGGAGTCACACTGAACGTTCTCCATGTGCTGAACGGATGTTCAGACCTGTGCTAGTGCATGATTCTGTTCAGTAGCTGTCAAGGTGCATCTTGTCTCACAAGACATGATGAGAAGATGTTCATGGGTAACAGCTTTCTGTTAGTTCCCCTACAATACACAGAATCATAGAATGATCAGGTTGGAAGGGATCCTCAAAGGTCATCTAGTCCAACCCCCCTGTAGCAAGCAGGTACATCTTTGACTAGATCAGGTTTCTCAGGGACTCATCCATTTTGACCTTGCATGTCTTTAGGGACGGGGCCTCCACCACATCTCTGGGCAAACTGCTCTGGTATTTCACTACCCTCTTTGTAAAGAACCTGAGAATTTTTAAGGTTAGAAGGGACCTCAAGGATCATCCAGTTCCAACTCCCCTGCCATGGGCAGGGACACCTCACACTACAGCAGGTTGCTCACAGCCACATCCACCCTGACCTTCAAAACCTCCAGGGATGAGGCTTCCACCACCTCCCTGGGCAACCTGTGCCAGTCTCTCTCACCACCCTCATGGGGAAGAACTTCTTCCTAACATCCAATCTGAATCTACCCATTTCTAGTTTTGCTCCATCCCCCCAAGTCCTATCACTCCCTGACACCCTCAAAATTCCCTCCCCAGCTTTCTTGTAGCCTCCTTCAGATACTTGTAGGCCCCCTTCATTACTTCATTCTGTTCTATGATTTCATCCAGTATTTGCTTAACCTGAATCAAGTATCAAGTGGCAGAACAAGAGTAAATGCCCTGAAATTGTGCCAGGATACGTTAGGAACAATTTCTTTATTGAGTGATCAGGTTCTGCAACAGGCTGCCCAGGGAGGTGGTGGAGTCACCATTCCTGAAGGTGTTCAAAAACCATGTAGACATGACACTTAATGGCCATGGTGGTGTTAGTTCAATTGTTAGACTCAATCTTAAGGGTCTTTTCCAACCAAAATAATTCTATGATTCTATGAGTCACAGGATCATAGTATCATAGCATCATAGAACCATAGAACCATAGAATCATAGCATCATAGCATCATGGCATCATAGAATCATAGAACCATAGAACCATAGAATCATAGCATCATAGCATCATAGCATCATAGAATCATAGAGCCATAGAACCATAGAATCATAGCATCATAGTATCATAGCATCATAGAATCATAGAACCATAGAATCATAGAATCATAGCATCATAGAACCATAGCATCATGATAATCAGAGAGCTGGAGCACCTTTCCTATGAGGACAGACTGAAGGAGTTGGGGCTGTTCAGTCTGGAGAAGAGAAGGCTCTAAGGTGACCTATTTGTGGCCTTCCAGTATCTGAAGGGGGCTACAAGAAGGCTGGGGAGGGACTTGTCAGGCTATCAGGTGGTGATAGGACTAGGGGGAATGGAATGAAGCTGGAGGTGGGGAGATTCAGGCTAGATGTGAGGAGGAAGTTCTTCCCCATGAGAGTGGTGAATCCCTGGAATGGGTTGTCCAGTGAGGTGGTTGAGGCTCCATCCCTGGAGGTGTTTAAGCCCAGGCTGGATGAGGCTCTGGCCAGCCTGATCTAGTGATGTAGTGTGATCTAGTGATCTAGATCTAGTGATCTGATCTAGTGTGGGGTGTCCCTGCCCATGGCAGGGGGGTTGGAACTAGATGATCCGTGTGGTCCCTTCCAACCCTGACTGATACTATGATACTATGATCATGGAATCATAGAATAATAGGATCATAGAATCATAGAACCATAGCACCATGGAATCATAGGATCATAGCATCATAGAACCATAGGATCACAGCATCATAGAATCATAGGATCACAGCATCATAGAACCATAGGATCATAGCATCATAGAACCATAGGATCATAGCATCATAGAACCATAGGATCATAGCATCGTAGAACCATAGGATCATAGCATCATAGAACCATAGGATCATAGCATCATAGAACCATAGGATCATAGCATCGTAGAACCATAGGATCATAGCATCATAGAACCATAGGATCATAGCATCATAGAATCATAGGATCATAGCATCATAGAACCATAGGATCATAGCATCATAGAATCATAGGATCATAGCATCATAGAACCATAGGATCATAGCATCATAGAACCATAGGATCATAGCATCATAGAACCATAGGATCATAGAATCATAACATCATAGCATCATAGAATCATAGGATCATAGGATCATAGAATCATAACATCATAGCATCATAGAACCATAGGATCATAGGATCATAGAATCATAACATCATAGCATCATAGAACCATAGGATCATAGCATCATAGAATCATAGGATCATAGCATCATAGAACCATAGGATCATAGCATCATAGAACCATAGGATCATAGCATCATAGAACCATAGGATCATAGCATCATAGAATCATAGGATCATAGCATCATAGAACCATAGGATCATAGCATCATAGAATCATAGGATCATAGCATCATAGAACCATAGGATCATAGAATCATAACATCATAGCATCATAGAATCATAGGATCATAGGATCATAGAATCATAACATCATAGCATCATAGAATCATAACATCATAGCATCATAGAACCATAGGATCATAGCATCATAGAATCATAGGATCATAGCATCATAGAATCAAAGAATGTTAGGACTTGGAAGGGACCTCTAGAGATCATCCAGTCCAAGCCCCCATGTCAAAGCTGGGTCATGAAATGTGTCTGCTCACTTGAATCAGCACACAAATAGGTTTTCTAATTCTTCTGAGACACTCTATTATTTAATTTCCTACAATGCAACAAGACCCATGTATCCATGTAGTAAAGGAAATATCAGCTATGCTTTCTTCTTGACTTTACTCACAACAGACAAAGAGAATGTAGGAAAACACTTCATGCAAATAGGAAGGAACTCCGTGTTTTGTGATCCAGAACAAATTACATGGTGAGAAAAACAAGACCAACACTTCTGTCAAAGGCTTTCGTTCTCCAGGGCTGGCATTTGGCTTGTAATGTCACACTGCTCCAGAATAGTTCTCAAACCACTTCAAATTCCACCACCAGTGCATCTGCTGCAGGTGATGAGGCACGACACAGGTGTTTCCAAACACTCTAAAAGGCTGTGAAAGTGAGATTTGTATTTTGAGGACAGCAAGCCACTAAGCTAAGTCACTGTGGCCACACATTTTGAGTGCATCAGGCTCTGCCTGGAAAAAAGCTATTGTTTAGCTTCAGTTCCTCAGCTTACTGAAGAAGACTCTAACCACATTTTTCTGTATGCCTTGGGAGGTTTATGGAGAGTCCCTATCAAACTTGAGAATGAACCAATATCCTGTGAAGCCTGTACTCTCCCTCTGCAATGGAATCCAAATTACACAAGATCCTGGGTTAAACAGAGTTCATCTTCCTCTTCCTGGGTAATGCTTCATGACAAACTCTTGTCTTCTCTCCAGAATTAACCAGCTTCAAAGTTTTTCTCTCCTAAATTGCTGGGTTCAGAATCAAAGTGAAACGCTGCCCAAAGGAAAATCAAAGGGTACTCTGCCATTTTTACCTCATAGGAGAAGAATTTCACCAACTGTACTTAACTTTGTTGTTACTAGTGTTTTATTGGCTGCCGCTCTCTTCTTCAGCGTCGCTCTTTTTAACCAAGGACTTTGGATGTTACCCAGATGTTCACGTACACTGTATTTTGTTTTACTTGAGAGTGACCTCATGTCCTACAGACATGAAAAAAAAAACCCCAACCCCCACTTGGCAGTCTTTTGTAACCCTCTCTTCTTTCTAAGATCAGTAGAATCTGTAGTCACATTTCCTAGAAGCGATGTGCATTCTTGTATTTATTAATAAAGTCACTGTCAAAACAAAGCTTACGTGGAGAATAAGCTTCTTCTAGGGCATGGTAGGCAAGGAAAAGCAGTTTGGGACTAATTGACACTGAACTGGGGGAAAAGCAGTCTGACAGACACTAACTGACACTAAACTGGGCGGGAGTGCTGATCTGCTTGAGAGTAGGACGGCTCTGCAAAGGGATCTGCACAGGCGTGACCAATGGGACGAGGCCAATTGTATGAGCCAAGTGCTGGGTCCTGCCCTTGGGTCACAGCAACCCCAAGCAATGCTCCAGGCTTGAGGCAGAGTGGCTGGAAAGCAGCCAAGCAGAAAAGGACCTTTGAGTGCTGGCTGATAGCCAGCTGATGATGAGTCAGCAGTGGGCCCAGGTGGCCAAGAAGGCCAACAGCATCCTGGCCTGGATCAGAACTAGCATGGCCAGCAGCACCAAGGAAGTGATCATGCCCTGTACTGGGCACTGAGGAAGCTGTACCTCGAATACTGAGTGGAGTTTGGGCCCCTCACCAGAAGGAAGGTGATGAAGCAGGTCCAGAGAAGGGCAACAAAGCTGGTGAAGGGTCTGGAGAACAGGGCTGGTGAGGAGTGGCTGTGGGAACTGGGGCTGTTTAGTCTGGAGAAGAGGAGGCTGAGGGGAGACCTCATTGCTCTCTACAGCTCCCTGAAAGGAGGTGGGAGATGGGAGTCAGTCTCTTCTCTCTGTTACCAGGGGGCAGAACAGAGAGGAAATTGCCTGAAACTGTGCCCAGGGGAGGTTTAGGTTGAGTATTAGAAACAACTTCATTCCTGCAAGTGTTGAGGCACTGCACCAGGCTGCCCAGCGAGGTGCTGGAGTCACCATCCCTGGAGGCGTTCAACAGATGTGTGGCCATGGCACCTTGGGACATGGTTTACTGGCCACAGTGGTGCTAGGTTGATGGTTGGACTCCATGATCTTAGAGGACTTTTCCAACTGAAACTTCAAATTAATACACATTTTGCCACCCAGACCCTTATTCTTGCACTCCTAGCTGAATAACCACAGCACACTGCAGCTTTGCTCTGAAATTAAATGCCATGGACTGGGTTATGCTGCTACAAATTCCTGCATAGGTGTTGGTTAAAGGGGTAACAGAGTGGTGATGCTGTCCCTAGCACTGAAACACTTTTCCAGCTGTCAGCTCCTTCACAAATTTACTGTGAATGCAGAGGGTGCACACGCACCTTCTCCAGTGAAACAGCAACTTGGTTACTCTCTGTAAGGAATCCTTTTAAACACATGAAAAGTCTTGTGAGAACACCACTTCCAGTTCAGCCTACAGACTGTAACTCATCCCTCAAATATTACACAAGCCTTGGAGTTCCAGGCACTTCCTAGAATTTGGATTTTCTCTGAATTTTCAGGAGGTCTGCTTCTGTGGGATCATTAAGGTTTCAAGTCCATTTTTGCCTGAAGAAAACCACATACCACAATTCTCAGATGTGTTGTTCAGCTTTCCAGCTGTAATCAGTTCCATGGGGCTCTTTTATGCCTCTTTTTTCCCCCCTTTTTCTTTTCTTTTGCCTTTTTTACCTTTTTTTTTTTTTTCCACTGCCAGGAAGACAGTTTCATCAAAGGGCACTTGGATGAGCACTTGATAAGCAGCCAGTCAGGTAAATACACCCCAAACACATCAGTGAACCAGCTACCCATGAAATATTTTGAGGTTCAACAAGAGCAAGTGCAAGGTCCTGCATCTGGGTCGAGGCAACCCCTGGCACAAATCCAGGCTGGGCAGGGACTGGCTGGAGAGCAGCCCTGAGGAGAGAGACTTGGGGGTGCTGGGGGAGGAGAAGCTCAACAGGAGCTCTCAATGTGCACTTGCAGCCCGGAAAGCCAATCAGATCCTGGGCTGCAGCAGGAGAAGTGTGGCCAGCAGGGCAAGGGAGGTGATTCTCCCTCTCTGCTCAGCTCTGCTGAGACCCCACCTGGAGTACTGCCTCCAGTTCTGGAGCCCCTATTCCAAGAGGGATCTGGAGGTGCTGGAAGGTGTCCAGAGCAGGGCCACGAGGATGAGCAGAGGGCTGGAGCACCTCTCCTGTGAGGACAGACTGAAGGATTTGGGGCTGTTCAGTCTGGAGAAGAGAAGGCTCCCAGGTGACCTAATGGTGGCCTTCCAGTATCTGCAGGGGGCTACAGGAAGGCTGGGGAGGGACTGCTCAGGATCTCAGGTAGTGATAGGACTAGGGGGAATGGAAGGAAACTGGAAGTGGGGAGATTCAGGCTGGATGTGAGGAGGAAGTTCTTCCCCATGAGAGTGGTGAAGCCCTGCAATGGGTTGTCCAGGGAGGTGGTTGAGGCCCTGTCCCTGGAGGTGTTTAAGCCCAGGCTGGATGAGGCTCAGGGCAGGCTGATCTAGTGTAGGGTGTCCCTGCCCATGGCAGGGGTTGGAACTGGATGATCCTTGTGGTCCCTTCCAACCCTGACTGATACTGTACTATACTATACTATACTATACTATACTATACTATACTATACTATACTGCACTATACTATACTATACTATGTTGGAGAGGCCAACATGGTGGTGGCTTCACTCGGGATGCAAGAGATGAAAAAACCCAAACCTTAGTTTCTATTCTGCATCCCATTTGCCCTCTTTGTTAACATGTTCTGTCACAACAACCAGACACAATGCCCCTGAATGCCCTCTGACTTCAGGAGGGCATGAAGGCGAAGAAATTAATGGCAGTTGGTGAGAACCATCTTGAGAAAGCACCACAAGAAATCCACACCACTTTGGGGAAACATTTTATTTCATAGAATTGTAGAATCATAGAATTGTCAGGGTTGGAAGAGACCTCAAGGATCAGCCAGTTCCAAGCCCCCTGCCATGGGCAGGGACACCTCACACTGCAGCAGGTTGCTCACAGCCACATCCAGCCTGGTCTTAAAAACCTCCAGGGATGAGGCTTCCACCACCTCCCTGGGCAACCTGTGCCAGTCTCTCAGCACCCTCATGGGGAAGAACTTCTTCCTAGCATCCAATCTCAATCTATCCAGCTTCATTCCATTCCCCCTAGTCCTATCACTACCTGAGATCCTGAGCAGTCCCTCCCCAGCCTTCCTGTAGGCCCCCTTCAGATACTGGAAGGCCACAATGAGGTCACCTCGGAGCCTTCTCTTCTCCAGACTGAACAGCCCCAAATCCTTCAGGAGAGGAGCTCCAACCCTCTGCTCATCCTTGTGGCCCTTCTCTGGAGATGTGGATGGTGTCCACTTTGATCCACTTCTGTGCTGTTCAGTATCTTCATCAATGGTATAGACAGCATGATAGAGTGACTGAGAAGACTCAGGGATGGGATACCATCCAGAAAGATGTAGACAGGCTGAAGTGGGCTCAGGTGGAATTCATGAGGTTCAACAAGGCCAAGTGCAAGGTCCTGCACCTGGGTCAGGACAAACCTTATTATCAGTATAGGCTGGGGTGATGAGATTGAGAGCAGCCCTGCAGAAAGAGACTTGTGGCTGCTGGTGAATGAGAAGCTGGACATGAGCCAGCAATGGGCACTTATAGCCCACAAGGCCAATGGCAGCCTGGGATGCATCAAAAGAAGTGTGGTCAGATCAAGAGAGGTGATTTGATCCCTCAGCTCTGGTGAGAACTCACCTCAAGGACTATGTCCAGCTGTGGAGTCCTCAACACAGGAAAGACATGGACCTGCCGGAGTGGGGTCAGTAGAAGGACCATGAAGATGATCAGAGGGCTGGAGCACCTCTTCTACAAAGATGTGTTGGGAGAGTTGGGGCTGTTCAACCTGGAGAAGAGAAGGGTCTGGAAAGACCTTGCAGGGTGCCCAGGGAGGTGGTGGAAGCCTCATCCCTGGAGGTGTTTGCAGCCAGGCTGGAGGTGGCTGTGAGCAACCTGCTGTAGTGTGAGGTGTCCCTGCCCATGGCAGGGGGTTAGAACTGGCTGATCCTTGAGGTCCTTTCCAACCCTAACTATTCTATGATTCTATTCCATATCCAACCCCTTTGAAACAGCAAACATCATCTGTGGATGGACTTCTTATCTGTTTCTGCCTCTACCATGCTGATATTTTTATGACTTCTTATTTCACTCAGTAATAATACATGTGGAGGTTATACTTCTCTGCATTCTCTTCTGGTAAAAAGTCCTCACAAGGCAAGCTACAGACAACAAATGCCTTGCTGATATTAGGGAAACAACATTTGACACTAATCCCTCTCCTTCAAGAGAGGTTTGGAGAGGTTCAGAGAGGAGAGAGGGGAGGGGAGAGGTTCGGAGAGGAGAGGAGAGGAGAGGAGAGGAGAGGAGGGAGAGAGAGAGGAGAGGAGAGGAGGAGAGGAGAGGAGAGGAGAGGAGAGGAGAGGAGAGGAGAGGAGAGGAGAGGAGAGGGAGGAGGGAGGGGAGGGGGGGGAGGGGAGGGGGGAGGGGGAGGGGAGGGAGGGGAGGGGAGGGGAGGGGAGGGGAGGGGGAGGGGAGAGGGAGGGAGGAGAGGAGGGGAGGGGTCCTTCCCTTTCCTTCCCTTCCCTTCCCTTCCCTCTTTTCTTTTCTTTTCTTTTCTTTTCTTTTCTTTTCTTTTCTTTTCTTTTCTTTTCTTTTCTTTTCTTTCCTTTCCTTTCCTTTCCTTTCCTTTCCTTTCCTTTCCTTTCCTTTCCTTTCCTTTCCTTTCCTTTCCTTTCCTTTCCTTTCCTTTCCTTTCCTTTCCTTTCCTTTCCTTTCCTTTCCTTTCCCTTTCCTTTCCTTTCCTTTCCTTTCCTTTCCTTTCCTTTCCTTTCCTTTCCTTTCCTTTCCTTTCCTTTCCTTTCCTTTCCTTTCCTTCTTTCTTCTGTCATACTATTTGGATGGGAAGAACTGCTGACTGAAAAAGGAATAGAGATTGACTAGACCCTGACTGAAACAGAACTACTTTATGCAAAGCCAACCCCTGGATTTATTTGGGTTCTTCCTTAAACCAAACATTTTGCATATTCCTCATTATCACCTCTTCCTTATTTCTAGATTATTTAACTGCATTATTTTTTTCCCCTCAGAGGTTAGGTCCCATTAAAAAAAACAAACAAAATAAACAACAGAAACCCCCCAACAAAAACCAAGCCAACAAACAAAAAACCCCAAACCAACCAAACAAAACCATAAACAGCAAACAGAAAAACAAAATACAAACAAACACACACAAACCATTTTCCAAATCATCCTCTTTAATATCTTCATTGATGATCTGGATGAGGGGATTGAGACAGTCATCAGCAAATTTGCTGATGACACCAAGTTGGAAGTGGATGTTGATCTGTTAGAGGGCAGAAGGGCTCTGCAGAGGGACCTTGACAGGCTGGACAGATGGGCAGAGTCCAATGGGATGGAATTCAACAAGTCCAAGTGCCGGGTGCTGCACTTTGGCCACAGCAACCCCATGCAGCGCTACAGGCTGGGGTCAGAGTGGCTGAGAGCTGCCAAACAGAGAGGGACCTGGGGGTGCTGATCGACAGCTGACTGAACATGAGCCAGCAGTGTGCCCAGGTGGCCAAGAAGGCCAATGGCATCCTGGCCTGCATCAGGCACAGTGTGGCCAGCAGGAGCAGGGAGGTCATTCTGCCCCTGTACTCTGCATTGGTTAGGCCACACCTTGAGTCCTGTGTCCAGTTCTGGGCCCCTCAGTTTAAGAAGGACATTGAGACTCTTGAATGTGTCCAGAGAAGGGCAATGAGGCTGGTGAGAGGCCTTGAGCACAGCCCTGTGAGGAGAGGCTGAGGGAGCTGGGGTTGTTTAGCCTGGAGAAGAGGAGGCTCAGGGGAGACCTTATTGCTCTCTACAACTCCCTGAAGGGAGGTTGTAGCCAGGTGGGGGTTGGTCTCTTCTCCCAGGCAATCAGCACCAGAACAAGAGGACACAGTCTCAAGCTGCACCAGGGGAAGTTTAAGCTTGAGGTGAGGAGAAATTTCTTCACAGAGAGAGTCATTCGCCATTGGAATGTGCTGCCCAGGGAGGTGGTGGAGTCACCGTCCCTGGAGGCGTTCAAGAGGGGACTGGATGTGGCACTTGGTGCCATGGTCTAGTCATGAGGTCTGTGGTGACAGGTTGGATTCGATGATCTTTGAGGTCTCTTCCAACCTTGGTGATTCTGTGAAAACAGAAGTTTTGAGAAAGGAGGGGAAATGTGAGTATTTTCCAGATGGAATACGTGCCGAAAAGCAAACTCTTGCGAAGTCTAAAACATTTCCCTGTGCTTTGTTGTTGTTGCTGCTGTGGGTTGGTTGTTTGCTTTTTTAAATTGTGATTAATTTGCTCATGATTTGTGAAGGTCTGGAGATACTGGGGGTGGGGGGTGGGTGTTCCACTCCTTTTCTGATAAAGTAACATTTTTATTGTGTTGCCCAGCTCCATTCCAGATGCTTGCCACATGTAGAGTTGACAGACCCTTAGGTATTGTTGTCTGTGGTTCCTTGTTCCTTGGATGTGGTGGAGATAAAGAAATGAAAAAAAAAATCATCTTACTTGGGGAGCTGTGTGCTAGTTATTACTAATTTCCTGCAAAAGCTTAGTCTAAGCATCTCCACTGAACCACTCCTACTCCTCTACACTATTCCCAGTGCAGTTGTCAGCGTTGGTGCTGCACAGTGCTTTGGATGATGCTCAGACATCAGTTGATCTTCAGGGAAACCCCTACATTTCCTTTCCTGTTATTCATGGGGATTTCCCAGTCTGCTGCAGGAAAACAAGGATCAAAGTGTTTTACATGATGCTGGGTGTCTCCAGCTTCTTCACCCCACTTCAGTGGGTGGCCCTAAGTAGAATTATTGAAACTGCAGCAGCAGGAGGAACACAAGCATATTCGACAGATCTTCATTAAAATAGTATCTGTAAGACAGCTTAAAGCTTGAGGTTTCACTGGAGAAGAAGACAAAGGGAGCCTGTAGTTTTACAACACTGCTTTTTCTAGCAAGGTTAAGTAGCAAGAGACAGAATGAAGTTAGGGAGATTTCTTGAAACAAAATGTGGAGAAGGACTTGGGGGTACCAGTGGGTGAAAAAGATGGACACAAGCCAACAATGTGTGCTTGCAGCCCAGATGCCAGCTGTATCTTGGGTTGCATCAAAAGAAGCATGGACAGTAGGTCTAGGGAAGGGATTCTCCTGCTCTGCTCCACTCTTATGAGGCCACATCTGCAATGCTGGGCCCTGCTGTGGAGTTCTCAGCACAAGGAGAACATGAACCTATTGGAGCAGGTCCAGGGGAGGGCAACAAAGATGAAGCAAGGGCAGGCTGAGAGAACGGGGTTGTTCAGCCTGGAGAAGAGAAGGCTCCAGAGAGACCTTCTGGTGGCTTTTCAGTACTTAAAAGCACTTCTCAGAAAGCTGAGGACAGACTTTTGAGCAGGGCCTGTTGTGACAAGACAAGGGGTGCTGGTTTAAACTACAAGAGAGAGATTCAGACTAGAGAGAGAAGGAAGAAATGTTCTCCCATGAGGGTGGTGAGACCCTGGCCCAGGTTGCCTAGAGTGGTGGTAGATGGCACATGGCTGGCAACATTCCAGGCGAGGCTGTTGAGGGTCTTTGAGTAACCTGCTCTAGTTGAAGATGCCCCTGTTCAGTGCAAGGGGATCAGACTAGGTGACCTTTAAAGGACTTTTCCAGATTAAAGCATTCTATGAATTACAGACAGATCTGAGTGTTACACTTGAATTGAATAGACTAGACTAGACTAGACTAGACTAGACTAGACTAGACTAGACTAGACTAGAATAGAATAGAATAGAATAGAATTAACCAGGTTGAAAGAGAGCTTCAAGATCATCGTGTCCAACCCATCATCCAACACCACCTAATCAACTAAATCATGGCACCAAGAACCCCATCAAGTCTCCTCCTAAACAGTTCCAATGATGGCAACTCCACCACCTCCTTGGGCAGCCCATTCCAATGGACAATCTCTCTCTTTCTGAAGAACTTTCTCCTCGCCTCCAGCCTAAACTTCCCTTGGTGCAGCTTGAGACTGTGTCCTCTTGTTCTGGTGCTGGGTGCCTGGGAGAAGAGACAAACTCCCACCTGGCTACAACCTCCCTTCAGGGAGTCGTTGCAGCATGAAGGTCTCCCCTGAGCCTCCTCTTCTCCAGGCTAAGCAACCCCAGCTCCCTCAGCCTCTCCTCACAGGGCTGTGCTCCAAACCCCTCCCCAGCTTTGTTGCCTCACTTTTCCCACCTGTGCATCTGTAGAGCCTGGCACTGCCTCCTGTACCTCATCAAAACACCAAGAGCAATGGCATGTTGATGCAAGCACACGTTTCCCTAAAATGCAGGGGGAAAGCATGCCATGGCCCAGAGAGAAGATATTTTCACATTTATTAGGTAATTGCCAGTTTGTTTTCCAGCAGCAGCAACAGTGGAAATGTTGACATTCAGTTGCTGTCAAAAGGTAATACACCTGCCTTAGAAATATTAGGGTGGAATAGGGAGTAAGCAGAAGTGTTGCCAGCACACACCTTGCATTCCAAAGTCCAGCCTATGGCACCACTGTATTTCAAACTACCTACCTAGTCAACGTTGCATTTGAGACGGGTATGAGTTACAGTAAGGCCATATTAATATTTAAGTGATTAAATAAATAAAAGTATCTCTGTTTTTTTTTTAATCCAGTAGCGGTGGCAGTTCTTTCAGGCATGGAACTTACTTGCTCATGCATTTAGAGAAAGGAGTGAACTCGTGGTGAAGAGAGTTTGATGTAAGTAGGACTGAACATGAGCCAGCAGTGTGCCCAGGCGGCCAAGAAGGCCAATGGCATCCTGGACTGCATCAGGAACAGTGTGGTCAGCAGGAGTAGGGAAGTCATTGGGCCCCTGTACACCGCACTGGTTAGGCCACCCCTTGAGTACTGTGTCCAGTTCTGGGGCCCTCAGTTTAAGAAGGACATTGAGATGCTGGGATGTGTCCAGAGAAGGGCAACGAGGCTGGGGAGGGGTCTGAAGCACAGCCCTGTGAGGAGAGGATGAGGGAGATGGGTTTGCTGAGCCTGGAGAAGAAGAGGCTCAGGGGTGACCTTATTGCTCTCTACAACTACCTGAAGGGAGGTTGTAGCCAGGCAGAGGTTGGTCTCTTCTCCCAGGCAACCAGTACCAGAACAAGAGGACACAGTCTCAAGCTGTGCCAGGGGAAGTTTAGGCTGGAGGTGAGGAGAAAGTTCTTCCCAGCAAGAGAGACTGGCCATTGTAATGTGCTGCCCAGGGAGGTGGCGGAGTCACCATCACTGGAGGGGTTCAAGAGGGGACTGGGTGTGGCACTTGGTGCCATGGTCTAGCAGTCTTGAGGTGTCAGGTGACAGGTTGGACTTGGTGATCTTTGAAGTCTTTTCCAACCTTATTGATTCTATGATTCTATGATCATAATCATCACCTCTTCAGTTTCTCAGCATTTTAAAGCTGATTTGAGTTCATCTGAGAACTGTGCCAAAAACCCCAAACCACTCCAAAAACCTCACTTGTTTGCCCTGGAATAATGGCATATGTGTCCATAATCACACCCACCTTTTAAAGCATGAGGGGCTTGAAAATGAAAGACAGACAGCTAATTTGACTCTAGATGAAAATCTGTCCTCATCAGGACTGGAACTCACTGCAATCAGTTTGAAATATGTGGAGATGAATGTTAGAAAATAGATGTTTGCCTATACAGAGTTAGGGCTAAATGTAGGGAATATTAAATGACTGATTTGACCCACAATATCCCTAGCAAGTGTGATTTACATGGAGTTAATCACAGAATGAACATTTTCTTCCTATGTTTGAGTCATAGACTCATAGAATCAATAAGGTTGGAAAAGACCTCAGAGATCATCAAGTCCAACCTGTCACCCAAGACCTCATGACTACCAAACCATGGCACCAAGGGCCACATCCAGTCCCCTCTTGCACACCTCATGTTTAAGTAAGGAAAGATTCAAGTTCTATGCCAAGTTATTAGTGAAATTGTGCAAGAGAGAGTTGCATATACCCAAGGAATGTGAGGGCGTAAAACAACGTTCCTTTGTTATTTAACTCTATAACTGAGCTGCAAAGACTTCTGTTCGTGCATTTGTCACTGATTTTCCCATTTGGATTGTTGTTGTCTTCTGCTGTGCAGGTGGTACAGAATCATGGAATTGTCAGGGTTGGAAGGGACCTCAAGGATCAGCCAGTTCCAACCCCCCTGCCATGGGCAGGGACACCTCACACTACAGCAGGTTGCTCACAGCCACATCCAGCCTGGCCTTCAAAACCTCCAGGGATGAGGCTTCCACCACCTCCCTGGGCAACCTGTGCCAGTGTCTCAGCACCCTCATGGGGAAGAACTTCTTCCTAACATCCAATCTCAGTCTACCCACTTATAGTTTTGCTCCATTCCCCCCAGTCCTATCACTCCCTGACACCCTAAAAAGTCCCTCCCCAGCTTTCTTGTAGCCCCCTTCAGATACTGGAAGGCCAGAAGAAGGTCTCCTCGGAGCCTTCTCTTCTCCAGACTGAACAGCCCCAACTCAATCTGTCCTCACAGCAGATGCCCCTTCTTACTGCACAGGCAGTTTGACTAGATGACCTTTGGAGGCCCCTTCCAAGCCAGACCATTCTATGATTCTGTAAGTCCATGTTGTCCCAAAACCTTCCCCAAACCATTCAGCCTAGGCTTGGCTTGGAAAACTCAGAGTTAAAAGAGTGGCATGACGTGAGGTGAGGTGAGGTGAGGTGAGGTGGTGTGGTATGTGTGAGTGTTTCAATCCTCCCATGCTGTTTATAGAACATACACAACTATTTTGAGTTAGTTCCTGGTAATAATTATTTTAAGTAGGCACATGTTTTCCCTTTCCTGTTTTCCCCAAACACCCACACAGAACTGGAGGACAGTTGATTTGAAGGCATGTTAATAATTTTTCCAGAAGACAGGACAGATGTTAGCAGTTGTGGTCCCAATCAAGTCAGCATTCTCTCAGGAGCAGCTCTCCTGATGCAAGTTGTGTTCTTGAGTTTCATGGTAGCGTGTGGTATGCCTGCAGCTTTGCCAGCCAGGGACCTGCTCTACCACAAGACTCCCTCAAGGTGATGTTTCCTGCACACCATGATGAATCTGGTTGCAATCCACACTTAAAGGTGGATTCTGCTCACACCTGAGAAAAGTACACACAGCTTCATTTGTGAGAGAAGAAAATCCACAACAAGCATGTTTTTGTCTGAAAAAGCTGTTTAAGAAGGGGATTTTCATCCTGGTTTTATAGTACTTAGGGTGTTTGGGGGCCTCGTCCCTGGAGGTGTTTAAGATCAGGCTGGGTGAGGCTCTGGCCAGCCTGATCTAGTGTGGGGTGTCCCTGCCCATGGCAGGGGGGTTGGAACTAGATGATTCTTGTGGTCCCTTCCAACCCTGACCAATTCTATAATACTATGATTTTAATACAATACAATACATTACAATACAATACACCAAGTTGGAAGAGACCTTCAAGATCATTGTGTCCAACCCATCAACCAATCCAACCCACCTAAACAACTAAACCATGGCACCAAGCACCCCATCAAGTCTCCTCCTGAACACCTCCAGTGAAGGTGACTCCACCACCTCCATGGGCAGACCATTCCAATGGGCAATCACTCTCTCTGTGCAAAACTTCCTCCTAACCTCCAGCCTAAACCTCCCCTGGTGCAGCCTAAAACTGTGTCCTCTTGTTCTGGTGCTGGTTGCCTGGGAGAAGAGACCAACCTCTGCCTGGCTACAACCTCCCTTTAGGTAGTTGTAGAGAGCAATAAGGTCTCCCCTGAGTCTCCTCTTGTCCAGGCTAAGCAACCCCAGCTCCCTCAGCTTCTCCTCATAGGGCTCGTGTTCCAAACCCCTCACCAACCTTGTTGCCCTTCTCTGGACACCTTCCAGCAAGTCAACATCCTTCCTAAACTGAGGGGCCCAGAACTGGACACAGGACTCAAGGTGTGGCCTAACCAGTGCAGTGTACAGGGGCACAATGACCTCCCTGCTCCTGCTGGCCACACTGTTCCTGATGCAGGCCAGGATGCCAATGGCCTTCTTGGCTGCCTGGGCACACTGCAGGCTCATGTTCAGCCTACCATGAGGCACTTGGTGCCATTGCTTAGTTGATTACAATAGTGTTGGGTGATGGGTTGGACTCAACAATGTCAAAGGTATTTTCCAACCTGGTCTATTCTATTCTATTCTCAATGGACTCAATGATCTCAAAGGACTTTTCCTACCTGTTCTGTTCTACTCTATTCTATTCTATTCTATTCTATTCTATTCTATTCTATTCTATTCTATTCTATTCTATTCTATTCTATTCTATTCTATTCTATTCTATTCCATTCCATTCCATTCCATTCCATTCCATTCTATTCTATTCTATTCTATTCTATTCTATTCTATTCTATTCTATTCTATTCCATTCCATTCTATTCTATTCTATTCTATTCTATTCTATTCTATTCTATTCTATTCTATTC
This sequence comes from Picus viridis, assembly GCA_033816785.1. Lineage (NCBI taxonomy): Eukaryota > Metazoa > Chordata > Aves > Piciformes > Picidae > Picus > Picus viridis. The sequence continues at coordinate 3,822,298 of CM066606.1, forward strand.
TATTCTATTCTATTCTATTCTATTCTATTCCATTCCATTCCATTCCATTCCATTCCATTCCATTCCTTATTTAGTGCTTGGTTGATTTTACTGGCATTCAAAACACCGAAGAGTGCCGCCTGATAGCCCACCTTTGGGCTATGTCTGAAACAACAAAAGAATGACATTAATCTTCCACAAAATAAATTATTCATTTATATATTATTAGTTCTAGCTCACAGATACATACAGTATCTGCTATGCCTGTAGTCCTCATGTTAGGAATCATTCAGCTTCAGACCCATTCTCCCTCTTAGACACTTCACATTCAGCAGCACACCAACCTCACCCTTGTACACTTTATGTACATAAGTTATTATGTCAACAAATTACAACTTGGGTCTACTGGTGTTCCAAAAAAACCCTATAATATGTTAAAAACTCAAACACACAGCTTCCTTCCTGAAGAGTGCTACATTTTCCCTATCTGGACTATTCTGATATCTAAGTAGGGCTAGATTTTCAAAAGTGCTCCAGATCCAATAGCCCTTACTATACCCAGATTTTCTAAAGAATTCAACAACCACAGTGCCAACTTCTCTGGAAAAATGTAATTGACTCTACTGCTGACCAGGGAACTGAGTAGTTTTGAAACTCTGGCCCTGATATTGAGTGCTAAAGTCCAATCCCTCCAGCATTTACACACAAGGAGGACAGTGAGGTCTACTGTTGTGCACATCTGGGACACAGGCAAAATAAAAGCCCAATTATCTGTTTAGACAAGTTGGCAAGCATAAGAAGTAAATAAAAATAAAATCATTTAAAAAAGATTCTTATGCAGCAGATAGAAATATTTGATTTTCTTCATGCAGATGAACAGTTTTAATATTCTCCTGGGCACTGGAACTTTACATTCTGATACTAAAAACGCAACAATGCAATAAAGTGCAACGAGTTCATGCCATGAACGTCCACCAAGCCAGTATGGAGACTGCAGGAAGTACATGCAGGTTGCAGTGTGATTAAGTGAGGAACAGTCATGGAGCTTGAACTCTTGACTGGCCTGCATCAGGAGCAGTGTGGCCAGCAGGAGCAGGGAGGTCATTCTGCCCCTGTACACTGCACTGATTAGGCCACCCCTTGAGTCCTGTGTCCAGTTCTGGGCCCCTCAGTTTAGGAAGGATGTTGACTTGCTGGAAGGTGTCCAGAGAAGGGCAACAAGGTTGGTGAGGGGTTTGGAACACAAGCCCTATGAGGAGAGGCTGAGGGAGCTGGGGTTGCTTAGCCTGGAGGAGACTGAGGGGTGACCTTATTGCTCTCTACAACTACCTGAAGGGAGGTTGTAGCCAGGCAGAGGTTGGTCTCTTCTCCCAGGCAGCCAGCACCAGAACAAGAGGACACAGTCTCAGGCTGCACCAGGGGAGGTTTAGGCTGGATGTTAGGAAGAAGTTCTACACAGAGAGAGTGATTGCCCATTGGAATGTGCTGCCCAGGGAAGTGGTGGAGTCACCTTCACTGGAGGTGTTCAGGAGGAGACTTGATGGGGTGCTTGGTGCCATGGGTTAGTTGTTCGGTGGGTTGGATTGGTTGATGGGTTGGATGTGATGATCTTGAAGGTCTCTTCCAACCTGGTATATTGTATGGTATTCTATTGTGTTATCTCTCCTGCAGGTGTAAAGGCAAGCAAGTTCAGTCTTAAGTGCCTGCAAAAATACATGACTCATAACTCAAGGTAACCGCACAGACTGATAAAATCAACTGGCTGATTCCCTTGCACAGGCCAAGGGCTGGGAAGCACAGGCACCTCGAGGAGAAGCTTATCTCCTCTGAGTACATAGTGCTCAGTGGTGAGTGCAAAGAGTCCCAGGGAGACAAGTTTCCAGTTCAGCTGTATGAAGCAATTCATGGGTGGGTATCTCCACCCAGGTGAGATGTCTGCTATGCACCTGATTGCTCACCACAGGATGTATTTTTTCCAGTGCACTACACCTGTGACTGGTGTTGCCTTGTGGTCACATATTTCAGGTGTTCTGCAAGGCATGACATGCTTAGAAGCTTTCCTCAAGCCTCACTTCATGCAAAAGGGACAGTGTGACAATCTTTTTCTCCCTCCTTCCCCTCCCCTCACCCCCCCCCCCATTTATTTTGTGTTTATATTTTATTTATATTTTCTTGGGCTTCCCAATCTCTTGAAAGAAAATAATAATTTCAGGTTTTCATGATTGATTTGGAAGACATTTTGCTATTTCAAAGGCAGGAGCTGGCAGACAGTGTACAGTTTCTCATCCCCTTGCAGCCTACTAGTCTGACAATACCTCACCCCTACCTCTGCTATAGGGCTCCAAGCACCTCCTGCTGCACCCTGCAAGCTCTCAGCCCAGGACTGATCAGCCCAGAACCATGTTACAACTCTGGCTGATCCACCTGTCAGCAGGAGAGCAGGGTGCACCTGCACTTTCTTCACCATCTTCACAGGCTTTTCCATAAACTGTAGGACACCATCAGGGCCACAAAGATATGGTATTCATGGTATTGATCCAAGGGCTGTAACACCTCTGCTATGAGGACAGACTGATGGAGATGAGGTTGTTCAGTGTAGAGAAGACTTGGGGAGAACCTTGGAGCTACCTCCCAGTACCTGAAAGGATCCTACAGGAAGGCTGGAGAGGGACTTTCCATAAGGGACAAGGGAGAATGGTTTGGAGCTGAGGAAGTCTGGCTTAGACTGGATCTTAGGAAGAAGTTCTTTAGTACCAGGGTGGTGAGTCTCTGGAATAGGCTGCACAGGGAGGCTGTGGATGTTCCACTCCCTGGGGGTGTTGAAGGCCAGGTTGGATGAGGCCTTGAACATCTGAGTCTAGTTGAGAAGTGGAGAAGATTGGAGAAGATTGGAGAAGATGATCTCTGAGGTTGCTTCCAGCCTAAGCTATTCTATGGTTGCATGATCTGCTGACTGTGCAGTGGTGAGGCTGAGGGAGACCTCTGCATGAGAGGCCAGAGTCGTAACTCCACATGAGGCATAGCCAGGGCTGATGCCAGGTGATTTTAACCCTCTTGCTGTTCCTACAGCCTTGCCCTTGGTGCCCTGGAGTTAAACTCCATCCATGAGGGCTGCCTGAATAAGATAATTGAAGGAGAGGTGAAGTAAGGCAACAGAGCTGGTGAGAGGTTTGGAGCACAGCCCTATGAGGAAAGGCTGAGGGAGCTGGGGTTGCTTAGCCTGGAGAGGAGGAGGCTCAGGGAGACCTTCTTGCTCTCTACAACTACCTGAAGGGAGGTTGTAGCCAGGTGGGGGTTGGTCTCTCCTCCCAGACAACCACCAACAGAACAAGAGGACACAGCCTCAAGCTGTGCCAGGGCAGGTTTAGGCTGGATGTTAGGAAGAAGCTCTTCCCAGCAAGAGAGATTGGCCATTGGAATGTGCTGCCCAGGGAGGTGGTGGAGGCACCATCACTGGAGGTGTTTAGGAAGAGACTGGATGGGGTGCTTGGTTTAGTTGATTAGATGGTGTTGGGTGATAGGTTGGACTTGATGATCTCAAAGGTCTCTTCCAACCTGGTTAATTCCATTCCATTCCATTCCATTCCATTCCATTCCATTCCATTCCATTCCATTCCATTCCATTCCATTCCATTCCATTCCAAGTGCTACCCTGGTGCTTAGAATGGTTTTTACATTACCATTTACATTACCATAACTGTTTGTGAGAGACTAAAGCTTGTCTCTCCTGGTGTGACTCAACAAAGATAAAATCACTTGCTGCTTGCCCAGACAATAGCTGATGTGTGTTGGGCAGAGCCACTGGAAGGACTCTTGGAAGGTGCAAAGATAACATTGCTCACTGGACTGCAGCTGGCCTACAACAATGGCCCAAGGGCCCAGCCATCACGCTTTCAGGACAAGATCATTTCCATCCATCAGATACCCCAGGGAGGGAGGATGATGAGACAATGGACTCACCACCTGTTTCCTGATGTGTAATGAGTGTGTGGGTAGGTAGATGGAGAAGGAGGAGGTGGAGGCCTTTCCCCCTCCATTCAGACTCACATGAATACACAGAAAGATTTCCTGGGGCATGATCCCTGGACACTTACTTAAGATGATTTCCCAGAACGATATCCTGGGGAACAACACCTGGACACTTGCCTAAGGACTGAAAAACTGTATAAAAGACTGGAGCAACTACTGGCTTGGGAGAAGAAAACTGGAGAAGAAAAATGCAGAAGAAAGAAGATGGCACCACACGCTGGAAACATCATGGGGCAACACAATGGATCTTGGACTCTGAAAACCCTCTCTCCATGCCCTAAGTCCTGCCTGCTGCAACTCATGGAGCTGAAGAAGCTGCTCAGAGGACCACATCCCTTCTACAGCCAACTACAGACCAAACATCTCCTGCAGCACCTTTCCTCCACAGACTCAAACTGTCTTGGATGGGTGAGGGGTGTGGTAATATAATTCCTTTCCTCTTCTCTCTTCTCTCTCTGTTTTCTCTCTCTCTCCCTTCTGATCCACCCACTTTATTTATGTCCATCCACTGTATTTATGTAATAAATAGTCTAGCTGTTGATATTTTGGCCTCATTTGTGCCTCTAATTTCACAACACTTGAATGTTCAAAAGAATTGAGTCTCTTTCCCTCTCCGGACCGAGACACTGTTGTGAGGAGATGAGACTAGTGGCCTGTGCAGTTGCTTCAATGCTGATGTTAGCAACTACTGCCAGTTCATACTTCTGAGGGGTAGGAAATGGCAAGCATTAGGGTTATAATTTTGGGAGGATGGAATTTGCTTTAGTTTTAGAAGGTGGAGTAAGGTTGGGAGGTGGTTGAATCCCCATCCCTGGAGGTGTTTAAAAGGCACAGAGATGGGATGCGGAGGGACATGGTTTAGCATCACACTTGGTAAAGCTAGAGAGTGGTTTGGCTCAATGAACTTCAAGGTCTTTTCCAACCAAAGTGATTCTATGAAATAGCTTATCTTGAGTGAGGTTGGAGGGAGGAGGGGGCAGGCTCTTCTCCTTGGTGCCAAGCTACAGGACCAGAAGAAATGGTTTCAAGCTGCACCAGGAGTGGTTCAGGCTGGATGTTAGGAAACATTTCTTCGCAGAGAAGAACAGAAGACTGAGAGGGGATCTGATCAATATCTATCAAGCCAAGCTCTTTTCAGTGGTGCACAGTAATAAGACAAGGAACAATGGACACAAACTTGGACACAGAAGGTTTCACCTCAACATGAGGAGAAACTTCTTTATAGTGAGGGTGACAGAGCCCAGGAGCAGGCTGCCCAGAGAGGTTGTGGAGCCTCCTTCTGCGGGGACTTTCAAGACCCACCTGGATGCATTCCTGTGCAGACTACCCTGGGTGATCCTGCTTTTGGCAGGGGGTTGGACTGGATGATCTCTGGAGGTCCCTTCCAACCTCTAATGTACTGTGATACTGGCAGTACTTTATCTTGCCAATAGAGACTGAAAGAGAAAAGCTATACCTGATTTTGTGGCTCTAAACCACAGCAACAGCATTTGGGTTCTTTGCTGAAGAGAATGAAGACCATTCTTCCTGGACTGACACCAAAATGTCTCACTTTTCACTGAAATAGGGTTGAAAGAAGTGGTAGAGGCATGTTTGTGAAATAAGTCTTTTCTGCTGTGCTGGAAAATTCTATGTTTATCCCCTTTACACATCAGGAAAACTCAGGTCTGAGCCTAAGTTGATGAAAGTAACTTCACTTCTTCACCTTGAACTCTGAATTTGTACTTGGTGGTTCTGTTGTGGCTCTGTCCAGGTCCACAAAGACAGGCCTATCAGCCTGCTGGATGACACACATGGATTTCTGCTAATTTCTCTCTCTTAAGTCTTCATTTTATGGTAGTGAGGTGCAGGTTGGTTTGTTCTCCCAAGAAGCAAGTGACAGGACATGAGGAAATTACCTCAGGAGGGGTTTCAGTTGGATGTGAAGAACAAGGTCATCCCCAAAAGGGTTGTCAAGCCTAGACCAGGCTATCCAGGGAAGTGGTGGAGTCCCCATCCCTGGAGGGATTTCAAAGCCATGTAGTTAGGTAGTTGCTCTCTACAACTACCTGAAGGGAGGTTGTAGCCAGGCAGAGGTTGGTCTCTTCTCCCAGGCAGCCAGCACCAGAACAAGAGGACACAGTCTCAGGCTGCGCCAGGGCAGGTTTAGGCTGGATGTTAGGAAGAAGTTCTACATGGAGAGAGTGATTGGCCATTGGAATCGGCTACCCGTGGAGGTGGTGGAGTCACCTTCACTGGAGGTGTTCAGGAGAAGACTTGATGGGGTGCTTGGCTGTATGGTCTAGTTGTTGGGTGGGTTGGATTGGTTGATGGGTTGGACGCGATGATCTTGAAGGTCTCTTCCACCCTGGTGTAGTGTATTGTATTGTATTGTATTGTATTGTATTGTATTGTATTGTATTGTATTGTATAGATGTGGTGCTGAGGGACGTCCTTTAGTGGTGGCCTCTCAGTGCTGGGTTAATGGCTGGACTTGGTGATCCCAATGGCCTCTTCCAACCAGAAAGAGTCTATGATTCTGTTCTGCAGATTTGGCTTATCAATGTGTGTCTTAATAACTCAGGATAGACACAGACTCTAAAAAAGCCATCAAAGACTGATCAGAAGTTGTGTGTCTGTCTCTAAATACAACCACACAAAAGGCAGTGGCAAGTTTAGAAGCCTCAAAGGCTTTATTTGCCAGGTGGATGTCCCAAAGTCAGGTGAACAAAGAAGTAGATATAAGAGAAGTATTAAGCACTCTGAGATCATTACAATGGATACTCGAGTGGGAAACAACCAGCTGGGAAAAGGTGCATTTAAACATGTCCCACAGGTTGCTTTTTGTTTCTCTGTGTGATTTATCAGTGATCTGGGTGAAGGAACTGAGTGCAACCTCACTAAGTTTGAAGAAGAGAGTAAACAGTGTGGTTGAGGATAGGAAGGCTCCACAAATGGATCTGGCTGGATCTATGGGCTGAGGCCAGTCGTATGAGGTTTAACAGGGACAAGTCCTGGGTCCTGCACTTGGGTCACAACAACCCCATGAGCACTCCAGGCTTGGGGAAGAGTATCTGAAGAGCTGCCCAGCCACTGCTAGCTGACAGCCACCTGAAGATCAGCCAGCAATGTGCCCAGGTGGCCAAGAAGGCCAAGAGCATCCTGGCTTGGATCAACAGTGGTGTGGCAGCAGGAGTAGGGAAGTGATTGTCCCCCTGTACGGGGCACTGGTGAGGCCACACCTTGAATCCTGGGTTCAGTTTTCTGTCCCTCACTCCAAGAAGGGCACTGAGGGGCTGGAGCAGGTCCAGAGAAGGGCAACAAAGCTGGTGAAGGGTCTGGAGAACAGGGCTGGCGAGGAGCAGCTGAGGGACCTGGGAATGTTTAATCTGGAGAAGGGGAAGCTGAGGGGAGACCTCATTGCTCTCCACAACTCCCTGAAAGGAGGTTGGAGTGAGGTGGGGGTTGGTCTCTTCTCCCTAGTATCAGGTGATACAATAAGAGGAAATGGCCTGAAATTGTGCCAGGGGAGCTTTAGGTTGGAGATTAGGAAAGTTTCTTCACAGAAAGAGTGGTCAGGGACTGGACCAGGCTGCCCAGGGAGGTGGTGGAGTCACCATCCCGAGAGGCGTTCAAAATGTGTCCACATGGCACTGTGGGACATGGTCATGCTGGGCGGAAGGTTGGACTCAATGATCTTAGAGGCCTTTCACAACCATAGCAATTTTGTGATTCTGTGATTTGAAGAGGACAGGATAAAATATTCACAGCTATAATCTGGTTAGAGATGTAAGCTGTTCTGCCCAGCAGTGCCCGGTGACAAAACAACAGACCATAGTCACAGAAGTAAAATAAGGAGAATTTGGCTTAAAAACAATATATATATATTTTTTTGCAATGTAAAGGAAATTCAGCACTGGAATAAACTGCCCAGAGATATTGAGGATATTAAAAACCTGAGTGGAAACAGGACCTGGACAACCTGCCCTGGTTGACCTTGCTTGGACTACACAACCTCCAGAGGTGCTCCCAACCTCACCCACTCTGTCCTTCTGTGGAGTGTGTTTTTATGTAGAACAAATGCTATCATTTTAGTTTAACCATAGTGATAGAAAAGGAAATCCCATGCTAACAGAGAATTGTCAGGAGAATAAAGAACCTATTTAAAAATACCTAGTTGAGGTTTTTAAGACCCAGGGGTCAGAAGTCTGATTGGAGACCTCTCATCACGGGCATGGCTCTCTGTCAGGTTGCAAACTGGGACTTCGGATCCTTGATCATTGATCTCATTTTGAAGAATGTACTTCAAACCTGTTGAGTTTTTTTTTGTTTCTTTGCTTATTTCTTTGGTTTGGTTTGGGTGGGTTTTTTTTGTTTGTATCTGCATAACAGCTTTAAAATGATAGAATAGAATAGAATTTAGAATAGAATAGAATAGAATTGGAATGGAATTTTGGAATGGAATGGAATGAATAACAGAATTAGAATAGAAAAATGATAGAATAGAATAGAATGGAATGAATGGAATGAATAGAATAGAATAGAATAGAATAGAATAGAATAGAATAGAATAGAATGGAATGGAATGGAATGGAATGGAATGGAATGGAATAGAATAGAATAGAATAGAATAGAATAGAATAGAATAGAATAGAATAGAATAGAATGGAATGGAATGGAATGGAATAGAATAGAATAGAATAGAATAGAATAGAATAGAATAGAATAGAATAGAATAGAAAGAATAAACCAGGTTGGAAGAGACCTTCAAGATCATCATGTCCAACCTATCAACCAATCCAACCCACCTAAATGACTAGACCATGGCACAAGGCACCTCATCAAGTCTCCTCCTGAACACCTCCAATGAAGGTGACTCCACCACCTCCCTGGGCAGCACATTCCAATGAGCAATCACTCTCTCTGTATAGAACTTCTTCCTAACCTCCAGCCTAAACCTCCCCTGGCACAGCCTGAGACTGTGTCCTCCTGTTCTGGTACTGGTTGCCTGGGAGAAGAGACCAACCTCTGCCTGTCTACAACCTCCCTTCAGGTAGTTGTAGAGAGCAATAAGGTCACCCCTCAGTCTCCTCTTCTCCAGGCTAAGCAACCCCAGCTCCCTCAGCCTCTCCTCATAGGGCTTGTGTTCCAAACCCCTCACCAACTTCGTTGCCCTTCTCTGGACACGTTCCAGTACTTGAGATGCAGCCTGACCTGTGATGTTCTGCTTCAAATTATGGTGCATTTTCTTTCAAGGCAATCACTAGTGGCTCAATGTGCTGCCCACAAGCATAAATGGCTGCTTGATCTAACCCTAACTACAAGAAAACCCAAACCAAAACAAAACCATTTCTCCTTATGCTACTTTATCACCTGATGTTGTGACATTTAGAAATGATTAACTGATTGGTTTGGGGCATTGCAGTTTGTTCAGAAGAGCTTTTACAGGCAAAAGGGTCAGCTTTTTATTAGATTTAGAATTTACTTCTGTCTGTGTTGTCTCAGAAGTGTAACAAAGAGACTTTTGAATTTCATTTCCATTACAAGCTCACTCAGCACATTAGTAGTTCTGATAATCACAGAAGTGCAAAGTAAGAAGGTATTTTCCCACGGAGGGTTATGTCCTTGCATGACTGAGCACGAGCTCTGTGCGATGATGTCACGGATCTGAAGAACAAAGCGTTTATGCTGGCAGGAAAATAACTTCCAGTACTTCAAAACTATCACTTTTGAAAGGCTCCTGCTTCAATGCCATGGGACACATCTTCATCAGCAATGCCAGTATGAGCAACTGTGCACCTTAGGCATCAAAACTGTAGAAATAGTTCATTGTTTAATTCATGTTCCCAGGAGAGAGAGGTCCATCACCCATGGGTAGGCACATCCATTCCCAGGAGAGAGAGATCCATCACCCATGGGTAGGCACATCCATTCCCAGGAGAGAGATCCATCACCCATGGGTAGGCACATCCATTCCCAGGAGAGAGAGGTCCATCACCCATGGGTAGGCACATCCATTCCCAGGAGAGAGAGATCCATCACCCATGGGTAGGCACATCCATTCCCAGAGAGAGAGGTCCATCACCCATGGGTAGGCACATCCATTCCCAGGAGAGAGAGGTCCATCACCCATGGGTAGGCACATCCATTCCCAGGAGAGAGATCCATCACCCATGGGTAGGCACATCCATTCCCAGGAGAGAGATCCATCACCCATGGGTAGGCACATCCATTCCCAGGAGAGAGAGATCCATCACCCATGGGTAGGCACATCCATTCCCAGGAGAGAGAGGTCCATCACCCATGGGTAGGCACATCCATTCCCAGGAGAGAGAGATCCATCACCCATGGGTAGGCACATCCATTCCCAGGAGAGAGATCCATCACCCATGGGTAGGCACATCCATTCCCAGGAGAGAGAGATCCATCACCCATGGGGAGGCACATCCATTCCCAGGAGAGAGATCCATCACCCATGGGGAGGCACATCCATCCCAGGAGAGGGAGATCCATCACCCATGGGGAGGCACATCCATTCCCAGGAGAGAGAGATCCATCACCCATGGGTAGGCACATCCATTCCCAGGAGAGAGAGATCCATCACCCATGGGTAGGCACATCCATTCCCAGGAGAGAGGTCCATCACCCATGGGTAGGCACATCCATTCCCAGGAGAGAGAGAGATCCATCACCCATGGGTAGGCACATCCATTCCCAGGAGAGAGAGATCCATCACCCATGGGTAGGCACATCCATTCCCAGGAGAGAGAGTCCATCACCCATGGGTAGGCACATCCATTCCCAGGAGAGAGAGGTCCATCACCCATGGGTAGGCACATCCATTCCCAGGAGAGAGAGGTCCATCACCCATGGGTAGGCACATCCATTCCCAGGAGAGAGATCCATCACCCATGGGTAGGCACATCCATTCCCAGGAGAGAGAGATCCATCACCCATGGGTAGGCACATCCATTCCCAGGAGAGAGAGATCCATCACCCATGGGTAGGCACATCCATTCCCAGGAGAGAGAGGTCCATCACCCATGGGTAGGCACATCCATTCCCAGGAGAGAGAGATCCATCACCCATGGGTAGGCACATCCATTCCCAGGAGAGAGAGATCCATCACCCATGGGTAGGCACATCCATTCCCAGGAGAGAGAGATCCATCACCCATGGGGAGGCACATCCATTCCCAGGAGAGAGAGATCCATCACCCATGGGGAGGCACATCCATCCCAGGAGAGGGAGATCCATCACCCATGGGGAGGCACATCCATTCCCAGGAGAGAGAGATCCATCACCCATGGGTAGGCACATCCATTCCCAGGAGAGAGAGATCCATCACCCATGGGTAGGCACATCCATTCCCAGGAGAGAGAGGTCCATCACCCATGGGTAGGCACATCCATTCCCAGGAGAGAGAGATCCATCACCCATGGGTAGGCACATCCATTCCCAGGAGAGAGAGATCCATCACCCATGGGTAGGCACATCCATTCCCAGGAGAGAGAGTCCATCACCCATGGGTAGGCACATCCATTCCCAGGAGAGAGAGATCCATCACCCATGGGTAGGCACATCCATTCCCAGGAGAGAGAGGTCCATCACCCATGGGTAGGCACATCCATTCCCAGGAGAGAGAGATCCATCACCCATGGGTAGGCACATCCATCCCAGGAGAGGGAGATCCATCACCCATGGGGAGGCACATCCATCCCAGGAGAGGGAGATCCATCACCCATGGGGAGGCACATCCATTCCCAGGAGAGAGAGATCCATCACCCATGGGTAGGCACATCCATTCCCAGGAGAGAGAGTCCATCACCCATGGGTAGGCACATCCATTCCCAGGAGAGAGAGGTCCATCACCCATGGGTAGGCACATCCATTCCCAGGAGAGAGAGATCCATCACCCATGGGTAGGCACATCCATTCCCAGGAGAGAGAGTCCATCACCCATGGGTAGGCACATCCATTCCCAGGAGAGAGAGGTCCATCACCCATGGGTAGGCACATCCATTCCCAGGAGAGAGAGATCCATCACCCATGGGTAGGCACATCCATTCCCAGGAGAGAGAGGTCCATCACCCATGGGTAGGCACATCCATTCCCAGGAGAGAGAGGTCCATCACCCATGGGTAGGCACATCCATTCCCAGGAGAGAGAGATCCATCACCCATGGGTAGGCACATCCATTCCCAGGAGAGAGAGGTCCATCACCCATGGGTAGGCACATCCATTCCCAGGAGAGAGAGGTCCATCACCCATGGGGAGGCACATCCATTCCCAGGAGAGAGAGATCCATCACCCATGGGTAGGCACATCCATCCCAGGAGAGGGAGATCCATCACCCATGGGGAGGCACATCCATCCCAGGAGAGGGAGATCCATCACCCATGGGGAGGCACATCCATTCCCAGGAGAGAGAGATCCATCACCCATGGGTAGGCACATCCATTCCCAGGAGAGAGATCCATCACCCATGGGTAGGCACATCCATTCCCAGGAGAGAGAGATCCATCACCCATGGGTAGGCACATCCATTCCCAGGAGAGAGAGGTCCATCACCCATGGGGAGGCACATCCATTCCCAGGAGAGAGAGATCCATCACCCATGGGTAGGCACATCCATCCCAGGAGAGGGAGATCCATCACCCATGGGGAGGCACATCCATCCCAGGAGAGGGAGATCCATCACCCATGGGGAGGCACATCCATTCCCAGGAGAGAGAGATCCATCACCCATGGGTAGGCACATCCATTCAATGAAGGGAGGTCCATCACCCATGGGTAGGCACATCCATTCAATGAAGGGAGGTCCATCACCCATGTCTAGACACATCCATTCAATGAAGGGAGGTCCATCACCCATGGGTAGGCACATCCATTCAATGAAGGGAGGTCCATCACCCATGGGTAGGCACATCCATTCAATGAAGGGAGGTCCATCACCCATGTCTAGACACATCCATTCAATGAAGGGAGGTCCATGACCCACGTCTAGGCACATCCTCAGGAAGTGTTTTTGCCAAATGCCTAAGGTGTGCTCCAGGACCTCACCCCTGTTGAGACACAGGCAGTGCCTCTACCATCTGAACTGGACAGTGAGGGAACTGATCCCTCCTTTTCTCTTTCCTCCCATTTCCCTCTCTCTTTCATATCTTTTGTGTTCACAGCTGATTTCACAGAATCCCAGAATGTTAGGGGGTGGAAGGGACCTCCAAAGATCATCCTGCCAAAGCAGGATCTTGGCCTTTTATTGGGGGGAGGACCTTGCCTTGCAAATATATTTGAATCAGTTGTATATAACCCACTGAAACAGAGAATAGCATTGTTTTTTCAAGTTCCCAAGTCTATAATCCCTCACATATCACAGGTTTCTGTCCAGCAGATTACTGTGAACATGGATTAAGTAATTCTTTCTATCTGAAGAGCACCAGCAAGCAGGACTGGGATAGGAAATGTCAGCAAAACCAAGATTCCACATGTTTTAACAGAGTGGCAATGGGTTGTTTTGTTTTGTTTTGTTTTGTTTTGTCTTGCTTTGTTTTGCTTTGTTTTGTTTTTCACAGGGAATTTAGGCTTCATGCTGTGATGTTTCTGTGAGCCACCTGTCAGTGACCAGGCAGTGGGATCTCATGTGGGAGTCCAGGAAATGTGAGACGCTGCTGGGCGCATTGACAGAGAGAAATGTGATCAGAGGAGAGCAATTTACTCTGTCAGGACTGTACACCACAGTGCTGGTCATTGCTGATCAGCCCTGGGACTGTTTCTTGGCTTGCTGTTAGATTGTAGGTCAGAAGTGCATCCGCTGAGGATGGTCAACAGAAAGGTATCCTGCAGGGACAGTGATAGAATGGCTTAGGTTGGACGGGACCCCAGGCATCATCCACTCCAATGTCCCTGCCAAGGGCAGGGATGCCTCACAACTAGATTCAGCTGCTCAAGGCCTCATCCAGCCTGGCCTTCAACACCCCCAGGGAGGAGGCAGCCACAGCCTCCCTGGGCAGCCTATTCCAGAGTCTCACCACCCTCCTACTGAAGAACTTCTTCCTAAGATCCAGTGTAAACCTACTCTCCCTCAGCTTTAAACCATTCCCCCTTGTCCTGTCTCTAGACACCCTCATGAAAAATCCCTCTGCAGCCTTCCTGTAGGATCCCTTCAGGTATTGAAAGGCAGCTATACAGTCCCCCTGGAGTCTTCTCTTCTCTAGGATAAACAACCCCAGCTGCCTCAGCCTATCCTCACAGCGGGGGTGCTGCAGCCCTTGGATTAGAGGATAAAGGATTTGTCAGACCCATGTGAGTCATCTTGTGTTTAGTCCACTGACTCATTCATGCTTTCCAGCATGACCTACCTTTGGTGTGTGCTCTAAGCACAGATGCTGAGACAGCAGTTCCCACTGCTGCAGAGTTTCTTGGCTCTGAATAAATCACAGCTTTGGACATACTGCTTGGTTGGTTTGTCTGTTTGTTTTTCCCCCTTGAACTTTGGAAACAAAACCTGCTACCATCCTGTGATAAATACTGAGGGGAAAAGTTAGGTACTCAGGATAATCACAGGATCATTTTGCTTGGAAAAGGACCCCTAAGATCATCAAACCCAACCTCCAATGGCTGAATGAAAAGCTAGTCACACATGAAGGTCATTGCATACAGCTGAGTTAGTTTTCCAGACAAAGATCTGTTAAAAATCAGCATATTCTAAACTGTTTTAAATGGCTCCTGATGCTGTTCTAAAGAGAATGGTTTAGTTTTTGCTTTCCACCAGTCTTCTAATGGTTTCTGGCAAGCACAGGACAGTGTTAGTCTTTCCCTGTAGAGCTTTCCTCGATGTCTGAGTTTGAATGTGCCACAGGGTGAAATGTGTGATGTGGCTTGGCTGAACTGGTTTCAAGGAAGGCATAAATCAGAGAATGGAAAAGGAAAGTGGAGAAGTGCATGTGGGCTACAGGAAAAGGCATTAATGAGACTTATGAAGAGTGGCTGGTCACTTGGTGTGTTCAGCTCAGAGAGGAGAGGGCGGAAGGGTGACCTCAGCACACTCCACAGCTTCCTCATGAGGGGCAGTGGAGGGAGAAGTGCTGATCTCCTCTCCCTGGGGACCAGTGATGGGACATGAGGAAATGGAATGAAGCTATATCGGGGGAAGTTCAGACTGATCATCAGCAAAAGGTTCTTCAATCAAAAAGAGAAGTTGGCCACTGAAAAAGAGTGGTTGGCCACTGAAAAAGGGTAGTTTGCCACTGAAAAAGGGTAGTTGGCCACTGAAGAAGAGTGGTTGGCCACTGAAAAAGAGTGGTTGGCCACTGAAAAAGGGTCCGCAGGCAAGTGATCATGGCACCAAGGCTGTCAGGGCTCAAGGAGCATCTGGACAACGCTCTTACTCCTATGGGTTAGTTTTAGGTAGACCTGAGTGGAACAGGGAGTTGTACTCCATGATCCTTATGTGTCCCTTCCAAGGTGTGATACTCTATGACTCTAGGAAATCAACCCCCTTACTGTTATCTGCAGACTGGAATTAGGAGCTTCCTGTTGAAGCTGACAATATAAACTGATTTACTTTGTGTTTATGCAACTGTAAGAGGAAAACTATATTCTGAGACTAAAATATGTGTGTGCTTTTATCACTGAGATGAATTTCACAGCTTAGGGGTAGCATTAAAACTGAAGGGACACCATATTGCTGACATACAATCACCTTTCTTTCATAGAATCATAGAATGCTCCAGGCTGGTAGGGACCTCCAAAGGTCATCCAGTCCGAGCTCCCTGCAGTCAGCAGGGACATCCCCAACTAGATCAGGCTGCCCAGGGCCTCCTCCAGCCTCACCTTGAATATCTCCAGGGATGGGACCCCAACCACCTCCCTGGGCAACCTGTTCCAGAGTTCCACCTCCCTCATAGCGAAGAACTTCATCCTGACACCCAGTCTAAATCTGCCCTTCTCTAGTTTGAAGCCATTGCTGCTTGTCCTGTCACTGCAGCCCTTTGTAAACAGTCTCTCTGCAGCCTTCTTGTAGCCCACTTCAGGTACTGGCAGGCTGCTGTTTGGTCTCCCTGAAGCCTTCTCTTCTCCAGGCTGAACACCCCCAGCTCCCTCAGCCTGTCCTCACAGCAGAGCTGCTCCAACCCCCTGATCATTTCCGTGGCCCTCCTCTGGCTCCACTCCATCAGGTCCGTGTCCTTCCTGTATTGAGGGCTCCAGAGCTGGATGCAGTACTCCAGGTGAGGTCTCACTAGAGCAGAGTGGCAGAATCCCCTCTCTCCATCTGCTGGCAACGCTGCTTTTGATGCAGCCCAGGATGTGATTTGCCTTCTGTGCTACAGACTCACACTGCCTGCTCCTGTCCAGCTTCTCATCCACCAGCACCCCCAAGTCCTTTTCCACAGGGCTGCTTTCTCTCACCTCCTTCCCTAACCTGTATTGACAGGGAGGATTGCTCTGGCTCAGGGGGCAGAGCCCTGCACTTGCTCTTGGTGAACTTCATGAGGTTCACCTGGGCACCTCTCACTCCCCTTTAGATACTTCAGAGTGCCCTGAGGATGTTTGACCCTGGGCCAAAAAAAAAAGTCTTTTGACCTTCACATGGAAGTGAGAAAAGACCTTTTTTAGGTTGTTTTTCATTTCATAATGAAAGAAGCTGCAACTTCTAGCTTCTCTTAACAGAAGCTGTAGAGTTTGCTTTTGCTGTATGCCAAGGCTGTGTCCCTTTCACAAGACATTACATTGCAGTTATTGAACTGCTGGATGTGAGGGCGATCTGGCTGCGACATCATGCCTGACCAAACTGATCTCCTTCTATGATCAGGTGACTGCCTGGTGGATGTGGGGAGGCCTGTGGATGTGGTCTACCTGGACCTCAGCAAGGCCTTTGACACCGTCCCCCACAGCAAACTCCTGGCCAAGCTGGCAGCCCCTGGCTTGGACAGGATCACACTGCGTTGGGTTAGGAACTGGCTGGAGGCTGAGCCCAGAGAGTGGTGGTGAATGGTGTCACATCCAGCTGGCAGCCAGGCACCAGTGGTGTGCCCCAAGGATCAGTACTGGGCCCCATGCTCTTCAACATCTTTATTGATGATCTGGATGAGGGCATTGAGTCCATCAGCAGTACATTTGCAGATGACACCAAGCTGGGGGCAGGAGTTGATCTGCTGGAGGGCAGAGAGGCTTTGCAGAGGGACCTCGACAGGCTGGACAGATGGGCAGAGTCCAAGGGCAGGAGATTGAACACATCCAAGTGCTGGGTTCTGCACATTGGCCACAACAACCCCATGCAGTGCTACAGGCTGGGGTCAGAGTGGCTGGAGAGCAGCCAGGCAGAGAGGGACCTGGGGGTGCTGGTTGATGGGAGGCTGAACATGAGCCTGCAGTGTGCCCAGGCAGCCAAGAAGGCCAATGGCATCCTGGCCTGCATCAGGAATAGTGTGGCCAGCAGGAGCAGGGAGGTCATTCTGCCCTTGTACACTGCACTGGTTAGGCCACCCCTTGAGTCCTGTGTCCACTTCTGGGCCCCTCAGTTTAGGAAGGATGTTGAGGTGCTTGAACTTGTCCAGAGAAGGGCAACAAAGCTGGGGAGGGGTCTGGAGCACAGCCCTGTGAGGAGAGGCTGAGGGAGCTGGGGTTGTTTAGCCTGGAGAAGAGGAGGCTCAGGGGAGACCTTCTTGCTCTCTACAACTCCCTGAAGGGAGGTTGTAGCCAGGTGGGGGTTGGTCTCTTCTCCCAGGCAAGCAGCACCAGAACAAGAGGACACAGTCTCAAGCTGTGCCAGGGGAGGTTTAGGCTGGCTGTTTGGAGGAAGTTCTTCCCAGCAAGAGAGATTGCCCATTGGAATGTGCTGCCCAGGGAGGTGGTGGAGTCACCATCACTGGAAGTGTTTAGGAAGAGACTGGATGGGGTGCTTGGTGCCATGGTTTTGTTGCTTAGATGGTGTTGGATGATAGGGTGGGCTGGAAGATCTCAAAGGTCTTTTCCAACCTGGTTAATTCTAATTCTAATTCTAATTCTAATTCTAATTCTAATTCTAATTCTAATTCTAATTCTAATTCTAATTCTAATTCCAATAATATTGTAAATACTGTATATTTGTGCATATTCATTTCATTCCATTGTGGAGTGTGGTTTTGCTTTGTAGATACAGCTTCCATTTGCTTCCCTGACTGAGTTAGCCAAGGTTTTGTTAATCCAGGTGGGCTAAACCATCACAGCCGTCCTGGCCACCAGAGCACATTGCTGGTTCATGGTCATCCTCCCATCCACCAGGACCCCCAGCTCCTTTTCCCCATCACTGCTCTCCAGCAGGTCAGTCCCCAGCCTATACTGGTGCATGGAGTTGTTCCTTCCCAGGTGCAAGACTCTACACTTGTTGAACTTCATCAAGTTTCTCCCTGCCCAGCTCTCCAGCTTGTCCAGGTCTCACTGAATAGCAGCACAACCTTCCTGTGTGCCAGCCACTCCACCCAGTGATGGTGAAACTGAAGGCAGAGCTGTGAGTGGAAAGAAGCATTTACATCTTAGTTTTGCAAGCCACAAGTGGAGTATTTTGTTCAGCTCCACTTAAAATCACAGAATCACCAAGGCTGGAAGAGACCTCAAAGATGATCAAGTCCAACCTGTCACCACAGACCTCATGGCACCAAGTGCCACATCCAATCCCCTCTTGAATACCTCCAGGGATGGTGACTCCACCACCTCCCTGGGCAGCACATTCCAATGGCTAACAACTCTCTCTGGGAAGAACTTTCTCCTCACCTCCAGCCTAAACCTCCCCTGGTGCAGCTTGAGACTGTGTCCTCTTGTTCTGGTGCTGGTTGCCTGGGAGAAGAGACCAACCCCCACCTGGCTACAACCTCCCTTCAGGTAGTTGTAGAGAGCAAGAAGGTCTCCCCTGAGCCTCCTCTTCTCCTCTTCACTCATGAGATTCCATTTTCCACTCCATTACATGTGAGAGTACTTTTCAAACATTGAAATAATTTGAGGGACATATTTTGCACTTTTTAAACATGTTTCCCCACACCCCCCTCAGCATTATATTTACTTGGTGACAGAGTAGAGCATGTTTTCACTCTACAAGTTAGATGCCACATGCCAGTGAACTGTAGCAATGGGTTGGGCCAGCTGGAAAACATGCTGCTCAACAACCATGTAATTTGTCTTGGCACTGGTGAGGCCACACCTCAAATACTGGGTTCAGTTTGGTGCCCCTCACTACAGAAAGGACATTGAGGTGCTGGAGCAGGTCCAGAGAAGAGCAACCAAACTGGTGAAGGGCCTGGAACACAACTCTCATGAGGAGCAGCTGAGGGGGCTGGGGTTGTTCCTCAGAGGAGGAGGATGAAAGGAGACTTCATGGCCCTCTACAGCTCCCTCAGAGGAGGCTGGAGAGAGGCAAAGGTAGGCAGCTTCCCACACACAGCAAAAGACAGGACAAGAGGAAAGAGGCTCAAGTTGTGCCAAGGAAGGTTCAGGTTGGGTATTAGGAAAACAAATTCTTGACAAAAAGAGTTCTCAGCCATTGGAACAGGCTGCCAAGGGAGGTGGTAGAGTCTCCGTTCCTGGAGGTGCTTAAGAGCTGTGTGGATGAGGTGCTGAGAGATGTGGTTTAGTGGCAGCGGCTTATCAGAGGTGGTGAGATTGTGAGCTCTGGGTGAGTGCTTGGACTTGATGATCCCAAAGATCTCTTCCAATCCCAATAGCTCTCTGAGTCTATGATTCACCTGGCTTCTGGTACTACAGGTTGGTTGGCTGGTTGGTTGGTTGGTGGGTGGGTGGGTTGGTTGGTTGGTTGGTTGGTTCTTTCAGAGCAGTGCTGAGCAAACCCTGAGAGGAAGCAATCTCCATTCTGGAGGTGGCAAAGTGACAAATGGTGTAATGCTGTGAAAGGCTTCTGTTAACAGCATTCCTGTGTAACTTGACTCCAGGGGAGAAAACACACCATGTGCTTTCCCTTTTCTGTGACCCCATACAGAAGTCATTCACAGACTT
Source organism: Picus viridis (assembly GCA_033816785.1). Lineage (NCBI taxonomy): Eukaryota > Metazoa > Chordata > Aves > Piciformes > Picidae > Picus > Picus viridis. Next base: position 3,842,272 of record CM066606.1, read on the forward strand.
GGAAGAAAGACCCGTTCCCGCGTTGAGTCAAGATGTGGCTGCCTGCCACTTGTCTTCGTGGAAAGGGCTGAGAGGAAGTACTTAGCTCTGTGAGTCTCTCTCTTTGATATTAGAACAAGCCCTATTAAAGAGCATCCCCTCTGTAGAGCAGGGCTTCATGTCCCCGGTGGTGACCTGATCTGATCACACAGAGACACTGACATGGGGCTTAAGTGATTCATGTTTAATTGATGTGGTGAGACATGAAGCACCAGAGTTAACTCTTGAGGGCATGTGGGCATTTAAAACCCAGATAGGAAAAGTTTTGAGTTACTGCCCTGGCCAAAATTCAGAGCTTGGCTCATTTTCTTCTTCCTAAGACTTCTGGTGCTCATCTGCTGGAGCACCGATCCACCTTAGCTGGTAAGGTCTCTTCCAACCTGGTTTATTGACTGAGTCAGTCATCAGCAAATTTGCAGATGACACCAAGTTGGGGGCAGATGTTGATCTGGTAAAGGGAAGAATGGCTCTGCAGAGGGAACTCAGATGACTGGACAGATGGGCAGAGTCCAATCAGATGGCATTTAACAAATGCAAGTGCCAGGGGATGCACTTTGGCCACAGCAACCCCATGCAGAGCTACAGGCTGGGGTCAGAGTGGCTGGAGAGCTCCCAAACAGAGAGGGACCTGGGGGTGCTGATTGACAGCTGCCTGAACATGAGCCAGCAGTGTGCCCAGGTGGCCAAGAAGGCCAATGGCATCCTGGCCTGCATCAAGAATAGTGTGGCCAGCAGGAGCAGGGAGGTCATTGTGCCCCTGTACTCAGCACTGGTTAGGCCACACCTTGAGTCCTGTGTCCAGTTCTGGGCCCCTCAGTTTAAGAAGGACATTGAGACTCTTGAATGTGTCCAGAGAAGGGCAACAAGGCTGGTGAGAGGCCTTGAGCACAGCCCTGTGAGGAGAGGCTGAGGGAGCTGGGGTTGTTTAGCCTGGAGAAGAGGAGGCTCAGGGGCGACCTCATTGCTCTCTACAACTACCTGAAAGGAGGTTGTAGCCAGGAGGGAGTTGGTCTCTTCTCTCTAGCAACCAGCACCAGAACAAGGGGACACAGTGCCAAGCTGCACCAGGGGAAGTTTAGGCTCAAGGTGAGGAGAAAGTTCTTCACTGAGAGAGTCATTTGCCATTGGAATGTGGGGCCCAGGGAGGTGGTGGAGTCACCATCCCTGGAGGGGTTCAAGAGGGGATGGGACATGGCACTTGGTGCCATGGTTTAGCCATGAGGTCTGTGGTGACAGGTTGGACTCGATGATCTTTGAGGTCTCTTCCAACCTTGGTGATTCTGTGATTCTTCATTTTACTGCTGTTGCTATTGCTAACACCTCCTCCTGAAAGATTGTTCAAACCTGAGGTCTCACACATCTTTCTCAGGCTGACCAAAGGCTCTGGAAAACAAACCAACAAGGCCTCCAATGGGCAACTCCTCCTCAGTGAAGTTTGCAGCAGCAGTTTCTCAAGGCTAAACTTCATAGAGAGAGAGAGCCAAAAAACACAATGGCTTAAAAATAGTCTCTAAACCCATAACCAAATCCTATCCCACTTGTGCCTTGTGTGAATACCGTCTTCAGGCTAACATGTAAAACAGAACTAAAGTAACAATCAACTAATTTTTTTTTGTAGGATAGAGCAGACAAAGCAATAAAAAAATTAAGACATTGAAGAAACAACATCTTGGGAGTGCTGGCAGACAGAAAGTTAACCACGAGCCAGCAATGCGCCCTTGTGGCCAAGAAAGCCAAAGGTCTCCCGGGCTGCATGTAAAAGTGTGGCCAGCACGTTGAGGAAGGTTCTCCTTCCCCCTGCTATGCCCTACTGAGGCCACAGCTGGAGTATTGTGTCCAGTTCTGGGTTTCCTAGCTCAAGAGAGGTGGGGAACTGATGGAGAGAGGCTGGTGGAGGACACAGAGATACAGAGGGGCCTGGACCATCTCTGTGAGGAGGAAGAATTGAGAGGCCTGGGGCTGTTTAGTCTGGAGAAGAAGAGAACGGGGGAGTGGGGGTGGGAGGGGTGCCTTCTTGATGCTAATCAATAGTGAAAGGGTGGGGGGCAAGTGGACTCTTTGAAGTGGAGCCCAGTGACAGGGCAAGGGGCAAAGGGAACAAACTGGAACTCAGGAGGTTCAGTCTGAACATGAGGAAAAACTTCTTTGATGGGAGGGTGCTGGAGCCCTTGGAGAAGGCTGCCCAGAAAAGTTGTGGTGTCTCCATCTCAGGAGAAAATCCAAACCCACCTGGACACTGTGATCCTGAGCAACTTGCTGTGAGTGTCCCTGCTTTAGCAAGGTATTTGGACTGGGTGATCTCCAGAGCTCCCTTCCAACCCACATCATGCTGGGATTCTGTGATTCTTTCTGTTACAGAAAGTCTTCCTGAAGCCTTCTCTGGGGTTCCTTAGCCTGGAGAAGAGGAGGCTCGGGGAGACCTCCTTGCTCTCTACAACTACCTGAAGGGAGGTTGTAGCCAGGTGGGGATTGGTTTCTTCTCCCAGGCAACCAGCACCAGAACAAGAGGACACAGTCTCAGGCTGCACCAGGGGAGGTTTAGGCTGGAAGTGAGGAAGAAATTCTTTATATAGAGAGAGATTGGCCATTGGAATGTGCTGCCCAGGGAGGTGGTGGTGACTCCACCACTGGAGGTGTTTAGGAAGAGACTGGATGTGGTGCTTGGTGCCATGGTTTACTTGATTAGATGGTGTTGGACAATAGGTTGGACTTGATGATCTCAAAGGTCTTTTCCAACCTGGTTAATTCTATTCTATTCTATTCTATTCTATTCTATTCTATTCTATTCTATTCTATTCTATTCTATTCTATTCTATTCTATTCCATTCCATTCCATTCCATTCCATTCCATTCCATTCCATTCCATTCCAATTTCTTCTCCAGGCTGAACAGCCCAAACTCCCTCAGCCTGTCCTCCAGGAGAGGTGCTCCAGCCATGCCTAGGACAAACTGAAGCTAAAATCAAGACGATGGCTGCTCTTTGTATAATCTCCATCTGAAGGAGTAGACAGTGATGGGGGAAGATGGGCACTTAGAAAATCAAGGGGTGTATTCATGCAGAGCCCAGCAGTTGCCCTTACGCAGCGAGCTGCATTGGGCAGAGCTTGGGCAGACACACAGGCAGCGAGCGCCACCTCCTGCCCATTCCAGCTCACTGCACAGAGGCATCTTTGGTTTGTGGGGATTTTCGGGTTTTGAAGATCCCAGGATGTTAGGGTTTGGAAAGGACCTCTGGAGATCATGGAATCCAATCCCTCTGCCAGAGCAGGGCCATAGAATACAGCACAGGTCACAAAGGAACACATCCAGATGGAGCTTGAAAATCTCCAGAGAAGGAGACTCCACAACCCCTCAGAAATACAGAAATACAGAATTAACCAGGTTGGAAAAGACCTTTGAGATCATCAAGTAGAACCTATCACCCACCACCATCTAATCAACTAAACCATGGCACCAAGCACCCCATCCAGTCTCTTCCTAAACACCTCCAGTGATGGTGACTCCACCACCTCCCTGGGCAGCACATTCCAATGGGCAATCTCTCTTGCTGGGAATATCTTCTTCCTCACCTCCAACCTAAACCTCCCCTGGCACAGCTCGAGACTGTGTCCTCTTGTTCTGGTGCTGCTTGCCTGGGAGAAGAAACCAATCCCCACCTGGCTACAACCTCCCTTCAGGTAGCTGTAGAGAGCAAGAAGGTCTCCCCTGAGCCTCCACTTCTCCAGACTAAGCAACCCCAGCTCCCGCAGCCCCTTCTCACAGGGCTGTGCTCCAGACCCCTCCCCAGCTTTGTTGCCCTTCTCTGGGCACCTTCCAGCATCTCAACATCTTTCCTAAACTGAGGGGCCCAGAAGTGGACACAGGACTCAAGGTGTGGCCTAACCAGTGCTGAGTACAGGGCAGAATGACCTCCCTGCTCTTGTTGGCCACACTATTCTTGATGCAGGCCAGGATGCCATAGACCTGGGCACACTGCTGGCTCATATTCAGCCTACCATCAACCAGTCCCCCCACATCCCTTTCTGCCTCGCTGCTCTCCAGCCACTCTGACCCCAGCCTGTAGCGCTGCATGGGGTTGTTGTGGCCAATGTATAGGACCCAGCATTAGATGTGTTAAATCTCATGCCCTTGGACTCTGCCCATCTGCCCAGCCTATCAAGGTCCCTCTGCACAGCTCTCCTACCCTCCAGCAGATCAACTCCTGCCCCCAACTTGGTGTCATCTGCAAATGTACTGCTGATGGACTCAATGCCCTCATCCAGATCGTCAATAAAGATGTTGAAGAGCATGGGGCCCAGCACTGATCTCTGGTTGGTCTCTCCTCCCAACCACCAACAGAACAAGAGGACACAGCCTCAAGCTGTGCCAGGGCAGGTTTAGGCTGGATGTTAGGAAGAAGTTCTTCCCAGCAAGAGAGATTGGCCATTGGAATGTGCTGCCCAGAGTCACCATCACTGGAGGTGTTTAGGAAGAGACTGGATGGGGTGCTTGGTGCCATGGTTTAGTTGATTAGATGGTGGTGGGTGATAGGTTGGACTTGATGATCTCAAAGGTCTCTTCCAACCTGGTTAATTCAATTCCATTCTATTCTATTCTATTCTATTCTATTCTATTCTATTCTATTCTATTCTAATTCTAATTCTAATTCTAATTCTAATTCTAATTCTATTCTATTCTACCTTGCTTCAGGCCATTAGAATTGTCTGGGAGGTTGCCCGGGGAGGTGGCAGATTCTTGGCAGAATCCACAGACAGATTTGGACAGAGATCAAACCATTCAGGTGTCTGCTACATAACCTGTGGTGATGCTAACACTAAGAGACACACCCCTAGGAGAATATGAACAAAGATATAGTTATAGATATAGATATAAATGGTATCATAGTATCAGTCAGGGTTGGAAGGGACCACAAGGATCATCTAGTTCCAACCCCTGACATGGGCAGGGACACCCACCACTAGAGCAGGCTGCCCAGAGCCTCATCCAGCCTGGGCTTAAAACACCTCCAGGGACTGGGCCTCAACCACCTCCCTGGACAACCCATTCCAGGGCTTCACCACTCTCATGGGGAAGAACTTCCTCCTCACCTCCAGCCTGAATCTCCCCACTTCCAGCTTCATTCCATTCCCCCTAGTCCTATCGCTACCTGATAGCCTGACAAGTCCCTCCCCAGCCTTCTTCTAGGCCCCCTGCAGATACTGGAAGGCCACACTTAGGTCACCTCAGAGCCTTCTCTTGTCCAGACTGAACAGCCCCAACTCCTTCAGTCTGTCCTCATAGGAGAGGTGCTCCAGCCCTCTGATCATCCTCATGGCCCTTCTCTGGACACCTTCCAGCACCTCCAGATCCCTCTTGGAATAGGGGCTCCTGAACTGGAGGCAGTGCTCCAGGTGGGGTCTCACCAGAGCTGAGCAGAGGGGGAGAATCACCTCCCTTGACCTGCTGGCCACTTCTTCTGATGCAGCCCAGGCTCTGATTGGCTTTCCGGGCTGCAAGTGCACATTGAGAGCTCCTGTTGAGCTTCTCGTCCAGCAGCACCCCCAAGTCTCTCTCCTCAGGGCTGCTATATATAAATATAAATATAAATATAAATATAAATATAAATATAAATATAAATATAAATATAAATATAAATATAAATATAAATATAAATATAAATATAAATATAAATATAAATACTGCCTTAGGATCATGATTTAGGTAATAGAACAATGAATGAGGTAATTGAGAGCTTCTCTTCCCCTTCTACTCTGCCCTGGTGAAGCCTCATTTGGAATACAGCAATCAATTCTGGGCTCCCCAGTTCAAGAAGGAATTACTGCAGACAGTGCAGTAGAGAGCAGCTAAGAGGCTGAGGAACATCCATGAGGAGCACTGAGAGAGCTGGGGCTGTTTAACCTGGAGAGAAGCAGACTGGGAGGAGATTTCAATGTTCATCAATATCTAAAGGCCAGAGTGCAAGAGAATGGACCCAGACTCTTCTCAGCGGTGCCTAGTGACAGGACAAGGGACAACAGGCACAAAGGGTAACTTTGGAGGTCTCACAGAAACATAAGGAAAAGATTAGTCCCTTTGAGGGAGACAGAGCACTTGACCAGGCTGCCCTGAGAGATTGTGGAGTCTCCATCTCTGTAGGCATTCAGAACCCACCTGGATGCGTTGCTGTGTGATTTATTCCCGGTGACCCTGCTGTAGCAGAGGGGTTGGACCAGGTCCCTTCCAAGCCCCCACCACTCTGTGATTCTGTGGTTGATGATGGAGCATATGTAGAAAGACTTCTGTAATGTAAGACAACACAATCACGCACCAATTCATTGCTATTTGCACTGTACCTGACCCGTGACTGCTTGAGCTAAGCGTGTGCTAGCCTTCTGCAACTACCACCCTGCACCCTTTATCTACCAGAACTGGAATCAAATAAATACCTCGGCTGTTTGATCGATTTAACTTTTGCATGCTCAGTAATGTAGTCCTCCTTTGGGGGTGGGGGGCACAGACCTGCTCATCTCGACCTTCCCAAGCTACACGCACACCATCAAGCTTAGCCGAGAGCACGTGCGCGTCCTGCTTTGCCTTGAAAAACAAAACAACACAACAAAACGAAACACAAAGCACAACACGCCACCTCTCAGACTTCTAAAAACCAAGACATCGCCCGCAAAAAAAATACAGGACGACGCAGGGTGCTGCGGGGGCAAAAGGGAAGAGCGCTCAGAACAACGCCCTTGCTCCTCCCTCACCCCGAGGGACGTCGCAGGCTTCCCGACCCTGTGCATGCGCAAACGTGCGGTGGTTTGGTGCCTATTCGCCTTTTTTTTCCGGTTGTTTTTGTTTGGCTGGTTTGGTTTGTGTTGTTTTTTGGGGGGGGTGTGGGGGGTGTGGGGTTGGTGGTTTGTTTTTTTTTTCCCTGCTAAGGGCAGACGGATGCTGACTCCACTTTCGGTTTCCTTTCTCCCGATGGCTTCAAGTTTCTCTTTCCTGCCTGCGACGGCATCCCTTAGCCCGGCCTCCGGGTGCTAAGGCAGGGGTGGGCTTCGCGTTCTCGCTGCCCCGCAGGCAACCGGGATCGGGCACCGGGGAACCGGTGCCAAGCAGGGCTCGCCATGACCGCGGAGGAGAAGAGGAGCCTGCAGTGCTACAGGCGGTACATCGAGAAGAGCCTGAATCCCGTCTACATCCTGAGCAACATGACGGACTGGCTGTCGGATGGTGAGGGGAAGGTGGCACCTCCCTATCGCCCCCACCCCAGCCCCGGGCTTCTCCCCTTCTACCCTGCCGGGGTGGGTGGATGGGGGGCTTCTCTCCAGACCGACACTTCTGGACCGTTCCCTCACTCTTTGCTTCGGGTGTTTTGCTAGAGGTGAAGGAGAGAGTCCGGAAGGAGGAGGAGAAGGGGGTGACAGCGGCTGCTGCGATGTTCCTGGATGTCATCTTGCAGCTGGAGGAGGAGGGGGTGGCTCCGGGGCTTCATAGACGCCCTGGTCGCAGCAGGTCGGTTCCCGCTCCTTGCAAGTGCGATTCCCTCTGCTTCTCCTGTGGGGACAGGCAGAGAGAGCTGGTGTTGTTCAGCCTGGAGAAAGGGTGGTCTTTCAGTGCTTAAAGGGGCTTAAAGCTGGGGACAGACTTCTGAGCAGGGTCTGTTGTGACAGGACGAGATGTGATGGTTTAAACTGAAAGAGGAGAGATTTAGCCTAGTGATAAGGAAGACCTTTTTTACAGTGAGAATGGTGAGACACTGGCCCAGGTTGCCCAGAGAGGTGGTAGATGCCCCATCCCTGGCAATATTCCAGGTCAGGTTGGACGAGGCTCTGAGCAACCTGCTGTAGTTAAAGAAGCCCCAGCTCACTGCAGAGGGCTTGAACTGGGCATCTTTAAAGGTCCTTTTCAATTCAAGTCATTCTAGGATTCCTTTTTCCTGCCACAGCCACTGCCTTGTGTTCAGCTTTCCAGACCAGCAAGGAGTGTTGCTCTGTCATCCCTTCGGCTTCTGCTGTTGGGTCTGGTTACACCAGATGATCAGGGAAAAGCAGGTTGACGGGGGTGGGAAATGAAACTCCTTGGAGGTGCGGGGAAACCCCCACCTGAGAAGCAGCAAGGGCACACTTGATCGTGGAGAAATTCAACAGAAGGAAACGGGTTGCAGAATAAAGCTTCCCCGAGGGGAGACTTGTCTCTCCGGGAGCATTTAAAGAAGAAACAAAGGAGCTATTGTTCTCACCAAACGTAGTTTAAGGAAGCTAAATTCTCTGAAAGAGAAAGCTAAGTGAGTTTCAGGATGTGAATGGGGTGGGGGAGGGGGTTAACTGTTAGCATGGGTTAGGTTCATTCAAGGACAGGGTCTTACATTAGAAACTGGGGTTTTCAAAGTTATTCAGAGGTCTTAAAAGTCAGTTTGGAAAAAATAATAATAGAGGTTTTCAAGAAGCAAGCAACCATTATTGGTTTGTAAGTGAGGTAATTGTTCCTCAGTAGCTGTGACTGCTTAGTGTGTGAGGTCCTGATTCAATTCCCTTTGCAAAATGTGGCAGAAGAGATCGTGGAGGTCTAACACCAGCAGGATTTCATCTACACTTGTAGGCTCCATCACAGATTCTTGTTGGTGGTTTATGAGATATCTCAACCCCTAAGCAGCGCTGAGGAGTGGGGTGCTGCTGGACGAGAAGCTCAACAGGAGCTCTCAATGTGCACTTGCAGCCCGGAAAGCCAATCAGAGCCTGGGCTGCAGCAGGAGAAGTGTGGCCAGCAGGTCAAGGAGGTGATTCTCCCCCTCTGCTCAGCTCTGCTGAGACCCCACCTGGAGTACTGCATCCAGTTCTGGAGCCCCTGTTACCAGAGGGATCTGGAGGTGCTGGAAGGTGTCCAGAGAAGGGCCCCGAGGATGAGCAGAGGGCTGGAGCACCTCTCCTATGAGGACACACTGAAGGAGTTGGGGCTGTTCAGTCTGGAGAAGAGAAGGCTCCCAGGTGACCTCATTGTGGCCTTCCAGTATCTGAAGGGGGCTACAAGAAGGCTGGGGAGGGACTTGTCAGGCTCTCAGGTAGTGATAGGACTAGGGGGAATGGAATGAAGCTGGAGGTGGGGAGATTCAGGCTGGATGTGAGGAAGAAGTTCTTCCCCATGAGAGTGGTGAAGCCCTGGAATGGGTTGTCCAGGGAGGTGGTTGAGGCCCCGTCCCTGGAGGTGTTTAAGCCCAGGCTGGATGAGGCTGTGGGCAGCCTGATGTAGTGGTGGGGTGTCCCTGCCCATGTCAGGGGGTTGGAACTAGATGATCCTTGTGGTCCCTTCCAACCCTGACTGATACTATGATACTATGCTTTCGCTTTCATTTACTCACTGTTAGCTGTGGACAGCTACAGTGTGTGTCAGTGAGCAGTTACTACAACCCACACTGCCCTTGAAGCAAATACTAAGTCCAGGGCAACTTCTTATCAGCCTGTGACCGTCGTGATTTCTGACCTGCAGGAATATCTTCTTTGAACAAGTTGATGGCATTCAATTTGCTGTGTCTTCAGCAGAAGACTGGACAGGTTCACCTTAAAGGTCCCTTTCAGCTCAAACTATTCTAGGATTCCTTTTCCCTGCCAGAGCCACAGCCACTGCCTGTGTTCCGCTTTCCAGACCAGCATGGGGGGCTGCTCTCCCATCCCTGGGCTTCTGCTAGTGCTATCCCTGGGCCAGAGACTAGAATTTAGCAATACCACTGCACTTGGCACACATTCAGGGAGAGGTGATGACTAGATTAAAGGCATTGTGGTGGTAGATATCCACACCACTTTCCTGCTCCTCCAAAAGGAAAGAGGAAGTTAGGCAAAATCCTCTTTCCCACAGTCCCTGTGGGACCCTGACCTACTTCCTTCCTTTAAAGTCCTCTACAAACAATCCCCTGCCACTGCCTGTTCCAGGACAGTATTTTCAGCTGTCTGTGTTGCTTTCAGTCAGGGACTTACCTGAACCCAACATGATAAGGATGTTTTCTTTTAGGAGGGGGAGCTAAGGACAAGACAAAAAGGTAATTGGGTGGCAAATAAAAGGGAATGAGACCAAAGATGTTTGTGATTCAGTGTCCTGTGCTCTGGGAAATCCTGTGGAAGGGTGTCATGGGCTGCAAGGACCCAAGGATTGTGTGAATGAAAGGAAGGAGGTGGTTGTGGTTGGTTGGGTGATGCGAGCTGTGGCGTTACAGAGCTCTTACTCTGCCTGGCAAGTGCTGCTGCTCTTTTAGCATGGTGTTTTTCATGTCACACATAAAGAAGCTTTAAAGGAAGACACTCAAGATCTAGCAAAAAAAACACAACACCACCAAACCCCCAACAAAACACACACACACACAAAACCCTCAAATCCTGTTTGTGGTTCACCCAGGATTTTGTCTGTTACAGGCCAAAAATAAAGCTAATTTCTCCATTGTGGCTGAGAAAGAGGGGGTTTTTTTCAGCCTGCCCCTGGTGGGTCCTGTAGTATTGTGTGGCAGTTTTAGGCTATGCCTTTAAAACTTAGCTGCAAATTTAGAGCAGAAAGGTAGAAAAATATTAATAAAGCAGTACTGGGTGTGAAAAGGAAAACAAAGGATTGTTCTGAACAAATTCATTGGACAAAATGTCTGGGATAAGAGCAGGGAGCTGGGGCTGATTAGCCTGGAGAAGAGGAGGCTCAGGGAGACCTTCTTGCTCTCTACAACTCCCTGAAGGGAGCTTGTAGCCAGGTGGGGGTTGGTCTCTTCTCCCAGGCAAGCAGCACCAGAGCAAGAGGACACAGTCTCAAGCTGCACCAGGGGAGGTTCAGACTGGATGTTAGGAAGAAATTCTACACAGAGAGAGTGATTGCCCATTGGAATGTGCTGTCCACGGAGGTGGTAGAGTCACCATCACTGGAGGTGTTTAGGAGGAGACTTGATAGGGTGCTTGGTTGCATGGTTTAGTTGATTAGGTGGTGTTGGATGATGGCTTGGACATGATGATCTTGAAGATCTCTTCCAACCTGGTCTGGTCTATTCTATTCTATTCTATTCTATTCTATTCTATTCTATTCTATTCTATTCTATTCTACTCTACTCTACTCTACTCTACTCTACTCTACTCTACTCTATTCTAATCATAACAACTCTTCACATTTCACTTCCATTCCCATTCCTTTTCTCTTCTCCTCTTGGCTGTTTTTCTTTGCCCAGGAGATAACAATGCTTCTGGCTGACCTTCAGATAAGAACTAACACTGCTTTCTCTCAATTCCTCATTTCCTCTGTTACAAGGGGAGGAGGGGGAGGTTGAGGGTGGGCAGTGGAGCACCTTCCCTGGTCTTCTGGACCAGAGAGGTTTCCATGGAGTTTGTTAATTGTAAATTCCTGTATAATGTTGTAATTCCTGTATGTTTTGTACATATTCATTGCATTCCCTTGCAGAGTGTAGCTCTTGTAAATGCAGCTTTGTGTGCTTCTAACTGAGGTGGACTGGCTGAATTAATGGGGGGGAACTTCAACCCACCACATAATGCTGTGTCTCTCTTTGTGCAAGGTTACACTGGGCTGGCAGAAGCCATTGAAAACTGGGACTTCAGCAAACTGGAAAAACTGGAGCTGCACAGGGAGCTGCTGAAGAGGATAGAAGCCACAATGCTGGAAGTCGACCCGGCGATGGTCATGCCTTACATAAACACATGCTTGATAGAAAGGGAGTGTGATGAGATCCTGCAGGTATGGTTCATGGCCTTGCTTTGCTGTGCTGGAAGTGCTGTCTGCCTGGCTTGTGGGACTACTCTGCTCTGGTGAGACCCCACCTGGAATACTGTGTCCAGTTCTGGAGCCTCTATTACAGGAAGGACCTGGAGATGCTGGATGGTGTCCAGAGAAGGGCCAAAAGGATGAGCAAAGGAATGGAGCACCTCTCCTAGGAAGACAGAGAGAGTTGGGGTTGTTCAGTCTGGAGAAAAGAAGGCTCTGAGGAGACCTTCTTGTGGCCTTCCAGTATCTGAAGTGGGCTACAAGAAAGCTGGGGAGGGACTTTTTATGGTGTCAGGGAGTGATAGGACTGGGGGGAATGGAACAAAACTAGAAATGGGTAGATTCAGATTGGATGTTAGGAAGAAGTTGTTCCCCATGAGGGTGGTGAGAGACTGGCACAGGTTGCCCAGGGAGGTGGTGGAAGCCTCATCCCTGGAGGTTTTGAAGGCCAGACTGGATGTGGCTGTGAGCAACCTGCTGTAGTGTGAGGAGTCCCTGCCCATGGCAGGGGGTTGGAACTGGCTGATCCTTGAGGTCCCTTCCAACCCTGACAGTTTTGTGATGCTATGAATTGGGGCCTATCCATCAGGCTGCTGAGGGAGGAGGGTGGCCAACCATAGTCCTCTGGCAAGGGACTTGACTCACTTCTTTTTAGAAGAGCTTCCCACAGCAGCACCATCGGTAACACCTGTGCATCTCATTGCTCCCTACAACTAATTGAAGGGAGGTTGGAGTGAGGTGGGGATCAGTCTCTTCCCCCTTGTATCAAGTGATAGAACAAGAGGAAATGGCCTGAATGGAACCAAGGAAGGCTCAGGTTGGATATTAAGAAAAGTTTTTTCACAGAAAGAATGTTCAGGCTTTGGCAGAGGCTGCCCAGGGAGGTGGTGGAGTCCCCATCCCTGGAGGTGCTCAAGAGCCTCTGGTGACAGCACTTTGAGATATGGTTTAACAGCCATGGTGGTATTAGGTCAAAAGTTGGACTCAGTGATGTTAGAGGTCTTTTCCAACCAAAACATTTCTATACATCTATGATTCTATGAGTGGTTCTATAGTTCTATGATTCTGTCAGCTCATTCTTCACCACCCTGGCTCGATGAATAAGGTGGCTTGCAAAAGGGATGCAGGCAGGGACCTTGACAGGCTGGAGAGGTGGGCACAAGCCAACCTCATGAGCTTCAACAAGACCAAGGGCAGGGTCCTGCATCTGGGTGGAGGCAATCCCAGGCACAAATCCAGGCTGGGCAGGGACTGGCTGGAGAGCAGCACTTGCAGCCCGGAAAGCCAATCAGATCCTGGGCTGCATCAGGAGAAGTGTGGCCAGCAGGTCAAGGGAGGGGATTCTCCCCCTCTGCTCAGCTCTGGTGAGACCCCACCTGGAGCACTGCATCCAGTTCTGGAGCCCCTGTTACAAGAGGGATATAGACATGCTGGAAGGTGTCCAGAGAAGGGCCACGAGGATGATCAGAGGGCTGGAGCACCTCTGCTATGAGGACAGACTGAGGGAGTTGGGGCTGTTCAGTCTGGAGAAGAGAAGGCTCCCAGGTGACCTCATTGTGGCCTTCCAGTATCTGAAGGGGGCTACAAGAAGGCTGGGGAGGGACTTGTCAGGCTCTCAGGTAGTGATAGGACTAGGGGGAACGGAATGAAGCTGGAGGTGGGGAGATTCAGGCTGGATGTGAGGAGGAAGTTCTTCCCCATGAGAGTGGTGAAGCCCTGGAATGGGTTGTCCAGGGAGGTGGTTGAGGCCCCGTCCCTGGAGGTGTTTAATCCCAGGCTGGATGAGGTTCTGGGCAGGCTGATCTAGTGGTGGGTGTCCCTGCCCATGTCAGGGGGTTGGAACTAGATGATCCTTGTGGTCCCTTCCAACCCTGACTGATACTATGATTCTGGTGATGCTTTCTGAAGGAGTCTGATAGGTGTCCTTGCTCCTTATTCCTCCTGAGAAGGATTCTCTCCACCTGTTCTATTTTTCAAGTGCTGTTTCTTTATGGAGGTACATCAAATTCAGTGAGAAGCTGCCTCTGACCAAACATCAGATTTGCCACCAGATTTTGCACTTTGTGTTTTCCTGTTCTGGAATTACTTTTATTTGTAATTTATTTTTAATCAGTTCAGCCTCAGAGGTTTGTGACAGATGTGGCTTATTATAAGGCTCTTGCCAGATGAAAACTGGCAGAGTATCACAGTATCACTAAGGTTGGAAGAGACCTCGAAGATCATCACGTCCAACCTGTCACCACAGACCCCACGACTAGACCATGGCACCAAATGCCACATCCAATCCCCTCTTGAACACCTCCAGGGATGGTGACTCCACCAGGTCCCTGGGCAGCCCATTCCAATGGCAAATGACTCTCTCGGTGAAGAACTTTCTCCTCACCTGCAGCCTAAACTTCCCCTGGCACAGCTTGAGACTGTGTCCCCTTGTTCTGGTGCTGGTTACAATACAATACAATACAATACAATACAATACAATACAATACAATACACCAGGTTGGAAGAGACCTTCAAGATCATCGCGTCCAACCCATCAAACAATCCAACCCACCCAACAACTAGACCATACAGCCAAGCACCCCATCAAGTCTTCTCCTGAACACCTCCTGTGAAGGTGACTCCACCACCTCCACGGGTAGCCGATTCCAATGGGCAATCACTCTCTCCGTGTAGAACTTCTTCCTAAAAGAAGAAGAAGGTTGCTTGAGAGAAGAGGCCAACCCCTTCCTGGCTACAACCACCCTTCAGGTAGTTGTAGAGAGCAATGAGGGTGAGAGCAGCGAGTAGCTCTGTGATGTCTCTGTGGATACTGCAGCAAACAGTTTACCTCTTGCAGTCCAGCTAAGTCCAGTACGTGCAGAAGTGCAGCAGCAGTAGGTAAATGACTGGATTTTGTTGGAAACCTCTTGTTCTGTGAGAAGGAAGTGCAACTTTCAACTGAACATAGAGTCATAGAATTACAGAATCATAGAATTATGAAACCATAGTATCATGGAAACATTTAAGGTTGGAAAAGAGGCCCCAGATCATTGAGTCCAAACAGTAAGCTAACACTTGCAAGTCCACCACTAAAACCGTGTCCCAAAACACCACATCCACACGTTTTTTGAACACTTCCAGGGACAGTGACTCCACCACTGCCTTGGGCAGCCTGGCCCTGGGCTTGACAGCCCTTTTGCTGGAGAAATGTTTCCTATGTGCCATCTAAACCTCCCCTTTACGACCTGCGGCCATTTCCTTTCATCCTGTTACTTGTTACCTGGGAGAAGAGACCAACTCCCAGCTGGCTCCAACCTCCTTTCAGGGAGTTGTAGAGAGTGAGAAGTTCTCTCCTCAGCTTCCCCTTCTCCAGCTAAATGACTCAAGGTCACAGAATCACAGAATCACAAAGGTTGGAAGAGACCTCAAAGATCATCAAGTCCAACCTGTCACCCACACCTCATGGCTAAACCATGGCACCAAGTGCCACGTCCAGTCCCCTCTTGAACACCTCCAGGGATGTTGACTCCACCACCTCCCTGGGCAGCACATTCCAATGGCAAATGACTCAGTGAAGAACTTTCTCCTCACCTCCAGCCTAAACAGGGCTGTGCTCAAGGCCTCTCACCAGCCTTGTTGCCCTTCTGTGGACATGTTCAATTGTCTCAATGTCCTTCTTAAACTGAGGGGCCCAGAACTGGACACAGGACTCAAGGTGTGGCCTAACCAGTGCTGAGTACAGGGCAGAATGACTTCCCTGCTCCTGCTGGCCACACTATTCTTGATGCAGGCCAGGATGCCATTGGCCTTCTTGGCCACCTGGGCACACTGCTGGCTCATCTTCAGCTGGCTGTCAACCAGCACTCCCAGAACTTCTCCCACCGGTCCGTTTCCAGCCACTTTGCCCCAAGCCTGTAGCATTCATAGGGTTGTTGTGACCCAAGTGCAGGACCCAGCGTGAGACAAAGAAGAGTGTCTTTGGTCAGCCCCTCAGAAGCTACAGCAACTTCTCTTGTGGTGTGTGCAGATCAGTGAGTACAGGAGCAAAGCAGCCGGGATAACGAAACTCATTGAGTGTCTCTGTCGGTCGGACAAGGAAAACTGGCCCAAGAGCCTTCAGCTGGCACTGGACAATGCAGGGTATTACAATGCAAGTGAGCTGTGGGATATGAGAGAAGGTAAAATGTAGTAATTTATTTTTATTTTTAATGGTCTTTCCCTATCCTTCTAACCCTAAATGTTTAGGGTTTCCTTTTTAATCAGGAGAATAAGACTGATTTGAAAGGATACCATCAGGCTGCCTTGAACATGGTTGCTTAGGAGTAAACCAACAGAACTCCCCTTTTTACTTCTATTTTCTAATCTTCTTAATTAAGAATGTCTTTTATGAAATGAAATGCAGGTACTAAAGTACCAATTGTCACACATTATTTTTTTAATACTTCCCCTCCCATCCGCAGCCTCCTGGGCAACCTGTTCCAGGGTCTCACCACCCTCCCTGTAGAGAATGTCTTCCTAATATCCAGCCTACATCTCCCCTCCTCCAGTTTAACCCATAGAATCAGTAAGGTTGGAAAAGACCTCAAAGGTCATCAAGTCCAACCTGTCACCCAACACCTCATGACTAGTAAACCGTGGCTCTCCTCCTGTGACTGCAAGCCCTTGTCCAAAGTCTCTCCCCACCTTTCTTGTAGGCCTTCTTTAGCCCTGTTTAAACCTGTGGTGTGGTCACTAAACACAGGGGATGTAACTTGCCTCCCAATTTATCACCTCCCTCGATTTTTTTTAAGGGATAATAAATGTACACTGAGAATGTTGGTCCTCTGCACCCAAGACTCTCAGTGCTATCCACCTTGAATTGAAAGGGAGCCTAGATGCAGCATCGTTTCATGTAGTCTTTCCATTCCAGCAACCAACTCCTTCACCTTGTCATCCCCACAAGCACAACACTTTAAAGTCAAGAGAGTCAATAACCTGCCTGGTCTTTTTGTGACTGTGCAGAGAATTTCAAAGATTTTGATGGTGAAGTGGCAGATGCCTCTGAGAGCAGCTTTGAAGCCATGGTGACGTTTTCTGAAGAAGTAGAATGTGATAATTTCAGTGAAAATCTCTCTTCAGCTTCAGGTAAGACTTAAAACAGTTTCTGGCTGGAATGATCTTATCCATTCCCTTAGACTGCTGAAGCATGCAGAATGATCTTATCCATTTCCTTAGACTCCTGAAGCATGCAGAATGATCTTATCCATTTCCTTAGACTCCTGAAGCATGCAGATGTGGTGTTCCACAGAGGAAGGTACTGAGGAACTAGTGACCTGATTTAGCTCTCTTCTTGTTCTGATGTTTGAAAGATCACAGGATCACAGGACATTAGGGGTTGGAAGGGACCTCTAGAGATCTGCCATTCCAACCCCCTGCCAGAGCAGGACCATACAATCTAGCTCAGCTCACACAAGAACACATCTAGACAGGCCTTGAAAGTCTCCAGAGATGGAGACTCCACAACCACTCTGGGCAGCCTGTTCCAGTGCTCTGTGACCCTCACAGTGAAGAAGTTCCTCCTCATGTTGAGGTGGGACCTCCTGTGCTGGAGTTTATATCCATTGCCCCTTGTGCTATCACAGGGTGCAACTGAGCAGAGCCTGTCCCCTCCCTCTTGACCCCCAGCCCTCAGATATTTATAAACATTTATTAAATCCCCTCTCAGTCTTCTCTTCTTCAGACTAAACAGCCCCAGGCCCCTCACCCTCTCCTCCCCAGGCACTGCTCCAGCCTCCTAATCATCCTGGTAGCCCTCCACTGGACCCTCTCCAGCAGATCCCTGCCCCTTTTAAACTGGGGTGCCCAAAACTGAACACAGTACTCAAGATGAGGTCTCACCAGGGCAGAGTAGAGGGAGAGAAGAACCTCCCTGGATCTGCTGGACACTCTTCTTAATACACCCCAGGATCCCATTGACCTTCTTGGCCACTGGGGCACTTTGCTGTCCCATGGATAACTTGTTATCCACCAGGGCTCTCCTGCTGGGCATTGCACATTTTAGGTGTTCCCCCTCGTTTACCACACTTCTAGTGCAAAGTTGTGTTCTTCCTCCAGCATGTTATCAAAAAGACCTCCAGACCCCAGGCTGTTGATTAGTCTCTCCCCTGATGTAGCTAGTTCACACGTGGCCTGACCTTAGCCATCCTAGAGAGCTGAATGGGGCTGCAAAGGGTCTGTGCAGTGGCTGCCACATCTTCTGTGGCAAACGTTGCTCCAGCAGCAGTTTCTAGTTCCTGTTCCTTAAGTGCAAAGCCTCTGACAGGACCACAATTTAAAAGGTATTAGCTTTCTAAGTCTGTAGAGGAAGGAATACTGTACATATATTCAGGAGGAAATGAGCTCTGGTGTTTTCAGGAGTTGAAAGCAAAAAAAGGTCACTTGAGGTAAGATCTGTCAGCCAAGATCTTGCAATGAATTCACTTTAGGAAGCACAGCTGAGTACTAACAAAAGCATGCTGTCAAAGGCCTTCTGTGGGGGAGGTGTGTGTGTGTCCTGCCAGAAGGGTTGTCTGTCACAGAAAGTTCTGTGTAGGCTGCAGAGACTCTGCCTCAGTCATTTAACACAGCTACAGCACGGGGCACAACACCTTCCATGCATTTTTGTTGCCACACTCTTCACAAAGCTGTGGTTCTCTCCTAGGAGGGTCCTGTGAGCCTCCAGCTGTGTATGAAACAAAGCAAGCTCGGAGCTACCAGATTGAACTTGCACAGCCTGCAATCAATGGGAAAAATACCCTGATATGTGCTCCCACAGGTAAGAAAACAGGAAAAAATAGAATCTCTTGGTAGAAAGGGCTGTGAAGAGGAGAGAAGGGTGAAGGCTGAGATGAACTTTTCCAGCTGTTTGTTTAAAAGCAGTCACAGAATCACTGTGGTTGGAAAAGACCTTCAAGATCATCAAGTCCAGCTATTACCCAGTGCTACCAAGGCCATTACTACACCATATCCTAGAGCATCATGTCTAGATGGCTTTTAAATACATCCAGGGATGGGGATTCAACCACTGCCCTGGGCAGCCTGCTCCAGTTTTTCAGAACCCTTTCAGTGTAGAAATTTATCCTAATGTCCAACCTAAACCTCCCCTGCCATAACCCCTGCCATTTCCTCTTCTGCTATCAGTTGTGACTTGTGGGGAGAGACCCAACACCCACCTCACTCCAACCTCCTTTCAGGGAGTTGTAGAGAGCAATGAGGTCTCCCTTCAGCCTCCTTTTGTAGAGAGCAATGAGGTCTCCCCTCAGCCTCCTTTTGTAGAGAGCAATGAGATCTCACAGTATCACAGTATCACTAAGGTTGGAAGAGACCTCAAAGATCATCGAGTCCAACCTGTCACCACAGACCCCATGACTAGACCATGGCACCAAGTGCCATGTCCAATCCCCTCTTGAACACCTCCAGGGACAGTGACTCCATCAGGTCCTTGGACAGCACAATCCAATGGTGAATGACTCGCTCAGTGAAAAACTTTCTCCTCACCTCCAGCCTAAACATCCCCTGGCACAGCTTGAGACTGTGTCCCCTTGTTCTGGTGCTGGTTGCTAGGGAGAAGAGGCCAACCCTTTCCTGGCTACAACCACCCTTCAGGTAGTTGTAGAGAGCAATGAGGTCTCCCCTGAGCCTCCTCTTCTCCAGGCTAAGCAACCCCAGCTCCCTCAGCCTCTCCTCACAGGGCTGTGCTCAAGGCCTCTCCCCAGCCTTGTTGCCCTTCTCTGGACACGTTCAAGTGTCTCAATGTCCTTCTTAAACTGAGGGGCCCAGAACTGGACACAGGACTCAAGGTGTGGCCTAACCAAAGCAGAGTACAGGGGCAGAATGACCACCCTCCTCCTGGCCTAACCAAAGCAGAGTACAGGGGCACAATGACCTCCCTGCTCCTGCTGGCCACACTTATTCTTAATGCAGGCCAGGATGCCATTGGCCTTCTTGGCCACCTGGGCACACTGTTGGCTCATGTTCAGGCAGCTGTCAATCAGCACCCCCAGGTCCCTCTCTGTCTGGGAGCTCTCCCCTCATCCTCCTTTGGTAGAGAGCAATGAGGTCTCCCTTCAGATTCCTTTTGTAGAGAGCAGTGAGATCTCCCTTCAGATTCCTTTTGTAGAGAGCAATGAGGTCTCCCTTCAGATTCCTTTTGTAGAGAGCAGTGAGGTTTCCTCTCAGCTTCCTTTTGTAGAGAACAATGAGGTCTCCCCTCAGCCTCCTTCTCTCCAGGCTAAACAACCCCAGTTCCCTCAGCTGCTCCTCACAATACTTGTGCTCTAGACCCTTCACCAGCTTTGTTGCCCTTCTCTGGACCTGCTCCAGTATTCCTTGCAGTAGATTCAGATCTAACCTGACATTCATCACCAACAGCAGCACAGAGACTGAGCAGGACAGAGGCATCTCTTGGCACTTCAGTGCTTGGATTCAGGTTTCACATACTCTGACCTCTGCTTTCTCACTCCCCAAGGCAGATCTTGGAGTTAAAATTGTTCCCTATTATTTGAAGATCTTTAACAAATTCAGCTTGCAAGGTGAAGGGGGAATAGGATGAGTTGCCCTGAGACTGCCCTCTCTCCCGTCCTTCAGTGCCAACAGTAGAGGCAGCTTTTGGAGCACCTCAGGACTGAATTAAGAAGATCTTAAGTTAAGCAGCAAATGAGAGATCAATCAGCTCTTTCTCTCCACCTGTTTTCCCATGTTGCTATCCTGATTCTCACCTGATGAGGAAGCTGGGATAGCAGGGGCAGGGACACAGAAGAGCTCTGGGTGGCCTGCACAGTGAGCCTGAGTGCTGAAGAAAACAAATGTGAGAGGTGCAAGGCTGCATAGGGGGGATGGAAGCTGATACTGCCTGCACTGTGTCCAGTTCTGGTGCCCCCAACACAAGCAGGACATCAAACTGTTGAAGCAGGTCTGGAGGAGGCCATGAAGATGATCAGAGGTCTGAAGCACCTTCCCTATGGGGACAGGCTGAGAGAGTTGGGGCTGTTCAGACTGGAGCAGAGAATGCTTCAGGGACACCTTACAGCAGAACATGAAGGGGGTCTACATGAGAGCTGGGGAGGGACTTCTTACAAGGGCTTGTAGTGGTGGGGTGAGGGGGAACGGACTGAAGCTTGAGAAGGGGAAATTTAGACTGGAGATGAGGAAGAAATTCTTTACGCTAAGGGTGGTGAGACACTTGAACAGGTTGCCCCTCCCTGGATGTATTCTAGGCCAGACTGGACAGGGCCTTGAGGAACCTGGTCTAGTGGAAGGTGTTGGAAGGGGACTGGAACTAGATGATCTGTAAGGTCTCTTCGAACCCAAACCCTTCTGTGATTCTGTGATGCTTGTGCTGTGTTCTGACTGGATGTAAGAGAACACACTAACAACAGAAACAGTGATTTCAAAGAACTCCAAGCTGCAAAAGGCTTTTCCTTCCCAGTGACTGCTGCACAGGCTTTACAGACTGAGACTGAGGTAGAAAGTGACCATGTCCGACCTGGATAAGCACCAAGCTGGCCCCAAAGAGTCTGGAAGAGTAACAGCCCCTTCGTCACCTCCCTCTGGTTACTGGGCATCCAGATAAGATGGGCTCCATTCATACCAGTGCTTTACCTTTTGTGTTCTTCTTGGTTTTGTTGTTTGTTTTTTTTTAAGGATCTGGCAAAACCTTTGTGGCCCTTCTGATCTGTGAACACCACCTGCAAAACGTGCCCCTGGGACAGAAGGCGAAAGTCGTCTTCCTGGCAACCAAAGTCCCAGTGTATGAGCAGCAGCAAAACGTGTTCAGGCAGCATTTTGAAAGGCAGGGGTGAGTGTGACAGTCCTACCTGCTGGGTTCCTCCACAGAGATAAATAATAAGTGTGTCCAGTTATGGGCTTCTCAGTTTAGGAAAGCTGTTGAGGTGCTTGAACGAGTCCAGAGAAGGGCAACAAAGCTGGGGAGGGGTCTGGAGCACAGCCCTGTGAGGAGAGGCTGAGGGAGCTGGGGTTGCTTAGCCTGGAGAAGAGGAGGCTCAGGGGAGACCTCATTGCTCTCTACAACTCCCTGAATGGAGGTTGTAGCCAGGTGGGGGTTGGTCTCTTCTCCCAGGCAAGCAGCACCAGAACAAGAGGACACAGTCCCAAGCTGTGCCAGGGGAGGTTTAGGCTGGAGGTGAGGAGAAAGTTCTTCGCTGAGAGAGTCATTCGCCATTGGAATGTGCTGCCCAGGGAGGTGGTGGAGTCACTGTCCCTGGAGGTGTTCAAGAGGGGATTGGATGTGGCACTTGGTGCCATGGCTGGATGTTAGGAAGAAGTTCTTCGCAGACAGAGAGATTGGCCATTGGAATGTGCTGCCCAGGGAGGTGGTGGAGTCACCATCCCTGGAGGTGTTTAAAATAAGACAGGATGAGGCACTTGGTGCCATGGTTCAGTTGATCAGATGGTGTTGGGTGATAGGTTGGACTAAATGATCTCAAGGTCTTTTCCAACCTGGTTAATTCTGTATTCTGTAAACTGCCCTCTGGGTCAGCTGTGGCTGGGTCAAAGTGTGATGGGTTTGCTGGTGTGACAAGAGCCTATGGCATCAGTGTAAGGATGATAACCTCGTGGTAAGACTAGGTCTGAAGTCTGCTGTCGGAGAGTTTAAACATGTTTGGGCAGTGTGTCTGGAGGTAGCTGAAGTATACTTGTGCTTGCTTCTGGAAGAGTGTGAAGTATGCTCTCTCTTGAGACTTCTTTCAGCCCCCTCTCCAAAACAGGGCAGTTCCAGGAAGCAGCAGTGGGCTTTCTCTTTCCACTCTCAAATGGCAGAGTATCTCTCTTCTTTTCACAGAATCACAGAATTAACCAGGTTGGAAAAGACCCTCGAGATCATGAAGTCCAGCCAATCACCCAACACCATCTAATCAACTAAACCACAGAATCACAGACTGGTTTGGGTTGGAAGGGACCTTGCAGATCATCTAGTTCCAACCCATCCACCACGGGCAGGGACACCTCCCACCAGCCCAGGTTGCTCAAGGCCCCATCCCACCCAGCCCTGAACACCTCCAGGGAGGAGGCATCCACGACCTCCCTGGGCAATTCCAGTGTCTCTGCACCCTCAGTGGGAAGAATTTCCTTCTGAAGATGACCATTTTCTTGGTGCCTAAACCAAATCAGTGATAGTAGTTCCACAATCCAGGGCAAACTACCCCAGTAAATAACCATCAGACAGGCGGTATTGCTTTCTGATACTGACAGAAATCTTTCTTGCTGTAATCTAGGCTTAGTGCCTCTAGTTCTGTTCTCAGAAAATGAGGACCACAATTCACAGGATCACAGGATGTTAGGGGTTGGAAGGGACCACGGCACTAAGTGCCTCATCCAGCTTTGTTTTAAACACCTCCAGTGATGGTGACTCCACCACCTCCCTGGGCAGCACATTCCAATGGCCAATCTGTCTTGCTGGGCAGAAATTCTTCCTGACATCCAGCCTGAACCTCCCCTGGGACAGCTTGAGTCTGTGTCCTCTCCTTCTGTCACTGGTATGACCAAATGGTATGACCCAAATTTCCTTCTAATTCTGTGGGGTGCTTGGTGCCATGGTTTAGTTGATGAGATGGTGTTGGGTGATAGGTTGGACTCGATGATCTCAAAGGTCTCTTCCAACCTGGTTTAGCCTATAATTCCTTGGTTTTTCTTGATACCTCTAGTCAGAAAATGATGATCCACCCCTCAAATGGGACTGAGAGTTGTTTAGGGGAGTATTGCTGCGGCTTCTGACTTTGAAGGGAGGTGGTGGAAACCTCATCCCTGGAGGTTTTTGCAGCCAGGCTGGATGTGGCTGTGAGCAACCTGCTGTAGTGTGAGGTGTCCCTGCCCATGGCAGGGGGGTTGGAACTGGCTGATCCTTGAGGTCCCTTCCAACCCTGACAATTCTGTGATTCTATGAAATGATTACTGGGCATCTACTTAGCAATCCTTATAGCTATAACAGGGAAAGGGAGGCTGCTGGACAGCAAACAGCCCTGTGCTGCCAGGTGTATACAGGAAAGGATAAAGAGCAGGATCTCCAAATACAGCTGGCATGTGAACTGACAGATAAATGTATAAATCCATCACCCACCCAGACCTTGAGTATTTTATTTCATGGGAATTGAAAATGCAGTTGTTTACCCTCAGCATTTTTTTACCTCAGCTTCTGTGGGCCAAAGCTGGGAAGGGACTTTTGAGGGTGTCAGGGAGTGATAGGACTGGGGGAATGGAACAAAACTAGAAATGGGTAGGTTGAGATGGGATGTTAGGAAGAAGTTGTTCCCCATGAGGGTGGTGAGAGACTGGCACAGGTTGCCCAGGGAGGTGGAGGAAGCCTCATCCCTGGAGGTGTTTAACCAGGCTGGATGTGGCTGTGAGCAACTCGCTGTAGTGTGAGGTGTCCCTGCCCATGGCAGGGGGATTGGAACTGGATGATCCTTGGGGTCCCTTCCAACCCTGACACTTCTGTGAGTCTATGAAATTGCTGCACTAACAATTGGACCTTCTGAATTCAGTCATCACCTTTCTTCAGGCTTGCTGAGAAGTCTTTGTTCTAGTTATTTATTCTTTTTTGGCCCTGAAGGCATCTGTTTTCATGCCCTGCCTCTTGCCTCTTCATCCTAGGTACTCTATTCGAGGGATCTGTGGTGAGACAGCTGCCAACATCCCTGTAGAAAACGTGATCGAGGACAGCGACATCATCGTGCTGACACCCCAGATTCTGGTCAACTGCTTCAAGCAAGGGATCCTCACCTCCCTCTCTGTCTTCACCCTGATGATATTTGATGAGTGCCACAACACCACGGGCAACCACCCTTACAATGTGTTAATGACCAGATACCTGGAGCAAAAATTTGACTCCTCTGCAAAGCAGCTGCCCCAGGTAAGGACCAGCCTGTCGGTGCTGGAAGCCTTAAAGGGACAATGTAGTTTGCAGTGCAGTCAGGAAAGGCTGAAATCTTGCCTCTTGTGTTAATCCATTTCAAACTGGACCCAAAGATCTCCAGAGGTACCTTTCCAACCCCTAACATCCAACAATGGCTACGAGTTGAAAGAGTAAGCACATGGAACACTTTTTCCCCCCCTCTTCCTGAACACCTCCAGGTTGGGTTTTTCCCCTGTTGCTACATCTTCCTTGCAGCTGCCAAGAAATACTGATCAAGCATGAGACAGGACCAGAGTGCTTAGGACCAAACAGGGTGGCTGGGCTGAGAAGAAAGTGTGTGCCTCAAAACTTCCTTATCACCTCTCTGTCCCTTTCTGCAGCACTTGAGTCCTGTGTCCAGTTCTGGGCCCCTCAGTTTAAGAAGGACATTGAGACACTTGAACGTGTCCAGAGAAGGGCAACAAGGCTGGGGAGGGGGTCTGGAGCACAGCCCTATGAGGAGAGGCTGAGGAAGCTGGGGTTGCTTAGCCTGGAGAAGAGGAGGCTCAGGGGAGACCTCATTGCTCTCTACAACTACCTGAAAGGTGGTTGTAGCAAGGTCAGGGTTGGCCTCTTCTCCCTAGCACCCAGCACCAGAACAAGAGGACACAGTCTCAAGCTGTGCCAGGGGAGATTTAGGCTGGAGGTGAGGAGAAAGTTCTTCACAGAGAGAGTGATTCGCCATTGGAATGTGCTGCCCAGGGAGGTGGTGGAGTCACTGTCTCTGGAGGGCTTCAAGAGGGGACTGGATGTGGCACTTGGTGCCATTGTCTAGTCATGAGGTCTGTGGTGACAGGTTGGACTTGATGGTCTTTGAGGTCTCTTCCAACCTTGGTGATGCTGTGATACTGTGTGATACTGCAACACTTGGTGCCACTGCCTCCCCTGGCAGGAGGTTTTGGTCCCACTGGGAAGAGATCTTCTCTGAATGGGTGCAGAGGGCAGTTCTGAGGATGGATTTGGGATTTTTGTGTATGATGAGCCCTGACAAATACAGGTGGCTATGGATTTTAGAGTGTGGACAGTTTAATTTCAGTGTGAACACTCTTAAGGTTGAATGCCTTGGAGAGGGCACAGGCAGGGACAAGGTTTGCCTCTCAAGATTTAGTCCTTGCACACATGTTTATTTCAGCTGCCTGTTTTGTTTAGACTTGTTTTTTGAAGGTGGACATGGAACTGTTAGTGTGGGTCCAGAGAAGAGAATCAGAGGGCTGGAGTACCAGTCCTATGAAAACAGGCTGAGGAAGTTGAGGTTGTTCAGCCTAGAGAAGAGAAAGCTCTGGGGAAACCTTCTGGTGGATTTTCAGTCACAGAATCATAGAACTGTCAGGGTTGGAAGGGACCTCAAGGCTCATCCAGTTCCACCTTCCCTGCCATGGGCAGGGACACCTCACACTACAGCAGGTTGCTCTCAGCCACATCCAGCCTGGCCTTCAAAACCTCCAGGGATGAGGCTTCCACCACCTCCCTGGGCAACCTGTGCCAGGCTCTCACCACCCTCATGGGGAACAACTTCTTCCTAACATTTAATCTAAATCTTCCCTCTAGCTTGGATCCATTCCCCCTAGTCTTAGCAGTCCCTGGCACCCTTAAAAGTTCCTCCCCAGCTTTCTTGTAGCCCCTTTCACATACTGGAAGGCCACAATTAGGTCTTCTTGGAGCCTTCTCTTCTCCAGACTGAACAACCCCAACTCTCTCAGTCTGTCCTCACAGAAGGGGAGTTCCAGCCCTCTGCTCATCCTTGTGGCCCTTCTCTGGACATGTTCCATCAGTCCTTAAAGGGGCCTATAGGGCAGCTGGAGAGGGACTTTTTACAAAGGCATGTAGTAACAGAACAAGGATTAATGGTTTCAAACTGGAAGAAGCTGGATTTAGATTAGACATTAGGAAGAACTTCTTCCCATGAGGGTGGTGAGACACTGGAACAGGTTGCCCAGAAAAGTTGTGGAAGCTGCTACCCTGGAAGTGTTTAAAATCAGCTTGGACCTTGAGGTCAGGGAGCTTGAGCAACCTGCTTTAGTAGGAGGTGTCCCTACCTATGGCAGGGGTTGAAACTAGATGATCTTGGAGGTCCCATGGGAGGCCCCAGCCCAAACCAGTCTATGATTCTGTAGTGACAACTTGGCAATTGCCTATAGTGTCACAGAATTACAGAATGTTAGGGGCTGGAAGGGACCTCAAGGCTCAGCCAGTTCCAACCCCCCTGCCATGGGCAGGGACACCTCACACTACAGCAGGTTGCTCACAGCCACCTCCAGCCTGGCCTTGAAATCCAGTCCAATCCCCCTGCAGAGCAGGATCACCTAGAGCAGATCATGCAGGAATGCATCCAGGGGGGTCTCCAGTGGTGTGGGTTTGTTTTGTTGTGTTTTGTTTTCCATTTGTGACAAAGGAGCAACCACTGCTCTTTGTGTGTGCTCAGATTGTAGGTTTAACTGCTTCTGTTGGAGTTGGTAATGCCAAGACCATCAAGGAAGCAATAGAGCACATCTGTACCCTCTGCTGCAACCTTGACATACAGACCATATCCACTGTCAGAGAGAACAAAGAGGATCTGCAGAGGTTTGGAACCAAGCCAGAAACACGTGAGCAAGCTTCTGTTCTGTTTTTCCCAGGAGATTCAAAGCACCATAATGAAGGCAGCTATCCAGTCCCCCTTTGCTCAAGTGAATTTGACCGAGGCTGCAACAGGCTGCCCAGGGTAGTGGTGGAGTCACCCTCCCTGGAGGTGTTCAGAGGATGTGTAGACCTGGCACCTGGGGACATGGTTCAGTGGGCATGGCAGTGTTGGGCTAATGGTTGGACTCAATGACCTTAGAGGGCTTTTCCAGCCTTCATGATTCTGTGATTCTGAGTTAAAAGCCTGAAACCGAGCTGGATCCTTGCCGCCTGCCAGCTTGAAAAGGAGCTGAGGCATGCACTTCATTGCTGCTCCACGGTAAGGTAGTGCCCACTTGGGCAGAATTTCCCTGTGCTGAGATTTGCAGTCTCTGGTTTTCATTTAGTTCTGCCAGCAAAGAGTGGGGGCTGTTTCTTTAAGTGCAGCTCCAGTGCTCGTTAACAATAAACATCATTATGGTTGTGCAGAGCACTGTGTTGAAACAGGCTCCCCGGGGAAGTGGCTGAATTGCCATCCCCAGAGGTGTTTATTACATATCCAGCTGTAGTGTTCAAGGATATGGTTTACCACTGGGCCTGGTAGAGTTAATGGCTGAACTTGATGATTCTCCCTCTCTGCTCAGCTCTGCTGAGACTCCACCAGGAGTACTGTGTCCAGTTCTGGAGCCCCTGTTACAGGAAGGATCTGGAGGCGCTGGAAGGTGTCCTGAGAAGGCCCATGAGGATGAGCAGAGGGCTGGAGCTGTTCTGCTGTGGAGACAGACTGAGAGAGTTGGGGCTGTTCAGTCTGGAGAAGAGAAGGCTCTGAGGAGACCTTATTGTAGCCTTCCAGTGTCTGAAGAGGCTACAAGAAAATTGGGGAGGGACATTTTAGGGTGTCAGGAAGTGATAGGACTGGGTGGAATGGAACAAAGCTATAAGTGGGTAGATTCAGATTGGATGTGAGGAAGAAGTTGTTCCCCATGAGGGTGGTGAGAGGCTGGCACAGGTTGCCCAGGGAGGTGGTGGAAGCCTCATCCCTGGTGGTGTTTGCAGCCAGGCTGGAGGTGGCTGTGAGCAACCTGCTGTGGTGTGAGGAGTCCCTGCCCATGGCAGGGGGTTGGAACTGGCTGAGCCTTGAGGTCCCTTCCAACCCTAACAATTCTATGGTTCTGAAGGTGTTTTCCAACCATGGTGATCCTGTGAGGTGCATCACTCCTCTAGACAAGGATTTGTTCTGGCTTTACTTACTGTTTTACTGACTCAGGCTGCTGACTTCCATTTCTTGTCTCCAGATGTCAGGTGGGTTAAAATGCGAGCTCAGAATCACTTTGCAGACATCATCTCAGATCTGATGTCTGAGACAGAGGCGCTGATGAGGAGGATTTACTCAGTGGGTAAGATACTGTAACATGCCTGTAACTGGGATTCGTTCCCTGATCACACCAGTGTGAGTCCTCCTGGCTGCCAGAACACTCACCCTCTGTCCACTTCCCTTCTCCCCTTTCCTTTTCACTTGCCTTTAACCAGTGTTTCCTGGGCAAGACATTGCAGCTTAGTTTAGTTAGTTAGTTACTGTTAGTGTGATAGTCATAGATATTCTTGCTTGGATTTCAGCCTGTGTTTTGTGCAGCCAAGGATGGTGTACTGTTGACACTGTCAAGTCATCCTGAGCATTCAAATCACCTGAAACAAAGCTGCCAAAGGGCTTCCTTTCAAAGTGCAAGCTCTGTGTCACTGAGGAGAGAGACCTCTGTGTTCTTGCTTAAGCATCCTTCCAAATGCTCCATGCCTGAGGCTGCCTCTGTTAAGGGAAGCAAGAAGGGTCTCAGTTATGGTGTTGCTCTGAATGTTGTGGTTTCTGCCTTTCAGCAGCAGCTGAAGTCTTGCTGCTCTGCAGTTTCTCATACTTTCTCAGTTGTGCTCAGACTAATTTCTAGAGGTGCCCCTGGCCACCTTTTCTGGTCAGCATTCTGTCCTATTCTACCCCTCTGGGTGCTCCTATTCCCACTGTTTACCAGGTCTCCAGTATTTCCTGTTGAAAAGCATTTTGCAGAGGGGGATCAGTGGCACAGGACCACCACCAGAGAGAGGATATTGCTGCTTAAGAAAGGGAACACTTGTCTGTAGGGTTCCAGCTGGCTTAGTTACAGATTGTAATGTGTTACAAAATACAAAGAACTTCAAAAGGAACTCATTGGTACTACAGAAAGAATTTTCAGAGCTGTGGCAGGTCTAAAGCCTTGGAAAAATTAAACCCTAGTCTTGAAGCAACAATTTGATATCATTAGAGATGGACATAATAGAAATCACTTAGAACATAAGAGAAATTACTTAACCCTGGGAGCTGCAGTGATGTGAAGGTTTGCAAAGAGGGAGATGCTTGGCTAAGAGGCCTGATGGTCATGAGACCTAACTCTGCATCCCTTCAGAAATCAAGTGACCTTCTTCTGCTTTTGCAGAGTTCCTAAGTGGTGCCCCAGGAACTGGCTGTTGTCAGCAAAGATGAGAGCCACAGGGGCTCCAAGGCAGAGGACCCTGAATGGCCATGCTCAGGATCAGCCTTGGTCTATCCAGCTCTGAGCCAGAGGATTTTGCTGCTGCTTAGCCTGGCTTTTTGCAGACTGCTTAGGGTGCCTGTTAACTTCACTCCTTGATGTCATTCTGTGTCTGTCTTCATGGCAAACACACTTGCCAGGTACTGGAGAGTGAACTGCCTCCTGGAGCAGGAGGGGAGAATTAAAATAACCCACCCCAAGTGAAAAAACAGCCAACCTGCACCCAACCAGAACAACCCAAACCCCAACAAAGAACAAATGCAGAGGGATTTTCAAGCTAATTGCCACTCTGCTTAATTTGGTGAATTTAAGACCTTAATCTGCTCAATTAAGCAAACACTTCTGAACAGGAAGAGCTTCCTTGCTGTAACTTCTCACTGTCCTTCAAGAAGGACAGGGATTTGCTGAGGAGGATAAAGGAAAGGGATACGAAGGAGATTGGGGGACTAGAACATCTCTCCTATGACTGGAAGAATTGTGTCTTTTTAGTCTGGGGAAGAGAAGACTGTGGGGGCATCTCATCAGTGCTGATCAAAACTTGCAGGGTGGGTGTCAGGAGGATGAGACCAGTCCTTTTTCATTGGTGCCCAGTGAAAGGACCATGGGTAGTGGCCACAAACTAGAACATAAGAAGTTCCATCTGAACATGAGGAACTTCTTTAAGGGCCATGGAGTGCTGGAACTGGCTGCCCAGAGAGGTGGTGGAGTGTTCATCTCTGGAGACATTCAAAACCCTCCTGGACATGTTCCTGTGTGGCCTTCTTTAGGTGAAACTGCCTTGGGAGGGGGTTGGACTCGATCATCTCCAGAGGTCCCTTCCAACCCCTACCATTCTATGATTCTGTGAAGGGTGTTTGAACACTGGAACAGGTTGCCCAGAGAAGATGTGGAGCCTCCATCCTTGGGAATGCTCACGTTCCATGTGGACATGATCCTGAGTGACTTGCTCTAGGTGATCTTTCTTTGAGCAGAGGGTTAGACTAGAGACCCCCACTGGTGCCATTCAGCCTCAGTGATTCTGAAATGGTTACACAGAGTGTTCTTCTGCTTTTTGGACTCATCTCATGGGAGGTGTGTTATCTTCTAGCTAGCTTTTCTGGCTATTTGTTAGTCAAGATGTGCCCTTGTGGCCAAGAAGGCCAATGGTATCTTGGGGTGCACTGGGAGGAGACCTACCTTGGTGAGACCTCACCTGGAATGTAGTGCCCAGTTCTGAGCTCCCCAGTTCAAGAGGGACAGGGATCTGCTGGAGAGAGTCCAACAGAGGGCTGCAAGGATAATGAGGGGATTGGAGCACTGCCCTATGAGGAGAGGCTGAGAGCCCTGGGGCTGCTATGTCTGGAGAAGACTGAGAGGGGGTCTGATCAATTTTGATCAATACCTGAGGGCTGGGGGTCAGGAAGGAGGGGAGAGGGACAGCCTCTGCTCTCTTATGCCCTGTGACAGGACAAGGAGCAATGGATATAAACTCCAGCACAGGAGGTTCCACCTCAACATGAGGAGGAACTTCTTCACTGTGAGGGTCACAGAGCACTGGAGCAGGCTGCCCAGAAGGGTTGTGGAGTCTCCTTCTCTGGAGCCTTTCAAGCCCCATCTGGATGTGTTCCTGTGTGACCTGTGCTGGATTCTATGGTCCTGCTCTGCCAGGGGGGTTGGACTCGATGATCTCCAGAGGTCCCTTCCAACCCCTGACATCCTGTGATGATCCTGTGAAGATGGAGAAATATTTGTTCCCTTCTTCTTTACCAGATACTATCTCCCAAATCAACAAGAACGATTTTGGAACACAGAGGTATGAGCAGTGGATAGTCACCACGCAGAAGAAATGCAGGCTGCTGCAGCTGCCAGATAAGGAGAAGGAGAGCAGTGTCTGTAGAAACCTCTTCATCTGCACTGAACACCTGCGTGTAAGTGTGTGTCCTCCCTCCTTCCATAGAGAGGGGAGCCATCCTGAGCCTTCTGGTGCAGGCAGGCCCAACTAGCAGCAGGTGTTGAACCTCAGTCATTTGATCTGACACTGAAGCAGGCAGGCTAAAGCACAGCATGCAAGAGTTGTGTCTTGCTAACTGTAGTCTAATCCTAGAAGCATAGAATTGTTGTGGTTGGAAAAGCCATCTAGGGTCACTCAGTCCAACCACCAACCTAACACCACCATGGCCATTAAACTGTGTCCCCAAGTGCCATGTCCACACTTGTCATGAACACCCCCAGGGATGGTGACTACACCACCTCCCGGGGCAGCCTGTTCCAATCCCTGACCACTCTTGCAGCAAAGACATTGTTCCTCATCTCCCACCTAAAGCTCCCCTGGCACAATTTCAGGCCATTTCCTCTCATTCTGTCACCTGATACTGGGGAGAAGAGACCAACCCCCTCCTCCCTCCAACCTCCTTTCAGGGAGCTGTAGAGAGCAATGAAGTCTCCTCTCAGCCTCCTTTTCTCCAGCCTACACAACCTCCTGCTCCTCGCAAGTCTGGTGCTCTAGACCCTTCACCAGCTTTGTTGCCCTTCTCTGGACACAGGAGACTGTGTAATGCTCTTGTTGCCATGCCATGGAAGAACACCACGACTTAGCATCACTTAGTTTAGCTAACTAAACTAAGGAGGAGTGCATCCAGCAGATTGAGGGAGGTTTTCCTCCCGCTCTGCTCTCCTTTGGTGAGACCTCACCTGGAATGTAGTGCCAGTTCTGAGCCCCCCAGTTCAGGAGGGACAGGGATCTGATGGAGAGATTAGTTAGTTCAGCTGCAAGCAGAGATTAGTTAGTTTAGCTGACTAACCTAAGAGAGGAGGCCTGGATGGGTGTGTTTTAGGACCTGCCCCTCCTAAATCCATGCGGGCTCAGGCCTAGCCAGCATGGATTTAGGAGGGACAGGTCCTGCCTGACCAACCTGATCTCTTTCTATGATCAGGTGACTGCCTGATGGATGTGGGGAGGCCTGTGGATGTGGTCTACCTGGACCTCAGCAAGGCTTTTGACACCGTCCCCCACAGCAAACTCCTGGCCAAGCTGGCAGCCCCTGGCTTGGACAGGATCACACTGTGTTGGGTTAGGAACTGGCTGGAGGGCTGAGCCCAGAGAGTGGTGGTGAATGGTGCCACATCCAGCTGGCAGCCAGGCACTAGTGGTGTGCCCCAAGGATCAGTGCTGGGCCCCATGCTCTTCAACATCTTTATTGATGATCTGGATGAGGGCATTGAGTCCATCATCAGTAAATTTGCAGATGACACCAAGCTGGGGCCAGGAGTTGATCTGCTGGAGGGCAGAGAGGCTTTGCAGAGGGACCTCGACAGGCTGGACAGATGGGCAGAGGCCAAGGGCAGGAGACTGAACACATCCAAGTGCCAGGTTCTGCACATTGGCCACAGCAACCCCAGGCAGCGCTACAGGCTGGGGTCAGAGTGGCTGGAGAGCGACCAGGCAGAGAGGGACCTGGGGGTGCTGGTTGATGGGAGGCTGAACATGAGCCTGCAGTGTGCCCAGGCAGCCAAGAAGGCCAATGGCATCCTGGCCTGCATCAGGAAGTGTGGCCAGCAGGAGCAGGGAGGTCATTCTGCCCCTTGAGTTCTGTGTCCAGTTCTGGGCCCCTCAGTTTAGGAAGGATGTTGACTTGCTGGAAGGTGTCCAGAGAAGGGCAACGAAGTTGGTGAGGGGTTTGGAGCACAAGCCCTATGAGGAGAGGCTGAGGGAGCTGGGGTTGCTTAGCCTGGAGAAGAGGAGACTCAGGGAGACCTTATTGCTCTCTACAACTATCTGAAGGGAGGTTGTAGCCAGGTGGAGGTTGGTCTCTTCTCCCAGGCAGCCAGCACCAGAACAAGAGGACACAGTCTCAAGCTGTGCCAGGGGAGGTTTAGTCTGGACATTAGGAGGAAGTTCTATACAGAGAGAGTGATTCCCCGTTGGAATGGGCTGCCCAGGGAGGTGGTGGAGTCACCATCATTGGAGGTGTTCATGAGGAGACTTGATGGGGTGCTTGATGACATGATCTAGTTGTTTGATGGGTTGGACGCGATGATCTTGAAGGTCTCTTCCAACCTGGTTTATTGTATTGTATTGTATTGTTTGTTTCTCCTCCTGAGCAGAAGTTCAACGACGCCCTCATGATCGGTGAAGATGCTCGCATTGAGGATGCTCTGACCTACCTGACTGAGTTTTTCACAAATGTCAGGAATGGACCTTACACCCAGCTGGAGAAGCAACTCACAGCCAGGTTTCAAGGTATTTCACGCAGTGGTGGCGGCAGGGCAGGAGAAGAGGGGTTATGGTAGGGTGATGCAAGTGTTTTCTTCAGAGAAAGGGTGTTTGTTTGTCCAGAAACAGATCACAGGATGTCAGGGGTTGAAAGGGAGCGCTGGAGATCTTCAAGTCCAACCCCCCTGCCAGAGAAGGACCATAGAATCCAGCACAGGTCACACAGGAACACATCCAGATGGGGCTTGAAAGGCTCCAGAGAAGGAGACTCCACAGCCTCTCTGGGCAGCCTGTTCCAGTGCCCTGTGTCACTCACAATGAAGAAGTTCCTCCTCATGTTGAGGCAGAACCTCCTGTGCTGCAGTTTATATCCATTGCTCCTTGTCCTGTCACAGGGCATAAGAGAGCAGAGGCTGTCCCTCTCCCCTCCTTCCTGACCCCCTCAGGTATTGATCAAAATTGATCAGATCCCCTCTCAGTCTTCTCCAGACATAGCAGCCCCAGGGCTCTCAGCCTCTCCTCATAGGGCAGTGCTCCAGTCCCTCAGTCATCCTGGTAGCTCTGCACTGGACTCTCTCCAGCACTTCCCTGTCCTACTTGAACTGTCCCTCAAAACTGGATGCAATATTCCAGGTGGGGCCTCACCAGGGCAGAGTACATTGGGTGATCTAGAGTCCATGTGGGTGCAAATATGATGGTAGAAGAGGCAGGAGGGGAACCTCCTTTCTGGGACTGCAAGTTTCTAGTGCAGGAGATAAGATGCTATAGTAGGTTCTTGGAAATGTGGCTTGGAGACAAGGCAGAGGCCTCCTTAAGGGTGCATCCCACAAGAAGGGGATGGTCTGCAGTCACAGATGCTGGCAGTGTTAGATAAGGCAGCATTTGCTGCTCATCCTCCTCCTGCCCAATGCTCCTGGACAAATTCCAGGCTTCTGGGAAGAAGCCCTTCTGATGAGAAGTGAGAGGCTGCACTGTTCTCTGACTTCTAATGTAGCAGCAGTGTGCTGTAAACCAGGCTGTGATCTGGTGTGCTGCAATTTTAAACCCCTGGGCTGCCTGCCCCCTCGTGCCAGTCGCTTCCCAGGAGGAAGTGGCACTGGTTTGGCAAGAACTGAGTGTGCTTTGTGGCTGTCTTCTGTTGCTGCACACCACATCACAGGCGGCCTCCTGTGGGTTTGGCACAAAAATGTGAGAGATTGAGGATTTCTTTCTGGGAATTTAGTTGAGTTTAGCTTGCCCCCATGAAAGAAGGGGGCAGAGAATGAAAACAGCAGCTGAAGAGAATGTGGGTGGTGTTTAACAGCAGGTTTGGGTGGGAATTCTGCTTTCTGCGCCGAGGAAGGTAAAATATTCAGGACACAACTGTTTTGTTTTGTTCTGTTTTGTTTTTCCAGAGAAAGAGGCAGAACTGACTGCCCTTTCAAAAGATGAATCCAGTGAGAACCCCAAGCTGGAAGAGCTTGCTTGCATCCTGGATGAAGCATACCGCTACAACTCAGACACTCGCACTCTTCTCTTTGCCAAGACAAGAGCCTTAGTAGCTGTAAGACTTTTCTTCTTAGAATCATAGTATCAGTCAGGGTTGGAAGAGACCCCAAGGATCACCTAGTTCCAACCCCCTGCCATGGGCAGAGACACCTCACACTCTGAAGTGACACCTCCCTCCTGAAGTGTGAAGTGAGAAAACAAGGATAGGATAGGATAGGATAGGATAGGATAGGATAGGATAGGATAGGATAGGATAGGATAGGATAGGATAGGATAGGATTAGAATGGAATAGAATGGAATAGAATGGAATAGTGGAGTGGAGTGGAGTGGAGTGGAATGGAGTGGAGTGGAGTGGAATTAACCAGGTTGGAAAAGATCTTCAAGATAATCAAGTCCAACCTATCACCCAATATCAATTAAACCATGGCACCAAGCACCCCCTCTACTCTCTTCCTAAACACCTCCTGTCATGGTGACTCCACCACCTCCCTGGGCAGCACATTCCAATGGCCAATCTCTCTTTCTGTGAAGATGACACCATGCAGTGTCTGCTAGAGGGTTTGGAAGGTTTACAGCAGGATCTGGACAGCTTAGACCCATGGGCCAAGGCTAATTGTATGCAGTTCAACAAGGCCAAGGGCCCAGTCCTGCATCTGAATCACAACCACCCCGTAGTGAGCTACAAACTTGGGGAGGTGTGGTTGGAAAGCTGCAGCTTGGAGAGGGACCTGGGGCTGTTGGTTAATAGTCAACTGACCCTGAGTCAGCAGTGCCCAGGTGGCCAAGAAAGCTAATGGCATCCTGGCTTGGGTTAGAAACACCATGGCCAGCAGGGACAGGAGGTGATCATCCCCCTGTGCTCAGCACTGTCACACCATGAGTGCTGTGTTCAGTTCCGGGCCCTCACTACAGGAAGGACACTGAGGGGCTGGAACATGTCCAGAGGAGGGCAACAAGGCTGGAGAAGGGCCTGGAGCACCTGGGCTGTGAGAAGCATCTGAGGGAGCTGGGGGTGTGCAGTCTGGAGGAGGCTGAGAGGAGACCTCATTGCTCTCTACAGCGCCCTGAAGGGAGGTTGGAGTGAGGAGGGGGCAGCCTCTTCTGCTGGGTGTCAAGCAACAGGCCCAGAGGAAATGGTTTCAAGCTGCACCAGGGGAGGTTCAGGCTGGATGTTAGGAAATACTTCTTCACTGAAAGTGTTGTCAAACATTGGAATGGTCTGCCCAGGGCAGTGCTGGGGTCACCATCCCTGGGGGAGTTCCAGCAGTGCATGGACCTGGTGCTTAGGGACATGGTTTAGTGTTGGCCCTTCAGTGCTGGAGCAAGGGTTGGACTGGATGACCTTGGAGGTCTTGTCCAACTGGATGCTTTCTGTGATTCTGTGATTTGACCTTCCTAAGGAAATCCTTATCTTTATCTTCCTAAGCACTGATGCTGTGAGGCAGGATGAGGGTTGGGTGGGGGTGGGGGGTTTATGTCCTGAAAAAGACATTTCTTCTTGCTACCTGTCATAGTTGATCATTAAGTGTCAGATGTCTATGTTGGAAGTCAGTTCAATACCGTGTGCCACAAAGTTTTTGGCTCTAAGGTGCCAATGTTACAAACCAGCAGCTCTGTTACATCAGGAGGTATTTATGGGTTTCCCAGAGGATGTGCCCTAGCATGTGTTCTTGAGCAAGGGAAAGGAAAGACTTTGTGGAGCAGATGTTCTCTGGATCCTTCTGATGGTCTATTGCTTAGTTGCCTAAGATCATGAATCTATTCTGGGTGATCTTTGTTGCTTGCTTCCAGTGCCTTGTTCCCCAAAAATGTTCATGCTTGGGCCATTTCCTAGTTGCCTAGGACCAAGAATCTAGGCTGATTGATCTTCTGTAACTTGCTTCCAATACCTTGTTCCTCAAAAATCTTCATGCTTGAAGGAAGTGTGCTGCTGCTAACCATTAGCTTCAGTAAACATTTACTTGAACATTTACTGCTGCATATCATAGTCTCCGGCTACTGCAAACACATTTATCAGCTGAGAATCCCACCCCCCATTTCATCCTTGGGTACAGACATGCTGGATGAATTCCCAGACAGGGCAGACTAAAGTCCAAGGTAGCAGCACCAAGCATCTGCTGGCAGCTCTGCATGATGGGTGTGGCTTGGCTGAACTGGGTGAGAGCAGTCTGAAGGTGCTGCTTTCACTGTGCAGCAAGGAAGTGCAGTTTGTAAACAGTAGCTCTTTTCCTTTGGGCCCCAGAGATGCAGTCATCTGTTGGGTTATGAGAGAAAAAGGCACACTTGATAGCACTGAAAGGCTGCTGCCTCCCTAGCCTGCCATGGGGTTGGACTTGAAGATCTCCAGAGGCCCCTCTCAACCCCTGGCATCCTCTGAACCTGTGATCCTGTGAAGTTGCAGGGGTGTGGAAAGGGGAAATCACAGAATAATCTCAGTTGCAAAAGGACCTTTTAAGATCAAGGCCAATTGTTATCTGACTTTGGCAAGTCTGATGCTAAACCATGTCCCTCAGCACCACATCTCTGTGTCATGGTTGGAACTAGCATCATAGCTGTGGCCCTTGCTTTCTTACCTAGTGATAGATATGCCTTCCTGACACACAAGTTCCACCCTCTTTTCTCTTTTGGTTCTGTGAAGTATTGATTGTCTAGGCAAGCATGGATCCACCTCTCTGTCCCAAACCTGCACTTCATCTGGCAGGGATCTAACTCCCTGATTTGCTTTACAGGCTTTGAAGAAGTGGATAGAGGCAAACCCTCTGCTGAGCCATGTAAAGCCAGGTGTGTTGATGGGTCATGGAAGAAGAGACCAAAAAACAGGTATGGAAGTTTTCATTGAGGACTTCTTCCTGTGTTCATCTTCTGTGCTCTTGAACAGAAGAAGGTCATGCAAGTTTGCACTGTGCTTTCTACCCTATCTACAGGACCTTTAACCAACCCCAGGGAGATACTTGCTTTCTCTGTGCAGTCTTTGGTTAGAGCAGCAATAACACTGTCAGTGGCCTTTGCTTCAGGGATCTTTTAATAGTTGAAGTTTAGAAACTGTTCACCATTGTGGCTTCCTGTGGTTATTTCCAGTGGTATTTTCCCTGTTCCCCTTACAGATCTCTCTTATTTTGTGTTTGGTGGCACAGAGATGTTTTAAGGTAGAAGAGAGGATACAGCTGAAAAGAATTCTGCATGGCTTAAAAGCTGAGAGTGAATTTGGGCTTAAAATAACTAAAGCTGCACCAGGTGGCTCAAAGAAATTTCAGCTAGGTGTTGAGTCTGAAATGGAGTTTCCTGGGGTGACAGTTCTTGTGACACATCAACAGGACTTCCTGACCAGCAGTGGGTGCAGTATGCAACCAGCCTGATGTGCAGGCTTCAAGTACATTCCCAGCTCAAGAGCAGATGCTCGTTTCTAATCACTGCACCTAAGAACAAACACAGATGTCTTGCTCCAGGAACTCTTCAGTCCTTTTTCCTGACCCAGCTTCTTCCTACTGCAGGTATGACCCTCCCAATGCAGAAGTGTATACTGGATGCATTCAGAACCAACAAGGACTGCAGACTGCTGATTGCTACATCTGTTGCTGATGAAGGCATTGACATTTCTGAGTGCAACCTCGTTGTGCTCTATGAGTACTTTGGCAATGTCACCAAAATGATCCAAGTCAGAGGTATGCAGCTTCACAGCTGTTACTTTAGAAGCCTGTTTGGGGCTATGAATGGACATAAAAGTGTCCTCTGTGGATGCTGTAGTAATGTGTGTGTGACTTGCTGTTGTTCCTCTGTGCCTTTGAGTGAAGACAAGTGAATCAATCATAGAATGGTTTGGACTGGATCTCCAAAGATCATCTAGTTCAACCACCTGCAATCAGCAAGGACATCCTCCACTAGGTATAGGCTCAGAGCCTTGTTGAGTCTGACCTTGAGTATCTCTAGGGATGGGGCCTTAACTGATGAGGCCTTAACTGAAGGGACCTCAGCTGATGGGAGATGATGTGAGAAATCTGTTCCCAGAGCTGACTCCTTGGCATTGCCTGACTTTTTCTTTGCTGTGCAAGGTAGCCATGCTGCACAAAGCTTTTGAACTCTGGAGGGCTGATCCTTCGAATGGAAAACTTTGGGACATGGTTGATGGTTGGACTCAATGATCTTAGAGGTCTTTTTTCAAGCAAAACAATTCCGTGGGTGTATGATTCGATGATAATCATACACATCAGCAGAGGAGTGCCAAAGAAAAGGTGTGGTCAGAGCAAACTGTTGTGACTGGGACAATTTACAGAGGGCTGCTGCAAGGGAGTTCCACGAATTGCCTTGGTTTCTGAAGGACTTCCCCTGCCCAGTGGCTTCTTACAAACTCAGCTATTAGGGGGAATGGAATGAAGCTGGAGGTGGGGAGATTCAGGCTAGATGTGAGGAAGGAGTTCTTCCCCATGAGAGTGGTGAAGCCCTGGAATGGGTTGTCCAGGGAGGTGGTTGAGGCCCCGTCCCTGGAGGTGTTTAAGCCCAGGCTGGATGAGTCAGGGTTGGAAGGGACCACAAGGATCATCTAGTTCCAACCCCCCTGCCACAGGCAGGGACACCCCACACTAGATCAGGCTGCCCAGAGCCTCATCCAGCCTGGGCTTAAACACCTCCAGGGACTGGGCCTCAACCACCTCCCTGGATAACCCATTCCAGGGCTTCACCACTCTCATGGGGAAGAACTTCTTCGTCACATCCAGCCTGAATCTCCCCACCTCCAGCTTCATTCCATTCCCCCAGTTCTATCACTACCTGATAGCCTGACAAGTCCCTCCCCAGCCTTCCTGTAGGCCCCCTTCAGATACTGGAAGGCCACAATGAGGTCACCTCAGAGCCTTCTCTTCTCCAGACTGAACAGCCCCAAAAGCCCCAAACAAGCAGGAAC
Organism: Picus viridis; assembly: GCA_033816785.1. NCBI lineage: Eukaryota > Metazoa > Chordata > Aves > Piciformes > Picidae > Picus > Picus viridis. The sequence goes on from CM066606.1 coordinate 3,882,667, forward strand.
TTTGTTTCTGCCTTGCCTTGTCTAAAGCAGTCTATCAGCAATGGTGGTGAATGCTCTGGAGAGCAACTCCTATGAGAAGCAGCTGAGGGATCTGGGATTTAGTCTGGAGAAAAGGAGGCTGAAGGGAAACCTCATTGCTCTCTACAATACTCTGAAAGGAGGTTGGAGTGAGGTGGGGGTTGGTCCTTCTCCCAAGTAATATGCAATAGGACAAGAGGAAATGGCCTCAAGTTGCATGAGGGCAGATTTAAGTTGGATATTAGAGAAATGTCTTTCCTGCAAGAGAGGTCAGGGATTGGCACAGGCTGCCCAGGGAGGTGGTGGAGTCACCATCCCTGGGGGTGTTCAAGTAATGTGTGGACATAGCACTTTGGGACACGGTTTGTTGGGTTGATGACTGCACTTGATGATCTTAGAGGTCTTTTCCAGCTGAAACAATTTTATGATTCAGTAGTCTGGGCATGAATCATGGTGGCTTTACAACACAGCCAGCAGAGGGGAATGCAGAGCCACACTCAATACTGGCTTTTGTTTGGTATTCCTACATGTTATGAGACTGCCACTGTCTTTCAGGGGTGCCCCTACAATGATTTATCCTGTAACCCAAGTACTCACCTTCAAAATTTATTGGGAAGTGATCTCCACTGTACTTAGTCCTCTGCTTTCAGGGTTTGTGTCCTGTGATTTTCTTGGGCTTGCCTTATGATGAAACAATGGGCCCAGAATTCCAGTTTATGGGCAACAGGATACTGTTCACTCTTAACAAGCCACGAAGGTACAAACAATCACAGAATGCACTGGGTTGGAAGGGACCTCTAGAACACACTGAGTCCAATGGCCCCTACCTGCAGTAACTAACTAGATCATGTTGCTCAGAGCCCCATCAAGCCTGACCTTGAATGTCTCCAGGGATGAGCCCTCCACCACCGCCCTGGGCAACCTGCTCTGGTGTTTCACCACCCTCAAGAGTAAAGAACAGAGAAAACAGGTTGCATCAGTTTTCAAACCACACAAAATCATGATTTGGGGGAATGTGAGCTCAGAAGCAGATGTGAGCACTTTCTCTAAGCAAAATACTTCTAAACTGGTAAGAGCTCCCTGCAGTTTCTGAAGTTGGCCTGTGTCACAGCAGCAAGAAGCAGGCAGGGAGCAGGCACCACAGAGAAGAGATGGCACTTGCTCTTGTTTCTTCCCATGCCAGTGGTTCCTCAGGTTTCTTGTGGTAGAATATTTTTGTGGGTTTCAGGGACATCAATTAGCAGGGCAGAAAACTAGTCAGACTGAGATGGACTTTCCTTCTTCAAGAAGACAGAATGATGCTGTGCAATAACTGAAATGTCAAGCATAAAAGATCATAGAATTGTTTTGGTGGGAAAAGACCTCTTGAGATCATCCAGTCCAGCCATCAAACTAGCACCACCACAGCCAGTAAATCACATCCCGAAGTGGCCATTGACCACACATTCCTTGAACACCTCCAGGGATGGGGACTCCACCACCTCCCTGGGCAGCCTGCTCCAATCCCTGACCACTCTCGCAGGAAAGAATTTTCTCCTAATGTCCAGCCTAAACCTCCCCTGCCATAACTTGATGCCGTTTCCTCTTGTGCAATCAGCTGTAACTTGTTAGGGGAGACCAACCCCCACCTCACTCCAACTTCCTTTCAGGGAGTTGTAGAGAGCAATGAGGTCTCCCCTCAGCCTCCCCTTCTCCAGACTAAACAATCCCAGTTCCCTCAGCTGCTCCTCACAAGACTTATTCTCTGAACCCTTCACCAGCTTTGTTGCCTGAACTTAACTGAGGCAGCCAAAGAAGCAGGCAGTTACTTGCTGGGGGATGTCCATGAGGATACCTGGAATGGGGGGAGCACCTTGTTCTGGTTTGTGATTGAAGAAGAAATTGCTGAGAGAATGCTCTTTAGAAGCAGTATTACCTGAATCTGACCATGGGATACAGAAGGCAGCCACCCAGAAGGGCCTTCATGCCTCCTGCTTGGGCACATCTCAGTAAGAGTAACTAAAAGAGGATGAATGTGTTGCTGTGCAGGTCGTGGAAGGGCAAGGGACAGCAAATGCATCCTTGTGACAAGCAAAACAGAAGTGGTTGAGAATGAGAAACACAACCATTACAAGGAAGAAATGATGAATAAAGCTGTTGAGCAGCTGCAGAACTGGGATGAAGCAGCATTTGCAAGGAAGGTTTGTACCCGGGGCGGGGGTTGTACTCAAAATCTGCAGGCATAATCTGTGTCCCAGGCTCACAGGGTGTTAGGGGTTGGAAGGGACCTCCAAAGATCTTTGAGTCCAACCCCCTGGCAGAGCAGGACCATAGAATCCAGCACAGGTCACACAGGAACACATCCAGGCAGGCTCCAGAGAAGGAGACTCCATAACCTCCCTGGGCAGCCTGCTCCAGTGCTCTGTGACCCTCACAGTGAAGAAGTTCCTCCTCATGTTGAGGTGGAACCTCCTGTGCTGGAGTTTGTATCCATTGCCCCTTGTCCTGTCCCAGGGTGCAACTGAGCAGAGCCTATCCTGTCCCCTTCCTCCTGACCCCCAGCCCTCAGGTATTTATAGACATTTATTAAATCCCTTCTCAGCCTTCTCTTCTCCAGACCAAACAGCCCCAGGGCTCTCAGCCTCTCCTCACAGGGCAGTGCTGCAGTCCCTTCATCATCCTCATAGCCCTCCCTTGGACCCTTTCCAGCAGAACCCTGTCCCACTTGAACTGGGGAGCCCAGAACTGGATGCAATATTCCAGGTCATGTCTCACCAGGGTAGAGTAGAGGGGAAAGAGAACCTCCCTCAATCTGCTGTATCAGCCTTCATCTGCTTGGCCTCTACATAGGACCAAGGAGTAAGCTGAGAAAGTGTTGACTATATTTGGCTTAAGGCCAGGGCTAGATCAGCAGAGAATCAGAGAACCACAGAATGCCTCAGGTTGGAAGGGACCTTAGTGATATTCTACTCCAACCTCTCACCTCAAGGCTTGGCTTGGCTGCTTTTCTCAGAGGACTCTGATTCTGCATGAGTAAGACATAAGGATTGTGAGGCATCAGAATATTGCATGCCAGCCTCACCTTCCATACATATTTAAAAGCCTTCTGGTTCAGGTATGAAGATCTTCACATAATAAAGGGATTCATAAACCAGTGTTTACACTGGATCTTAGGAAGAAATCCTTCAGTAGGAGGGTGGTGAGACTCTGGAATAGGCTGCCCAGGGAGGCTGTGGAATCCTCCTCCCTGGAGGTGCTGAAGGCCAGGTTGGATGAGGCCTTGAGCAGTGAGTCTAGTCACAAGGTGTCCCTACACATGGGGGGAGGTTGGAGAAGATGATCTCTGAGGTCCCTTCCAACCTTAGCCATTCTAGGATTCTCTGAGCTACAGGTTCCCAGCTCCAGGCTGTGGCTGTTACCTCTCTCCCTTCCTGCAGTTTCTGTGGTCTCTGGACCTCTCTTTCCACACCATGACCTTCCCAAAGCAGGAGGGCTACTTCTGCTGCAGAGAGTCTCACAGGACTGAGGCCTTCAGAGGGACATCATAGCACTAGAACCAAAGGGGCCACAGAGGGGTAGAGAGGAGGAAGGAACAGATGGCATAAATGCTCACCACCATGGACTCTGACCTGAGCCTCACATTCCCAACCTGACAAAAGTCCTTCCTTTGGTATGAGTTGGTAGAAAAAAAGGCATGTTTTGTTGGTTTGCTTTTAAGTCACAGGCTTCTACCTGCTGCTTATCCTGAGTGATGTTTAGACAGAATTTGGGGGTTCTCTCAGTTCCATAATGACCTTTATTCCTCTTTGTCTATTAAAGATACATGACCTGCAAATGAAGGAGAAGGTGTTACGAGATTTCAAGAAGAAAGAAACAAGACCTCAGCTAGTGGAAGGGAAAAAAAATCTCCTGTGTGGAAAGTGCAAAGCTTATGCCTGCAGTACAGATGACATCAGAGTTATAAAGGTATGCCTCTGTATGGAGACCTCCCACACCCAGGAAAACACCATGGAAGTCAGCATCATTGAACAGCACTGTTTATCAGCATGGAAAACAGGTTACTTTGTGGAAACTGGAGAGGGAGGAAAAACTCCTGAGTAAGCCAGTAAACCACAGCACCAGTCATGACTGTTTCTGTAGCTGGGGATGATGGTTCAAGACGAGATATGACAGGAATTGCTTCAGTTCTCCTGAGCTCCCTCTGCTCTTACAAACTGATGAAGTTTTTTAACCCCATGCAGTGCTACAGGCTGGGGTCAGAGTGGCGGGAGAGCAGCCAGGCAGAAAGGGACCTGAGGGTGCTGGTTGACAGCTGGCTGAACATGAGCCAGCAGTGTGCCCAGGTGGCCAAGAAGGCCAATGGCATCCTGGCCTGCATCAAGAATAGTGTGGCCAGCAGGAGCAGGGAAGTCATTGTGCCCCTGTACTCTGCATTGATTAGGCCACACCTTGAGTCCTGTGTCCAGTTCTGGGCCACTCAGTTTAAGAAGGACATTGAGACTCTTGAATGTGTCCAGAAAAGGGCAACAAGGCTGGGGAGAGGCCTTGAGCACAGCCCTGTGAGGAGAGGCTGAGGGAGCTGGGGTTGCTTAGCCTGGAGAAGAGGAGACTCAGGGAAGACCTTCTTGCTGTCTACAATTCCCTGAAGGGAGGTTGTAGCCAGGCAGAGGTTGGTCTTTTCTCCCAGGCAACCAGCACCAGAACAAGAGGACACAGTCTCAAGCTGTGCCAGGGGAGGTTTAGGCTTGAGGTGGGGAGAAAGTTCTTCCCAGAGAGAGTTGTTCATCATTGGAACGTGCTGCCCAGGGAGGTGGTGGAGTCACTGTCTCTGGAGGTGTTCAAGAGGGGATTGGACGTGGCACTTGGTGCCATGGTCTAGTCATGAGGTCTGTGGTGACAGGTTGGACTCGGTCTTTGAGGTCTCTTCCAACCTTGGTGATTCTGTGAAAATTATGTGAACTTCAATGACATAACCTCCCACTACAGCTGCTGGGTATTTACTTTCCTGATTAGCATAATACTGAAAGTCTCCCTACAGCTGAAGAGGCCTCTCCCCCCATTTCTGCTGACTGAAAATTACCCAAGCACTGAGATCAGCTCACTCTTTAGCTCCTTGGCTTACAGGGCAGCTTTCAGTTATGAAAGCCAAGCCAAACCATGGTTTGTACAAGAGGACCCCTTCAATTCCTCACTATTAACTTTGTTTTCCATCCATGAGGGAGTTCACCTTGCTTCTGAGGATCTCATGGGAGACATTTTTATTGTGTTTCTGAACTTAAAAGTTCAGAAAGTTCAGTGGCCCAAGAAGCCACTGCTCTGCACATGGAAAGTGGTGATCATGAAACAGACTCAAAGTGCCAAGAAAAGGCTCTTTCTAGTTCAGAAGTTTGTCCTTTCAAAGCTTCTGCTATTGGTGCTGCTCTGAAAAGTGGAGTTGTGATAAAGGGCTTTGGGTCACAGCTGAGCACTGCAGGGTGCCTGCCTTCAGGCACTTCCCCCTGTAAGCAAGAAAATGTTTTTGTAGTTGTTGTTCTTATCAGCTGTTTTTTACCCACTCCATAGATTCATAGAATGGTTTGGGTGAAAGGGATCTTGAGGACCATCTAGTTCCAACCCCCATGGCATTGGCAGGGACACCCTCCACTAGACCTCATCTAACCTGACAGATGGAGTTATCTAGTGCTCTGCACAGGGAAGGACCACAGGTGGGAATAGCTCAGCCTTGTGCAAACCATGTTACATTTCTTGGACAAGTAACAAGGAACACCTAACAGGCACCTCTCAGAATGGAGGAACAGTCAGTGCTGCTGGCTGATCACTTACAGCTGTGCAAATAGATCCAAAGATTCAGAAACCTCTTCAGGAGGGCTTTGTTTGCTCTGCAAGTAAGCCCTCACAGTACTTTAAATCACCCAAAGTTCTGTCACAGCTCAGCCTACTCATGTAATGGGAATTGCAGTTCCAGGAGGAGCTAAGTGTTCTCAGACTCTTGCTCAATTTGTACATATACTTTCAGATTGAGTTTGTTTGTTTGTTGGGTTCTTTTTAAGTCTTTGGGTATGACTCTTACAAACACCACCTGTAACTCCTTTACCTTGTCAGGGTTACTTTTTCTACCACTCCAAAGTAATTGCATCACCCCTGGTGGAAAGCTGGGTGTTATATAGATTAAAAAAAGGGAATAGGAAGCAGCAGTCTATTGAGTCTATTGTTTCATTGTCACAGGATGTCAGGGGTTGGAAGGGACCCAAAGAGATCATCAAGTCCACCCCTCCCCTGCCAGAGCAGGACCATACAATCTAGCTCAGGTCACAGAAGAACACATCTAGACAGGCCTTGAAGGTCTCCAGAGAAGGAGACTCCACAGCCTCTCTGGGGAGCCTGTTCCAGTGCTCGCGCAGTGAAGAAGTTCCTCCTCACGTTGAGGTGGAACCTCTTGTGCTGCAGCTTACATCCATTGCTTCAGCCTGTTACCTTGCCCCAGGTGACTATTTGTACCTTGTCCAGCTGACTCTCTTATTTTCATGCACAAGACTCAAAAGCATGTTTTTTAGAGAAACTAAGCAAGTTCAAGTATGTGTAAGCTGGTGACAGGGTGAGATGTAGTCATTTTAGCTTGGTAAGCCCAGCCCTGGGCCTTTACAGTACCTAATATTTAGTAAGTGGGGTAAGAAAGAGCAAAGAGGTGAGGAGGGTGGAAGGTTGATGAGAGGAAGCACAGAGGAAAGTGGGGTGGGTTTTTTTGTGTGTGTGAGAGGAAAGGGCAATGTCAGCTAAAAAAATCCAAACAGAAAAGAGGAATGGTGTTTCTACTGCTGAGCACTTCTGTCACCTGTTGTTTCAGGTATCTCACCACACTGTCCTGGGAGATGCGTTCAGGGAGCGTTATGTAACAAAGCCCCACCACAAACCAATGAAGTTTGACTGTTTTGAGAAGAAAAGCAAGATGCACTGCAAAAACAGCAACTGCCACCATGACTGGGGCATCACAGTGAAGTACAAGATGTATGACAACCTGCCTGTGATCAAAATCAAAAGCTTTGTCGTGGAGAACGTTGAGACTGGGAGACAAATGGACTTCCAGAAGTGGAAGAACATCAATTTTTCTCTGAAGAACTTTGATGATGAAGAGATGTCCATCTGAGCTCAGCCTTGCAAAGCACACATCATCACCCTCCTGCACAGAGAGGAAAGAGTGGATGGCCTATTTCCATGTAGAAAATGTTCTTGGTTCTTTATGCTGTCTGACAAGGATAGGCATCAGCATCTGGCTAGATGAGGAAAAGGCTGGCATGGCCACTATAAAGACCAAATAATTGTGTTCTCATGCAATATTTCACTAGAGGTGTTAATATCCTGGATAAACATGCAACTAAGCATCTAGAGCCTAATCCTTGCTACTGAAAAACAGCCCCAAAATTAAGCTGAGTGGCTAAGTGCTGATCTCACTTTAGCTGAAAGGCCACAACTTCAACATGTCCTCTGTTTTACCATGGAGGGTGTACTTCCACGCAAACAACGTGGCTTTTGCATACTGAGACCTTCAGTACTACTTGAGATGCTTCTAAAGCCTGACACACAAAACAAAGCTTTCAATGCTCTGTGCATTCTGACATACAGACAATAAAATGTCCAGTAACTGTTCTGTAAGGGGGATATTGCATCTTTTAAATGCATCTTTGGAATACAGAATGCTTCTGTGACAGTCTGAGAAGAGCAACAGGGCTTGAGAGCCCTACTGGAGGAGGCATCTTCTGGATTACAATGGCAGCACTGTTTTCTGCTGCTGAAGGTGCAGACCAGACACCTTTCTGTGTGATGCCTAACTGAAGAAACCTCAAAGAGGACAAAGCAGATGGGTGGAGAAGCTTAATTTAGATGGCAATGAGCATTTACCCTGATGTCCTCTCTCATGAATTGGCATCTGAAATCTCTCAAGAACACTAGCTCTGCAGACTTCTTGTCAGAGGTGAACTAGAACAGGAACAGTCCAAGTGTCTTTTAAATGCCTCCTCTACCCCCAGATCCCAGACTGCTTTCAGAAGAACAGAAACTTTCACAGTTATGAAAAGCATTGATAATTTGTACATTCCAAAACACCTGCTGACTTCCCATCATCATCCACAAGACAAACCTTCCATATTTCTGGAACTAAGATCAAATAGATGATCAGCTCATGTTATGCATTTGATAGAGGTAGGAGAATTGTGTGTCTGAAACACCTCAACTCTGAAGGAAACAAAACACCTTGGACAGGAACCTAACTGGGGGTCATTTAACCTACCCAAACCTTCATCTGTCAGACTTGGGGATATTGTTTTGAAGCAAAAATAACTTCTGGTTTGTGGGGTTTTTTGGGCATTGCTTCATGTTCTACCTCTTGCTTTTTACTGTGAAATCTTGTGCAGGAAGCCTGAACCTCAGTCCTACAGTGACCTACTCTGTGCTTAGTTTTCACCTAGTAAATTCACTATTCTTAATATCTGCTTTCCACAAGGAAACACAGAACAACGGACTGAGATGATTTATGGCTGGGTAATGCCTCCTCTCCAACTATACTGGAAGCAACCATTTTTAAAAGGCTGATTTAGCACTTTCCTATTAAAAGTATATGGAAAAAAAATTAATCACATTCTTGAGTATCAGTTTGCTGCGTGAAAGGGTCATTTACTTAAGGACTCGTGGCATAAAAACAATAATCAGTCTGAAGTTTCACAGCTTAGAGTAGTAACTACTGGGAAGTTAAGGGATTTGAGGAGTGTTAGTCTTTTCCACTTAATTGAACCATGGAATGATTTGGGTTGGAAGGAACCTTCAAAGCTCATCTAGCCCAACACCCCTGCAGGAGGCAGGGACATCCTCGACTAGATCAGGTTGCTCAGAGCCCCATCAAGCCTAACCTTGAATCTTTACAGGGTGATGTGAATAGACTAGGAAAAGACCAGGTTGGAGAAGACCTCTGACATCATCAAGTCCAACCCCTGCCTTCACCACCTCCCTGGGCAACCTGTTCCAGTGTTCCACCACCCCCATAGCAAAGAACTTCTTCCTAATGTCCAGTCTAAATTTACCCTTCTCTAGCACTGACTACTGGGAAGTTAAGGGAGTTGAGGACTTGTAGTCCTTTCCCATCGTTTGAAGGCACAGCTGCAGGCTAAGACAACTCTGCAGTTCAGCCTTAAAGTGTGTAACAAAAGGTTGTTGAGGTGACACATGATTAAGAATTCAACAAGCCTACCTTCAGTACAACTTCAGTGGAGGTGGGAGGGCAGGGGAAGAACACCAGCGTTCTACTTGACCTTTGAGAATCCACTTGGCCTTTGAGCAATTGAACCCAAAGCTGAGTAATTATTACCTAGGTCATGCCCAGTAACATGACCGTGTTAGCAGCTCTCTGTTAAGAGGTTTCACAGAATTGGTTGGGCGGGAGGGACCTCTAGAGGTCATCTGCAGCAGTTTGTGCAGGAATGTGTCCAGACAGCATTTCAACACCTAAGCATAAGGCAAAAATATCACTTGGAGGATGCTGGAGCCCTGGAGCACGCTACCCAGAAACACTGTGGTGTCTCCTTCTCTGGAGATTCTAAATGTTCCCTGGACATTCTGCTGTGCAGCCTGCTGTGGGTGACCCTGCTTTAGCAGGTGGTTGGACTAGATCTCCAGAGGTCCCCTCCAACCCCTACCTCGCTGTGATTCTGTGGTCTCCAAGGATAGACACACTACCACCTCTAGAGGCAATCACACAGTGAAAAAGTGTTTCCTGATGCCCAGAGGGACCCTCCTCTGTTTCAGGTTGTGCCTCTCTCACTGGGCACCACTGAAGAGAGCCTGACTGCACCTTCTTTGTGGCAGATAGATGTAGACAAACAGCAGAGATGGCCCTGAGCCTTTTCTTTACTGGGGGGCTAAGTAGTCCCAGTTCTCTCAGCTTGTCCTTACATGAGAGATACTCCAAACCCTGCAACATCTCAGAGGGCCTTTGCTGGATTTGCTGGAAGAGTTCTGTGTGCTGTAATCCTCCTGTTGCAGGTACAGTGCAATCTCTGTCCTCTTTAAGCTTCTTGACTTCTCTCTCAGAACCATTTCCTTTTTCTTGGTTACCAGATACACTTGGAGCCAACTGACTAAAAAACCACTAGACTAAATTGGAAGAATTTCTCCACTATGTTAACTGTTGTGCCAATTGCTCTTAATACAGCCAAGAGTAAGAATTAGTCCTACAACTTAGAACCTTTTTGGAAGAGGGTATTTATCACTGTAAACACATTCCTGTGGTGCTGTGGGTTGGGCAGACACTGACTTCAATGAAAGCTTTAAGTGTAATGACTGGTGGCTAATGACCATGCAAGCTGCTGACAAGCATCTTCCAGTTGTGGTAGATTGAGGACAGAAAAACAGAGGGAAGGCCATCAGAGCAGTATTCTGTTGGGTTACAGAAGACTAAATATAGAATTAACCAGGTTGGGGAAAAAAACCCCTTTGAGATCATTAAGTCCAACCCATCACCCAACACCATCTAATCAACTGAGTTGATGGCACTAACTGACTCTTCCAGTATTATTTGAAACACTTCCAGTGATGGTGATTCCACCACCTCCCTGGGCAGCACATTCCAATGGCCAATCTCTCTTTGTGTGAAGAATTTCTTCCTGGCATCCAGGCTGAACCTCCCCTGGTGCAGCTTGAGACTGTGTCCTCTTGTTCTGATGCTGGTTGCCTGGGAGAAGAGACCAACCCCCACCCAGCTACAACCTCCTTTCAGGGAGTTGTAGAGAGCAGCAAGGTCTCCCCTGAGCCTCCTGTCAGATAGATGCCAGACAGACAGCATCTGATGGTGTTTCTGTTCATCCTGCCTCATGCAGATTACTCAAAGAAAACAAGAATTAAAATATGAGAAGTCAAGACCCAAACAGACTCTGCTCCCACAAGAAGAAGAGGAACAAAGAATAAAGATGGTTTGCTAGAAAACTTAAAAACCTCCAGGGATGAGGCTTCCACCACCTCCCTGGGCAACCTGTGCCAGTCTCTCACCACCCTCATGGGGAACAACTTCTTCCTAACATCCAATCTCCCCATTTCTAGTTTTGCTCTATCACTCCCTGACACCCTCAAAAGTCCCTCCCCAACTTTCTTGTAGCCCCTTCAGATACTAGAAGGCCACAATTAGGTCTCCTCAGAGCCTTCTCCTCAAGCCCCTGATGGCAATTAGTCACCATCACTACTGATTCTATGGGCAGGCACTGGGGAAGTCTCAGGATGGATTCAGGTGTGGCCTTTGACTTTGTGCACCCAGAATGTAGCACAGAAGGCAGAGCAGTGCCTCTGGTCTGCACAGCAACCCTTAACACTAGCTGGAAACATAGAGCATTATCACTGCTAGAAGCAGACACTGCCTGCGGGAACATACTGCTCACTTCAGAAAGAATGGAATGGAATGGAATGGAATGGAATGGAATGGAATGGAATGGAATGGAATGGAATGGAATGGAATGGAATGGAATGGAATTCAATGGAATGGAATGGAATGGAATGGAATGGAATGGAATGGAATGGAATGGAATGGAATGGAATGGAATGGAATGGAATGGAATGGAATGGAATGGAATGGAATGGAATGGATTCACCTCAGTGCCCAGAAAGATCATGGAGCAGATCCTCCTGAAGGCACTACTGACTCAGAAGAATAGTGAGGAGGTGATTGGGAACAGTCAGCATGGCTTTGCCAAGGGCAAATCCTGCCTGACAAACCTGGTGGCCTTCTATGAACAGGTGACAGCATTGATAGATGAGGGGCAAGCAACTGCTGTCCTTTACCTGGGTGCTGGTGGAGGAGAAGCTCAACAGGAGCTCTCAATGTGCGCTTGCAGCCTGGAAAGCCAATCAGCTCCTGGGCTGCATCAGGAAAAGTGTGGCCAGCAGGGCAAGGGAGGTGATTCTCCCCCTCTGCTCAGCCCTGGTGAGATGACCCTGGAGCACTGCATCCAGTTCTGGAACCCCTATTACCCTATGATCTAGTTGTTTAGGTGGGTTGGATGGTTGATAAGGTGGATGTGATGATCTTGAAGGTCTCTTCCAACCTGGTTTATTGTATTGTAAGAGGGATCTGGAGGTGCTGGAAGGTGTCCAGAGAAGGGCCCTGAGGATGAGCAGAGGGCTGGAGCACCTCTCCTGTGAGGACAGACTGAAGGAGTTGGGGCTGTTCAGTCTGGAGAAGAGAAGGCTCCCAGGTGACCTCATTGTGGCCTTCCAGTATCTGAAGGGGGCCTAGAAGAAGGCTGGGGAGGGACTTGTCAGGTTATCAGGTAGTGTTGCAGTTTGGGCTGGGTGCCCCCTGCTCCCTGTGTCCAGAGGTCCAGCCCAGTGGGTGGACACAGGAAATTGGGTATTTCTACCAGAATCCTCTGCACCACTATAAGATCTAGTGCGAGGCCTAAGCACTTTCTCTTTCTTCCTCGCCGTCGCCCGGTAATGGGGGAGATGTTGTCTCCCGGCCATGGGCCTGGCTAGGCCCAAGGCCATGGGGGGATGGGCAGTCTCAGATCTGGCCAGCTGAGACTAGCCTAGCAGTGGGGAGGGGGAAGAAGGAGCCCTGGGGGTCTTGGATGTACCCCCAGGTGGGGATGGGAGCGTCTTGGGACTGTTTTGGGATTTCTTTTGTCACTCTGCTTTTGACTTTCTGTAAAGATTCACCACTTTTCCTTTAAACTTTCCATCACTTTTGCAATCCGTTTTGTCTGAGTTGTTTTATTCTGCCCGTGATGGGGAGGGGGGCTGCCTCAACCCATCACAGGTAGTGATAGGACTGGGGGGAATGGAACGAAGCTGGAGGTGGGGAGATTCAGGCTGGACATGAAGAGGAGGTTCTTCCCCATGAGAGTGGTGAAGCCCTGGAATGGGTTATCCAGGGAGGTGGTTGGGGCCCCATCCCTGGAGGTGTTTAAGCCCAGGCTGGATGAGGCTCTGGCCAGCCTGATCTAGTGTGGGGTGTCCCTGCCCATGGCAGGGAGGGTTGGAACTAGATGATCCTTGTGGTCCCTTCCAACCCTGACTGATACAATGGATAAGGAGAAGAGTTTACAATTCAAACCTGTGCTCTGCATCGGAGGGGTAGCATGACAAAAACAAAACCAACCCCCTCCAAGCTTCTTGAAAATAAAGTTTAATTTTATGCATTAGAAATATTATCCCCAATAAGTCCACCCTTTCACAAAGGTGTAGGTCTGAAACAACAAAAGTTCACATTCTGGAGAAAAAAGTAATACCAAGTTAAGAAACAGCTAAACAATTAATTTCAGTGTTAGATTCAGATTCTGGTCAACTGAATGAAAGAAAAAAAAAGCAAGTCAATATTAGGTAATCAAGAAGGCAGCAAAAAAAAAAAAAACCAAACCCACAGTGATTGGGTTTTTTTGGGATTGTTTGTTTTACACTGCCAGTAAATTTTTGGACCACGGAGTCAAGCTAAAGAGACCAAGTCTTACCAACAAAAGAAAATCAGCAGGGTGATCTTCCACCACCAGCTCCACAGATTCCCAGTAATGACTTTTGCACTGTATGCTAAGGTTTAAAGTCAAGCCAACCAACATACCAAAGACAAAAAGAAGTAATAATAACCCCAAATAATAAATGCTGTTCACTTTTAATTGGGCAAAGCGTGCCCGGCTTTCCCGGCACGCAGAGTAACTCGGCTCAGTAAACAAGCCTTCTAATGTAACCCAAGGGAAACAAAAGAGAAAAGGGTGTTCACTTCATGGCTCATGCTTTCAGATTGATGATTTCACTGTGCTCACCAGAAGCAGGCTTGCACCTGGGTGGGGGTGGGTTTTGTGGGGGTGGGTTTTGGATTAGGATGCCATTTTACGGATCATGTAGTTCAGAATGCCGCCGTTGTGGAAGTAGGTGAGCTCCACGTCGGTGTCAAACCTCATGATGGCCTCGAAGCTTTTCCCAGTGTCCAGCTGTTGGGGGTCAAAGAGAGAGATTTTTCAAGTAGCAGAACCTTCCACGTGTTATTGTGGTGACACAGTAATGGTGACAGTTTTGCCATCTTAAACTGTGACAGAAAGCTGACGTGAGCAGACGCTGCACACCAGTATTCTCCCCACCCTAGGCAACAGCCAGCTGCTGAAGAGAAAAGTGGCTTAGGACAAACCACAATAACCACAGCATGGAGTCTCCAGGCACTGCATTTGCTGTCTCATCTAGATTTATGGCTGCTGTCAGCCCAGGGGTGGCCATCTTTTCAAGCAGTTATACTAAATACTGATGTTTCCACTTGTGCCCTTGCAATAGGATGAGGGGAAATGGATAGAAACTACAGCACTGGAGGTTCCATCTAGACATGAGGAAGAACTTCTTTGCTGTAAGGGTCACAGAGCACTGGAACAGGCTCCCCCAGAAAAGTTGTGCTGTCTCCTTCTCTGGACACTTTCACCACCTGCCTGGATGCAGTCCTGTGTGACCTGCTAGATTATAGGGCCCTCCTCTGGGCATGGGGTTGGAGTCGAAGACCTCCAGAGGTGACCTCAAACCCTTCCCCTGACATCCTGTGTTCCTATTCTTCTGGCTTGGGTGCAACAGGAATGCTAATTTCATTAGCTTTCTCTGAAGGTTAGTGCATGAAAGCCAGGAAAGGACAAGGACAGGGCAGGAAGTGAATAAAACCACTGTTTTACTGAAGAGGATCAGGTACTTCCAGATCACAGAATCATGGAATGTTGGAGGCTGAAAGGGACCTTGAAAGCTCATCCAGTCCAACCCCCGCCAGAGCAGGATCACCTATACCAGTGGTCAGAGAGGAACACATCCAGGCAGGTCTTGAGTATCTCCAGAGAGGGAGACTCCAGGGGAGACTCCCCTGGGCAGCCTGTTCCAGTGTTCTGTCAACCTCACAGGGAAATAATTCTTCCTCCTGTTTCCATGGAACTTCCTATGCCTCAACTTCCACCCAGCGCCCCTTGTGCTGGCACTGGGCATCACTGAGCAGAGCCTGGCTCCATCCTCTGGGCGCTCACACTTTACATCATCTTTATAAACATAAATGAGGTCACACCTCAGGCTCCTCCTCTCCAAGCTAAAGAGCTCCAGCTCCCTCAGGCTCTTCTCATAAAAGATGTTCCACTCCCTTCCTCATTTTCATGGCTCTGCACTGGACTCCTTCAAGCAGCTCCCTGACCCTCTTGAACTGAGGGGCCCAGAACCGGTGAATACACAATGTTTATCTGTGACTGAGGAGCTGACCTGAGGCCTTTGAGAGCCACACTTTCCAGTTAATGAGGCACATGTAAACAAGTATTGTTAGAAACTAATGCAAGCAGACCACCTGTGTTCAGAGAACACACAGCAAGCACATTGTTTGCTATTTCCAACTAAAAAGCAAAAAAAAAAAAATAATCAGGTTTTTGAAGCAGATGCTATTAGGTTAAGTAAGTCTGGTTTACACACATGATCCCATCAAGAATTAACCAAATTTTTATCATAAATGCTAGTATTTTTCAAACAAGGGCACAGGCAAAGCTAGACAAAAAGCAGGGCCTGAATGGTAATGAGATTTTATTGCTGGGCATGCTTAGCTTTCACTTTGAATGCTGCAGTGTGCAGCCTTCTGTCAGTTCAGCTGTCAATCTGAAGTGAAATTAAATAATTTTGTTTAATATTTACAGTTTGGTTTCTCTTGTGATTTAAGTATTTAACTGAACCCCCCCCCCCCCCAAAAAAAATCCCTACCACCTAAAATTATGGTGGACTCTGAAAGATTGGTCTAAAATACAGGACTGCTCTGTGTTACATGAAACAGTTTGAGCATGCTGCTTTTAGATCCCATCACAGCAAATTCCTACTAGAGTGATGTTTCCATCCCCTTTCACCATCTCAGCTCACCTCCCTTCCTCAAGGGAGAGAAGCTTTCTGCACATTGTTTGAGGAGACAGTTAATTGTGAGTGAAAATGACAGAGATTCAGGAAATTCAGCTCTCAGGTGTCCCAATACCTTGATCTGGATGTTCATCTGTGGCCTCAGATTCTCAGGAATGATAATAGTGTAACGCTCCCGTCCAGTCAGGCCTAAAGTCCCTGCGTCCTCTCCGGGGAGGTACTGCAGAGGAATCACTCCCATCCCTACCAGGTTGCTTCGGTGAATTCTTTCATAGCTTTCAGCAAGCACAGCCTTGACACCCTGGGAAATACACAGCAGGTACAAGTTAATCTTCATAGCTCAGGACAGGCTTTCTGTGTTTACAGGAAGGAAACTTATGCTGGTAGTCTCCCCCCATTTAATTTACCAGCTACTGGTGGAGTCAACCAGTCTGAGAGCAGACTGTCCAGGACGACCTCAGAATCACAGAATCACCAAGGTTGGAAGAGACCTCAAAGATATCAAGTCCAACCTGTCACCACAGACCTCATGACTAAACCATGGCTCCAAGTGCCACGTCCAATCCCCACTTGAACACCTCCAGGGATGGTGACTCCACCACCTCCCTGGGCAGCACATTCCAATGGCTAACAACTCTCTCTGGGAAGAACTTTCTCCTCACCTCCAGCCTAAACTTCCCCTGGCACAGCTTGAGACTGTGTCCTCTTTTTCTGGTGCTGGTTGCCTGGGTGAAGAGACCAACCCCCTCCCTTCAGGTAGCTGTAGACAGCAATAAGGTCTCACCTGAGCCTCCTCTTCTCTAGGCTGAACAATCCCACTTCCCTCAGCCTCTACTTGTGGGGCTTGTGCTCGAGGCCTCTCACCTCATTACTTGTTACATGTCAAGCATCTTTAAAAGAAGTCTGATTGTTCAAAATAATGCATGCCCTTTTTTAATCAGGAATCATCAAATGGTTCAAGTAGGAAAGGACCTTTAAAGGACATCTAGTTCAATCCACCTGCAATTAGAGCAGATTGCTCAGAGCACTGTCCACCTTGCCTGGAATGTTGCCAGGGATGAAGCGTCTACCACTCTACCACCTCTCTGGGCAACCTGTGCCAGTGTACACAACACATAGTATTTCCCTTGTGTATCTCCCTCTTTTAGCTTAAAACCATCAACCCTGGTCACGTCACAACAAGGCTCCACTGAAAAAGTCTGTCCCCATCTTTCCTATAGGCCCTTTAAGCACTGAAGGGCCACAAGTCAGTCTTTCCAGAGCCTCCTCTTCTCCAGGCTGAACAATAGAACAGAATAGAATAAACCAGGTTGGAAGACACCTTCAAGATCATCACGTCCAACCTATCACCCACCACCACCACCTAATCAACTAAACCATGCAACCAAGCACCCCATCAAGTCTCCTCCTGAACACCTCCAATGAAGGTGACTCCACCACCTCCACGGGTAGCCCATTCCAATGGGCAATCTCTCTCGCTGTGTAGAACTTCTTCCTAACATCCAGCCTAAACCTCCCCGGCACAGCCTGAGACTGTGTCCTCTTGTTCTGGTGCTGGCTGCCTGGGAAACCTCTGCCTGGCTACAACCTCCCTTTAGGTAGTTGTAGAGAGCAAGAAGGTCACCCCGAGTCTCCTCTCCTGCAGGCTAAGCAACCCCAGCTCCCTCAGCCTCTCCTCACAGGGCTTGTGTTCCAAACCCCTCACCAACTTCATTGCCCTTCTCTGGACGTGTTCCAGCAAGTCAACATCCTTCCTAAACTGAGAAGCCCAGAACTGGACACAGGACTCAAGGTATGGCCTAACCAGTGCTGTGTACAGGGGGAGAATGACCTCCCTGCTCCTACTGGCCACACTGTTCGTAATGCAGGCCAGGATGCCACAACTCTCTCAGCCTGGCCTCACAGCAAAGGCCTTCCAGCCTTCCCAGCATTGCTGTGGCCTCCCATGTCTGTGCTGAAGACTCCAGAACTGGATGTAGCACTCCAGGTGAGGTCTCCCCAGGTAGAGAAGAACATACTTCTTTAGGGTGACTTATGCAGAGCACCACCAGTCATTTCCATATATCTAGTTCAGTGTTGCCCTCTATACTACAAGCTCCAAGGGAGTTTAATTTCTAAATGTTTACTTGTTAATATTGCTAAGACAAAAATTGACCATGACTGGAAAAAAAAAAAACCAACACAACACTCACATGAGTGTAAGCTTAAACACCAACTCTCCTGGAACTTTGTTTAATAATAAAGACACTATTGCCTCCCCAAATGGAACACCAAGAAGGCTTGAATCAGAGCTCAGGTTGGTAAATAGTGTAGCACAAAACAGACAATGCTAAGCACCCCTGCAATCTCCATGATGGATTTTATTTTCACTGATATTACTCATCTTGTAGTTTCTATCTTCCCTGCTAAGTAAGCTGAAGGAGGCACCTGGAAACAGACCCAAGGTTTACCGGATTATGGGAAAGAGAAGTAAAGAAAATGGCACTCCTGGCATAGTCTTGAGGATTTCTAGCTGAAGATTAGTCAAGATTTCCAGTTTAGCAAGGTTTATTAATATTGAAATAGCTTTTGCTACTCTGCTGTGGCTGCTGGGAGACAGCTGAGATTTCAAAGCGGCTCCTGCTACTGAAAGGGAGAAGGAGCTAGCCAGGATACCTGGTCATAGCAAGCATCCTGACAAAGCAATGCACTTCCAAGAACTGTACTCCTCATTTACTGTGGACACTCACCAAGAGGAATGGTCCTTTAGCAGCCCAGTCTCTGGAACTTCCGGCACCATATTCTTTCCCAGCCAGCACAATCAGAGGATGTCCGGCCTGCTTGTATCTTTCTGCAGCATCAAACACATCCAGCTGCAACAAAAATGCCAAACACTTTATCCTCTTTTCGGGAGTGGAAGCACAGTTCCAAAGAAACAAGGAAAAAGTAGCCCAACACTTTCTGTCCAGCAGCACTTCGAGGATATGACAAAGTGCTTTGTGGCTTCTAGCCTGATCTCACTCCCCAAGCAAACCTGCACTTCCAGTACTGCTTCTACAGTACTTTTACTCTCCACTTATCTGCCTGATAGTACCACATTATGTAGGTATGTGTCACCCGCTGACCTAGGGTCAATGCAGCTCCTGTCACCTCATTAGCTTTACTTAGAAGGCACTTCAAGTTAATGACCTAAGCTGTGAAAAGGAAAGCCACTACTAATCCACTCTGTTAGAGCAGCATGTGTACTTACAGTTTCCCCAGAAGGGAAATGGATCGTCTGAGGCCCTTGTTTGTCAATGAATTTGTTCACCAAGCGAATGTTTGCAAACGTTCCCCTGGCCATGACGGCATCGTTCCCTCTGCGGGAGCCATAGGAGTTGAACTCCCGGGGAGTCAAGCTGTCAGTGGAAAAGAAAACAAAGAAAGAAGAGAGGAAAATGTTTTTAGACCCGGAGGAGTCTGCTTTAAAAACAGAAAGCAATGAACTGATGTTTCTGAGGCAGCTGTGTGCATAGTTTCCATCGCAGCAGTAGCAGCCAATTTGCCGATACTTCCACTTTTAAGATGTTTTGAAGGTGACAGAGAGAATCAAAAGTCTACAGATTGGTCCCAGAAAGCAGCCTCCATATAGTATTCTTCTTCCTTGCCCTCGAAAACAGTATCTGATAGTGATGCATGGATACAGCTCATCTTAGGTCAGAAGACACAATTCGCAATAGCTACTAAAAACCCTCCTCGTTTATTTTACCCCTGCATCTAGAACATCCCAGCACTGTGCTAAACATCTGGAGATAGAGCCCCTGCTGCAAGTCAGAACTGTAGCAGGCATAGTTCATTTGCCAACAGAGATATGGGAATGAGGGGAACACTCCAGCCTAACCAGCAAACAAAAATAGCTGGAATGTGACAGAAAAGTGGACTGCTTGAGTTGGGCTACATCCAAACAAGGGCTCTGACACACAACATCTGTTTTGTTATGTGTGTAGGACTATTTAAAGTGTCTGAATACCAGAGGGAGAAAACTGTTCAGAGCAGTTAAGTTTTCAGTAGATTACACTGTTTTAATCAATTCCCTCTCCAGAATTATTAGGTCTAGTGAGTGTTCTTAATGTATTTTCTTTATAAGGTCAGTGCTGCTCCTCAGAACACCACTGCAGTTGTGGGAAGTGCTAAACTAGAGGACAGGAGTATTACATGGTGTGTGAAGACTGAACAGGGCAACCCAGCAAGTTCTAGTCTTCCCCTAAGCTGGATGCAGAGTGCCAAACTGACAGGCTGGCTGTAGAAAAAGACCAACATTTTACAGTGCTTTGGACTCCAAGCACAACAGCTTTTGCCAGCTACTTCCACCTGCATTGAAACCTAAACTTCTGTATGTTCTGCAGCTGCTGATAGCCTAGGTCTGTGAAATAGTTGCACAAGCTAGAAGAAGTTAGTATAAACACAACTTCTGGCATTAAGAACCATGACCATACAGCTTTGATATTGAGACAAATCCCAACTCCCTTATTTACGGATGGTCTTAGTGCAAAAACTAGCCTCAGTGCTACCTTCTTCCCCTCTCACCACACACAGGTCTCCAGCTCTCCAGTGTAATAGATGTACACACTCTATGCACACTCTTACACTTGCTGAGAGCTGCTGAAACAGCAGAGAAAGAAATGCTTTTTATTTCTTCTCCTGTATATTCTCCAGGCATCCATCACAGTGTACAAACAGTGGATACATCTGCCTGCAACATGGTCTAGTGGCTGTGGCTCCTTCCTCTCCCAAACTACAATGAGAACAAGAAGTAGGACTTACCCTCTGCTGGTCAAATAACGGGCTGCAGGGCTATTTCTTGCTATATTCCCAGCTGGAGATATGTGGTCAGTTGTCACAGAATCCCCAAAATTCAACAAGACATATGCACCTTCTATTGTTTTGGGGGTCTGAAGAGCCAAAGTCTAAACCAACAGAAAGAGGAAAAAAATGCATTAAAATATGGCACAGAATTCATAGAATCAATGAGGTTGGAAATGACCTCAGAGATCAACCTATCACCCAACACCTCATGACTAACTAAGCATTGGCTTCAAGTGCCACAGCCAATCCCCTCTTGAACACCTCCAGGGATGGTGACTCCACCACCTCCCTGGGCAGCACATTCCAATGGCTAACAACTCTCAGTGAAGAACTTTCTCCTCACCTCCAGCCTAAACCTCCCCTGGTGCAGCTTGAGACTGTGTCCTCTTGTTCTGGTGCTGGCTGCCTGGGAGAAGAGACCAACCCCTCCTGGCTACAACCTCCATTCAGGGAGTTGTAGAGAGCAAGGTCTCCCCTGAGCCTCCTCTTCTCCAGGCCAAGCAACCCCAGCTCCCTCAGCCTCTCCTCACGGGGCTGTGCTCCAGACCCCTCCCCAGCCTCATTGCCCTTCTCTGGACACATTCAAGTGTCACAATAGCCTTCTTAAATTGAGAGGCCCACAACTGGACACAGGACTCAAGGTGTGGCCTAACCAGTGCTGAGTACAGGGCAGAATGACCTCCCTGCTCCTGCTGGCCACACTATTCCTGATGCAGGCCAGGATGTCACTGGTCTTCTTGGCCACCTGGGCACAATTCCCTTGCCTTCCTCAAAAGTGCCAGCAGCAAAATAAAGTCTCTTTTTTCTTGTGTGTTAGAAGGAAAAACAGCCAAATCTATTAAAAATGTTTATGCTCTTGAACAAAATAAGATGTCCTGGCTGTCTGTCAGCAAGTTCATGCAAGAAGAAAATACATAAGGCAAAAAAAATAAAACCAGCTGAGGCTTCCTGTGGTGCATGCATGAACACAGATAAAAATTCAGGGTTCACAGACATCTGCATGCCTTGAAATCTGCATTTTCTTTTAAATGGCACTGGAACAGCACTGAAAAGTGAAATATTTGATGCAAAATGCAGGCAGGCAGAACTGTGTGTTTTGTTTCCTGTCATTTTCCTTTCCTTTCTTTGAGACTGCTTAAAAGTGTTTCAGCTTTAAAAAACAAATGAGACTTTGCAACAGCCCTGAAGTGGCAGGGAATTCACCTAGTTTTCAGATGCACTCATGCATCTGAAATGAACAACAGTGTAACCCCAACACTTCAGACCCAGGACCTCAGTAGGCTATGAAAGGTGCTCCCACAACACTTGGAGTGGCTTTCCTTCACCTTCAACATTAGTCCAGGTCTCAACACTCTTTGGCTGGATTCAAAGGGGAAATGTGCACATACCAGACCATCAAAGAACGGTGGTGACTTGATGTAGGTTGACTTGGGATTCCAAGTGTAGAGTTTATCTGAAGGAGCATCTAAGGCATTCCAGGCTTTGTTTACTGTCTGAAAAACAACACAAAAACATCCCACTCCTTTCAGATGCAACTGAATGACTTCAGGTTCCAAGTAAAATGATAAACTTGACTTCAGCAAAAGCTTTGTGCATTTCTTGCAGCACTTTGGGAAAATCTTGTGACAAGACATACACATTAACTTCAGGCTGGGTTTTTTAAGGATTCTATTAAGAGAGTTAGGAAAACCCTCACTTCATTACAAAAGAGCTGCTCATCCTGTTTTCTGGCAAAAACCTGCATCACAGACTCACAGAATTCTGTTGGTTGGAAAAGGCCTCATCAAGTTCAATGCCCTAATACCACCATGGCCACAGATAACTCTTCATAGTATCATAGTATCAGTCCGGGTTGGAAGGGACCACAAGGATCATCTAGTTCCAACCCCCCTGACATGGGCAGGGACACCCCACACTAGATCAGCCTGGCCAGAGCCTCGTCCAGCCTGGGCTTAAACACCTCCAGGGACAGGGCCTCAACCACCTCCTTGGTTAACCCATTCCAGGGCTTCACCACTCACATGGGGAAGAACTTCCTCTTTATGTCCAGCCTGAATCTCCCCACCTCCAGCTTCATTCCATTGCCCCTAGTCCTATCACTACCTGAGAGCCTGACAAGTCCCTCCCCAGCCTTCTTATAGGCCCCCTTCAGATACTGGAAGGCCACAATTAGGTCACCTCAGAGCCTTCTCTTCTCCAGACTGAATAGCTCCAACTCCTTCAGTCTGTCCTCACAGGAGAGGTGCTCCAGCCCTCTGCTCATCCTCATGGCCCTTCTCTGGACACCTTCTAGCACCTCCCCATCCCTCTTGGAATAGGGGCTCCAGAACTGGAGGCAGTACTCCAGGTGGGGTCTCACCAGAGCTGAGTAGAGGGGGAGAATCACCTCCCTTGACCTGCTGGCCACACTTCTCCTGATGCAGCCCAGGATCTGATTGGCTTTCCGGGCTGCAAGTGCACATTGAGAGCTCCTGTTGAGCTTCTCCTTCACCAGCAACCCCAAGTCTCTCTCCTCAGGGCTGCTCTCCAGCCTGGATTTGTGCATGGGATTGCCTCGACCCAGATGCAGGACCCTGCACTTGGCCTTGTTGAAGCTCATGAGGTTGGCTTGTGCCCACCTCTCCAGCCTGTCCAGGTCCCTCTGGATGGATCCCTTCCCTCCAGCGTGTCTGCTGCACCACACAGCTTGCTGTCATCAGCAAACTTGCTGAGGGTGCACTCAGTGCCACTGTCCATGGCCCCCACAAAGATGCTGAACAAGCCTGGTCCCAAGACTGCTCCCTGAGGGACTCTGCTTGTCCCTGGCCTCCACTGGGACATGGACCCATTCTCAAGGGCATTTATCAATAATTTTAAGAAGCTTTCCTAGCATGCCAACCTGAAGAATATTTTATTTCAACACTTAAGAAAGGCTTGCAGGAAGACATTACGAAGAACAAGGTTTTTCATGTTGTAAATGCTATTGAGTAGTGCAAATGGCTGTCATGTCAGCTAACAAAACATCTGGGAAGCTGGATATATCTCACTTTTGAATATCCACCTGGGATGACTGTTTAAAACATCACCTGTATGCTACATTTGAAAAAAAAATCATCCAAGTGCAGTTTTCAGGACGTGGCTGGCTGTAAGTACAAATTAATTAGCCAGAAGCCATTTAGATAAACCCAAACAGCTCATTTGAATACTGACCAGAACTGGAACAACAGCAATAGAAGGAAAAGTTTAGTTTCATTATCAAGATCAGCTTATTTAGCACCTCAGAACAGCACAGGACATCAGACTACTGCCCAGGGGATTGACTCACCTCTATTTTTTGGTAGACCTCCTTGAACATCCCAGGAATAACAAACTGACGCTCAACAGCTTGAATCTCATTTCTGGTGGGCCAGATATCTTTCAGGAAAATCTTCTTCCCTGAAGCATTTACCCCTGCAGAAAATGGTATTGTTGTATTTATTGTATAGAACTTCCATTAAGAAATGAAGGTTACCATGGTGCCCTTGGTTTTGTGTCCTTTTTGACCTTGCCAACACTCATGAGGCATTTTATTTCACCTGCAAGGGTGTCTGTACATAAGCCTCCTTTTGTGATTTCCAGTGGCCTCCCACAATAATTGATGTAGTAATTTAGGTTGCAAAGGATCTTTGAAGGTTGTCTAGCTGAACTACCTGCTCAAAGAAAGTCTGTTAGGTCAGGCTGCTCATGAGAATCTCTCTCCTAGATATAACCAAAAAGATGTCCCAGTGGAATTACAATACTAGTCAGTCTTGGCTTCCTCCTTTCTCCATCAGACTCCTTGCTGCTCTGTATCCCCACAGCCACTCAGTCATCTGAAGCAGCTCCTTGGATGAATGCTTCTAAAGGGCTTCATTCCAACCAGTTTAGTTTACAAGGTGTGAAAAGCAGCATCCTGAGGCTGCCTTACCCAAAGGCTCTTCCTCAAAGTCGATCCGGACGGTCCCTGCAATTGCATAGGCTATGACCAGTGGTGGGGAGGCAAGGTAGTTGGCGCGGGTGTTGGGATGGACACGTCCTTCAAAGTTCCTGTTGCCAGACAACACACCCACTGCTACAAGGTCTCCCTGTAAGACAGGAGTTTGAGACAACGTCACAAGGTGTTTCCAGGCTCCACACACCCAGACAGTCACAGAACCGCCACCTTCTGCATGATCCCCAAAGAGAGTTTAGACTAAACTTAGTTTGGACACAGCTGAAAAGACTTAGTGCACAGTGTAAGCCAGCTGAGTACAGCACACAATGGAGAAGAGCTTACCGAAATAAGCTTTTGTTAAAGAGGAAAAGCTGAATACCTGTGTAATGGCCTCAACCACAGACTCAGGCAGGGGTCCACTGTTGCCGATACAGGTCATACAGCCATAACCCACCACATCAAACCTGGACAGGGCACAGAAATCAACACTGAGCAAAAGGCTGGTCTGGAACAAGAGGCTTCAACTCCCTAGCAGGTGGCTAGGGTTACCCTCAGAAAAGCTACTGTTTTGTTTTAAGTAGAGAATTGCTGATAAAAATCAATGGTTTGGAGAATGCTCCATTTTTATCCTTGCAGAGACTCTCCAGAGTCAGAGGAGAACAAAAACCTGGGGAATGTGTCACCTAGCAAGATGAACAACAATACAGTATTGTTTGTGCTGTTTTAAAGTCATTATTCTTGAAAAAGAATCCATTTTTCTGCTTAGGAACACGAGTCTTCAAGAAGCTGTATCAGGCAGCAGGCTTTCTCCCTCACTGCCACATCTTCTAAGCTGTAGAAGGGAAGAGTTGTTTTCATGCACTGCTTGTTGTCAATGCTTTTAGTGCAGCAGCCAGAGGACAAGAGTAAGGAAAGCAGTCTTACCCCAGCTGGGAAAGGTAAGTCATAACTCCACTCTCCCTCAGATAGTAAGTGACAACCCCGCTTCCTGGGGACAGGCTAGTTTTAATGTATGGCTTCACTGTCAAACCAGCTTCCACAGCTTTCTTAGCAAGCAATCCTGAAAAATGCAAAGGATAGTTGCAGTTTTCCCTGGAAGTGGGGCAGTTTGGTGAATCAACAAGTCAACAGAAGTACCATTAAAGAAGTGTAAAGCAGACAAGGGTCTATTTCCAGCAATGACAGAACCACAGAATGTTAGGGGCTAGAAGGGACCTTGAAAGCTCACCCAGTTCAAACCCCCTGCCAGAGCAGGGTCACCTACACCAGGTCAGAAAGGAACACATCCAGGCAGGTCTTGAGTATCTCTAGAGTGGGGACTTCACAAACCCCTGGGGCAGCCTGCTCAGTGCTCTGTCAGCCTCACAGGGACAACATTTACCCTCTTGTTTCCATGGAACTTGCTATGCTTCAACTTCCACCCTTTGCTCCTTGTGCTGCCATTAGGCATCACCAAGCAGAGCCTGGCTCCATTCTCTGGGTACTCACCCTCTATATCTTTATATACATGAATGAGGTCACCCCTCAGGCTCCTCCAAGCTAAAGAGCCCTCAGCTCCCTCACTCTCTCCTCATAAGGAAGATATTCTACTCCCACCATCGTTTTTGTGCCTCTGCCCTGGACTCCTTCAAGCAGTTCCCTGTCCTCCTTTCAATGCAATGCAGTGAGCCAACAAGCACCCATCCCACAATAACCAGCTAGAGCTTGACTGGTCTGTTGTGCTGAAGGTCCAGTCTGTAATTCCTGCTCCACTGGAAAGCTGCTGGAAGTTGCACTCAGCAAGAGGCACTCACAATGGGGCACCACAGACACTCAAAACTCAGAACACTATTGTCTCAGAAGAAATGCAAGGAAGAATTGTTAGCTTCTCACTTATGGTGGTCCAGTGGCACACTGCTGAAATAACTACCAACATGTGACTTGCTGCCCTCAGAGGACGTCTATGAGCGCACCAACTCTGACCCTTGTCACAAACAAGCTGTTTCACAATCTACATCTTGTTGCAAGTGCTGTTTTCATAGAATCATAGAACGCACTGGGTTGGAAGGAACCTTTAAACGCCATCTAACTCCAACCCACCCCTGCACTTGAGCAGGGAGATTCCTAACTAGATCATGCTGCTCAGAGCCCCACCAAGCTTGACCTCAAATGTCTCCAGGAATGGGGCCCCCACCACCTCCCTGGGGACAACTGGACTTGTAACATGCAGAGAGATACTTCAGTGAAACAGAAACATACTTATTAATTTCTTCCCTTTGTCCAGCACAGATGGATGTTCAGAAAACAATCCTCCTCCAGCCCTTCCCAAGGATGGACATAAAAGAAGCAGCAGATATGCCAAATCTGCAGACTCCACGTTCCCCTGCTTCATTCTTGCCCTCACACATCCACTCAGACAAGAAAATATACATCAGTCCTGTTCTGATCAAACATGACCTCCAACAGGAAGATGTCATGTATCTTTTCCCCCGCCTTTGTCAGCTGTTTGGCAGCTCTGTTAAGACCCGACCTAGAGACCTCCATTTTTAAATGTGGTGTAAAAAGGCCTATACTGATAGATTTGGAGGCCTAAAGGTAGATTTGTGAGTTAAAAAAACAGTCCAACTCCTGAGATTGCTGAGGCTCCCTAGCTGCCAGAGGAAGCTGTAGAAACTTGACCTCTTGGATAATCCTGTGACCATAAACAAATGATCATTCTAGAATCTTGAGAGCCTGATAGCCTGTTTGAACTGGGCTGCTTTGTTTTTTAATTCTCCTGCCAAAACCAGGTCTAAAAAGAATGCAAAGTAAAACTCTGAAAACTGGCAAGGAAACACCAGAACCTAAGCTGCTTTGAGAAACCTTAATCCAACGTCTTTGTAAAGCAGGGTGAGGCTGTGAAGGCTACAACTGCATGCAGACACTATCCCCACAGACACACAGCCCCTGCACACCATTTAATGCACAGGACAGGCAGTGGTTTATTTGCTTTCATTTCAAACCTTACTCAAAGCCAAATTATCCTCTCTTTCTGGTGGGTAACTCAGAGGTTCTCAACACTATAGTTGTACAATTGGAGACTGACAGAATGACTTTTTCCCTCTTTGTTGAGGTCAAAGCATAAGCATCACTGTATGGAAAGGTAGCAAAGGTAAGAACACCCATCAAATCTAAGTGCATGTGCTTGAGGTACTCAGGACTATGTTCTTCAGGCTGCTGTGCATTAAGGAGTAGTGTACATACTCAAAGTACCAACTTGACCTGCAGAGCATTCTACACGTCCAACTGAAAGAGCTATTAAGCAAAGCAGGAGTGTCCAGCAGGTCAAAGGGAGGTTCTGCTCCCTTTACTCAGTCCTAGTTAGATCATATGTGGAATACTGTGTACAGTTCTCTACTTCCAAGCTCAAGAGGGACAGGGAACTACTAGAGACAGTTCAATGGAGAGCTACAGGGAGGATTAAGGGACTGGAGTATCTCTCTTATGAAGAAAGACTGAGAGACCTGGGGCTGTTTAGTCTGCAGAAGAGAAGGCTGAGTGGGGAACTGATCAATGTCTACAAATATCCGAAGGGTGGCTTTCAGGAGGAGAGCACCAATCTCTTGGCAGTGGTACCCAGTGATAGGATGAGAGGCAGTGGATGCAAAGTCAATCACATGAAATTTCATCTCTACATGAGAAAAAGCTCTTTTTACTGTGAGAGTGATGGAGGAATGGAACAGGCTGTCCAGAAAGTTGTGGAGTCTCTTCTCTGAAGATCTTCAAAACCTGCCTGACCACATTCCTGTGTGACCAACCCTAGGTGGTCCTGCTTTGCAGGGAGCTTAGACTTGATGATCCTGGAGATCCCTTCCAACCACCAGCATTCTATGATCCCTACTACCACAGAGAGGATTAAGACGGGCTTCAGCTTGGGAGACAAACACTTGAGGAAATTATATCCTAAGCAGGTGGCACAACTGAGGGATACACCTACCTAGAACAAAGGGAATAGGACAAAGAGTCTGTCTGGAGGAAACCTACTTCTTGATACTTGAAAGAAATTAATACTCCCCTTTTTCTGTGATTACAATCAAGTTGGACCTGAGGAAAGAAATATGTTGATTTGGCTGTCCTGTCAAGAGCAAGAGAAATAGGGAGACTGTTCAATTATGGTCCTCTCAAAGGGGTAAGAAATTAGCAGGTCTCTCCTCCATTTGTTGATAGGAATTAAAAGACTCTTTGTGGCTGGGAAGGGGTGACCTGTCAGTACCACAGAGTGCCCAAAGAAAGAAGCTTGTCCAGAAGCAGGTGACAAGTATCAGATCAACAAACCAAACACAAAGTGATTGCTGTCAGAAGCTGCCTAAAGGCGAAGACCTTCCCAGCAGCACACAGGAACAAAGGAAACAAATGAAGTGACATCAAAGAGTAAGTAATCCTCTCTGGTCAAGGGCTTTTGCATTGCCCACTGCACATCCCTTCCAGCCCTTGTAGAAAATAAGCCTGCAGCCCACAGAGAGTACGACAGACCAGGAAGCCCTAATGCAGTGATGAACTTTGTGGCAACAGCTGTGTCTCTATTTGCAGAGAGAAAGATGTATCTGAGCATGTAGCTAAGTACCTGGTGAAGAAGACTGAACTAGGCTAGTACAGACTCAGGTCTGAGCTGACTCTTTGTGAACATGAAAAGTAAACACAAAATATGTTCCTAGAAGCACACACTTGGAATAAGAAGTTTTCTGGCCAGATCAGCCAGGTTAAAAATTAACAGCCTCCTGACCTGCAATTCAAGACCACCAACTCAGACTGTTTTGTGCAGTATTTGGATGGTGATAAGCCCACTTCCAACCATTTCTGGGATGCAGTTAAGATATAAGTGGCAATGCTCTTAAGGATGGCAAGCCTTGAGAACATAATTTTCCTCCCCTACTCACCCCCCACATGCCTTCAGACTCTTGCTGTAACAACTTGATACACCTCTGCCTATGTGTTTTGTACCCTCTACCAGATCAGAGCAGCTTCAGACTTGAACCCACAGACCTTTCTTCACTGCCCCTTTTCTTGTGGCTCTGCCTATTGATAGCTTCTTCTCAGCATTACATAACAGCCTCTATGATGAACAAGTGTCAGAGCTGCTGGTTAATGCAGTTCCAGCTTGCTGCTCCCTAGAGAAGACAATGCAGGGAAAACACATTTTCTTCAACCCAAGTTTCTAGGTATCAGAATTCCATCTGCTGCCCCTTAAGGCCTAAGCCCAGTTTCAGCACTCCAGATGACAAAACCAGCACTGTGCATGTAGAATTTCTTTAGTGTAATTCTTTAGGACACACAGCCAGAGTCACAGAGAAATTACTGTACAGCAAGCAAAATAAACTTACCTGCTCCCAACATAACTGAGGGGTTACTGGTGTTTGTGCAGCTTGTAATGGCAGCAATCACTACTGACCCGTGAGCAAGCTCGAAGTCATGTCCCTCAAAATTAAACTTAACTCTGCTGTTGTGATGGCCTGGGGCAATTTGGAATCCCTTGAATCCTTGCTGTAAGAGGAGAGAGAGTAAGAATCAAAAGGATGTGGTTAATGCAAGTATTTTGACTGGAAATTAGTATGGGCTGGGAATTTCACAAATGAGAAGCATCTGTCAGGCACATCCATCCTCATAGTTTCGGGTCTAGTGGTGAAGGCTTGAATCTGTGGTCAGCCAAAGTAGCAGACAAAAAGTTGTTTTCCTGGGGTCTATTCTGGTCTCTGTTCACTGGTAGCAAAACATATTTGTGTTTTCTTCCTGTATTAATATATCCTTCTTCAGATTGCTCAGACACTTCTTCCTCCCATATGCTCCAGATTCCTGACCACATACAGTCTTGTTACAGTTAAAATTTCAGGACTAGATTGTGTAACACCTAAGATTTTTCAAGCCATGAATATCAAACAGCTCCAACTTACACTCAGAGCTGAAGTGAGAGGCAGAAGCCTGACAGCTGAAGACGACTAAAGAGCAAGGAGGCACCATTCACCATGAAAATTATGCTTAGAAATCTGAAAGCACAAGGTCATTTAATGGACCTTGGAGTTGCTGTAGTTAAGTTTCTTGATTTACACCATTAGAGCCCTGTTCTGCCTTTAGCAAAGGCTGTTACCCTATCAAGTTTTCAAAATCAGTCTGAATCCTTACCCAAGTGTTGAAGCATATTAATTCAAATTAAAATCCTGCTCTTCTTTCAGTGGCCCTTTTTTACTGCATGGTGTAGAGAAATGTTGTTGTTTGGGTTTTTTCCCCTGTCCTTACCACCAGCATCAAAGATCACTGAGACACAGGAAGGTCTGATCTGCTGAACAGATTCAATACTGAGTACAGAACTATCTCGTGGAGCTCAGGGCATAACCTGGTTGGAAAGCTCAAGAGGCAGGTTGCAGCTACTTAGTCCACTCTACCCACTACACTGATCATGGCTCTTTCAGAAATCCTTTCTGTCACCACCAAGTAAAATCAGAAATGACTGCTCCTTCAATAGGACATGAAGACCTTCATGTGAGAGAAGCATCACCCCTGTTTTAAACTAAACATTATTGATGTTGTCTTCTAAGCTGCAAACATCATTTAATTTTCAGTACGTAAATAAAATTCACCCCCAGAATGTAGTTCCTGAAGGCTAGACAACTTTTTAGAGTCAAGTATTAGTTTGTATGCCTAAATGCTCCAAGCCCTTACCTTGGCTCCCAGACAAGTCTCAAAGTCTGTCTTCATATCTGACACAGCAACTTTGTCCTGAGGTCTTTTTGGTCCACTACAGCAAGGCACAACAGTATGGAGATCCAACTCCACAACCTATTCAGTAAGAGGAACAGAGAGTGGTTCAGCACTGCATGACAGGTTGAAGCCAGTTAAGCCACATATATGCTTACCTCTGCTGTTGAACCAAGGCTAAATCTGCATACTTTAATGTTTGTTTACAGAAATGATCAGCCATACAAGAAGGGAAGGATCAGAAGACCAGAAACAGTTCTATTTTTAGACCCTGCCAGCTCCAAGGTATGGCTCTCAGAAGTACCTCATTTACTGAAAACCCGGTGTGTGACTACAGAATCTAAACAATGTAGATGCTTTAGAGAATCACATCCTTTTCACACACTAGCAGCAGGGTCTTCTTCAGCAAACAATGATATGAAGAAATCCTGGTACTGGCACAAACTCATCTCAGCCTTGGGGAAAACATTCAGTCTATTATGAAACAGAGACATTGTATTTTCCTAGTCTTTGCCCATGGTTCATCTTTGTTTTAATAGAGTGCTGCATCTTTCCATATTTACTAAGTTTTTTGAATAGTCATGCAAACCGAGCATAAGTTAAAATCTTACTGTAGAGAAAACCAGGTCTATTCTTGAGTTTCCTGGACACAGAGTAAAATCTTGTTTTCTTGCATAGAAAATGGCTTGCGTGGTCTGTGGTTGCCACACAGAGCTTCTAAGTGTCCTGATTCACACAGTAAAATAAGTTGCTCAACAGAAGGGTCAAACTGGGAGACAAGGATCACAGAGGCAACATCTACGCTATCTCCATAGATGTGCTTGAATCTGGGCTGGGCTTCTCAAAACTACATTGATCCAACTGCAGAACCTGCAGCAGCTAGATCTCAGCTGTGAGTCAATCTATACCTACGTCCATGATTGCACACTTGGAAAGCCAAATGACTTATTCCATGGAGCCCTAAGCTAAAGTTAGCTGTGTGGACCAAAATAAAGACAAAGGAAGGCCTGGGCTATATCTTCATTTCTGTAAAGAGCCAGGCAATTGTCACATTGAATTAGGACAGGGTGTAAAGCAAGGAGCCAGAAGGAGTTTCTAACCTGTGTGAAGTCTGGATCCTGAGAGGAGTTCTTGAAATCTCTTAGCATTCCCACTGCCTCAAGGTACTTTTTTGTGCATGTAACTTTCTCATTGTCACGGCCTAAGGCAAGAGACAGATATAGCAGAAAGAAAATGTGAATGGAACAGAAGTAGTCCTATATGCCAGAAAAGAAGAGAGAATGTGTAACAGGCTGCTTCACAGTTCACACTGCACTGACCCTTTCAGCACAAACATCAGAGACTCACTACAAACAAAGAGACTGAGCAGACTTAGTGGCTTTTGCAGAACAAAAAAATGCAGGCTGCTGCTTCTGTCATCTGGTCAGGCTAGGCTCAGGCAGAGCTACATAGACAGCTGTGAAACACTTTAAAACTCAGCTCTTCCTAAACATGGACCCTAAGAATAAGAAACACTCTGAATAAGCAAGTATGGATTAAATAAAACAGTTCTCAAGCTCAGAGAAGATTCCACCTGGCTGAACCCCACCACTGGCAGCACATTATTATAAACCCAGAGCCCTCGCTTTCAGCTACGCCTTCAAGTCATGGTCTCATCTTACACTCACCAGTTTGCATCAGGTAGCCAATGCTAATATCATCCACTGGGAAGAAGGCAGCTGTTGCTCCATACTCTGGACACATGTTGGCAATGGTGGCTCGGTCAGCAATGGACAGCTGGGCTACGCCAGGACCAAAAAACTCCACGAATTTACCCACGACTCCAACTTGGCGAAGGTGCTGTGATAAAAGCACAGGGTCTGTGTCATCGCTAAGCATCAAACAGCCTGAGCATGTCTGCTATGAAATCCAGCTTTTCACTGCAGTTGACTTGTCTTACCAAAGCCTCCTGGTTTCAAGAGTTCACTAAATTGTGAACATGAGGATACAGAGATCTTAGCTTTCAATAGTAAGGTACAACACAGGGATGTATTCCTTCTGAACTTTCTCCTCTTCTCATTCGAGCTAAAGTCCATCTTAGAACAACTGTGTTTTTCTCAGCATGATGTTCTAAGAGAGGACAGTTTGGGCTCTACTACCAGCAAACCCAGGAAGATGGGGAACCAACTGCACAAGAACATGATTCAAACTGCAAATGATTGGATACCATCTGCATAAACTCATAAAAAACTGTTGGCTTTCCCCATCTGGAAGTTCTCTACAGAGACAGCATTCCATGATTAACATGTGTACCAGTTTTCTGACAACCTCCAACAACATTAATGCTGACCCAGTAACACTCTTAGTTCAGACACAATCTCCAGAGTGAATAAACATAGTAAGAATGTACAACACAAGAGCCAAATTCCTGAAATCAATGAAATCAGACTGAAGCACTCCCTGTCCATTTCCATGGTGCCAGATTTTAACCATCGTGGTTCTTTCGAGGCAGCAGAGAATCAAGATCCTTTCACAAGGCCTGTTGATCCACATGAGGATTTGAACAGGCCATGACATATCAGCTGTGTTATTTTGCCTGGCTCCTGGGAAACACATTTTCCTGGGAAGTGTGCAGCTGTCCTTGGGCAGATGATTCCAACAAAGCAATAAAACTTATTTTAAAAGTCCAAAATGACTACATGGAAGCACAGAGAGAGCTCCTAAGCATGCAGAACAGTGGCTCTGTTCTACAGAACAGGCATGCCTTCCAGCAGTAATGGCAAAACAGCTGAGATGTTACCTTGGTAATGGTGAGCACGATGTCAGTGGAGGTCACCAGTTGCTGTGGGTTTCCCAGCAGCTTATAGCCAACCACCTCAGGAAGCACCATGCTGATCGGCTGGCCCAACATGACTGCTTCTGCTTCAATGCCACCAACACCTGCAGGCAACAGGAGTATACAACCCAGCTCTTGAGAGAGACAGCAGAATGTCAGAGAGAAAGCCATGAGCTACAACTGACTGATGATCACTCTATTGAAAGTGTGAAAGGAGAGAGAATGCAGACAGCCAGAGGGCTTAGCCAACTGCTAAGAGGAACTTCTCATTTTCAGTTTATGCAAGGCTAGGCTTTTAAATTTCTCTCCATTTCATACTTTCATCCTTGTTACAAAGGATATTTGGTAAAGCTAAATAACTTACTCTGAGGATGCTTGGCTTTTTACAATAAACAGATATAAAAGCATTATTTATTTAATGACTTAAACATTCAATGTGTAAAGGAAGAATCACAGAATCACTGAGGTTGGAAGAGACCTCAAAGATCATCAAGTCCAACCTGTCACCACACACCCCATGACTAGACCATGGCACCAACTGCCACGTCCAATCCTCTCTTGAACACCTCCAGGGATGGTGACTCCACCACCTCCCTGGGCAGCACATTCCAATGGCCAACAACTCTTTCTGGGAAGAACTTTCTCCTCACCTTGAGCCTAAACTTCCCCTGGCACAGCTTGAGTGACTGATACGGCATTGAATCAGAATCATTAAGGCAGTAAAATACTTCTAAGATCATCAAGTCCAACCTTCCACCCAATACCTCCATGACCACTAAACCATGTCCCAGAGTGCCACATCTACTCATGTTTTGAGTTACTCTGGGGATGGTGACTCCATCACTTCCCTGGGTGACCTGTTCCAATGCCTAACAACTCTTTCAGTAAAGAATGTGGTGTGCTGTTGAGTGAAATGTAGTCAGACCATGACTGCTGGTCACCAAACAAAAAACTCATAAGTTATGTTTTGAGGGAAGGAAAGATTATTGAAGTGAAGACTACAGACTGCTCTGAAGAATACTAACAGAAAAGCTACTTAAGGCAGAAGTATCTTCCTTATACCTATTAACTTCCAAAAGGGCTTGGGCATGTGCAGGTGGGAATCTTTATGGAAGCACACCTTCAGTGTTAGAAGAATCCAGTTCAAGTGACTACTTCATTTATCTAATTTAATGTGGTAATTTATCAAGGTGTCATAGTCACACTGGCATAAGGCAGCAGTTTTCTAGCCTTTTGCCTATTGAAAGTCTCTCTTGTGTTTACCTGTCACTTTAAAATCTTCTACTTTTTGTTTAGCTCAATTAACACTGAGCTGGAACAAACTGCCTAAAACAATTGCTTATGAATAACAAAATACTAATCAGAGAATGGTGGAGATTGGAAGGGACCTCTAGATGTCATGTGGTTCAAGCCCTCTGCTAAAGCCAGGGTCACCTACATAAGGTTGCCCAGGAATGTAATATCCAGGCAACACTCTAGATGCGATCTCACTAGGGCAGAGCAGACAGGGAGAAGAATCTCCCTTGACCTTCTGGGAACACCCTTCTTCATGCACCACAGGAGACCACTTGCCTTCTTGGCCACAAGAGCACATTGCTGGCTTCTGGCAAGTTCATTGTCTGTCCACCAGCACTCCCAGGTCTTTCTCTATGGAGCTGCTTTCCAGCAGGTCAACACTTCACCTGTACTGGTGCACAGAATTGTTCTTCCCCAGGTGCAGGACTCCACATTTGCCCTTGTTGAACTTCATGAGGCTCCTCTCCACCCAGCTGTCCAGCCTGTCCCGGTGTGGCTGAATGGCCACACAGCCTGGCAGGGTGTCAGCCACTCCTATCCTTTTTCCCACTTGTGGTTCTGAAATTGTCCTGAAAACTAATTTCACAACTTCAGCACTACCAGCCACCAGCAAGAGATGCTGGATCCAAGGGAGTGTGCTTTGACCCTGCCAGACAGGGTCAACTCATCAGTCATCCAACACACTGTTCACAAGATGCTACTGGACATACCCCAGCCAAGCACTCCCAGTCCATCGATCATGGTGGTGTGTGAGTCAGTGCCCACCACACTGTCTGGATAATAGTAGCCATCCTGGTCCATCACCACTCTTGCCAAGTACTCCAAGTTCACTTGGTGGATGATCCCAGAGCCTGGTGGAATAATCCTCATGTTTTTAAAAGCCTGAGATCCCCACTGAAACAGAAGGAATTGGAGGAAAAAAAAGATATTCAGTGCACATGAGCACTTCAAGAACACTTCAAGTTCACTGCACTTTTCTCCATGCAAATAGGATTAAGTTTTTCAGTACCTTCAAGAATTCAAACCTTTCTTTGTTCCTTTCAAACTCCAGGTCCTGATTTTTTTGCAAGCTGTCTGATCTGCAAGTGAAAATAGTCAGCAGTCAGAACCAAAAGTAGCCACCTGAAATTTATGTCTGCTCAAATACAGCCCACAGGTTGAAAGATTTATTAGCTGATGTTAATGATGATCAATTTCATCTTTTTAATTTCACTGCATCTGTGAACCACAGGCAAGAATTTAAGAAATCTTGAAGAGGTATTATGTGAATTCTGGTTCAAATGGAAGTGCTAATCTGCATATTATACATATAGCAGGCCTAGCATTTGTAGCTTTGGAAAAGCCACAATATGTACAAGAGCAACGTGAAGCTTCCAATAGCTAAGCCAACAGCAATCAGCAGAACAGGAATGGGAACTGGACCGTAACTACAGTTTGGAAAAGGTTATTATTGATGATAAAGTGCTGCTTCTCTCTTTGAAAGCAGGCAGGGCTAAGAAACTTTTCAGCTGAACCAGTTGCCTAACTTAAGGCCTGAAAAGTTTGAAGGAATTGAAGTGTGGGGCCTGGAAACATTCTCTCCATACCTACATGAGCCTAATAGAAATAAATCTGTGACAAAGTAATTATCACAAAAAAAATTGAAGTGAAGTGCTGGATACTACGGAGAAACACCAAATGAATATTCAAACACTACAGGACAAGAATCATAATAGTTGATTTTGTCCTATAGCAGAGATTAAATCAGACCTGGTTCACAAAGAAACACATCATTTCCTAAAAAAAACTGTTAAAAATCATGTGATACAAATCAAAAAGCAAAAAGGTCAGGTTTCTAATTTAATAGGTTAGCCCTAGAACATCCATTGACTCAGGGATCAATCTTTACATGACTATTCCTAACTCTGCATCTGTTGCTAAACTCCTCTAGAAAACAAAGTTAAAGGTAGCTGATGTTCAGCAGTTAAGCAAGTCAGTATTTTTGGGGCCCCTTTCCTCACCTGCCATGCATGACATAGCATCAGTGACAATCTGTATAACCTTAATAGTCTACAGTTAAATATTTGTAGGGAAAAGAGTCTGGCAACATGGTTCTATGAAGCAGGGCTTCACAACACACTTCTGCTCAGAAGTTCAGCATTTTCACTCTATAGAAGCTATCTTTATGTGCTTTGGTTTCCACCTTCTAGGAACTTTCTTCTTTGCAATGCTGTAACTTCAGTGGCCTGCTCCAAAACTATCTCCTAGAGAGGACAATAAATACACAGAGTATTTTAGCAGATGAGGTAACTGCAGGCAAAAACAACCCCAAAACTTCAGGAGTTTGGAAAGTGGAGAGAAATCAGAGCAATGTAGTGGCAGGATCTGTTTGGAAGATCCATTCAGTATGCCTATGTCTAGCTATCACGAAGGGCCAAAGTAACCCCTGCGAAGGTTTTGTGTTTCACTGTGTGCTTAGGGAGTTCTTGTCTCTTTGCAGCAAGCTGAGGAAGAAACATCATGTTTCTTTCCTGAACTTAGAGAGACCCATACTAATGGCCTTGAGTTCTGCTTGGAGGCACTGAACTACCAAACAGATTCTCAGAGCTGGGCTGGGGCAGCTTGGGTCTACTCTATAAATAAGGAAGAAAGGAGACATTCTCACTTGCCCTTTCCAAAAAGCCCAAGAGGGTCAAAAAGAGTGCATGTGGAAAAAAAGCAGCAAGCTATTTCTGAAGAATAATGATGCAGTATTATTATGGAAAAATACAATCACCACAGTCTGGACTGAGCCTACTTCTACTAACATTTAGCCCAGCCTTGTGCTGCTGAGAAATGAAAAAACAAAGTTCCTTCTTCTAATTCACAGCAACTGATACAACAGTCAAACACTTGTTAAGAGTCTAGGATGTTATGTTTCCCATTCTAAGAATAACACCAATGGAGCTGTTTTTATTATCAGTAACTGCACCCATCTCACTTACTACCATTAAGTAGTAAGAGTTATTTTGTGTCCTTACCTTCTGTTAAAATCAACCTGGATGGAATGATCTATCACTAGGTCAGCAGGACAGATAGGATTGATTTTTTCAGGGTCTCCACCAAGTTTCTTCACAGCATCACGCATGGCAGCAAAGTCAACCACTGCAGGTACCCCACTAAAACAGAAGAGAATTGTGTGAAGCAGTATGGAGAAGAAAAGAAACAACAAAACAAACAACCACAATCCTGAAATGCAGAACAGACGACTCTTGTCCCATACAAAGCAAACTGCAGCCTTACCCCGAGTCTTGGGATCACTAAATCTATGGCAGAGACATGCCCTTGAGCAAAACATAGTCAGAAGGAAAAAAGTACTTATATCATAGTATCAGTCAGGGTTGGAAAGGACCACAAGGATCATCTAGTTCCAACCCCCCTGCCATAGGCAGGGACACCCTGCACTAGATCAGGCTGCCCAGAGCCTCATCCAGCCTGGGCTTAAACACCTCTGGGGACAGAGCCTCAACCACCTCCCTGGACAACCCATTCCAGGGCTTCACCACTCTCAGCTCTACATCCTGAGCACTGCAAGAATGAGAATCTAAACCCAAATTCATCATGTAACAGAAGTGGTCTATCATGCTTGGCTGGAAATCTGGACACTTAAGTCCCAGCCAGCATTTGTCTGGGACCTTGAACTGTTATCTCTTCTGTTGCTCTGCTCCTCCCTCTCCTTGCCAAGCTGATTTAAAAAGGTGGCAGATGCAGGGAGGACAAAACAACATTGTCCTTTCTTTCATTCTTTGCTATGTTTATACAGCTTATTTTAAGGCAAAAGTTATCTCTTAACAAGTTTTGCAAAGCACACGAGAATCTTCTCCCTGACTAGGGTTGTTTGGTACCTTCTGCACTTCCAAGTGAAACTGGCAGAGCAGGGTATCAGATTTCTTAAACTACAAAGGATGTGACTGCAAAACACCAGTGCAGAATAACTATTTTCAGAAGAGGATTTAATAACCCTGGCAGATCACTGGACAAACATGAAAGGCAGAAATAAGGCACATGTTTTCTAACAAATTCCTGTGACTGAAGACCTTATATCACAAATGACACTCAAATAACCTATTTTCAAGCATTTCTGACTTTTCACTTACCATGTGACAATACTGCAAGCCCCTGAACTCCAGCTCAGAAAAGAAGTTCAGAGGCCTTTCCTCTACGCTTATGTCTCACTCATCCAAAATTACTTTCAAATCCTTAATTCAAGCCTTGCTTTCTATATCAGGCAGCTGTGAGAGGGTCACAGTAACCCACATGAGAGTCTTTCAACCATCCTCCACTTCCAAGCCAAGCTTAGCCATAAGTAAAGCAGCAAGCAGAAGCTCTGGCACTTCAACACCCCTCTCACCTAACAAACCAAACACTTCCATAGTTACTTTTACAAAGCTCCTGCTGCTTCTCAGCAGATGCATGCTCAGCTTCTACAGAGGCACATACTACCAGGACATTTTTCAGCCAGTTTGGGAGGCCCTCTGGCATACCAGCCTATCTGTTTTTTTCTCTGGCTGCTGAGACAAAAAAGCTGTCTGAAGCATTCATAAAGAGTTGGCATCCTGGCCTGGATCAGCAATAGCAAGACCAGCAGGAGTAGGGATCATGCCCCTCTGCTGGGCACTGGTGAGGCCACATCTCAAACACTGGGTTCAGTTTCAGACCTCTCATTCCAAGAAGGACACTGAAGGGCTGGAGCAGGTCCAGAGAAGGGCAACAAAGCTGGTTAAGTGTGTAGAGAATAGGTCTTGTGAGGAGCAGCTGAGGGAACTGGGACTGATTAGACTAGAGAAGGGTGAAGGGACACCTCATTGTTCTCTACAACTCCCTGCAAGGGGGTTAGAGGGAGGTGGGGGTTAGTCTCTTCTCCCCAGTATCAGGTGACAGAATGAGAGGAAGTGGCCTGAAACTGTGCCAAGTGAGCTTTAGGTTGGATACTAGGAAAAATTTCTTCACAGAATAATGGTCAGGCATTGGCACAGGCTGCCCAGGGGGGTGGTGGAGTCACCATCCCTGAAGGTGTTCAAGAGATGTGTGGACATGGCACTTCAGGATGTGGTTTAATGGCCATGGAGTTGTTAAGTTTGATGGCTGGACTCAGTGATTTTGGAGGTTTTTTTTCTCCAACCATAACAATTCTCTGATTCAGTAACCCACTGAGAACACTACATTTCTGCAAGAGCAGGCCAAAGCAGGGAGAATTTATGTTTTCAACTGATTTTAAGAAAGCTGTTGGGATTTTTTTGAATCTGCTTTAAAATGTATCAGAAATAATTTCAGAACAGTCATGTCTGTGGGGCCAGATGGCATACACCCAAGGGTACTGAGGGAGCTGGCAGAAGTGCCCATCAAGCCACCTGCCACCAGGAGGAAAATGGGCTTTGCAATTCCTGCATGATTTCAGTGTAAGAACCCTGAGTGTTTACAAAAACAAACAGAAAAAAGTGTTCACATTATCTAAACTTCAACTAACTAACATTCAGTGTTCTGAAGCAGTTTGTTATCCCAGGAGATAACACATTCCAAGAAAAACAGTAAATGTTATGTTATGCTACCCAGGTGGATTTGGGGGAGGGCAAGGGGTGGAAGGGATTGGAGGAGTTGTTTTGCCAGCTTACAAATGCTGCCTTTTCCAAAACCTCTCACACAGAATTCTGCCCAGTAGCTCATTAATCATGAGTGCAGCTGTCCTGCAGATCTACAGGTAAAATTTCAAAACTCAGCAGGGGAAGAAGGAAGTGCAGCAGCAAAGAGAATAATGTTCACTTGGAATTTTAGCTTTTTCTGTGCCCTAGCTTTTTTAAATGTTAACAGCTGCCAGCAGGTAAAAATAGCTAGGAAATCAGCATTTCCTTCAGACCAGGGTTTTCCAATTTGTCTTCATGTCTTCAGGAGTGGAGCTGTACTAGGTCTCTAGCACTTGGCCAACCCTTGGGAACATGCAAAACAAAAGGTATGACACGTAAGACAGGTTACCGTTCTGAGCAGTAAAGTCAGCTTACCATGAATGAAAGGAACTCTTACAAAGGACAATTGATTTGCAGTTAAATACTGTATTAAAAACAGTCAGTTTTCAGGTGGAAGAGTAGCTTCTTGCCTTTCTTCATCTACCAGGGACTACTACATGCTGACACATGGGGACTAACCACACTGCAACAACAATCACAGAATCACAGAATGGTTTGGGTTGGAAGGGACCTTGAAGATCATCCAGTTCCAAGCCCTCTGCCATGGGCAGGGACACCTTCCACCAGCCCAGGTTGCTCAAGGCCTCATCCAACCTGGCCTTGAACACCTCCAAGGAGGGGACATCCACGACCACCCTGGACAACCTGTTCTGGTGTCTCACCACCCTGACTGTGAAGGATTTCTTCCTAATCTCCAGTCTCAATTTCCCCTCTTCCCGGAACAAGGCACAGTCCACTAGGTAGGAATCCCAGTTCACATTTCTGGGAAGAAAACTAGACATTAATTTTTTTCAATAACCCTGCATTTAGAATAATATTGACTTGGAACAGAAAATAATGATGTGGGTTATAAATGAGCATTGGAAAGGGTAGGAAGTTGAAAGAAGAGCCCCTGGAAAAATAACAGAGACATACACATACCCCCCCAAAACCAGTAAATCCTGTAAACTCTGAATTCCCTATTTGGATGCATTTTATCCATCCCATTTTCTTCCCCTCTGTTTTGAAGAGTTTCATAAAGACATTTATTTCTCCACCCCAGAAGCATTTCATTTAATGCTTTTATCACAAGCATTTCCCTCTCCCACTGTTAGCCTGTAGTGTGACATCCAGGAAAGCTGAGAAAGGTTTTCTGGGCCCCTCCCTTTGGGAAGGATATTAAGGTGCTGGAGCAGGTCCAGGGGAGAGCAATGAGACTGGTGAAGGGGCTAGAGGGAAAGCCTGATGAGGAGAGGCTGAGGGAGCTGGGGGTGTTCAGCCTGGAGAAGAGACTTAGAGGGGACCTTAAGACTCTCTACAACTACCTACAAAGAAGTTGTAGTTGGGTGGGCGCTGGGCTCTTCTCCCAGGCAACTTGTGACAGGATAAGAGGGTATAGCCTGAAGCTGCACCAGGGGAGGTTTAGCCTGGCTATTAAGAAGCACTTCCTCACAGCAAGGCTGATTAGGCACTGGGATGGACAGCCCAGGGAGGTGGTGGAGTTGACGTCACTGGAGGGCTTTAAGAAAAGCTTGGATGTGGCACTTGGTGGCATGGTTTAGCTGATGTGGTGGTGTTAGGTCATAGGCTGGACTTGATGATCTCAGGGGTCTTTTCCAGCCTCAATAATTCTGCAATTCCCAAACCTTTCACTGCTATTTTTCTCCCCTCAGATCAGTCCCCCACCCCAGGCCTGACCATGGCTGCACTTTCAAGAGCTCCTCTTCCTAGCCTTGGAGAGCGTCAGACTCACGTGAAGTCTTGGAGAATAACTCTGGCAGGCTTAAATGGCACTTCAACATTCTTGTGCTGCATCACTTTCCAGTTAAGAATATTCTCAACATCTGCCTTCTTCACCAGGAACTCATCACAGTTACGCACTGCTGCTTCCAGGAGGACTCGAATAGAAAAAGGCAGGCGTGCTGCATGGGCAAGAGGCAAGACACAAAGTCAGTTCTGAGGACACGTGTCAGAACGTGCAGAGCACCACACCTGGGGCAGACAGCTCCTTCAGTGCTGCCCCTGTATTGTCACAAAGCTTGATTGCAGATTATCAAGCACCCTCTCCTAGCCTCCAGTTTTGTCAGGGGGGCGTCAGTGCAAACTGATGTGTTCCACCCAGCTCTTTGATTGATTTGATGGATTATCTTGGGCTCCGTGAGACAGTGGACATCTTTGCTGAAAAAACTTTTTCCACAGCTGTTCCATCCTCTGTGGCAATGCTACTCTAAAACATGCTGTGCTCAGCTTCCTTCTCTGCAGTTTCATTCTTGTCACTGAACACAGTCATATAAATATACTAGAAAATAAAACAGTGACTTTCTATCTCTTGTGTTGGAAAGCATAGCTTTAGAGGTCTGGGCAGTCTCTCCCCCAGAGATGGAGAATGAAAATAAAACAGCAGTTAAGGCTCTGCATCTGCCGACCTTGTTTTACTTCAACATGGAAACACTTACAAAAGATGACACAAAGTATTATTATAGCAGTCCTGATGAAGACTTACTACAAGCAATAGGTCAGAAGAACACATTAATGTAGGTTTCTCTGTTCTTTCCTCCCCTGGCCCACTGTAGTAATAGCTGCTTGACTTCCTCTCAAAACATTCACATTCAAAAACCTCTTGAGAAGTCTGTTTCAGTGTTCTACACAGGGCCACCATGACAGCAAAGTCACTTAATCACAGTGAGATCTCATTACTGCTATCATTACAAAAAAAGAACAAACTACAACCATTATTCATGACACAGTCATTCATAATAATTTGGGGGTTTTGGGGTTGGTTGGTTTTGTTGTTTGGGTTTTTCTTTTTAATCTTCTCCCTCCCCATCTCATTCTGCCACTGCCAAATAATTACATGTTTCTGCTGGCTAGTGAGAATTTTTTCCCTTGAAGAATCTGGAGTTTATCACTCCCAGAGCCCTGGAGCAGATCAGCTGGTAATACCATACATGAATTTGCCTACTTCTTAGGAGTCAGCTATGCTTTTCACACACCAAGTCCAACATTCATTTGTTTCTTGTGTACACACTATCTCAGCCTCCAATGGACATGCATTGCTGGCATTCACAGAAAATATTCCTCCTCTTGCTTCCTGAATTCTCCTCAGTCACCTGTTTTCTTTTTGAAGGAGGGAAGAAACCCAACATAGATAGCTCCAAGCTATAAAAGCAGCCAGTGGCATAGTTTATAAGACATGGAACATGACTAAGTGTACGGTCTTCAGAAGAGCTGAAGAAAAAGCCTCCTCAGGAGACTTTGGAGCTGAGCAACCTATTTGGATGATTTATTCATATCAGTATTAGGCCCTTCCCAGCCTTTCACAGTAGCACAACAGTAAATAATAAAACTTGTGCTCTTAGTTTCAACCTAGTCCACTCTAGACTCAAGAAATAAGACTGTGTGTGTACAGCTTGCTGAGAAAGTCATACTCTGACCTTGCCAGTATTTCCGTAACTCTACATTTTCAGCATTAAGATTTTGCTAAAAATTTGTTTCCAAGAACCATCTTTTGAATTCACAGTTCTCTCCAGAGACCAAGCATCATCCGTGCTGAAATGTCTCTTCAGGTAACGTTCATCACTGCTAATGAAATGTTCTCCTTGTGTTGTCAGCTTACCATATCTTGCATCTTCCAGTTTGCTCAGATTGAAGAACTTCTTCTGAGGCTGTTT
Organism: Picus viridis; assembly: GCA_033816785.1. Taxonomy (NCBI): domain Eukaryota; kingdom Metazoa; phylum Chordata; class Aves; order Piciformes; family Picidae; genus Picus; species Picus viridis. The sequence goes on from CM066606.1 coordinate 3,927,460, forward strand.
AGGGTCCAGTGGCTCCACAAGCCGTGCAAAAGGGTTGCTCATGGTTATTCCAGACACTTAGTGTCCCTAAAATACAAAAGAAAAAAAGTCAAAGCTGTTTTCACTACATCTGTCCCCCACACAAAGCTCATGTCCCACAGACCCACAATGCATCTGTGCCATATACAAGACCTGTACCAGACAAAAAGGTACTGCACAGTCTATGTCAGTCGTGCCCTTTCCCCTACAATCCTACTTGCAACAGGTCCTCAGAGATAAAAGGCCTGCAGGAAGATAAGAGCATTGTGAAAAATATGGATAACACCACATGTACTACAGAGGAATTTCAATGACTGCACTGTTCTCTTCTTTATATTGCTTACTTTGTGCCTCTGTAATCCATAAAGCACAACCACAACATGCTCCCCATCTCTTAAGTGGCACTGGTTTAAAGCTAAACAGACAGGCACTTGCATTCAAAACCAAAAAATAACTGAACTAAACCAGAACACACAATAGCTTTACTTTAGTGCTACAAACTAAGATTTCAAACCCTGACTATCAAAGACCTTCCTGATTTCAGAAGAGTTTTGTTCATGTCACCACCAAAACAAAAGACAAGAAACAAACAAACCAACCAAAAATAAAACAAACAAACACAAAAAGCCCACAAAAACTCACAACACCCCCCCCCCAATTGACAGTAGATTCTGTTGTAAATATCACTTGAGATTGTCACAGGTTGAGGCTGGTCTGCCCACCAAATGAATGAGAAACTCTCTCTACTAACTTTTCCCCCTGTTCTAGAAGAGGAAATTAATTCAGCAGTTACAGGTTGGAAACATTAATAATAAAAAGATAATAATATTACTAAGAAAATAGTGAAATACATACAATACCAGTATTGAACTCCCCCAGAGTCAAGACAGGACTCAGCAGCAAAGGGGAACAGGATTCGGGAAGTCACAGATTGCGATCTCTGGCAGAAGAACGGTCAGAGCCCTCCTCGGACAGCAGCCACAGAAGAGCCTTGACTTATGTGATCCCTCAGCTTTACAGTGAATATGACATACATGGAATGAAATAGTTTGTTGGTCAGCCTTGGGTCATCTGTCCACTCCTACCTGCAAATGCAATCTTTTTATTTACAACCCTGTCACTTTCTGTATCCCCAGCACAGTGCACAAGATTTAGCAGTGACCTTGATCTCTATAGGAGCAAATACAAGCATAAGCAAGAGCCTTTCTGCAGCACACTCCTTGGTAGTAACTCTAAGCATCAAGTACTAGCACTGCTGGAAACAGCTACTGCAATTATTACTGCCATTGACTTCAGAAAGTGACACCACTTAGGAGAGACTGAGCTGAAAAGTGAAACCCCTGAACAGAGAACTGGTTCCAGCTCAAACCAGGACACAGATCTTTTCTTTTTTGTCCCTATCCTAATGGTTTACTGGGTAAAGCACTCCACTCAGGCCTAGGACTTCATAGGGTTTACTCATACAGGTACCCTGATATATTCCCAATATCAAGGCCAACTAGCATAAAGTTCATTCTAGAGACATCCCTCAATCTCCAAAGAAGATTAACTGCACTCAAACTGCCTAATAGAACAGTTCCTATGACACTCTTAAGATGTGAATTCTGCCCAGGCTAACACATGCCAAAGAGCAAGCTGACAATTTAACAGTAAGGACAATTCCCTTCCAGTGCCTGGCAACTCTCCCAGTCATGATTAAATTTATTTTTCTTTCAGGAGGGAAATAATCACAGGCCTGATTTTCAGATCTATTGTTGTTTTCTCACAGCACTGTTCCTGTCTTCATTCAAGTAACATAATCTTCCCTTGTTTTCAATCAACAAGGTATGAGATCCACATCCTTTGGCAGGCCTTGGAGAATGTTTGGTGCAAAGGGATGGGCCAAGTCAGTATTTGTTAGGGACAGTTAATGCAAGGCCAAAAAACTTAATCTATCCAGCTCATTGGCTGCTCAGGGAACACTATTATGTGCCATGCATTTAAGGAGGATTTTTAAAGTATTCCAACACAACTCACATTTCCCATAATTTGAAGATAATTACCACATTAGAGGTTAGACTGAAACAGAGAGGTAGCAGAAACAGTAACAAAAGAATGTCCAGGGTGTTAAGCAGCAAAGTACCATGTAACAAAGAAAAGAATTCTAGAACTCTATCAAACAAAAAGTTTCTAGATAAAGCTGAACACACAGGACAGGCAGAAAGATGAACAGACAGCAAACACCATCCTTCCAAATGTAACCTTTCACAATCCCATTGATAGGCCTCCTTCACAGAATCACAGAATGCCACGTTGGAAGAGACCTTAAGGATCATCTGGTCCAACCTTGTGAGATTCCTCTTCCCAGCTTTGCCAATATCCATCCCACACACAAACTCATCAAGTTTTAGGTGTCACCTGCTTTAAATAGCATGAATTACTCAGCTATTCCTCTTCTAAGATATCTCTGTGCTTCTACAATTAAGCATAATCAAAATAAACTGCTTCCTTCCTCTGCTTGCCAGCTATGCTCCTGATGAGCTTTATTTTCTGCCTTCCAAAGCACAGAACGTTTGTGTGCATATCTGCTTCTCACGGGAAAGTCTAAGGGTGGCTGAAGATAGAAAACTCTGAGATATCCCCTGACAGATAAAGCAAGAGATCATTATTTTCATATGACCATAACAAGTCCACTGTTCTCCGTTCACATACTCCCATCTAAGTATAAACCACAGCTGTAACATTTCCTATCCAAGCCAGTGCCTTGGCAAGCCCCACCAGCAATTCAAGATGCTATGACATGTTATCTGCTTGTTAATATTTCCTTGCCTGATATCACTCACCCTCCTCCCTGAACACAGCTTTTTTAGGTTTACAATATGAGATACTTCAACACAAACCTGCTTTCATCAGTGAGATACACAAATGTGCCAAACTGTGGGGTGACCAAGGCCTAAATATGGAATCAAACAAACAGTGTTGCAGGTTAGAAGGGACCTCTGAAGGTCCAAATGTCCTGCAATGAGGAGGGACATCTTCAATTAGGACAGATTGCTCTGGGCTCCATTCAACCTGACCTGGAATGTTGCCAGGGAGGGGGCATCTACCACCCTCTTTGGAAAAATGTTTTCTTCACTACAGTCTGAATCTTCCTATTTTAGTTTCAAACCATCACCCCTCATCTGGTCACAACAGGCTCTGATCAAAAGTCTGCCCCCAACTTTCTTAGAGGACCCATTTAAGTACTGAAAGGCCACCAGGTCTCCCTGGAGCCTTCTCTTCTTCAGGCTGAACACCCCCAACTCTCTCAGCCTGGCCTCACAGCAGAGGCCTTCCAGCCCTCCCATCACTGCTGTGGCTTTCACTGGCCCTACTCCAACAGGCCCATGTGTCTGCTGTACTGAGGACCCCACAGCTGAACACAGTACTCCAGGTGAGGTCTCACCAGGAACATACCTTCTTTTCACCTGCCTAATCACACTGATACCAACAACTCTGTTAGAACCTAGTAAGCCATTTAGAAATATCTGCAAAGATATAAAGCATCTATTTAAAAAAGGAAAACAAAACACAACACAACTTGCAGCATTGCTAAGGCAAATTTCAGAGCTGGAGAAGCCTCAGTCATACCACCTACTATTTGCAGACAGTAAATTACAAACCAAGTGGCCAAAGCAGAGGACTCCAGCTAATGATCCACCAAAAAAAGACCTGAGAGAGCAACACTCTGCAGACACTGTACAGCACAATTTTTTAAGTAATCAGTGTGACAGGTACAGATTAACTCATGATTGCAGCAGGGAATATTTATTCACATTTCACAGGCACTGCAATGTAAATATGCAAACAGGCCAGCAGGCAGGGGAGGGGACATCTGCCTGCCTGGGACTGACGCAGTGTGCAGGGTCACATGCAGTGGCCATGGCCAGAGCCACATGATCAGAGTAAGAGCTGGTCACACGTACCGAGGAGAGCACTTGATCTCCTGCCTGACAACCTCAGAACTGCGTGCATGGAGGTCATGTCTGAAATGGGATTCAACACAGCGTCCCTCAGGAAGGCAGAAGTACAGACTAAGAGGTTTCATGTGATAGCAGCCACCAGCCACCCTCACAAATAATGCTCATCCTGGCCTTGGAAAACAGAAACAGCTCTGACCCAAGCTATTCCTCCCCTCCAGTTATCCAGACACAGGTTCTTTAGTGTTCTTGTAATTCTGGGCACAGCCCTAGGACTCCAGGGGTTTCAGCTGACTGACATCTATGAAAATGGTTTAACTGGGGAGTCAAACAGCAAATAAACACAAGGAGCAGAATCTCATTACTAGAACCTTTCCAAAGAGTCACATGGTTTGTGTAAAGTGTGCCAGACAAACAATAGGTTTATTCTAGCCTTTCCTGCACCTAGTAATTCTGTGAACACTGACAATTTGGCTCATGCTAATGCTGATCATCTTTAAATCCATGCTCCCTATCAATATTGCTTTCCACTCACCCTGTTACATCAATGCAGCTGCTTAGCCCTGTGCCACCTAGCTCCATCTCAGAGTATGCCCTGAATCCACCCACAGACTGCACATCCAGACATCACAGGAAGTCTGACTTTGGTTTCTCCTCTCTCCCAGCAACACCTCTGTCTCACCCAGAGAAGCAAAAGTGCAGAAGGACTCCAAAAATGCCTACTGCCTTTACTGTATGCCTGCATCTCTACATCATCTGATAAGCACTGCCTAAGAAACATGCACCAGCTCAAGAGGACAGAAGGAAAATGGTGTCTGTACCCTGCCCTTACTTTGTCTTAAGCACCTTAATTTGCTTTAAGTGCATTTTATTTAACTCTCCACAAAAAGAATTAATGTAACTTAAAATTACTCTTTTTTTCTTTTTTAAAGAAAAAGGACATTCACAGGAGATTTAACCATGTTGCATGTGATGGTTTGAGATCTTCAGCTGATGTAGCTTCTCAGAATGTACAATAAACAGTACTAGTCACATCACAACACCTTCTATTGGAAAAGGAATCAGGTCAGTAACTGAGGGATTATTTAAAGTATGTTCTTGATTAACTGTGTGTCCTGAACTCTACTTCAGAGCCCTTTAAAAGTAACAGTGACCTGGAACAATTCCAAGAAGTTACAATTTAATGGAATTAGGAAGTATTCTGATACAAGCTGTGTTACACTTGCAGAAATTATTTGTTGCAGACCGTGAAGAAGGAAAAGCGTGCTGTTTAACCTCCCATCATACCTAAGAGACAATCACAGAATCAACCAGGTTGGAAAAGACCTCAGAGATCAAGTCCTCGTGACAACTAAACCACAGCTCCAAGTGCCACATCCAATCCTTTTATAAACACCTCCACCACCTCCCTGGGCAGTACATTCTAATGGCAAATCACTCTCTGTGATGGACTTCCTCCTCACCTCAGGCCTAAACCTCCCCTGGCACAGCTTGAGACTGTGTCCTCTTGTTCTGCCACTGGTTGCCTGGGAGAAGAGACCAACCCCCACCTGGCTACAAACTCCTTTCAGGTAGTTGTAGAGAGCAATAAGATTGCCACTCAGTCTCCTCTTCTCCAGGATAAACATCCCCAGCTCCCTCAGCCTCTCCTCACAGGGCTGTGCTCCAGACCCCTCCCCAGCCTTGTTGCCCTTCACTGGACACACCATTCTACCCACTTTAGAGCTCCAGGAGAGGCTGAAGATAAATGTGAATACAGATAATCAGACTAAAACCAGCAATCTCCTTCACACTACTAGAAAGAAATTACTCTTTAAAGCCTAAGTGCTATCACCTCTGTTTGTTGTATCAGATCAATAGCAGCAACAACATTCTTTTGGTGTTCTTTTAGGGGTCTCAAGGGAGCACACATCTCTCACTATGCAGAATAAACCAAAGATTGAGTACATGGAATACTTTTCTGCTAACATACATGCTGATAGTAGATCATCCTTTTGCTGTAGTATATGACATGAGTGCTGCCAAGAGTCCTGATTAGTAATAATCACATCCACTACATGAGTGACTAAGGACAACCCAAGGACACAGATTTATTGTGTTTGACCTACAGAAGTGGAAAAAAGAAAATAAAAGCCTCTGGATAGGACAACTTCTGTCCAAGCTTCAGGCCATAAAGTAGTAATAGAACAGGCACAGTCACGCATCATTTTAGCATAAACGTTAATCTTGCTCAAGGAAAAGGATGTCTCCACCACTGCCTTTTCCATCTCTGGTTACTCATTTGTTGTCTTTCAAATTATGTGAGGGTGCTAACCCCTGAGCTGTGCTAGGGGAGGTTCAGGCTTGATGTTATTAAATACTTCTTCACTGAAAGGGTTCTCAAACACTGGAATGGTCTGCCCAGGGCAGTGGTGGAGTCACCATCCCTGGTGATGTTCAAGCAGCCCGTGGTCCTGGCACTTAGGTACATGGTTTACTGCTGACCCTTCAGTACTGGGTCAAAAGCTGGACTGGATGATCTTCAAAGTCTCTTCCAACCAGATATATTCTGTGGTTATTAACAGAAGAGTCCATTTCACTCTTCTGTTCATAAAACTAAACACCAATAGCTTGACTAAAACAGGTTTCCATTGGTAAAAGCTTCTTTCCCTGGAGACTGGGTAAATTCTCGGCCATCACTGGGAAGCACACACTTAGCAAAGGAGGAACTTAGTCTAGCATCTACCAGATGCTAGAAATGCTAGAAAATGTTATATGCAGCCAAAACAAAGAAGGTATTTTATCAGCCACCAATAAAAGAGGGAAGGTTCAGGCTTGCCTGTACTTGCAGGAAATCCATGAAGCTGAAAACTGGGAAAAGGGAGAGGAGACCTGGCAAGACTGCTATGATGGAAGTCATAAGCCAGAGGACACAGAGAACACTCATGGCCTTGCTTGGAAAACAGTCTTTTCCTCCAGCACTGAATCTGATCTTACCACCTTCCACTGCAATTATTCCTCTTCCTACTCCCTCCCCCAATTTAGTTGTTTCTCTTAGGTTTGTCCTCTGAACTGATGTGTGTGACATCTGATGTGTGTATGTATGTGTGTGTATCTGTACCCAGCTGCTAAGTACATGACCAGCACCCCTATACAGTAAAAGCAATTAACTACAAAACTTCAAAGGCGAGCTGCAGCAGAGCAACAGGCCACTGAGCTGTAACTCCATCAAGACAACACTGAGCATGCATTGTCAGTCCTTACTAAGAACTGTACACAGTTGAAGAGCACATCTTTAATTGAAGGCTACTGTTCAGTTACCTAAGTTATGGCTCACTTAGCCATGAATAAAGATCTCTCAGCAAGTCCAGCATGTAGGGACTTTTGTCCTACTGGAATTCCAGCATAGAATCACAGAGTGGTCTGGATAGGAAGAGAACTTAAAGATCAACTAGTTTCAAATCCCTGCCATGGGCAGGGCCACCTCCTACAGAACCAGGTTGCTCAAGGAACCCTTCCAGAGTTGGAGCCTCCTCAACTTCTCTGGACAACCTGTTCCAGTGCCACACCACCTTCATGGGGAAGAATTCCTTCCTATTGTCTAATCTAAATCCAGCTGCTACCAATTTGAAGCCATTATGCCCTATCCTAATGTCACTACATGCCTTTCTACAAAGTCCCTCTCCAGCTCTTTTGTAGTCCCCTTCAAATACTGCAAGGCTGCTGTAAGGGTCTCCCCAGAGACTTCTCTTCTCCAGGCTGAACAGCCCCAATTCCCTCAGCCTCGCTTCACAGTAGAGGGCTTCCAGCTCTCTCAGCATTGCTGTGGGCTCCCCTGGCCCCACTCCAACCAGCCCTTGTCTGTGCTGAGGACTCCAGAGCTGTCCCAGCACTGCAGGGAGGGGTCTCAGCAGAGGGGAGAAGGGAGGGGAGCAGAAGGGCAGAATTCCCTCCCTCCACCTGCTGCCCATGCTGCTGGGGGCCTGGGCTGGGAGCACACGGTGCCAATTCATGTTGAGCATGCTGCCTGTAAATCTACCTTGCTTGCAAAGCAAGGAAGGAAAAATCCATGTTAAGAAAGCTCCCAGAAGTCTCCATCTATGACATGGAAATACAACCAGTAGTAGAACTTTGGTGAGTAAACCCATCTATAAGTCAGTTCAGTTTCAAACAACTAATACAGATATTTGTGTGGTTGAAAGAAAAGTTAGCTTAAATATCTGAGCTGCCTAAGAAAAATGGTTCTGTTACTCCTAGGAAAAAAACCAACACAATAACAAACAAAAAAGTATTTGAAAACAAATAAAACCAAAACAAAAATCACCACCACCAAAGGAAAAAATCCCATGCACACTCTAGCAAAAGCCCAAAGTAAAAAAAAACAAACCAAAACAACCACAAATGCCCCAAGCATTTGGACAGAGTTCAACAGCACTACTAGAACAAGCAGAGTCCTGTTTTATCATGTATCTAGCTATAATTACTTTTAGATGTGCACAGAACAGATGAGTACAAGTACTGTTGCAATAAATACAGGTTTCTTATGTGATTAAGAGAAGCACTTAGAATTTAACACTTAGTCTGCCTGTGACAGATTAAAGCCCCTGTGTAAGAAATACACAGTGGTGCACTGCTGTCAACAGCAAAAGACAGGATTTCAGGCATAGAATCATAGACTCAAAAAGGTCGGCAGAGACCTCAAGGATCAAGTTCAACCTGTCACCCAAGCAGAGATTTGAGAAGAGTCTTTGTATTTTTCTGCTACAGAGAGAAGTCCATCATTGCAATCATTCAGGAGAGGTTCACTAAAAATTTTTTGACTAAGCAACTATTTGGCTAGTACAAATTGCACTATTATTGCACACTGAAAGAAAATGTAGCAATACTGGTTTTTTAAACACTCTCCAAGCAAAGTTTCAAGGAGCCCATTTCAACTCAAGAGGAACTCTGTACTGGAACACAAGCAGGCATCTCCTGATGCCTAAAAGTTTGAGTGGAAAGCTAAAATACTAATTTATCCAGAGCCATCGTGTGTTAAACTTCAAATGCACTGGGAAGGTTACTAAGTTCACACTCCTGTGAACTTAGAATCATCTGTGCATTTTACAGACTGTCACAAACATTCTGACCATTTCACTTTGTTGGCAGCACTGCCCTGCTCACACAGGATTTGAAGATTTAGTTCAGAGATGAAGCTTGTGAAATCAAACCTTTAGGTTGTTAAAGTAACTCCAACTTCAAGTGAGTTAGAAGATGAGATGCCTGCCCTGTTCCAAGATATGGATGCTAAGCTCCAAGTCATCCCTCATGAAGTTCACTAGGGACAAGTGCAGGGTCCTGCATCTGGGAGGAATAGCAACAGGCACCAGTACAGGTCAGGGGCTGCCCTGCTGGAAAGCAGCTCCATGGAGAAAGACCTTAGAGAGCTGGTGGGCAGTACGTTCTCCATGGAACGACAATGTGCCCTTGTGGCCAAGAGAACCAATGGGATCCTGGGGTGCATCAAGAAAAGTCTGGCCAGCAGGGCTAGGGAGGTTCTTCCACCTCCCTGCTCTGCCCTGGTGAGAGCACACCTGCAATACTGTGTCCAGTTTTGGGTTCCCCAGAGATACAGAGACCTGCTGGAGAGAATCCAACAGAGAGCCCCAAGGATGATTAGGGGACTGAGCATCACCCCTGTGAAGAGAGACTGAGAGCCCTGGGGCTGTTTAGTCTGGAGATGAGACAACTGAGAGGGGATCTGGTCAACCTGATCAAACATCTGAGGGATGGCTGTCAAGTGGAGGGCGCCAAGCTCTTTTTGGTGGTGCACAGTAACAAGACAAGGAAAAAGTTCAAACAAACATAGAAGGTTTTACCTCAACGTGAGGAGAAACTTCTTTAAAGTGAGGGTGACAGAGCCTTTGAACAGGCTGCCCAGGGAGGTTGTGGAGTCTCCTCTGGAGACTTTCAAAACCTACCTGGATGCATTCCTGTGCAGACTACCCTAAGTGATCCTGCTTTGACAGGGGGGTTGCACTCAATGATCTCTTGAGGTCCCTTCCAACCTCTAATATACTCTGATACTTCCAACACTTACAGTTCACTTACTTCTTCAGGGGCAGCCAAAGCACTTCTTTGGTATAGGTCTCACCCATTTTTGGTGAACCAGGCAAGGACACTTATCTAGTATCCTCAGACAGCCTCTGGAATGCAATCTAGCCTTACAGTTAACAAAATCCAGATCCTAATTAAGCAGGCATAAGTGTTAAGGGAATGCTGTGTCAGCAGACTCACCACTGAGTGTCCCAGTTAAAAAGCAGAGACTAATTTTCTTTTTTGCTGCAGGAAAATGAGCAGTATTATGCCTGAGAATAGAGGGAAACTTATTTGGAGGCTACAGATCACTGAAAAATGAAGCCCTGATTTATTTCTTTTTCCCCCGAAAGAGCAACTCTGAACTTTAACCTACTTCCTACATCTGTACAAACCTGCTGCTCATTTCCCCTATGCACATTAACAAATATGCAACATGGACTACTTTTAACAAAGAACTAGCTTTCCATAAATATAATATCCACTGTACCACACAGAAATCCCACTGCTAAGTTAACAAGGAAGTGCTGGAAGAAGTCTGGAATATGCAGCGTGCTGTAACTGTGTACAAAGGTTTGGTCTCGATTTCAGCGGGCAGGACTTGGTCTGTTTGTTTCAAAAGGCTCACGTGAAGGGGGTAAGGAACACAGCAGAGGTGCCTGGGAAGGGAAAATAAAATGGGAGCACAGTGAATCACCTCTCTACTCACACCACTACCATTGTATGAGCTCTTCAAACTGCTCTCTCTGCACCCCTATAAAACTCCTTTTGCGCAACTTGCCACCTGAACTGTTCCAGGGTTACTGAAGATACGTAGGTGTAAGGAGTCCTTCAGAATGAAGAACTGGTGACAGGATCACTACTCCTGAGAAATAAATCTGGCATCATGAAGGAAAAAAAAAAAATCCTAACTCCTCATGCCATTTCAGGAAAATCCTGAATTTGTGCTCTGGAAATGAAGAAGAATCATTTTCTCACAACAAAGACTGCTGCCTGCAAATCCCAGCAGCTATTCAGCTGCTCATGCAAATGCATCCAGCTTTCAAACACCCATGGCTTCAGTCTGTAAGCAGAACAAGAAAGTGTCTTAACAAGATTTCATCAACTCCAGCTAGCTGCTACCAGAGTTTACTGGTCAAGCTCCCTGGGGAGGCAAAGCTCCAACAAAACATTTTGATTCAACATTTTTAATTCAAATCTTTCAGGACAGTCTTCCCCACACAGGCTAGGGAAAAACAAACCAGAAGCCCCTCCAAAAACTAAATACCCTCTTTCACAAGCTTCTGGATTCCTGACCCTAGAATTATGGGATGTCAATTCCTGAAAGAAAGTGCCAAGTAGCTAAAGGAAATCTTCTGAACTAACCCCTCCCCAAGGCAGCACTCAAGGTAAGAAGCTTGAAAAATTCTTCCTATTCACAGAAACAGAGGAGATTGGAAATTCAGACTCCTCTCTAGAGCCATAGAATCCTCTCTCTGGTTCAAAGCCACTCTTCACTTCACAACTTTCCAGTGGTCTTAAGTGAATCACTACTTCAGGAAGGGAGAAAATGTCCAGCTCTTATGTAGTGAGATCCTACAGCCAGAGTTTGCTTTGCAAAACACTTGCAAAAGAGATTTGCTGCTATTCTTACTGCTGAAATGTTAGTAATATTTCCTCTGTCTGCAATTCATGTTTCAGTTCTTCCACCACTACTATAAAAACTTCTTTGAATAATATCAAAGTGGGAGTGTAGTATTCTCTGGCTAAAGGGAACCAGAAAGAAAGAAATTCACCCAAAAAGACAATATGAAACAATAAAAAGCAGCATTGTGAAAGCCTTGTGGTCTTCAGTTCAGCAGCAATCAGTATGATACACTCTGCAAAGCACCACTAGGTGATCAGAATCCATCATACACTGAAAGCCTCTCCAAGAACTTCCTCTATCTGACAAAGTCCAGGATGAGTAAACTACTGACAATTTTCTGTGTAACTACTCCTCAGACACACAGCAGATCTTGGAGGGCACACGAGTCAGCTGCACTTCCTACCCTCTGCACATTAAATTCCTTTTACTTTCTTTGAAGAAGTAACAATCCCCAGAAGTTTATTAGGACATTCTGATGGAGCACAATCGCTTTTAACCAAAGCACTACTAAATAAACACTCCAATGTTAATATTTCTCTAGGGTGGTCTTCCTTTACTTAGGTATTGTGGATTGATAATGAGCCAGTCTGAACAATAGCAACGGTGCTGAGTGCTCAGAGATATTAATTCAATTCCACTTGTTTGGAGAGAGAATCCTCTGTTTTAGACCAAGTTTCCTGCTGATACCAACAAATACTGAAGTCCAGACCTCTCAAGTCTTCCCCCACCCCCTCACCTTTATGCTAGCTTTAGAGGTGGAAACCAAGTACCAAAGTACAAACTCTAGTTAAAAAATATGAGGAAACTGTGGTGGTGTTATGAAACATGGCAATGTGCTGAACAGATAGAGAAGGACTAATCCAAACATATAACTAATCCAGACTCTGACACTGGGCACCTCCACAGCCCACAGTCCTCAGCCAGGTTAGAACACAAGGCAAATACCTGCACCTGTGCTACAGCCTCCATGACCACACCTGTTAACTGCACCCTGAATGCAAAACTGATCATTCTGTCACCAAACAAGCAAAAAAACTCCACCCACCCCCCAAAAAATATTAAGACCTCTCACTTTATCTTATAGAATCACAGAATTGTTTCAGTTGGAAAAGACCTTGAAGTCCAAACATCTAATTCTACCAAGTCTACCTAACTACCTAACTCTACCAAGTCTAGCCTCCAACAATGGTAAAAGCCACATCCCTGGAGGTTTTTAAGGGCAGGCTGGATGTGGCTCTGAGCAACCTGATCTAGTGTTGCCTGTGGCAGGGGGATGGAACTAGATGATCCTTAAGGTCCCTTCCAACCCTAACAACTCTCTGATTTTAATCTGCTGCTAAATCATGTCCCTCAGCACCACATCTCTGCCTCTTTTAAACACCTCCAGGTACGGGGATTCAACCACCTCTCGGGGGAGCCTGTCACAGTATTTGAGAACCCTTTCAGGGAAGTTTCAGAGAAGTCCAACCTAAACCCCACCTGGTACAACTTGAGGCCAGTTCCTCATGTCCTAAAATTGACCTTAATATTGGCTTCACCTTCTAATGTTTTTCCTCTATCCCTACTCTCTCTTGCCTACTTATGTTGGCAGTTTTACTGGGGTTTTGTGCACCAGAGCAGGGTCGCTGTGGGCTTCATGTGTACGCTATACATTAATCTCTACTTACATACATGTACCAGTAAACAAGACTGGAATTGTTCATGTAGCAAAAAGAACCCCAAAAAACTAAATACCGAAAAAGCTTTGCCTAGGTGGGGATGGAGCAGCACAACTTCCCATCTTGTGCGGATCTCCTCCTTCAGCTGTCTCTATTCTTCTCCCTCAGCTCTCCAGAAGCTGACCCCTGCAGCTGGTAGGGGCAGGTTCAAAGCTGGGTCTCGGACAGACCCAGTTTCAGCTCCCCAGGGCCTGGCCAGCCGCTCGGCTTCCCTGTCCCCTCGCAGCGCGGCGGGGTGGCCGCGCAACCCTCCGCGGCTCGGCGACGGTGTCACGAAGCCGCCCGCGGAGCTGCCTCCCGAGAGCCGCCTATCCCCCATCTCAGCACCCAGACGCTCTTGACTCCCCCTTCCAGCCCATACCCAGGGAACGGGGCCAGCCGGATCCCTCCGGCCCGCCGCCTGCCCTGCCCGGCCCGGCCTGGCCTGCCTTACCGCCGATCCCCGCCCTCCTCCCGGGCCCGCACCCGCGGGTCTCACGTCTCACCCAAGGAGCTACCCCCAGCCCCCACCCTTCACTTGCTCCCACCCTTCACTTTCCCCCACGCACCGCCAGAGAAGCAGCCTCAAGGAGCCCGAGCCGCTAGCCGCGGGGCGGGAGGCAGGGACGTGCAGGGCCCGCACTCACAGAGGAGAGAGGAGCAGCAGACCGCCGCCGCTAGCCGTCTGGGGCCGCAGGGCTAAGGGAGCGCGAGGGCGGCACGGCTCCGCCCCCCGCCCCTTCCCTCCCCACCCCCCGCCCCTTCCCTCCCCACCCCCCGCCCCTTCCCTCCCCACCCCCCCCGCCCCTTCCCTCCCCACCCCCCCGCCCCTTCCCTCCCCACCCCCCCGCCCCTTCCCTCCCCACCCCCCGCCCCTTCCCTCCCCACCCCCCCCCGCCCCCTTCCCTCCCCACCCCCGCCCTCACGGCCGGTGGCGGCATGGCGGCGCGCGGAGCTGCCCGAGCCGGGAGGCGGGAAGCGGGAGGTGGGAAGCGAGGCGCGGAGCGGGCAGAGCCTCCCCTGCTCCCCCGCAACCCTCTTGCCAGCCTGGCCGCTCACGGAGCCGCTGCCGCACGAGGGTGGTGCCTCTGCCCCGTGGAAAGAGGCGAGGCGGCGGAGCTCTGCGCTGCGACTCCCGAGCTCGCAAGGGTGGGCAGAGTGGTGGCCGTGGGACTGAGGCTGGATCGAGCCAGGCGTTTTGCCTGTGCCTGTAAAACGGGCAGCGCTGTGCGGCGTGCTTTGAGTTTTCATGGAATCAGAGAACTGTTGGGGTTGGAAGAGACCTTAGAGATGATCAAGTCCAACCGCTAGGCTAGAGCTCGCAATCCCACCTCTGCTGCTAAGCTGCTGCCGCTAAACCACATCCCTCAGCACAACGCCTCCGGGGATGGTGACTCCACCGCCTCTGTGGGCAGCCTGTTCCAGTGCCTGAGAACCCTTTCTGTGAAGAGATCTTTCCCAATACCCAACCTGAACCTTCCTTGGCACGACCTGAGCCCTTTTCCTCTTGTCCCATCACTTGCTGCACGTGGGAAGAGACCAACCCCCACCTTGCTCTGATCTGCTCTCAAGGAGGTGTAGAGAGCGAAGAGGTCCCCCCTCAGCCTCCTCTTCTGAAGGCTTAAGCAGCCCCAGTTCCCTCAGTGGCTCCTCATAACAGTTGAGTTCAAGGCCATTCACCAGCTGAGAATCATAGAATCAATAAGGTTGGAAAAGACCTCAGCAGTCCAACTTGTCACCCAACACCTCATGACTACTAAACCATGGCACCAAGTGCCACATCCATTCCCTCTTGAACGCCTCCAGGGACAGTGACTCCACCACCTCCCGGGCAGCACATTCCAACAGCTAACAACTCTCTCGGTGAAGAACTTTCTCCTTACCTCCAGCCTAAACTTCCCCTGGCTCAGCTTGAGACTGTGTCCTCTTGTTCCGATGCTGGTTGCCTGGGAGAAGAGACCAACCCTCACTTGGCTACAACCTCCCTTCAGGGAGTTGTAGACAGCAAGAAGGTCTCCCCTGAGCCTCCTCTTCTCCAGGCTAAGCAACCCCAGCTCCCTCAGCCTCTCCTCACAGGGCTGTGCTCAAGGCCACTCCCCAGCCTCTTTGCCCTTCTCTGGACACATTCAAGTGTCTCAATGTCCTTCTTAAATTGAGAGAGCCAGAAATGGACACAGTTAGTTGCTTTTCTCTGGACTTGCTCCAGTACCTCAATGTCTTTCAAGTATTGAGGTGCCCAAAATTCATAGAATCATAGAATTGTTAGGGTTGGAAGGGACCTCAAGGATCTAGTTCCAACCCCCCTGCCATGGGCAGGGACACCTCAGGATCCCCAGAGCCACATCCAGTCTGGCCTTAAAAACCTCCAGGGATGAGGCTGCCACCACCTCCCCGGGCAACCTGTGCCAGTCTCTCACCACCCTCATGGGGGACAACTTCTTCCTAACATCCAATCTGAATCTACCCATTTCTAGTTTTTTCCATTCCCCCTAGTCCTGACTCCCTAAAAATTCCCTCCCTAGCTTTCTTGTAGGCACCCTTAAGATACTGGAAGGCCACGATTAGGTCTCCTCAGAGCCTTCTCAATGGAGAGCTTCTCAAATTGAGTTCAGTATTCATGGTGTGGCCAAGAAGAGAGGCACAGTTGCATCCCTAGACCTTCTGGCTACGCTATTCCTGATGCCAGTGCATGTGCTATCATTGCTACCTGCCCACATGCTCACTCAGGATTTGGAGGGGGTCCAAAAGATCCATCACTGAGGTCAGGACCTGGAAGCAAACCAGAAAATAAACTGAAAACTAACCTGTAAATTAAGTGGGGACACCGCCTGACTCACAGTACTGCTTCCTTGTGGCAGTGCTGTAGGAGAGGATCTCAAGCTGCTTCTTAGAGCCTGGGGGAGAGCTTGATGGCCAGGCTGTGGGGAAAACCAGCCTGTTACTTATAAACTGTCCAAGATCAATATCATGACGCCAATATCGAAGATCAGTGTCGGAGTACAGGGTGTCCTAGAGGACCTGATTAACATCACTCCCACACCTGAGTGCAATGGGGTGTTTTCCAGTGTCCAGTGTGCAGTTTGGGCCCGAATTAAGTAAATTTAAAAGCATCTAATTATCTAAGTATCCATCAGCAGTTACATAATAGGAGAGAGGAGTTTCATGGAGGGAGTGTACGTGTGCCCTGCAAGACTGGAGAAAGTTTTGGAGAGCTGTGGTTAGGAGACTTGCTAACCACTGAGTCAGAGCTGGAGGAAAAGAAGAGCAGTCATGTTTTGCTTCCCTCCCCCCAAAGAAAGGCTAAGAGCAAAGAGAGCTACTCATTGGCTTTCCTGCAAAGGAGGAGGTCTCAGGTGAGCAAGCTGATGCAAAGAGTGAAATGGAAATGCATTGCTCTGCTCAGGAAGAAGGATGAAACAGAGAAAATGCCCAGAACGGCTCTCCTGGTTGTTTACAGGTTGGATTCCTGCACATCAGCCTGTGCTGGCACATCCTCCTGCCTACACGCTGTCCAGCTGGAACTTGCAGGCCAGGGAAAATCAGTCACAGGATCTCAGAATCTAGCAAACAAGATACATTGTGTAGGGGTTTTTTGTAAACTAAATAGTGACATCCTGGCTGTGGCACAGCTGCTACTGTTTCTGCTAGTACAGCCAAGACTTCTAGGGCCCCTCTGTAGTTAAACTTACTGTTCTCTGACTAGATACATCTAAATGTCCTGCCACCTCCAAAATGCAGCACTTTTGTCCAGCAGCATCTTGTTTGGCCCGTTTTCTGTTCAGCTTAAGTATCTCACAGAATAATTCATGTGTACTAAGTTACCTTGTCAGAACTGAATGAGTTTTTAGAATAGAATAGAAATAGAATAGAATAGAATAGAAATGAATATAATATAAATAGAGTAGAATAGAAATAGAATAGAAATAGAAATAGAAATAGAAATAGAAATAGAAATAGAAATAGAAATAGAAATAGAAATAGAAATAGAAATAGAAATAGAAATAGAAATAGAAATAGAAATAGAAATAGAAATAGAAATAGAAATAGAAATAGAAATCAATTTGCATTGAATTGAATTGAATTGAATTGAATTGAATTGAATTGAATTGAATTGAATTGAATTGAATTGAATTGAATTGAATTGAATTGAATTAACCAGGTTGGAAAATACCTTCGAGATCATCAAGTCCAACCGATCACCCAACACCATCTAATCAACTAAACCATGGCACCAAGCACCCCACCAAGTCTCTTCTTAAACACCTCCAGTGATGGTGTCTCCACCACCTCCCTGGGCAGCCCATCCCCCATGGCCAATCTATCTTCCTGGGAAGAACTTCTTCCTAACATCCAGCCCAAATTTCCCCTGATGCAGCTTGCGTCTGTGTCCTCTTGTTCTGGTGATGGTTGCCTGGGAGAAGAGACCAACCCCCACCTGGCTACAACTTCCCTTCAGGTAGTTGTAGACATCAATAAGGTCTCCCCTGAGCCTCCTTTAGAAGCATTTGCTTTAACAAGTGGTTGATTTGGACTGTAGCTGGGCAGTCATTCATAATGATCTCAAGCCTCTGGCAAGAGACAGAGACATGAGACTCAGTTTGTCAGAACTCAGGAACTCAGATTCTGTCAGAAATTCATGTTTGTAGTTTGGCAGTGGAAGGAGAAGTCCCACTTTTTCCTCATGATACCATGAAATAGTAGGTGACTCTGGTGGTGTGAGAAGCCAGAGGACTTCTAAAACCTCTTAGTGCCTTCCTCAGAGCTTTGGATATTTAACTAATTGGTGGAATTTGTTGTTGTTGTCGTTGTTATTGTTATTATTGTTTGTGTTTAGTTAATGGTAGTAAGAGGATTTCAATGTCTTTCTCCTGCTGAGATAAAGTCCTGCAATAATTCTTTGGGTCACTTCCTTTAAAAAACATCTAAAAAGAAGGGAAGAAAAAGGAAGGAAGGAAGGAAGGAAGGAAGGAAGGAAGGAAGGAAGGAAGGAAGGAAGGAAGGAAGGAAGGAAGGAAGGAAGGAAGGAAGGAAGGAAGGAAGAAAGAAAGAAAGAAAGAAAGAAAGAAAGAAAGAAAGAAAGAAAGAAAGAAAGAAAGAAAGAAAGAAAGAAAGAAAGAAAGAAAGAAAGAAAGAAAGAAAGAAAGAAAGAAAGAAAGAAAGAAAGAAAGAAAGAAAGAAAGAAAGAAAGAAAGAAAGAAAGAAAAGAAAGAAAGAAAGAAAGAAAGAAAGAAAGAAAGAAAGAAAGAAAGAAAGAAAGAAAGAAAGAAAGAAAGAAAGAAAGAAAAAGAAAGAAAGAAAGAAAGAAAGAAAGGAAGAAAGAAAGGAAGAAAGAAAGGAAGAAAGGAAAGGAAGAAAAGGAAGGAAGAAAGGAAGGAAGGAAGGAAGGAAGGAAGGAAGGAAGGAAGGAAGGAAGGAAGGAAGGAAGGAAGGAAGGAAGGAAGGAAGGAAGGAAGGAAGAAAAAGGAAGAAAGGAAAAAGAAAAAGAAAGAAAGAAAGAAAGAAAGAAAGAAAGAAAGAAAGAAAGAAAGAAAGAAAGAAAGAAAGAAAGAAAGAAAGAAAAGAAAGAGAGAAAAGAAAGAAAGAAAGTATTTTTAAAAAAAAGGATTGTGATTCTTTTCTCTTTGTTGTTATTTCTGAGCCCCGTGTGCATCACTGAGTTTTGAATCATGAATGAAGTCCTTCATACCTAGACACCAAAGCAATTGCTGCAAAATCTGGCCAACCTAAAGTCTCTCGGGCAAAGAGCAAAGACTGGTGACACAGCAGGTCAGCAACACAAGTGGGAAATCCATTGGGCAGCTCTGACTTGTGCCATCAAGTATCTGCAAGGTTTGTATTTCCTGTTCTGTGTGGAAAGGAGGCCCCTGAGGCTGAAGGGTGGGAGGGAAGATTTCTTGTCACAGAAAAAGAGGCAGCAGTTGCTGCAGCATCTGCCGGTTCTGCGTAAGGACACAGAGGACACAATGGGATTGGAAGACAGGCTTTTCATCCCAGGGTTTATGGTAATGCTGTCTGAAGGTTATTGCAGGCTGGTGCTTGCAGCACAGGTATTTGAGGCTGTCATTCTTCTCAGCAGGGCTGGTGTTCACAATAAACGTGGCTTTCTTAACAGATGATTAGAAGTTTGTGAGTTTGTCCCTCTCCCAATACTGCTAGGAGGTGAGTACTACTAATTTATTTGTGAAATGGGTTCTGGGCTGTAACATCAGATTGCAGGGACATGCAGTCATTTGCTTGGGCAGTCATGCCTTTTGCTGAATAAGAGCTAGAGGAAATGACTTTCAGTCCTTGCACTAAAGATGGACGCAAACAAGAGTAACAATGCCTTTCATGTGGCAGTCATGAGCGTCCCAGTGCTTGTGACTTCCTGTTTTTTAGGTTTTTTTCATTAAATTACTTCAAGCAGATGAGGAACTCTGTGTCAGTCCTTTGTCCTTTCTGTCTTACTAGGGAAATCAATTTACAAGAGGCTTGGCCTAACCCCAGAGTCCTTCTAGAGTATTCTTTGAGGTTATTCACCAAGCAGTGTCCTAGAAGTCCTGGGAGCATATCATGTCTGTGTAATCCCTAGCTGACTTCACTGTTGTGCTTCTAAACATATTTCACTCAGTCTAATCCTACCCTGAAGTTACAAGTTGCCCAGGGGCAGTTTTCAATTCATTGCAGTCAAAAAAACAGTAGTCTTAAGTGTTGTGATAATCCTTCATCAAGTCTCAGCGGATCACTAGTTTGCTGCGAATGGTCTCAGACTGGGCTAGGGCTGGGATGAAGGGGAAGCAATAAACGAGAGTAGGCACAATAAACAGTAGTCTTAAGTGTTGTGGTAATCCTTCATCAAGTCTCAGCTGATCACTAGTTTGCTGCAAAAGGTCTCAGACTGGGCTAGGACTGGGATGAAGGGGCAGCAATAAACGAGAGTAGGCAACCTAAAGGACACAGAGCTGTTTGCCATTTGGAGCAGCCATCCTGAAGAACCATCCCTCAGCAGCACACACACTCTGTCTCCTCCTAATTCTCCTGGCTCTCAAGGTATAATGAAATCACCTGGTGAGGTTTGCTCTGGGGTGCTTTGTCCTCACAAGCAGCACCTGAGGGTGTATCATAGAATCATAGAATGGCTTGAGGTGGAAGGGGTAGAATCGTAGAATCAATAAGGTTGGAAAAGACCTCAGAGACTATCAAGTCCAACCTGTCACCCAACACCTCAGGACTAAATAAACCATGGCTTCAAGTGCCACGTCCAGTCCCCACTTGAACACCTCCAGGGATGGTGACTCCACCACCTCCCTGGGCAGCACATTCCAATGGCCAATCACTCTTTCTGGGAAGAACTTTCTCTTCACCTTGAGCCTAAACCTCCCCTGGTGCAGCTTGAGACTGTGTCCTCTTGTTCTGGTGCTGGTTGACTGGAAGAAGAGATCAACCCCCACCTGGCTACAACCTCCCTTCAGGTAGTTGTAGACAGCACTAAGGTCTCCCCTGAGCCTCCTCTTCTCCAGGCTAAGCAACCCCAGCTCCCTCAGCCTCTCCTCACAGGGCCTGTGCTTGAGTCCTCTCCCCAGCCTCATCACCCGTCTCCGGACACGTTCAAGAGTGTCAATGTCCTTCTTATCCTGTGTCCAGGACTGGACACAAGACTCAAGGTGTGGCCTAACCATTGCTGAGTACAGGGGCAAAATGACCTCCCTGCTCCTGCTGGCCACACTAGTCCTGATGCAGGCCAGGATGCCATTGGCCTTCTTGGCCACCTGGGCACACTGCAGGCTCATGTTCAGCCTACTCTCAACCAGCACCCCCAGGTCCATTTCTGCCTGGCTGTTCTCCAGCCACTCTGACCCCAGCCTGTAGCACTGCATGGGGTTGTTGTGACCAAAGTGCAGCACCCAGCACTTGGACTTGTTAAATGCCATCCTGTTGGACTCTGCCCATCTGTCCAGCATGTCAAGGTCTCTTTGCAGAGCCCTTCTACCCTATTACAGATCAACTCCTGCTCCCAACTTGGTGTCATCTGCAAACTTACTAATGGTGGACTCAATCCCTTCATCTAGATCATGGATCTTAAAGACCATCCAGTTCCAACCCCCTGCCATGGACAGGGACACTTTCCCCTAGACCAGGTTGCTCAAAGCCTCATCCAGCCTGCTCTTAAACACTTCCAGGGATAAGGTGTCTGCAGCTTCCCTGGGCAATCCATTCCAGTGTTCTACAACCCTCACAAGTAAAGAACTTCTTCCTAACGTCCAATCTAAACCTGCCCCTAGTCCCATCACCACATGCCCTTATAAAAGTCCCTCCCCAGCTTTGCTCTAGGCTCCTTCAGTTACTGGAAGGCCTTTGTAAGGTCTCCCGAAGCCTTCTCTTCTCCAGGCTGAACCAACTCAATTCCTTCAGCCTGTCTTCGCAGGAGAGGTACTGCAGCCCTCTGATTATTTTTGTGGCCCTCATCTGGACCTGTTCTGTCTGGAGCGGCGAGGGAAGACAGCAGCAATCAATATGATTGACAAGCACGCTTCAACTTTATTGCCCGGATACACAGCTTATGAAGCATCTCAGTTAATATGCATAAATGTCATTATTCTGTTGGTCTCTGACTGAAGGCCACAACATAATATCCAGCCTACTTGCAATTAGGTCTGTGTACAATCTCAGAAAACTCCCTTCTAACTAACTCTTCCTTTCCCATCCTGTTATCTTACAAACACACAGCTGCAAGAGCAGCTGCAAGGCCACAGTGACCTTGCAGCATCAGCATGCCAGCTAAGTATGGGCAGTAAACAACAAGAAGGAGTGCGGCCTACACATTCTGTTCAAGTAGCTGTTCCACAGAGTCATGTTCCTTAGATTTAAGCCATTCTCCAGCACTGTTCCAACAGTTTGATATGCTTCTTGTGTTAGGGGCCCCAGAGCTGGACACACCCTTACTGCAGAGTGGCAGAATCATGTCTCTTGACCTGCTGGCCACACATCTCTTGATGCAGTCCAGGACACAGCTGGATTTTTGCACTGCCAGCACATTGGCAGTTCATGTCAAGCACCTCCTCAACCAGCACCCCCAAGTCCTTCTCTGTAGAGCTGCTCTCAATCCGCTTGTCACCCATCCTGTATTTGTGTTTGAGATTGCCTCAATCCAGGTGCAGGACCTGGCACTTGGCCTGGTTGAACTTAATGAGGTGGACTGGGTCCCATCTCTCCAGCCTGTCCAGATCCCTCTGAATGGATCCCTTCCCTCCAGCGTGTCAACCACACCACACTGATTGGTGTCATCTGCAGACTTGCTGAGGGTGCCTCAGTCCCACCATCCATGTCACTGACAAAGATATTAAACAACACTGGTCCCAGTACTGACCCCTGAGGGACACCATTTGTCCTAGTGGACAGTCAGTTATCCATGGGACAGCAATATGCCCTAGTGGCCAAGAAGGCAAATGGTATCCTGGGGTGCATTAGTAAAAGTGTGTCCAGCAAGTCTAGAGAGGGTCTCCTCCCCCTCTACCCTGCTGTGGTGAGACCACACTTGGAATACTGTGTCCAGTTTTGGGCTCCCCAATTCAAGAAAGACAGAGACCTACTGGAGAGAGTCCAGCAAAGAGCTACAAGGATGATTAAGGGACTTGGGCGTCTCTGCTATGAAGACAGATGAGAGCCCTGGAGCTGTTTAATCTGTAGAGGAGAAGACTGAGAGAGTATCTTACCAATGCCTATCAATATCTGAGGGGTGGGTGTCAAGATAAGGGTGCCAGGCCCTTCAGTGGTGCCCAGTAATAGGACAAGCAACAATGGGTACAAGCTGGAACACAGGAGGTTCCTCCTCAACATGAGGAGATGCTTCTTTACTGTGAGGGTGCTGGAGCACTGGAACAGGCTGGCCAGAGAAGGTCTGGAGTCTCCTTCTCTGGAGACTTTTGAAGTTAACCTGGCTGTGTTCCTGTGTGGTCTGTCCTAGGTGATCCTGCTTTGGCAGGGGGATTGGACTAAATGATCTCTAGAGGTCCCTTCCAACCACTAATATTTATTCAGATAATCCCTGATCAGTTGACAGACATCATACTGAGTATCAGAAGGAAAACCTGTGTGCACCTTGAAGTGGGAGAGCAGTTCCCTGATAAGAGTAATGATACAACTTGCTGTAAACACAGAAGTCTTTGCTGGCCACCAGTGTATTTCCCTGCATAGGTGCAATAGTGCAGAGGACTTTAACCTTGGGCATGCTCACCACAAACCAACCTGTATTCCAGTTATATGTTAAACTCTTGGCACATACATGGCACATAATGCCCTTGCACACAGTTAGAATCACAGAATCACAGAGTGCCAGGTCAAAAGGGCCCCCAAGAATCATCTGGTCCAACCTTTGTAGGTAATAGTAAAGTTAAATGAGGTGGCCCAGCACCCTGTCAAGCTGAGCCTTAAAACTGGACAATGTAGGGGAAACCACCACTTGGAGATGATTCCAATGTCCAACTGTTTGCACGATGAAACATTTTCTTCTGGAGTCCATCTGGAATCCAGCCAGCAGTAACTTGTACCCATTTCCCCTTGTCTTTTCCATGGGACTCCTTGTGTGCCTTGTGGCATAACCAGTCATAGAGGTAAAATAGACATTTCCAAGGCATGCAGGGCAGCTGGTGGCTCAGGCAGCAGTAGGACATCCTGGAGGGGCAGGCAGGGGAGGCAACATGGCAGTGCCACTTATGCCTGCAGAGGCAGGTGTCCTTAAATTCCTCAGAGGCAATCACAGAATCACCAAATGTCAGGGGCTAGAAGGCACCTTGAAAGCTCATCCAATCCAACTCCCCTGCCCGAGCAGGATCACCCAGGAGTGCATACAGGCAGGTCTTGATTATCTCCAGAGAGGGGACTCCACAACCCCCTGGGCAGCCTGCTCCAGTGCTCTCTCACCCTCACAGAGAAAAAATTCTTCCTCCTGTTTCCATGGAACTTCCTATGCCTCAACTTCTAGCCAGCACCCCTTATGTACCAGTCCATGGTAATAAGGTCTCCCCTAAGCCTTCTCTTCTCAAGGCTGAACAAACTCAGTTCTCTCAGCTTTTCCTCACATGTCAGGGCTGCCAGTTAGCATGGGTCTCTGCTGCTCTTACAGCTGCTCTTGTATCACAGTTGCACTAACACTTCCTCCTGAGCTCAGGACTCAGACAGAAAATGCTGTTCATCTGATAGAGTTCAAAGGGGGAGTAAACTAATCCAGAGAACTGATGAAAGAAACTCGAGTCCAGGCTGCTGTACTACACATCATGTGGCCACTCTAAGCTACCTGTTTTCCCTTTGTAGCTGTAGCAGACTGAAGAACTTGCCCACAGTCACTAACCTCCACCTGAGAGGGATCCATTTCCTACTGTATGCTGTCATACATATGGTGACTACTAAAGGTACAGCCCTGAGCGGTCACTGCATCAATACCCTGCCATTCTTTCTATTGACTAAATGATTTGTGGCTGCCCTGACATCCAGAACTTGTTGATCCACCTCCCATGAGACAGAAGGTACATAAAAGCAGTTTGGCCTGAAGTGTGAAGGTACTGTCTGGAATACAAAAGTGACTTCAGAACAGCTGTGGCCATTTGCAGTGAAATTAAAATACTTTTTGAGTTAATTGTCATGTAACAAGTCCAAGGGCTGGGTTCTGCACTTTGGTCACAACAACCCCATGCGGCGCTACGGGCTGGGGTCAGAGTGGCTGGAGAGTGGCCAGGCAGAGAGGAACCTGGGGGTACTGGTTGATAGTAGGCTGAACATGAGCCAGCAGTGTGCCCAGGTGGCCAGGAAGGCCAATGTCATCCTGGCATGCATCAGGAACAGTGTGGCCAGCAGGAGCAGTGTCACTGTACAGGGGTCGGGGTAAGGATAAGGTGACGGTCTGTGCGACAAGAATCAAACACAAGCAGAGCACATAGAAGGCCAAAAAGCAAGCCCCCTTTATTCCAGCACACAACTCATACGTTGTGTGTAGCGTTAGTGTGGGTGCCTGCAATTAGTTAATGAACTTCTCTCAAGACTCTCATGGGTCAGCAATAGCATTGCTAGAGTTACTTGTTAAGCCAGTGCAGGTGGCCTCCCATCTTATCTTGCGGTTTCTCATTCCCACTCAGTCTGTCCGGGGAGTTTCCAGATTCTCATGGGAGCACAGTGATGTTTTCTCACCAGAGCCATTCCAAGGGTTTACAGATACATCACAGTCCCCCACAGAGCAGGGAGGTCATTCTGCCCTGTGCTCAGCACTGGTTAGGCCACACCTTGAGTCCTGTGTCCAGTTCTGGGCCCCTCAGTTTAAGAAGGACACTGAGACCTTGAATGTGTTCAGAGAAGGGCAACAATACTGGGGAGGGGTCTAGAGCACAGCCCTGTGAGGAGAGACTGAGGGAGCTGGGGTTGCTTAGCCTGGAGAAGAGGAGGCTCAGGGGAGCCTCCTCTTATTGCTCTCTGCAACTACCTGAAGGGAGGTTGTAGCCAGGTGGGGGTTGGTCTCTTCTCCCAGGCAACCAGCACCAGAACAAGAGGACACAGTCTCAAGCTGCACCAGGGGAGGTTTAGGCTGGAGGTGAGGAGAAAGTTCTTCCCAGAAAGAGTCATTTGTCATTGGAATGTGCTGCCCAGGGAGGTGGTGGAGTCACCATTCCTGGAGGTGTTCAAGAGGGGACTGGACACGGCACTTGGTGCCATGGTCTAGTAGTCCTGAAGTCTGTGGTGACAGGTTGGACTTGGTGATCTTTGAGGTCTTTTCCAACCTGGTTGATTCTGTGATTCTAAGATCATTTAGAAAAATAAATATAGAATTATAGAATCATTTTGGTTGGAAAGGACCCTTAAGATCACCAAGTCCAACCATGACATCACGTAGGGATCCTCCAGATGAACAGTGTGAGAGTGAGCCTCAGGAGAACAAAAGCAGGTTAGAAAAAGAGGAAACTGGGCCAGAAAGAAAGTGTGCTGAAATCAAAGCCAGGCACTGTTAGTTTAATGAGTAGGAAACCATTCATAAAGACATAATACTACTACCATAAAAATGGGGGGTAACTTCTGGGTGTATTCTGCAAGCATCAAAATACTAGCCGTAGATGATGGGGAAATGCTCAAAATAATTAAACCAGCACGTCTGGAGTTCAGCTTGATCAGATCTGTGCTGCTGTAGCCTTTAGTGGGCCTGTTCTGACCACCAGCTGTGGCATACTGTCACTTTTCTCTTTTATAGGCTGCTCAACAAGCACCTTAACCCTGCACTCAGTGTCCAAAATAACGTGTGAAAACTACTGTAAGTCTCTGGGAGGGAGGAGAGATTGCCTGGGCTTTAAATCAGGAGGCAAAGCACTGGCTTTCCCACTGCCTTCGCACACCAGCAGTGGAGAAACAGCACAAGACTTGGCTAAGAAGACAGGACAGTGTTCTTCTTCCTGTGTTCCTCGTTGCTAACTTGTGAGAGGAAAAAACATCTGGACAAGTCCTACTTCCTTAGCAAAGGCTCTGCATTAACATATGTCCTCTGGAGTCCTTGTGGGTAATACTTGTACTTAGCTAGAGCAGTTAGACCCGTAACAACATATAAAAGCTACTACATTACTGATCACAGAATATCTCTAAGATCATCAAGTCCAACCATCAAACTAACGTCACCATGCCCACACCACCAAGTCCTGGAGTGCCATATCTACACCATTTTTTAACACCTCCATGGATGGTGACTCCACCAACGCCTTGGGCAGCCTGTTCCTATGCCTGACCACTCTTGCAGGAAGAAATTCTCCCTAATGCCCAACCTGAACCTCCCCGGCACAATTCATGAACATTTCCTCTCATTCTGTCACTTGATCCTAGGGACATGAAACCAGCGCCCTCCCGGAAACTCCAGGCCTGGCAGCCTGACCTCAGTGCCAGGGAAAATGATGGAGCAGATCATCCTGGCGGCAATCACTGCACACCTGCAGGATGGCCAAGGGCTCAGGTCCAGCCAGCATGGATTCAGGAAGGGCAGGTCCTGCCTCTCCAACCTGATCTCCTTCTATGATCAGGTGACTGCCTGGTGGATGTGGGGAGGCCTGTGGATGTGGTCTGCCTGGACCTCAGCAAGGCCTTTGACACCGTCCCCCACAGCAAACTCCTGGCTAAGCTGCCAGCTCGTGGCTTGGACAGCAGCACTCTGTGCTGGGTTAGGAACTGGCTGGAGGGCCGGGCCCAGAGAGTGGTGGTGAATGGTGCCACCTCCAGCTGGAGGCCAGTCACCAGTGGCGTCCCCAGGGATCAGTGCTGGGCCCCATCCTCTTCAATGTCTTCATTGACGATCTGGATGAGGGGACTGAGACAGTCATCAGCAAATTTGCAGATGACATCAAGTTGGGAGCAGGTGATAGTCAGTTAGAGCGCAGAAGGGCTCTGCAGAGGGACCTTGACATGCTGGACAGATGGGCAGAGTCCAACAGAATGGCATTCAACACGTCCAAGTGCCAGGTGCTGCACTTTGGCCACAACAACCCCATGCAGAGCTACAGGCTGGGGTCAGAGTGGCTGGAGAGCTGCCAAACAGAGAGGGACCTGGGGGTGCTGATCGACAGCTGACTGAACATGAGCCAGCAGTGTGCCCAGGTGGCCAAGAAGGCCAATGACATCCTGGCCTGCATTAGGAATAGTATGGCCAGCAGGAGCAGGGAGGTCATTGTGCCCCTGTACCTAATACTGGTTAGGCCACACCTTGAGTCCCATGTCCAGTTCTGGGCCCCTCAGTTTAGGAAGGACATTGAGACACTTGAAGGTGTCCAGAGAAGGGCAACAAGGCTGGTGAGAGGCCTTGAGCACAGCCCTGTGAGGAGAGGCTGAGGGAGCTGGGGTTGCTTAGCCTGGAGAAGAGGAGGCTCAGGGGTGACCTCATTGCTCTCTACAACTCCCTGAAGGGAGGTTGTAGCCAGGTGGGGGTTGGTCTCTTCTCCCAGGCAACCAGCACCAGAACAAGAGGACACAGTCTCAAGCTGCACCAGGGGAAGTTTAGGCTCGAGGTGAGGAGGAAGTTCTTCACTGAGAGAGTCATTTGTCATTGGAATGTGTTGCCCAGGGAGGTGGTGGAGTCACCATCCCTGGAGGTGTTCAAGAGGGGACTGGACATGGCACTTGGTGCCATGGTCTAGTAGTCCTGATGTCTGTGGTGACAGGTTGGACTTGATGATCTTTGAGGTCTCTTCCAACCTGGTTGATACTGTGACACTGTGATCTTTCCTCACTATAACCTCCTTTCAGCAGCAGGGAGTATTTCAGTAGCCTCAGTGTCGTTCATCTACACGCATATTTAATCCACCTGATGACACTAATTTCAGTGGTTATTTAGGCCTTGTTTGCCAAATAGCATTTTTACCCTTGGATAACTCATCCAGTTGTGGTAGAAAGTTGTGTCAAACCTTTATTTTTCTTCCAGCACTGAGAGGAAAGCAGTGCCAGGTTCAGTGCAAAAGCTAAAAGCTGAGGCTCACCATTCTTTTCTGCTTCCTTTTTATATGGAGGTGGAGGAGGAGGAGAGGAAATAAAGAAGCATCTGGAAATAAACCTCACTAATCTGTCTGAAGTATGGGGGGCGGGGGGATAGAAAAATCTTCATCTTCCAGCTGTCTGCCTCTGTTGTTATTATCCATTTCCATACTCATGTCAGTAGAACTTCTGATTAAAGTTCTAGTTCCTCCAAAGTGTGAAAATAAGCATATTTTTCTGCCACTTTGAAATTAACTGTTTGACACCTGTATCAAAGGTGAAAACTTAATCACAGCTGTAAAGAACAGCTGGCACATTATAGAGGGCAACAGAGAAAGTGTGCTTCCTGAGAGATGAGGGGACCAGGGCACCTATCTCTCTGCCAAGGAAAGGTTGAGAAACCTGGGGCTATTAAGCCTGGAGAAGAGCAGCCTGAGAAGAGATCTTCTCAATGCTGATCAATATCTAAAGGGTGGGGGGCAAGAGGATGGGGCCAGTCTCTGATTTTAGTGGTGCCTAGTGACAGGTCAAGGGGCAACAGGCACAAACTGGAAGCCAGGAGGTTTCACCTGAGCAGAAGAAAAATCCTCTTTGCTGTGAGGGTGCTGGAGGCATGGAGCAGGCTGTCCAGAGAGGTTGTGGAGTCTCCTTCTCCGGAGAGGCTCCAAACCCACCTGGACATTTGTGATCCTGGGCAAGCTGCTGTGGGTGAGCCTGTCTTAGCAGGTAGATTGGACTAGATGATCTCCAGAGGTTCCTTCCAGCACCCACCGTGCTGGGATTCTGTGAAAAGAAGTCTGTAGTGCCTACACGTGGTGGTTTTGCTCAGAGAGCATTAAAGATGCTGAGAAAAGCAGTAGAAATTCCTCTGCTGCACCCTAATGGTAGGCTGTGTGTATCCATGACATTTAACCTACCTTCCTGACTTTCCATGACAGATTAAGTACTCCTGAATACCTTTAAATGAAAAGTTGGGTATTCCCTGGTTTTCCCCAAAGTGTTTGTACTAGTACTATGTTTTTTTGATTCCTCAGATTTCCTGCAGAAAGCTAACACTGTGAATATAAACAACAATCACAATTCAATACCCTGACCCCTAGTGAAAGTGAGAGCACAGAGCTAAATTACATCTCAGAGCAGGCACTGCGCTACTACTCCTGTTTTAGAAGTTGTCTTTTTAGACCCTTTGCAACCAGTCCAGTTCTTTCCATACAAAAGAGGTCCTGGAGTGGGTCCAGAAAAGGGCAACGAAGCTGGTGAAGGGTTTAAACTTCAAGTCTTCTGAGGAGCAGTTGAGGGAATTGGGGTTGTTTAGTGTGGAGTAAAGGGGACTGAGGGGAGACCTTACTGCTCTCTGCAACTCCCTGGAAGGAAGTTGGAGCCAGGTAGGGGTTGGTCCCTGTTCCCAACTAACTGCTGATAGGACAAGAGGAAGTGACCTCGAGTTGCACCAGGGGAGGTTTAGATCAGACATTAGATGAAATGACTTTACTGAAAGGGTTCTCAAACACTGTAACAGGCTCCCCATGGAGGTGGTTGAATAACAGCCCCTGGAGCTGTTTAAAAGATGCGTAGATGTGGTGCTGAGTGACATGGTTTAGCACCAGAGTTGGTCAGATAACGGTTGGACTCGATCTTAGAGGTCTCTTTTCCAGCTAAAATGATTCTGTGATTCTATGAGCTAAGCCTTCATTAAGATCTACTTCAGTGGCTGCACTAACCAACTTGACACCCACTGAGCAGAGCAGCTGAGGATAACACAGTGAAGAAGACAGCAGCTGGTGTTTCTTTTCATCGTGTTTCTTAGCACAACATTTAGATGCCACGAGATTAGGTAATCCTCCACCACTGCTCTGTGTGCAAATAGTACCTCCATTGTTGATCCCTCTGTCAGTGAACAAGCCCCCTCATTCACTACAGCCCTTAATCAAAGGCTGTGGTTGTGCCAAGAGCAATCTACCCTACTGTGAAATGTTAATTTGAATGCTACCAGGCTCTCAGTGCTTCACTTTTATCAGTGAAATACCATTCCTTTTGGGGGGGTTTAATGCAGTATCTTAACTGACCACAACCACTGAAAATCCATTTACTAAACACTGATGAGATGTTTCAGTCGTGCTCTCCATGCAAGCAGCTCCTGTAGAGGCAGATTTAATTCTGTGGTGCTTTCAATGCATACCCAAAGCTAAGCCTCTTTTAAAATGTTCATCTCCTAAAAGCCTTCAGTATTGGCCTGGGGCAGCTTTTGTTGTGTTGATGCCTTTTAGGAGATTATGTGTTGTTTGGAGAGTGGTGACTCAAAAGAGCTATCCCACACCAGAGTATCATCTGGGTGATCTTGATCCACATTAAAAATTGCACCAGCAGCTCTTGGATTAGTCCATTTGCCAACAAAACTCACCTAGCCTGCAGAGCCCTAGCTCTGGAATAAGCATTCACATGAAAGCTAACAGAGGAGTACCTGCTGTGCTCTGATGTTACACCCTGTTACTTCATGTTCTCTTTCCTCTGACTACACCCCCAGGCAGAAGGGAAGGTGCCCTAAAATCTCCCTCTGAACCCTGCCTTCTCCACTTGAACACAATGCCAACACACTGGAAGGAAGTGTTGAAGGCTGGTTTGCTACATATGAAACTAATTCAGGATTAAATTGGCAAACCTCAGCAACTGCTTGGTGTATCTTTGAAACTCTAGTCAGTGAATGACTGTGACGATGTGTTCAATTATTTGTTGGCAAAGTGAACCTCTTAAGCTTTCAGAAGTAAGCACAAATCATATTTCAGTGCTCTTGAGTGAGCACCTGAGAGTAGAGGAGCCCTTCAAGCAATATGCTCTTGTGGCCAAGAAGGCCAGTGCCAGTCGGGTGGATTAGAAGGGCTGTGGTCAGTAGGTCAAGAGAGGTTCCCTTCATCCTCTATTCTGCCCTGGTGAGGCCACATCTGGAATACTGTGTCCAGTTCTGGGCCCTTCAGTTCAAGAACCTCAGGGAACTGCTTGAAAGACTCCTGCATAGAGCCACAAAGATGACTCTCTTTTTATGAGGAGAGACTGAGGGAGCTGAGGGGTCTGTAGGTTGGAGAGGAGGAGCCTGAGGGGTGACCTCATTCATGTTTATAAAGATGTGCAGGGTGAGTGCCCAGACGATGGAACCAGGTTCTGCTCAGTGATGCCCAGGGCCAGCACAAGGGGCACTGGGTGGAAGTTGAGGCATAGGAAGTTCCATGGAAACAGGAGGAAGAATTTTTTCTCTGTGAGGGTGAGAGAGCACTGGAGCAGGCTGCCCAGGGGGTTGTGGAGTCCCCTCTCTGGAGATAATCAAGACCTGCCTGTATGCACTCCTGGGTGATCCTGCTCGGGCAGGGGAGTTGGATTGGATGAGCTTTCAAGGTGCCTTCTAGCCCCTGACATTTGGTGATTCTGTGATTGCCTCTGAGGAATTTAAGGACACCTGCCTCTGCAGGCATAAGTGGCACTGCCATGTTGCCTCCCCTGCCTGCCCCTCCAGGTTGTTCTACTGCTGCCTGAGCCACCAGCTGCCCTGCATGCCTTGGAAATGTCTATTTTACCTCTATGACTGGTTATGCCACAAGGCACACAAGCAGGAATTTAACTGTTTTCCTTGCAGCATGGATTGGAAAACTCACACTCTCCCAAAATCTTGCACTGAGTTGCACACTGTAAAGTTTTGTCTGCATGGCAAGGTGGTGGAGCAATCCAGCAGCCCTGCTGGGAGAAAGCAGGGAACTGCTTTAACACCAAAACTGGATCTAGCTTTGAGGCTGCCCCTGCTCTGAGCTCCAGAGGCCCCTCCTGTCCTGCACCATTCAATGAAGAAAACACTTCTAAAACCAGTTCCTGCAGCATTCATGGTGTGTATCTTTCCACAAATCAACCCTGGACTGCGCTGAGCAGAGTCCATTTTAGTTACAGACTTACCTTATAATGAGTAGAAGATGAAAATGTAATGGTCACCAGGAGGAGCAAACAGGGACTTTGCACTTAACAGACCCATTTTCTGTTGTTCACAGGTAGAGATAGGTTTCTGCTCCTGCTTGTGTTTTCCTCACTATGGAGCACAGCAGATCTGAGTCAGTGGATTCCTGGTCAGAGGGTGTTTGCTCTTGTCCAGCTGGACCAGAGGAGCAGTGATAAGGCTGGTGAGGGGGACCCAGGCTTTAGCACAGCAGTAGCATAACAGAGGACACCAAGAGGGCACAGAAATGCTGCTGGAGACTGTGTGGGATAGCTGAAGCCAGCAGCATAACACATCCCTTAGAATCAGCCCAACACTACTCCAGAAGGAAGAGGTGTGGGTTCTCTGGGTGTGCCTGGTGCCTCTAGCTAGGGCTGGGGTGACTGCAACCTCACCCATAGAAGACTGAAGTCTGGCTGAGGTGTCCAGCTACCTGGTGCAGAAGCTGTGGGTGAAGGCCAGCACACCATGGCTTGAGGTGAGGAGAAAGTTCTTCACTGAGAGAGTTGTTAGCCATTGGAATGTGCTGCCCAGGGAGGTGGTGGAGTCACCATCCCTGGAGGTGTTCAAGAGGGGATTGGACGTGGCACTTGGTGCCATGGTCATCATGAGGTCTGTGGTGACAGGTTGGACTTGATGATCTTTGAGGTCTCCTCCAACCTTAGTGATGCTGTGATACTGTGATCAGGGAGGACCTTAGAGTGGCTTGGTTGCAAGGGTCCTTAAAGATCATCTAGTTCCAATCCCTCCACCATGGGCAGGGGGACACTTTCCACTAGCCCAGGCTGCTCAAGGCATCATCCAGCCTGGCCTAGAATACTTCCAGGAATGGGGCATTCACAACTTCCCTGGGCAACCTCTTCCAGTGTCTCAGCACCGGAACAAGTTGCCCAGGGAAACTGTAGGTGCCCCTTCCCTGGAAGTGCTGATCAGGATGAGCAGGAGTGCAACAGGATCCTTCCAAGGAGATGCTTGTGCAGAGGTAGGAGCTGGAGCCATGTGCTGCTGTGATGGGTGCAGCCACTCTGAATGAGCAGCACTTCAGTTCAAGCATCATCAACAAATCAGACCTGCTGTGTAGACCTTGATAACTGAGTGCTAGGCCATTACCTTCTAAGGAACCAAGGGGCCTAGGCAGTCTCTTACCAGGGGCTAGTGGTGCCAGCCTAAGCTGGGACTAGACAAAACCAAAACTGCTGTGGCTGCACTCCTGCATGTACACTAAAGAGGGGCTGACTACAAGTCAACCACTTTACAGATATCAGAAGCCCCCTGAGCCCACTGAGCTGTATGGCTGTGGGCTGCATGGCAGTGATCTTCCCTTGAGCAGGGGCCCCTCTCACAGTCCCTCCTCAAAGCTGAGAGACCCCTTACCAGGAATATGGTATAATGAGCTGAGCAACACTCTGTATTAGACCTGACAGTGTATTGTATGCTAGTGGCACTTATTTATCCAGCTGTGGCTTAAGAATGAGAAATATAGTAAGCAGTTGTGTTTGGTCACTCTAATCACCACTGAAATCACTGTTTTAATCATCATTGAAACAACTGTCAAATCACAGAATGCATCAGGTTGGAATAAACCCTCAGAGGTCATCTTGTCCAACGTCCCTGCAGTGAGCAGTGTCACCTTCAACTAGATTGGGTTGCTCAGGGCCCCATCAGATCTGACTTTGAGTGTCTCCAGGGATTTGGCCTCAACCACATCTCTGGGCAACCTCTTCCAGTATTTCAGCACCTTCATTGTGAAGGACTTCCTCCTTATATTCAACCCAAGTCTACCCTGCTCTAGTTTCAAAACCAATCCTTGTCCTATTACCACAGGCCTTTCTAAACAGCCTTTCCTCATCCTTCTTGTAGGGCCCCCTCAGAGATTGAAATGAAGCCATAAAGTCTCCCTAGAGCCTGCTCTTGTTTTCTTCAGGCTGAACAGCCCCAACTCTCCCAGCCTGCCTTCATATGGGAGGTGCTCCAGCCCCTATTCATTTCCATGACCCTCCTCTGGACCCGGTCCAGCAGGTCCATGTCCTTCCTGTCTTGAGGACTCCAGAACTGGACACAGACCTTCAGGTGAAGTCTCACCAGACCAGAGCAAAGTGGCAGAATCACCTCTCTTTATCCACTGGCCATGCTTCTTTTGACAAAGCCTAGGATGTGATTTGCCTTCTGGGCTGCAGGTAACCATTGTTGGCTGAAAACATTGTTCAGTTGGCGTTCAGTTGCTGTTTAATCACTATTTGATCACAAGTCAGTTATCATCAGTTAGTTGTAATTTGGTCATCATTTAACCCTCACCAAAACCCTTTTAGCTAACCCCACACCAATGCCTTGACAATTCATCTGTGACAGCTGTGTAAGAGGTGGGATAGATAAAGGCTACGCTTGACTTTGTAGCAGGCTGGGAGTCCCAAATGGGAAGGTTGGAAGGCTGTGACTCTTGGCAGCAGGAGAGTGGCTCCCTCTGTGCAAGTAGATGTGCTCTCAGGTGCAACACTGAGAACTGGTAAGCAGGAATAAGCTCAGTCAAGAAAGACATCTGAACCTGAAACATGTCCCTTCATGAGGGCAGAGTGAGTGATGGTGGCTGGAGACTCTGCTTCTGCTGACCAGACTCAACCATCACGGGATATTTGCTGCTTGCTAGAGCCTTAGATGTGGGATGCTTTTGTCTAGCCCTTCAGCCATCCCGTCACCCACGTGGGCACCACTGCCAGAGGAGTGTCTCATGTGTGATCACATAAGTCTGGAGTCCAGGATGAAGGCCATAGGAGTGCAGGTGTTGTTTCTTTGATGTTCTAGCCGGTGAAGGAGTGGATGCAACAGTGGGCCAACAGGTTCAGAGAAACACAGAATGTTAGGGGTTGAAAAGGACCTCCAGAGATCATCGAGTCCCTCCCCTCTGCCAGAGCAGGATCACCCAGGGCAGGTCACACAGGA
Source organism: Picus viridis (assembly GCA_033816785.1). NCBI lineage: Eukaryota > Metazoa > Chordata > Aves > Piciformes > Picidae > Picus > Picus viridis. The sequence continues at coordinate 3,963,166 of CM066606.1, forward strand.
ACACAGCCAGGTGGGGTTTGAAAGTCTCCAGAGAAGGAGACTCCACAACCTCTCTGGGCAGCCTGCTCCAGTACTCCAGCACCCTCACCATAAAGAATGTGTTTAGGTGGAACCTCCTGTGTTCCAGCTTGTACCCATTGTTGCTTGTCCTGTCACTGGGCACCATTGAAGGCCCTGGCACCTTCATCTTGACACCCACTCCACATGCTCAGATCCCCTCTCAGCCTTCTCAAGAGTAAACAGCTCCAGGTCTCTCAGTCTTTTTTCATAGCAGAGTAGTTCAAGTCTCCCAATCATCTCACCCGGGGAGGTGGTGGAGTCACCATCCCTGGAGGTGTTCAAGAGGGGATTGGATGTGGCACTTGGTGCCATGGTCTAGTCATGAGGTCTGTGGTGACAGGTTGGACTTGATGATCTTTGAGGTCTCTTCCAACCTTGGTGATTCTGTGATTCTGTGATTCCAAGCCCTGCCTGTGCTTTATTGTTTTCATTTCTTAGAAGCTAGAGTTTATTTGAAATGTTAATTTTCTACCTCCACATGTACTCGGCATCACACCTCTCCCTCAGTGCCCAGTGGAAAAGAGACAAATTCAGAAAACAGAGGATTCAGCTAAGCCCAGAAAGGCTTTTGCTCACAGCTCAGGTGTGAGGTGGCAGAACATTGGCATTCACACCTCACCATGTAAAGAAAGTAAAGATAACTTTATACAGAACTAGACATTTAGCAAGCTGATCTGCCATTTCAGAAGGTTATGGCTCCCACCCCTGCTCTGTGATTGGAGGAAGATGTTTGGAACTCTCCAGGGAACCAGGGAATTGGAAGGCCAGGGGATGATTGGAACATGTCCAGAGAAGGGCAACGAGGCTGGGGAGAGGTCTGGAGAACAATCCGTATGAGGAGAGGCTGAGGGAGCTGGGGTTGCTTAGCCTGGAGAAGAGGAGGCTCAGGGGAGACCTTCTTGCTCACTACAACTCCCTGACGGGAGGTTGTAGCCAGGTGGGGGTTGGTCTCCTCTCCCAGGCAGCCAGCACTAGAATAAGAGGACACAGTCTCAAGCTGTGCCAGGGAAGTTTAGGCTGGAGGTGAGGAGAAAGTTCTTCCCAGAGAGAGTTGTTGGCCATTGGAATGTGCTGCCCAGGGAGGTGGTGGAGTCACCGTCCCTGGCGGTGTTCAAAAAAAGATTGGATGTGGTGCTTGCAGCCATGCTTTAGTTGTCATGAGGTGTTAGGTACTAGGTAATAGGTTGGACTTGATGATTTCTGAGTTCTTTTGCAACCTGGTTGTTTTTTTTTTCCAAGAAGCTCCTCCTACCTGTATTAGACTGTTGCTACATTTGGTCCAACTGCTTCAGTAACAGCCTCGGTCAGAGTGAGGGCTGCTAGCCTTGACTCTCTTCACTGTCAAACCTGCCTCACAGGACCACAGAGCCATGGAGGCTGGCAGGCCACTCTGGGCTTCATTTATCCCACCCACTGCTCAAAGCAGGGTCACCACAACCTTTCTGGATAGCCTGTTGCAGCATTTAGAATAGAATACAATAGAATTAACCAGGTTGGAAAAGACCTTTGAGATCAACCTATCATCCAACAGTATCTAACCAACTAAACCATGGCTTTTTCTTAGTTGTAAGTGGCATTTCATTTTGTGCCCACTGCTTCTCATCTTTTCATGGGGCACCACTGGGAACAACATGGCTCCATCTACTCCCTGATTTACACATCCTGATAAAATCCTCCCTGTGCCTGGATCTGATCTGATTATTTAATTGCCAAGTGGGTTTTTTTTTCAGCTTGCTTACAAATAAATTGCCTCATGGAATAGCTGAGTAACTGGATTTCACTGTACTGAGCATCAAGAAAGCACTGATATGATTTACTGTATTAAGAGGATAAAAAGTATGATGTGATATTGACAGCACATAAAACACATTTCCTTCTGTACATCAGCTGAGGGTAATGCACCAGAACCTGAAATTCTGAGTTGTGTCAAAGGCTTTTCTAACTGTCACAGCATGTTTGCTGCCTAGACATAAAGAGTTTACTAAAGGTTCAGAAGATCCAGGGTGTAAAGCTTGTGCAACAAGCTGTGTTACAGAAAACACCTCTGCCAAGCCAAGAAGCTTGTAAAAATGAGTATTTTTATGTACTGCCTGTAGAAAATGTTTATCTGCTTATAAAAACAAGTAAATGATCGTTTCAGAGGTGTTACATTTTTAACCTTTCCTCCAGTCTCACCAAAACACAGGAAAATGGATACTTTTAGATTCCTGCCTGTTTTCATCAGTGCAGCATTCCAAGACCAAGTGCAGGGTCCTGCATCTGGGTGGAGGCAATCCCAGGCACAAATCCAGGCTGGGCAGGGACTGGCTGGAGAGCAGCCCTGAGGAGAGAGACTTGGGGGTGCTGGTGGAGGAGAAGCTCAACAGGAGCTCTCAGTGTGCACTTGCAGCCCGGAAAGCCAATCAGAGCCTGGGCTGCATCAGGAGAAGTGTGGCCAGCAGGGCAAGGGAGGGGATTCTACCCCTCTGCTCAGCCCTGGTGAGACCTCACCTGGAGTACTGCCTCCAGTTCAGGAGCCCCTATTCCAAGAGGGATGTGGAGGTGCTGGAAGGTGTCCAGAGAAGGGCCACGAGGATGATCAGAGGGCTGGAGCACCTCTCCTATGAGGACAGACTGAAGGAGTTGGGGCTGTTCAGTCTGGAGAAGAGAAGGCTCTGAGGTGACCTCATTGTGGCCTTCCAGTATCTGAAGGGGGCTACAAGAAGGCTGGGGAGGGACTTGTCAGGATCTCAGGTAGTGATAGGACTAGGGGGAATGGAATGAAGCTGGAGGTGGGGAGATTCAGGCTGGAGGTGAGGAGGAAGTTCTTCCCCATGAGAGTGGTGAAGCCCTGGAATGGGTTATCCAGGGAGGTGGTTGAGGCCCCATCCCTGGAGGTGTTTAAGCCCAGGCTGGATGAGGCTGTGGCCAGCCTGATCTAGTGTGGGGTGTCCCTGCCCATGTCAGGGGGGTGGGAACTAGATGATCCTTGTGGTCCCTTCCAACCCTGACTGATTCTATGATTCTCTAGAAAGGAGTATGTCTAAGAAGAGATAGCCTGTTCCTGTTTGTTCCGTCTTTCAGTTTTCAGTCTGTAGAGCAACAATTTCTGCCTGGACACAAAAAACCTCCTCCTGTATTTACTGCAGCTTGGAGATTTGTGCAGATCTCTGGAAACAAGCCATGAGACATGATGGGTATCTCATAATTTTATATACATTTGTATATGTGTGTGTGTGTGTGTGTGTGTGTGTGTGTGTGTAAAGACTGGAAGAGCCACCCATCAATATTTAACCAATGCAATCCTTTCATCTGTCAGCTCTAGATTTTACAGTTACAGCATAAAGACAAAAACTGCTTCTTCATCTTTTCATGGGTAGCTGTGGTCTATGCTAGACTTGTTTCCAAATCAAAGGCTTGCTGGAATTAGACAGCATTTTCTCAGCTGAAAAGGCTATAGGAGTATAAGGTTCTTTCAGCATTAACCGAGATGAGTTTCCCCTTCTGGTTTTGAATGAGTATCCTGATCTCAGATATCAAGGCAGTAGAAAAACCTGTTAGTTAAGATTCTCCTCCTTGGCTTTGCTCTGATGAGACCCCACCTGCAGTGCTGAAACCCTCAGCACAGCACAGACAGGGACCTGTTGGAGCACGGCCAGAGGAGGCCAAGAAAAAATGTGAGGGCTGGAAGGGCTCTGCTGTGAGTGCAGGCTGAGAGAGTTGGGGTTGTTCAGCCTGGAGAAGAGAAGGCTCCAGGGATGCCTTCTGGTGGCCTTTCAGTACTTAAAGTTGCCTATGAGAAAGATGGGAATAATCTTTTTCTCAGGGCGTGTTGTGACAGGTTGATGGTTTGAAACTCAAAGAGAGAGATTCAGACTGGAGAGAAGGAAGAAATGTTTACACCAAGGGTGGTCAGACCCTGGCCCAGGTTGTCCAGAGAAGTGGTAGAGTAGAATAGAGTAGAGTAGAATAGAATAGAGTAGAATAGAACAGAGTAGACTAGAATAGAGTAGAACAGAATAGAGTAGAGTAGAGTAGAGTAGAGTAGAGTAGAATAGAATAGAGAATAGAATAGAATAGAATAGAATAGAATAGAATAGACCAGGTTGGAAGAGACCTTCAAGATCATCATGCCCAACCTGTCACCCAACACCATCTAATCAACTAAACCATGGCACCAAGCACCCCATCAAGTCTCTTCCTAAACACCTCCAGTGATGGTGACTCCACCACCTCCCTGGGCAGCACATTCCCATGGCCAATCTCTCTTTCTGGGAAGCACTCCATTTGCCATGCTGTCTGCTCACCTCAACTCTCACCTAGTCTGCTTCAGTGCTTTCAGACAAGCAGCTTGCACATTGACAAAAGCTGACATTAGATGAGCAGTGCCAGTGGTACTTAGCGTTCAATGCTATTGGCCAGATGTGCTCTTCAGGACCTTGACAATGATGCTAAACACAACACATGCCAGAAGAGACCCCTGCAATACTTCTCCTGCTACTGTTCTACAAGGCAGAGCTCAAGTATGACCCACTGACCTCCACCTGCTGAGCCAAATTATCCAACCAGTTTTTAACCCAGATAGTTTTCCACCCATACTGTGCCATAATACTCCAGCACAGACACAAGAATATCGTGGGAGACCATGTCATAAACCTTTCTAAGGGCAAGATCCTCTCTCCAACACAGGGCTACCTGTTTTGTCATAGATGGCAAACAGGTTGGTCAGGCAGCCCTGACCCTTGGCAAATCCATACTGTCTGTTCCTAATCATTGCCTTCTCCGTGTGCCCAGACATGTTCCAAGAGTCCTTCCTCTATGATCTTGACAAAGCCCAAAGAGAGGTTGCTTTGTGGCAGATGGGACCCTGTCCTTATGGGATTCAGCAGGTGTGTATCTACAAGGGAAGAGGTTTCACACAGCCTCCCTGTTACCCATCCTCTTGTATATTTGGGACTCCATAAAGGTCTATCCTGTCTTAGACATGTTTTCTTAATCATGTTTGTAGGAGCACTGAGAAATATTTCAGAGCTTTTGTATCCACCTGTTCACCTTCTCCAACCATAAAAAGGCACACCATGCTTTGTTATTATTATTACTGTTTGGTCTCACAATTTCTTTAGTCTCAGGTTTTTGACTGTTTCTCTTTGAACTGGTCAACACCTTCTTGCTCCTGAACATAAAAACATTCGTATTAGCACTATGGAAAGGAGAAGTAGAGTAAGATTAGCTGAAACTGGAGGAATCTTAGCAATTTTGGAAGGACTTCAGTGTTGATCCACAGGACAACAGGATAGTTTTATTGAACCTTTCACCAAAACACACATGAAACAGTCTAGGGTGAAATTCTAAACTATTTGCTTTATAAAGGACATTGTTTCTGATAGCTCAGTGGAGATTCTCATTTAATCCAAAGCTGAAGATCAAGGACCCAATCAGACAAGTGGAGATGTGGACAGTGTACCTCTATCTACACAAAAACCAGAGGCATAATCTCCCTTGTCATCCCAATCTACTGCAGCCATGACAATTTGCAAGGAGACAGAGACATTTTGGAAGCAGAGGAGGAGACTAGCCACACAGAATCATCCTGGTGTGTAGATGCTTTTAAAACTAGCAGCACAAAGGTGAGCAAAACAAGGACAACAAAACTGTGTTATACAGGAGAGAGCTTGCTAGGCAGGAGCCTTTATCTTATCTCATAAAAGCAGAGAAGTTGAGAATGGAAAGGAAAATCTGCAGCAAAGCACTTTTTTCTCCCACTGCATCATCCCAAAACGTTCTGAGATGGAACTTTGCACCCTCAGGAACTGTACAAGGCTGGGGAAATAGAACTTAATCCAGTTTAATGTCATGGTAAGGTAGTGGAGGTCTTCTCAGGCTTCAGAGTTTTAATTTGCAAACTGAACCTGATGTCGGTTTGTGGTGAGACTTTCTCATGAGCAGAACCCCAACGTTTCTTCCTGTGGTTTTGTCACCCATTGTGGTGTATGGGCAGTAGGAGTGGGGCACTGAACTAAGCCCATCCCTCTGAGGTGTATTTGCCACCCACAGTGCTACAGAGGAGCTAATTTTTCATAGAATCATAAAGGTTGTCAAAGACCTTCAAGGAAACAGAGGTCAGCAGTTAACCTCACACTGCGAAGTCACCACCAAACCATATCTCTCTGTACCACATCTCACATCTATATAGAAGCATAGAATGATCCAGGCTGGAAAGGACCTCCAAAGGTCATCCAGTATGACCTCCCTGCAGTCCTCTCCTAGACCAGGTTGGCTAGGACCTTGTCAAGCCTCACATGTATTTTGAAGACTTCCAGGGACAGTGATTCCAGCTCTTCCCTGGGCATCCTGGTCCCTAGTGCACCATCAGCAAATTTTCAGATGACATCAAGCTGAGTGGTGCTGTCAATATGCTAGAAGGGTGGGATGTCATCCAGAAGGACCTGCACAAGCTGAAGAGGTGGCCCAGGTGAATCTCATGAGGTTCAATAAGACCACATGCTGGGTCCTGCACCTGGGTTGGAACAATCCTTGCTATCAGCACAGGCTGGGGATGAGGTGAGAGAAAGCAGCCCTGTGGAAAAGGACCAGAGGGTGCTGGTGGATGAGAAGCTGAACATGAGCAGACAGTGTGAGCTTGCAGCACAAGAGGCCAATGGCTGTACCAAAAGCTGTGTGACAAGAGATGGAGAGAGGGGATTCTGCTACTTTGCTCTGCTCTGGTAAGACCTCACCTGAAGTAGTGTCCAGATCTGGTGCTCTCAACATGAGAGGAACATGGACCTGATGGAGTAGGTCCTGAGGAGGGCCATAATCAGGGGGCTGGAACACCTCTGCTACAAGTAGAGGCCGAGGGAGTTGGCATCATTAAGCCTGAAGAAGAGAAGACTTTGGGGAGACCTAGTAGTGACCTTCCAGTATCTGAAAGGGGTGACAAAAAGGAGCAGTGAGACTGTTTACAAAGGCTTGTAGGGATAGGAAGAAGGGCAATGATTTGAAAATGAGAACAGGAGATTTAGGTTGTATGTCAGAAACAAGTTCTTTACCACAAGGGTAGTGGAACACTGAACAGGTTGCCCAGGGAGGTAGCTGAGGCCCCATTCTTGGCTTGGACAGCAGCACTCTGAGCTGGGTTAGGAACTGGATGGAGGGGCGAGCCCAGAGAGTGGTGGTGAATGGTGCCACATCCAGCTGGAGGCCAGTCACTAGTGGTGTGCCCCAGGGATCAGTGCTGGGCCCCATCCTGTTCAATATCTTTATTGATGACCTGGATGAGGGGACTGAGTCAGTCATCAGTAAATTTGCAGATGGCACCAAGTTGGGGGCAGGTGTTGATTTGTTAGAGGGTAGAAGGGCTCTGCAGAGGGACCTTGACAGGTTGGACAGATGGGCAGAGTCCAACAGGATAGCATTCAGGAAATCCAAGTTCCAGGTGCTGCACTTTGCCACAACAACCCCATGCAGAGCATCCTGGCTTGCATTAGGAATAGTGTGGCCAGCAGGAGCAGGGAGGCCATTGTGCCCCTGTACACTGCACTGGTTAGGCTGCACCTTGAGTCCTGTGTCCAGTTCTGGGCCTCTCAATTTAAGAAGGATATTGAGATTCTTGAACATGTCCAGAGAAGGACAACAAGGTTGGTGAAAGGCCTTGAGCACAGCCCTGTGAGGAGAAGCTGAGGGAGCTGGGGCTGCTTAGCCTGGAGAAGAGGAGGCTCAGGGGAGACCTTCTTGTTCTCTACAACTCCCTGAAGGGAGGTTGTAGCCAGGTGGGGGTTGGTCTCTTCTCCCAGGCAACCAGCACCGGAACAAGAGGACTCAGTCTCAAGCTGTGCCAGGGGAAGTTTAGGCTGGAGGTGAGGAGGAAGTTCTTCCCAGAGAGAGTTGTTAGCCATTGGAATGTGCTGCCCAGGGAGGTGGTGGAGTCACCATCCCTGGAGGTGTTCAAGAGGGGATTGGTCGTGGCACTTGGTGCGATGGTCTAGTAGTCATGAGGTGTTCGGTGACAGGTTGGACTCGATGATCTCTGAGGTCTTTTCCCACCTTATTGATTCTATGACTCTATGATATTCAAGGTGAGGCTGGACAGGGCTCTGGGCAACCTGATCTGATGGAGGATGCCCCTGCTGACTGCAGGGGCGTTGGACTGGGTGACCTTTGGAGGTCCCTTCAAACGTGATCTGTTCTACCATTAACCACTCTTTAAGGGAAGGAATTTTTCATGAACCATCCCTTATGCAGCTGAGGCTGTTTCCTCTAAAGCAGTTGTATAGTTGAATCGCCATCCCTGGATGTATCTACCTGCCCTGGCAGAGTTAGATGATGGATGATGGACTCGATGATCTTAAAGGTTGTTTCCAACCACGGCCATCCTGTGACTCTGTGCTACCTGGGAGAAGAGACCGCCTCCCTCCTGGCTGCAGCCTCCCTTCCGGAGCCGCAGAGAGTGGAAAGGTCTCCCGTCTGCCTCCGTTTCTCGCAGTTCCCTCAGCCGCTCCTCGCAAGAGTTGTGCTCCAGCCCCTTCACGGCTTCGTCGTCCTTCTCAGGACGCCAGGAAGGGCAACACCTTTCCACCGGCTCCTCCAGCGCTCACCTGCACCGACGCGCCCCCGCGTCCTTCGGGGTCCGGCAGGAGCCGGGACGCCTCTCCGGGAACGCCTGGGAAGGGTCGGCACAGCCGCGGGCCCCCGAAGACGGGCCGGCAGCCTCACCACTGGCGCCGGGGCTGCTCCGCGTCCCCTCAGGGCGGGCTCGGCCGGCAGGCGGCAGCGCGGCACCGCCCGGCGAGGCCCTTGCCGGGGCGCCGCCCCCGCCCGCCTCCCGCCTCCTGCCGCCCGCCGCCGCCTCGGGGCGGAAACGAAGGCGAGCGGCGGCCGGTGCCGCGCCGCGAGGAGCGGGCATGGCGGACGGGACGCGCTCGCTGCGCGGCGGCAGCCGGCCTCCAGCCCGCTGTTGGGCGGGCGGGGACGCGCCGCGGCGGCGGCGGCGGCAGGAGAAGCAGCCCGCCGGGCCACGGCTTCCGCAGGGTGACCCTCACCAAGCCCACCTTCTGCCACTACTGCACCGACTTCATCTGGGGGCTGGCCGGCTACCAGTGCGAGGGTAAGGGGGTGCAGGAGGGCAGCCGGGTCGGGGGTAGCTGGGCCGCGGGAGCGGGGCCGGGCCGGGGAGCCGCGCTGGCCGGGGCGGGTGTGGGTCGTGCGGGACCTGCTGGGAACGACCGCCGTGTCCTGGGCGAGATGGGGGCGGGCTGTGGAAAAGCAGAAAAATAGCTGAAAATACTGCTAAGCGAAGTTCCAGTAATAGGAATAATTCATTAAAAAAAAAACCCGTCTACTCACGGTAAAACTTTCTAATAATAATGAAAATTCGAACACTGAAGTATTGCATTCTGCTTAAAAACCTGACCACAGTAATCATGAACATTCTAGCAATTGCAGTGGAGTCCGAAATTGAAGTCTTAGGGGCAACAATACTTCGAAAAATTTGGATAGTGATCATAAATGCTAAAAATGACGCCTGGAAGCATCAATACTACTAAAAATTCTGGTAATGATAAATGCTAAAATACCTAAAAGCAATAATAATAGCGGGGGGAGGGGGGGCGGGAAGAAAAGAAAGAAAAGATAAATAATCATAGTTGCTAAAAAGTCTGGAAGCAACAATGCTGCTAAAAATTCTGGTAATCATAAATGCTAGAATGTCTAAAAGCAATAGGAATGCCCCAAAAAAGAGAGGAATCATAGTTGCTAAAAAGTCTGGAAGCAACAATACTGCTAAAAATTCTGGTAATAATAAGTCCTGGAATGTCTCAAAGCAACAATGAAACAAAAAAGAGGTAACCGTAGGTGCTACAAAGAAAAGGTCTGGAAGTCCAATACTGCTGAGATGGTAATTAATGCTAAAGATAAAAAAGTCTAAAAGCAGGAATAATGCTAGAAATTACAATAATAGCAATAAATGCTAAAAATAAAAGGAAGAATGATGCTAAAAAAATGCAGTGATACTACTAATAAACGCTAAAAATAAAGCCTGGAAACAGCAATGCAACTAAAAAGGTAACAATTAGAAGAAAAAGCTAAAATAAACAGCCTAAAAGCAGCATTTTGAATAATGATAGTAATAAAGGCTAAAAATAAAAAGTCTGAAAGCAGAAATACTACGAAACACGCCACTATTAGCAACACATTTTAATAGTAGTTAACAGAAGGGATACCAAGAATTCTAACACTAATAGCAATGAAATTCTGATAATTTCTAACAATATTAACATCCCTAACCATGATTCTAATAATAGATTCTAATAACATTTTGTGATAAAGGTAATAATAATGGCAGTGATAAAAACTCTGGTCATAATAACGAGATTTTTTTGATGATAAAACGTTGGAGTCGAGGCACTGCCCACATTCATGAGGATAAAACGTTGAAGTTGAGGCATTGCCCGCTCCTGTGTGGTTCATAGGTCTTTGCCATTGTCCATCACTGTCCCTGTCCATCCTAGAATGGATCTGCTGCAGGCTACTGACTGCCCTGACAGGTACTGAGGCTGGTGGTTGGTGCCTCACAGCAGACCCATCCAAGAGGAGCCCTTACCTGCTGAAGTGCCTGATGGCATGGAGAAGCTTCAGGCTGTGTGAAGTTTGAACCTTCTTACCTGGGCTGATGCCAGGGAGGTGAGAAGGAATACAGGAGGTCTCCTTGCTGACCTCTACAGCAGTTGAGGTTCCTTGACGGTGACAGAATTATGGCTTGTTCTGATGCAGTGGACCCAGGTGGTGGTGTAGGGAAAAGAGGGGCTCTCCAGGGGCAAGGGGGAATGGCATTAGGCTGAGGGAGCGTAGGTTTAGGCTGGATCTTAGGAAGAAGTTCTTCAGTGTGAGGGCAGTGAGACTGGAATACTCTGCCTGGGGAGGTTGTGGATGCCTCCTCCCTGGGGGTGTTCAAGGCCAGGTTGGATGAGGCTGTGGGCAGTGGAGTCTAGTTGAGAGATGACCCTGCCCATGTCGGGAAGGTTGGAGTAGATGATCTTTAAGGTCCCTTCCAGCCTAAGCTATTCTATGATTTTATATCCCACTTAAAAAACCTCAACAAAACAACACACAACAAAAAACCCAAACCAGCACCTAATGTCTTCTTGAGTGTATGCAGCCCCAACAGCTTGGGTTGCATCTCCACAGCCGTGTCTGGAGAAGCTGGGTTGTACAAGAACCTCATTGTTCAGGTGTTATCAAACAAGGCTGTGGGTGTAGAGCAAGTACCCTGCAGTGCTTGAAGTAGCTCCTGCCCTTTTGTCATCGTTGTGGGTGAAGAGGGTGCAGGATTAAGTTGGCTGGAAGTCGTGTTCCTTGTGTGGTGCTAAAAAAGCCTTGCAGGAGTGGTTTTCTGTTTGCTTAAAACTTTGCTGAGAGACCTATTGTTCTGCCTGCACACAGAAAGTCCCTGCCTAGCCCAACAGCAAAACACCCCAAACTCAAGTGAAAAATCTCCTTGAGTTGTAAGAATGCAGAGAGCTAGTCTTTTATAGTCTCTCTTTATATCAGTGCTTTGAAAAGAGGGAATTGTTTGGAGACACAAAAGTGGGCATTTGGATGCCAGTTTTCATACCTAAAGTCCTGAGGGGCTTTGATGTGTCAACAGGTGAGAAAGTGTGAAAGGCTTTTCCTCAGGATGCCTCCACTTTTTACTTGTATTGACATACAATGAGGATTGTTAATACCACTGTGTAATGACTCTGTGCTAATGAGGCATTTCCAAACTGCACTGTTAAGACTTCTCATCTAAACATACATCTGAAACATCCACCACAGTCATCTGTGAGAGAGAGGGGTAACAAGAGGAAAAAATGCTCTCGGTCTGTGTTAGCTCTAACATTTCCTGCTCAGGGTGAGTGGGGGAAGAAATGTCATCTGGCACATCAGTGTGTCTCCTTTATGGATGAGCCATGTGTACACTGAGTAAGGCAATGACACTGGTAAAGGAGCTGGAGAGCAGGTCTTACAGTTGGGCTCAATGATCTTTAAGGTTCTTTTCCAACCAAAACGATTCTATGATTTAAAGAACTGAATTTTGTTTTTGTTGGGATTTTGGGTTTTGTTGGTTTTTTTTTTAGAATAGAATAGAATAGACCAGGTTGGAAGAGACCTTTGAGATCATCAAGTCCAACCTATCATCCAACACTATCTAATCAACTAAACCATGGCACCAAGCACCCCATCCAGTCTCCTCCTAAACACCCCCAGTGATGGTGACTCCACCACCTCCCTGGGCAGCACATTCCAATGGCCAATCTCTCTTTCTATGAAGAACTTCCTCCAAACAGCCAGCCTAAACCTCCCCTGGCACAGCTTGAGACTGTGTCCTCCTGTTCTGGTGCTAGTTTCCTGGGAGAAGAGACCAACCCCCACCTGGCTACAACCTCCCTTCAGGGAGTTGGGGAGAGCAAGAAGGTCTCCCCTGAGCCTCCACTTCTCCAGGCTAAGCAACCCCAGCGCCCTGAACTTTTGTTCAATTACCTGTCTTCAGACGGTGTCATGTTTGTCTTTCCCAAGAACTTGCTGTGAACTAACAAATCTCTACCTGGTGGCTGCTATTGACAGCCATGTCTATACCCTTGTACCCTCATTGAATAGCTTGGCTTGGCAGCTTGGTCCTTCTGAGTTACTTAATAAATGCTAATATGACTTCTGGAATGGTATTTGAAGAAAATTCCCTTTAGTAATTACCTCCGTGTCACACTTGCTTTAACTGATGCGGTCTGATCATTGTTCTTTAGAAGGCCCTCTAGGACAGCCAAGCTGATTTAAAAATAATAAATAAATAAATTCTCCCAGCATTTAGTGAAGAGGATGTTTGCAACAAACTGGAAAAACTTTGGAGCTAATATCCAGCTCCTTTGTTTTCACCCCAGAGAGAGCAGGATTGCAGCTGTAATCCGTGGCTGAGCTGGTGAGGTCTTTGTTTGGACTCCCTTTCGATAAACCACCTACAAGCCTCAAAACAAAGCCTTTTTTCTAGGTGAATTTGCAGTAGTTTCTGTTCCACATATGTGGGTTGGAGATGTTGAGTCTCCTGATGCTGTTTGTGTTGGTGTTTCCCTGAAGCTGGTCTTGATCAAAAGGGAAAGTTTCCAGGCTTTGAAGGGACCTGAGCCTGCTGAAGATAAGTTAAAGAAAGGAGAAAAAAGAAAAAACAACCCCAAACTAAACCAGGCAAACTCCTGCCTGTCATTGTTTTGAGTAGTTTTGTGGCTTAAATGACCTGGATTTGAGTTTTGCTTGTGATCATGCCTTTGGCCCTTTGGAAAATGGCATCTTCTGTCAGGTCTGTGGAATTTATCAGTCTTATCAGCTACTCGGCAGGCTCGCCACATGCTCGTGTAGCCTGCGAGGCTCTGTTGCAAAAACACAACAAAATGTGACAAGTTTTTAATGCATTTCTGGCAGTACATGCCAAGATAGTTTGGACCTTCCCTTTATCTTTCTGTGAACTCTGAAAAACACATAGGAGAGATGCTCTGGTAGTCTTAGTGCGAGACAGAAATGAGGTTCAACAAGTCCAAGTGCAAGATCCTGTGTATAGTTTGGGCCAGTCCCAGGCACAAACCCGGGCTGGGTGCAGAATGGGTTGAGAGTAGCCCTGGAGAAAAAGTCTTGGGTGTGTTGACTGATAAGCTCACCATAAACTGGCACTGTGCTCATGCAGCCCAGAAGGCAGCTGTGTGCCGGGCTGCATAAAGAAGATTGTGGCCAGCAGGGCAAGAGAAAGGATTCTGGCCCTTTGCTTTGGTGAGACCCCACCTTGAATACTGTGCCTAGTTCTGGTGTCCCCGGCATAAGAAGGACGCAGAGCTGTTGGAGTGAGTTCAGAGGAGGTCACAAAGATGATCCAAGGGCTGGAGCACTTCTGCTATGAGGACATGCTGAGGGAGCTGGGCTTGTTCAGCCTGGAGGAAAAAAGGCTCTGGAGGAACATTAAAGCTGCATTCCAATACCTGAAGGGATCCTACTGGAAGGCTGCAGGAGGGACCTTTCCTAAAGGTGTCTGGCAATAGGGCAAGGGGGAATGGTTTGAAGCTGAGGGAGAGCAGGTTTAGACTGGATCTTAGGAAGAAGTTCTTCAGGACAAGGGTGGTGAGACTCTGGAATGGGCTGCCCAGGGAGGTAGTGGATGCCTTCTCCTGGGGATGTTGAAGGCCCGGTTGGAGGAGGCCTTGATCAGCTGAGTCTGGTTGAGAGGTGCCCCTGCCCATGTCGGGGAGGTTGGAGTAGATGATCTTGCAGGTCCCTTCCAACCTAAGCTGTTCTATGATCTCAAACTAAGATACTGCTTCACTTTCCAGTTTAGGGCCAGTACCACTGTTGCTAGAACTTTGTACTGGACAGAAGGCTTGCCAGCTCTCTTGATAGATTAGCAAGGTATTTTCACAAGAGAAATTTTGCAGGGGAGGCAGCAGTCTTCCCATGCAGATTAGGTGTCCAGTTGGGTCCAAAGATGTCACTGTATTAATCTTTAATGCACATGTTTATTGAAATTTCAATCAGCCAGGCTTGCAGCTGTGGTTTATTTTTACTTACTTTCTTTTCTCTTTCTCTCTCTCCTCTTTTTAGTTTCCTTCTTCTTTCTCCTTGGAAATTTGTTTTACATAAACCCTTTGTAAATGACTCTTTATTTTTCTTGCCACTTTACTTTTTGTAGCTGTCAGTTCCTGTGATAAGTGTGTGTGAAAGAATAAGTGATGTTTGGATTGTAACATGAACAATTACTCCCTTATATTGCTTCTGCTTTCCAAAGCCCAGTCATTTCGGTTTTGAGTGTTTTTGCTTTTCAGACTTGGCAAGGAAGAGGCAGCATAAGTAACTGGGTTTATTGCATCTTAAAAATGAAAAAATATTAAATATATAGAAATTTATTTTATATTATTATAAAATTTTATTATAAAATACAATAAAATATTATTGTAAATTTATATTTACAAGAAATAAAGTTGATTTTTTTTTTGTTCATTGGTTGTGCACAGAGGAACAAATTTCACACACACACAAAAGCTAGCAAATATTTTAATTTGGAGTTTGGGGTTTATTTTAAGCACCAATAAATCCACTGGTTTTCACAGTGCTTTTGCTTTTTCTGTAAAAGACTACTTTAAAACAAAAAACAAAAGGTAGGAATAATTGTGAATCTGTAAATTTCTGGGGCTACAGACATTGGCTGTAAATCTTTTAGATTTTGGAATAGAATAGAATAGAATAGAATAGAATAGAATAGAATAGAATAGAATAAACCAGGTTGGAAGAGAGCTTTGAGATCATCAAGTCCAGCCTATCACCCAACACCATCTAATCAACTAAACCATGCAACCAAGCACCCCATCCAGTCTCTTCCTAAACACCTCCAATGATGGTGACTCCACCACCTCCCTGGGCAGCACATTCCAATGGGCAATCACTCCCTCTGTGTAGAATTTCTTCCTAACCTCCAGCCTAAACCTCCCCTGGCACAGCTTGAGACTGTGTCCTCTTGTTCTGGTGCTGGTTGCCTGGAAGAAGAGACCAACCCCCACCTGGCTACAACCTCCCTGCAGGTAGTTGTAGAGAGCAAGAAGGTCTCCCCTGAGCCTCCACTTCTCCAGGCTAAGCAACCCCAGCTCCCTCAGCCTCTCCTCATAGGGCTTGTGTTCCAAACCCCTCACCAACTTTGTTGCCCTTCTCTGGACACCTTCCAGCAAGTCAACATCCTTCCTAAACTGAGGGGCCCAGAACTGGACACAGGACTCAAGGTGTGGCCTAACCAGTGCAGTGTACAGGGGCAGAATGACCTCCCTGCTCCTGCTGGCCACACTGTTCCTGATGCAGGCCAGGATGCCATTGGCCCTCTTGGCTGCCTGGGCACACTGCAGGCTCATGTTCAGCCTCCCATCAACCAGCACCCCCAGGTCCCTCTCTGCCTGGCTGCTCTCCAGCCACTCTGACCCCAGCCTGTAGCACTGCCTGGGGTTGCTGTGGCCAATGTGTAGAACCCGGCACTTGGATGTGTTCAATCTCCTGCCCTTGGCCTCTGCCCATCTGTCCAGCCTGTCGAGGTCCCTCTGCAAAGCCTCTCTGCCCTCCAGCAGATCAACACCTGCCCCAAGGGTGAAATGTAAGGGGTTTAAATAACAAGGAAGTTGGTTACCAAATTGAACAGAATTGTTTAGCCATTTTTAGTTTCTCTCTCTCTCTTTTCATCAGAACATATATTGGAAGCTACTCACAGAGGTTTTTTGTATGTTTTGTGCCTATTTCCACTAGGGAAATGTTCCTCTGAGCAGATAGGGGTCCTTGCCGTGATGTGAAAGGCACTAATTGAAATAATAGCTGGGAAAGGGAACCTTGTTTTCTGTTCTTGTGTTTTTGGAGGGCTTTTGTTTGTTTGCTCTTCTTTGTATTCTAACCAGAACATCCACACTTATTCCATGATGCAGATATCCTCGTGCCTCCCGGTCTGGTTTAAGTGCTGACTGACAACACTGCAGCTTTTCCAGGATAAAATGTAAATGGTGAATTGTAGTTAGGTTTGTGCCATGAATCTCTGATTTAGCAAGACAGCCATGAAGCTGCTGCCATTCATACAGGCATGTCCCAGATGTGGGTAAGCCATGTTGTGCCTGGTTGGTGTTGGAGAACCTAGAGATGTTCAGGCAGCATCTCTGCAGTGGTCTGCAGAGGCATGTTCTGGACATCTTTCACCTGGAGTCTACTCCATAAAGACTGACCTAAGTAACTGGTGTCAGACAGGGAAGGTGTTACAGTGTCAAGCTGGAAGTTAGACCAGCAGAGAGATTGTCTCTGTAGGGATATGGAGATGGTGGCAGGGAATAAAGGGACAAGGAGCAATCCCCTTGAACTCTAACCCTGTCCAGTTAGTTCTTTGTTGGGACAAGCAATTGGAACGTCCTTCACGCTGCTGGTTTAATTCAACTTTGGATGAAGTGAACAATGTGTGAGACTCCTCAAGAAGTCTTAATGCTTTCAGCTCAGAAGGAAAACAAATTCTTCCTTTTTCTGACAAGTTTGGCTTGCTTTCTGGTGCATTTTGAACTAAAAATAAAAGCTGTGAGAAGGTAAAAACCGCAGTAAAATTTTACATCTCTCTCACAATCAGTTTGAGTTTTTGAGACTTGCTCACTTTGTTCTGCAGTGGGTTCCTTCTCAGGGCCAGGGCAACAGCAAGGTGTTTAATGTTGAGATGCAATGTGAGCTTGTGGTTGAGATGTTGTTGAGTGCATGTGGCTGCCACCTTTAAAACTTAGGTCGAACCGTGTGACTCTGAAACCATCTTGGGAGCAAAGACTGTCAAAAAAACAACACCCCCCAAAAGAGGAAAGGAAAAAAAGAACAAAAGGACAAAAACCACTCCTCAAAAGAAACCCTGACATGGAAACTTATCTCATTTCTGGTCAAGCCAAAACATACACTGAGAAAAATGTTGAGAGCCTTGACTGACACACTGAAAGATGCAACTTACCGGTCTGGATTTGGAGGATAAATAGGTTTTGCACTGAAGATAATTTAGTCTTTTTTTTTTCCACCCCCGCCATACCTCCCTCTGACAGTGCTTTTGAGAAAATATCATTGTCACCATCAGTTGTGCAAAGGAAAGGACAGGGAGCTTTACAAGGATGCACACAGCTTTTGTAGCTGGAAGGTGTATTTTGTGTTGATATCATTATCCTGGGTTTCAGTCCAGAAACTCAATTAGACAGTAAATAACTTACCACAGAAAGTACTAAAGCCAGTAATCCAATACCAGGCTTTTCACAGCACCTTCATATCTCATCTGTGTTACTGCCTCGATGATCAATGACAAAATCAATAAAGAAGGTGCTCATCAATCCGTCATGGTGTGGAGTGGCTGGGGCTGGCACTTTGCAGGTTTCTGGATGATCTTTCATCTAATGCTGCTCAGGCTTACCATGTGCAGATGTTCCTCAGCCCTCTTCTAGCCTAAATACCCTTCTGATTCTTTTCGTCTCACATAAAATGTGTCAGTCTTCCTCTGGTAAGTTTCCCATTCTTGCAGCGTGGTGCTAAGGGTCTAAAGAGCCTCTTTATCCTTCCTTGCAGTTGTGTGGGAGATAAATGCCTGACTGTTTGTTTCTTTCTGATAAACAGAGGAGATTGAGCTCCAAGTTGTTCCCCATTAAACATGTTCTAGGCACTGCTCTGACCTCACTGCTTCACATGGGTGGAGAAGCAGTTGCCTGTTTGCTGTGGGGTTTGCTTGCATGAACTGTGTGTTTCCTCCTGCTTCAATTTCTTTTTAGTAACACCAAAAAAACCCTCAGCTTTCCTTTGGGAACACCTCCCCTTTCTCTGGAGATGGCGTGTGTTCTTTCCTCACCGATGTAGAAGTTTGTGTCAAAATGGGATGTAGCGCATCTTACTCCGCAGGATTGCTCTGTCCTTCAGTTTTTGGTCATCATCAGCAGTTTTTATTGGTGATGTTACTTTCATTTCAGTGTTCTCCTGATAGTGTTAGGCAATATCTTGGGGGTTACCATGTGAAGTAACCCCCTGAAGCAGTCTTTGTGTGTTGACAATTGCTGTATGACAAGGGGCATGTTATCTACAATAGCCACTTACTACCCACGGGTAGATACTGGTCTTGAGGTGAGGTCTTCTGCTTGTGGTACTGTGGAGGATGGCAGTGCAAGAGCTGATCTTTTTCTCTTCTCCTCTTGACAATTTGTAATGAATGTCCCTGTTGATCCTCACCCTCCCACCCCTCCTGCCTTGTTCTGAATTCCACCTCCAGGGATAAGGAATTTTGCTGCATTGTTTCCAGTGCATTCTGTCTGGGCAGGGTCATTGTTGCTTGTCTGTTTTCTTCTCTCTGATGATGTGCTGTTTATAACTTGCCTATAATGTGGGTTTTCTGCTTAGTATTCCCTAGAAACCTGGTTCCCTTCCTGACTTTTGGAGCTCTTTTCTCAGCCTAAAAACCTGGTTCCTTTGCTGATTTTTGGAGCTCTTTTCTCAGGTGGTAGTAGCTTTGAATTATCTTTGAATGAGGCTGTCCTTGGATGGGTTACCTTTGCTTCTTGGTTTTGCCACTAGTTTCTTCTAGAGTTGTTCCTACTGTTGCATTTAATCAGCTTGAACTGTCTTCTTTCTGGCCTACTTGGTGCTCATTAGGTCTACTGAGCTGGCTCAGGGAAGTCTCTTTGGGGAAACTGCTTTTGCAACACCTGTTGAGAACAGGTGACTAATTTACATTCATGTATTTAATTTGACTCAGCTCCTGAGGGAGAGAGGAAGAGGATGTATTAGAGCATATAGAACTTTCTAAGTTGATCACCTCCTGTTCTTTGGAAGTTGGGTTTTTTTCCCCCTCAACCTTTCTGTTCAATAGCACCTTTCATTTTTGAGATAAGATTGGTAGGAAATGCTCTCAAGCAGAGAGCAAAACCTGACACTTCTGTATCACAATGTAATAAGGAACTCAGTGGAAATGTACTTATTTGTTGATGTTGCTGTTGTGTATTTTTTTTTCTCAATGTGCCCTCACAGTATTCTTCCTTTTAAACCATATAGTTGCCTCACTTGTGGAAGTTTGTTATTCACTAGAGAACAGTCAACCCTAATTTCACTTCCTGTTTTTGTTTGGGTATTTTTATTTACTAGGCTCTGGAAGAATGTGGGGCTGTGCATGTATGTATATGTGTAGATATATATATGTGTGTGTGTAGATAGATAGATATATATATCTGTGTGTGTATTTATATGTATGTATGTGTGTGTGTGTGTATATATATGTATCTGTAGAGAGAGAGAGATGTATTTTCTGCACATTGGCCACAGCAGCCCCATGCAGTGCTACAGGCTGGGGTCAGAGTGGCTGGAGAGCAGCCAGGCAGAGAGGGACCTGGGGGTGCTGGTTGGTGGGAGGCTGACCATAAGCCAGCAGTGTGCCCAGGCAACCTAGAGGGCCAATGGCATCCTGGCCTGCATCAGGAAGAGTGTGGCCAGCAGGAGCAGGGAGGTCATTCTGCCCCTGTACACTGCACTGGTTAGGCTGCACCTTGAATCCTGTGTCCAGTTCTGGACCCCTCAGTTTAGGAAGGATGTTGACTTGCTGGAAGGTGTCCAGAGAAGGGCAACAAAGTTGGTGAGGGGTTTGGAACACAAGCCCTATGAGGAGAGGCTGAGGGAGCTGGGGTTGCTTAGCCTGGAGAAGTGGAGGCTCAGGGGAGACCTTCTTGCTCTCTCCAACTCCCTGAAGGGAGGTTGTAGCCAGGTGGGAGTTGGTCTCTTCTCCCAGGCAACTAGCACCAGAACAAGAGGACACAGTCTCAAGCTGTGCCAGGGGAGGTTTAGGCTGGATGTTAGGAAGAAGTTCTACACAGAGAGAGTGATTGCCCATTGGAATGGGCTGCCTGGGGAGGTGGTGGAGTCACCATCATTGGAGGTGTTTAGAAAGAGACTTGATAGGGTGCTTGGTTGCATGGTTTAGTTGATTAGGTGGTGTTGGGTGATAGGTTGGACTTGATGATCTCAAAGCTCTCTTCCAACCTGGTCTATTCTATTCTATTCTATTCTATTCTATTCTATTCTATTCTATTCTATTCTATTCTATTCTATTCTACACATATATATACAGAGAGCTAGGTACAGATACACACTCATACATATATATTCACACACACACCTGTGAAGAACACATACCTTTGTGGTTTTGTATATGTTTATTGCTTTTCCTCCTTTGTTTAAATTTGAATACAAGTGATTTAATTGGAAGCCTGTTTAAAGCTATGAATGTAATATGCTGATATCACCTGCTTGGCTTCTTTTTAAATATGACTTGTATGACAAATGCCATGCCACTTGCTTTGTAAAATGTTGGTTAAGATCTACAGAGAAGAGAGTAGAAATAGGAAAAAAAAAAAAAAAAGAATAGAAATAGGGAAAAAAAGAGAACAGAAATAGAAAAAAAGAGAATAGAAATAGAAACAGAGAATAGAAATTGCTGTATTTGACCACAACTTAATCAGTCCCTGGAGGTTTTGCTAGAGACATTCTGAATACTGGGCTGAACAGACATGTTTGGGAGAAACTGAATGATTTGAACTCTCAGTTGTGAAGAGCAGGGTGGTGTTCTGCAGGGTAGTATTAGGTTAGGAGTGAGTGGCTGGGGAGCAGGACTTCCAGTTTAAGTGCAAGAACATGTAGCAGTAAAATCTCTGTTCCTTGTGGCATTTCATTCTCCTTGGCAGAATGTGTCACTTTTTAATGTCATGTTATGATGTAATTCAGAAAATGAGTCTGCCCTTTCTTCCCCCCTTTAATTTTTCTTCTCAGTACTTCCTCTGCAGCACATGGAGGTAAGAGCTGGTACACCTTGTGAAGCGTAGGAGTGCTCTACTAACCAGTTTCTTAAGTGTTTCAGACAAAATGCTTCCTCAGTGTTGAAATCATTGCATGGTTGGAAGTTTCAAAAGAAGGCAGAAGAATACAAGGAAATTGCTGAGATTCCTGTAAGCATGAAGAGGGCATGAAGGAAGGATCTGAACATAAAGTGAAAAGGCTGGTCTCCTTTGAAACTGGATGCTCTCTGTGAGAATAAAACTTGCCTTTTCTGAGATGAAAGGTTTTCTTCAGAACCTAGTGAGGATGCCAGAGTTGAGTGTGAGTCACCAGTGCATATGAATCCACGTGGGGCACTCATTAGGACTAGCAGTCCTGGGTTGTACCTGCCAAAGAAGGCCTAGACTTGAAGCAAAGGTGTGGGCTGAGGAACATGACCTAGGAAAAACTGCCTTTTCATGTTGAAACACTTCCCACAATGTGGTGATGCAGAGAAGTGGCAAAGATGTTTCTGAACTTCTTGGATATTCAAAAATACTTAGGAATTTAAAATTCTCACAACACTTCTGCAAGTCAGTGCACAGATTTTGGGTGGCCACAGATGCTTTTGGGTGTACTGATGGCTTAGTGCCACACAGAGACAGTTGTGCCTGGCAAAGCATGCACATGAGCTGTGAGCATTGTGTCTGCTCTCACTGCTGGACAGTTGTCACTGGTGGTGATAACAGCCCTTCCAAAAAGTGTTGTCAACCCCTTTATCCTAGAAGGGGTTGAAACTGCAGGCAAGTGGTGCTTGCAATTATGCCTGATTCTCCAACTCTCTGTCTGGATGCTGGGCAGACTTACCTCTGCAAACAGAAGATGCTGAGTGAGAAACCAAGCATGTGACCCAAAGTGTCAAGGTTTGAAAGAAGAGATGTAACCTTAAAACCAAAAACAAGCAAAGAGATTCCTATTGTGGTTTCTGTGCCATTGACTTACATGCCTGTAGTTTCTCTGGTGGGGAAGTTAACCAGGGATGCATACTCCTAGCAGCAGCTGGAACTATTAGACCTCACCAGCTGAGTCCTTTTTGAGAAACAGCCTGAAGTAGGAGTCAAAAATACCACAGTGTTAAAAATACCCTTCAAACCAGCTAAGTACCATTGTGTCCATGATGTTTTTGTCCTCCCTTAATTTGTTCCTCTTGTATTCTCTTTGCTCTTCAATAGCTGCTGTCTAGCAAGTACCTTGAGATTTCTTGAAGCTATTGTGCTTCTGATTCAAGCACTTTTTCTTCAGGAGGAGCAAATGGAGTTTTCACATAATAATCATCTTCCTTCTCCTGACTCTGAAATGTTGATGGAGATATATTAAACCTATTCACTACTTCTGCTCAGTGTTAGTTTTTTTTTATATGTATGGGAAGCCTTAAGAAGCTTTCAGTATGTGTTGGTAACTCATGTCTTTGAAATAACAGCTGATTATGTCACATAATAAATCAGGAGCAGCTGATTTAAGAGCTTTCTCTGCCAGCCTGATCAATTAAAAGAACAAACAAGCAAACAAATAAACAAAAACCCAAAGCAACACCAAACCATAATAAACAAAAACCTTGAGATCATTTGGTCCCTCTTTAAGAAAGATTTATAACTTCTCAGGGATAGATTTTGAGTTTTGCTGTGTTGTGAACAGAGCTGTTGAAGCTCAGAAGTTCTGATGTAGAAACATAGAATGATAGGAGTTGGAAGGGACCTCTGGAGATGGAGTTCAACCTCCCTGCCGAAGGAGGATCACCCAGGGCAGGCCACACCGAAATGGATCCAGGTGGGTTTTGAGATTCTTCGAGAAGGAGACTCCACAACCTCTCTGGGCAGCCTGCTCCAGGGCTCCATCACCCTCACAATAAAGATGTTCTTCCTCATGTTGAGGTGGAACCTCCTGAGTTCCAGTTTGTATCCAGTACCCCTTGGTACAGAACTTGCTTTGCAGGTTTATTTTCTCCAGATAGATGCAGGTGCTCAGCTTCTGTGAATTTGTACACTGTACTTAAGTGAAACAGATTGTTGCTTAGATTCAAGAAAATCTGGTGAGACCTCACCTGCAGTACTGTGTCCAGTTCTGGGGCCCTTAACACAAGAGAGATGTGAACCTGATTGATCAAGTCCAGAGGAGAGCCACAAAGATGTTCAGGGGGCTGAAGCACCTCTCCTATGGAGTCAGGCTGAAAGAATTGGGCTGTTCAGCCTGGAGAAGGCTCCAGAGAGATCTTATGGCTTAATTTCAATATCTGAAGGGGACCTGCAGAAAAGCTGGGGAGGGACTGTTTAGAAGGGTCTGTGGTGACAGGATGAGGGGCAATGGTTTGAAACTGGAGCACAGGAGATTTGGGCTGGTCATTAGGAGGAAGTTCTTTAAGAGGGGTGAAAGTCTGGAACAGGTTTCCCAGGGAAGTCTCCATCCCTGGAGACATTCAAGATCAGGCTCAGTGTGGCCCTGGGCATCCTGATCTAGGTGGAGGTGTCCCTGTTGACTGCAGAAGGGTTGGACAATATGACATTTGGGGGTCCCTTCCAACCCAGTGCAGTCTGTGAATCTGAGTCTCTTCCATGACTAAACCTATGTGGTGGAATTGAAATCCTCATTCTTCCTTCAGGGAAATCTTCTTTAAATGCTTGCAATTCATAGTAAAATTAAGAATGGTGATTTTATTTTCTTTTTATTTTAAAGCAGAGACATTAACACCTTCAGTTTTCTTAGCTCTTCTGGAAAGAGAGTGCCTTGTGAGTGTTTTAATTTTCTCTG
This sequence comes from Picus viridis, assembly GCA_033816785.1. Classification (NCBI taxonomy): domain Eukaryota; kingdom Metazoa; phylum Chordata; class Aves; order Piciformes; family Picidae; genus Picus; species Picus viridis. The sequence continues at coordinate 3,987,334 of CM066606.1, forward strand.
ATTCACCACTGTATGAATCATTTGCCTTTAGTTTTCCTGCCCATGTCAATACTCTCATAGCAACCACGTTGAAGAAAATACTGAATGTACTCACCCAGCTGGCACAGCACCACCATCTTCCTGTGCTTTGTGCTTCCTTCTTTTTCCCCCCTCTTCTTCCCAGCTCTGTTTTTCACCCAAATCCCATAGTTCTGTCTGTGATGCACCTTGGAAATGAAGCCCTATAGGAATGAGGGAAAGGTTGCCATGGCGACTGAGGTGTTTTAGTTGGTGGGGTGTTGGGTTTTTTTTTTTTGCCCTTCACTTGTTTTGTTTTGTGGGGATAGGAAGTGTTGAGATGCCCTAGATAATGCTGAGATTACCCAAGTTAAAAATAAAAGGGAGAAAACTCTCCTTGAGGTTACATACCTTAATAATTGGACCTGCGTTTTAGCTCTGCTTGGAGTTTATTTTAGAACTATAACTCTGTGGTGGAGGTAGGCGGGTGATGGTTTAGCTAAGATTAGCAGTGGCTTTTATTCTGGTCTCTAGAGGAATTCTGGTTATTATTTTTGTATGTTTTAAGTTCAGTTTTTGAGAAGCAAGGAGGAGGGAAGTGCACCTCCTAGGTATTGCAATCCCTGCCCCCCCGCCTTGCTAACTGGCTGTGTCACTGAGTGGAGGAGGCTGGTTTTACATAAAATGCTTCATGTCTCTGCTTACTTGGTACTTTCAAAGGCTAATGTGTGTTTTAGAGGAAATGCTTGTGTTTTTTTCAGCACCAGAGCACTGACCAAACTCATTGAGTCTGTGTGTGTGCAGTGGATCCCAGAATCAGAGTGTGATAGGGATTGGAAGGGACCTTTGCAGATCATCTGGTCCAATCCACCTGCTAAGGCAGTCACCCACAGCAGCTTGCCCAGTATCACAATGTCCAGGTGGGTTTTGAGCCTCTCTGGAGAAGGAGACTCCACAACCTCTCTGGGCAGTCTGATCAGGCCTTCAGCACTCTCACAGCAAAGAAGTTTTTCCTTCTCTTTAGATGGAACTTCCTATGCTCTGTTTTGTGCCTGTTGCCCCTTGCCCTGTCACTGGGCACTACAGAAAAGAGTCTGGCCCTGTCCCCTTGCCACCCACTCTTTAGGTCTTGCTGAGCATTGATCAGATCTGTTCTCCAGGCTCAACAGCCCCAGGTCTCTCAGCCTCTCCTCCTCACAGAGATGCTCCAGGCCTCTCAGCATCTCTGTAGCCTCTGCTGAACTCTCTTGAGTTCCTGTCTTTCTTGAACTGGGAGCCCAGAACAGGAGACAGACAGTACTCCAAAGGTGACTTCTCTAGGGCAGAGTAGAGAGGGAGGAGAACCTCTATTGACATGCTGGTCACACTCTTCATGTGACCCTAGGAGACCATTTGCCTTCTTGGCCTTCAAGGGCACATTGCTAGCTCATGGTGACCTTGTCCATCAGCAGTTCCAGGTTTTCCAGCAGGTCAACCCCTAACCTGTCCTGGTGCAGGGGATTATTCCTCCCCAGGTGCAGGAGCCTACATTTGGCCCTTGTTGAACTGGATGCGTGGCACCAGTGATTCTCTGCATTAGTGCAGGTCTGCATTACAGCTGCTTTGAATGCTGTGATGTTGAGAATGTCTCCAAATCTTAAGAGTATTGTGAGAAGTTCCAGGCAACTGTGTCAACACCACAGTTTTCTGTCTAAATGCCATTGTGGCTTTTGAAGTCCTGCCGTGCCTTTAAGTCTGCTGTGATCCTCCCTGGTTATTGAAGTGTAACTCAAATTCTTCCTTTTCAAAGCTGAAGATGTGCTGCTGTAATTTCCCCTCTGTCAGTGGGGGTGTTTTGTCTTGAGTATGCCTAAAAATTGCAGAAGTGTTAACAGGAGTGATTTTTGTAGGAGACATCTGTGTTGTCCACCTGGGTATTCAGAAACTAGTTGTGGAAGCCTCTCTACTCTGCCTTGGTGAGGCCTCATCTGGGGTGCTCTGCCCAGTTATGGCACCTCAAAAGATGTGGGGAACTACTAGAAAGAGGGCAGGAAGTGGAACGGGCAGGAAGATGCTGAGGGGCCTGGAGTGTCTCTGTGAGGTAGGGAGACCTGGGTCTGTTGAGCCTGGAGAAGAGCAGCCAGAGAGGGGATCTTGTCAATGTACAAATGCCTTAAGGGTGGGTGTCAAGAGGAAGAGGCTGGTCTCATAGAATCACCTGGGTTGGAAGAGACTTCGAAAGGTCATCCAGTCCAGCCCCCTGCAGTGAGCAGGGACATCTTCAGGTGATCAGGTCATCCAAAGCCCTGTCGAGCCTCACCTTGAATATCTCCAGGGGTGAGGCCTCAACCCCCTCTCTGGCCAACCCGTTCCATGAGGGGCAACAGATACAAGCTGGAACACAAGAAGTTCTGCCTCACCGTGAGGAGAAACTTCTCAAGTGTGAGGGTGCTGGAGCCCTGGAGCAGGCTGCCCATAGGGGTTGCAGTGTCCCCTCTGGAGACTTTTAAAACCCACCTGGATGCGTTCCTGTGTGGCCTGCTCTAGGTGATCCTGCTTTGGCAGGGGGGTTGGACTCAATCTCCAGAGATCCCTTCCAACCCCTACCATTCTGTGGTTCTGTGAAGTGTGACACTGACATGGTGGTGTCTGGAGTTACATGCGCTGTGCTGGGCAAGCAGTGCAAGAGACCACATACGTAGGCTGGAAACCTGCAGGGTTTTAGTTGCAAAGACAATCGCAGTAAATGTCAAATTGTACTATGGGATTCTCCTTAAAACTGAGGGCTGGATCAGAATGACTTGTGGTTTTTGTTGTGTTACTCTGTTCTGAACACTGTAACCTACAGCTCTTTGTTTTGACCAGTGGCTGTGAGTCAGCTGGAGAGTGCTGATAAACAATTGACAAAGTTTCTCTTTGTAGAGCATCACCCTGGCAGCGGTGAATTGGAGAGGCTGCTGGAGGCAGCAGCTGCAGGGAGCCAAGTACCATTCCTTTGGTGTTCATGACTCTGCTCTGCATGGTTCTGTGGTCCACCTGGATCACTCTGTTTTTTAACCTTTGCATGTTTCTCTGGCCTTGCTGTCCTCTTCCAACTGCAGATGCTGCAGAGCTGGTACCTCTCTGCTTGCCACTGTTTTTTATCTGTGGTTCTGTAGATTGTATGGGCAATCTGCAGCAGAAGAAAAAAGAGGCTCCAGCTTAAAACAGAAGCAGGGGAAAAGCCTGATGTTTCAGTGGTCCTCAAGAGGCTTGTCTGTAGTGGTATCTGGTACTTGATTTTCTTTACAGCCCTGTGGCATCTTGTTGAAATTCTGAGCTGCGTGTCACTGGAAGGCCTCTCTTCTCTCTACAAGGCTATCAGGAGCTATAGCCTTTCACTGCAAGTGCAGTGAGAGTGTCCAGAGGTTTTTCTGTCAGGCTTCAAGCTGGCTTGACCCTTTCTGGCAATGTAAAGGCTGCAGTCTTGAAGAGCTGGCAGAAACTCCCATGGCTGTGTTACATGATCTGGAGTATTTTCTTTGTCTGGGCAACCTTCATCCTCTAACCTGGTGTCTTGGTTTCGCTGAGATAGAACCACAGAATCAGCTTTCTCTTCAGGAAAGCTGCATGTCTGAGCAGCACCTGATTCAGTGAGGACAAAGCTGACAAAACACTTTGGGTTTACTTCTGGCCAGCTGTGGTGTGTGGGTCTCCAAAGTGAGCAGTTCTGCGTTAGCCAAATGCTGAAGCAAGGAGAAGTGAAAGCCAGGGCAGCTGACCTGACCCAAGTTGGCCAGCTGAAGAATTCCATACCATAAACATCATGCTCAGTCTGAGTGGGGAGAGTTAACTGGGGTCAGTCTCTTCTGCTGAAGGCTATCATCCCTGGGGTGGGTCTCACCCATGATTCTGCTCCTTCTCTCCTGCTTGCTGTGACTGTCATGCTTTAACTGGAGCTGTGGTGCATTCAGAGCTACTACCTGGGCTGAGCAGCATGTTCTCTACTTTCTCTTAGTGTTAGTATTAAAATAATTTTGTTTTAATTATTACTCTATTAACTGTATTTCAACCCATGGGTCTCTTTTCCTTCTCCCAGCTGCCCTTCTCAGAGGGTGGCCCTTGGGTGACAGAAAACTAACTAAACAATGACACATGTACAAAAGAGCTACTGGAGTAGCTCTTTTGCCCCAGATTAGAAGGATTTGGGCCCCAGATAGATTTCTGTGTTTCAGAGATGATTTCTTTCTAGGATCCATGTCTTCAGCATCACTGAATATCACTGCTAGCCCACTAGGATAGGAACCTTGCTGGAAGCAGAGTCACAGCTATCCCAATGGTCTGTGGCTGTAACTTCCCATAGGGTGGAAAGACAAATTCAGTGAACAGGAGGCAAAAATGTTGTCCCTCCAGGCTCCCTGTACACTTCCACATTGTGAGTGGGGAAAGCTGCTGCTTCTCCTGATGTTATAGCCCCCTTCAAGACTATTGGTTTCCTGTTGGTGAACCAGTGGCTTGTCCCAGGACAAAGTCCTGGCCCTTGGACCACTAGATGAATACAGAACTGGCTTGATGGCCGCATCCAAAGAGTGGCTGTCAATGGGTCCATGTCCCAGGGGAGGCCAGGGACAAGGAGAGTCCCTCAGGGATCAGTCCTGGGACCATGCTTGTTCAACATTATGTGGGTGCCATGGACAGTGGCATTGAGTGCACCCTCAGCAAGTTTGCTGATGACACCAAGCTGTGTGGTGCAGCAGACACGCTGGAGGGAAGGGATGCCATCCAGAGGGACCTGGACAGGCTGGAGAGGTGGGCACAAGCCAACCTCATGAGCTTCAACAAGACCAAGGGCAGGGTCCTGCATCTGGGTGGAGGCAATCCCAGGCACAAATCCAGGCTGGGCAGGGACTGGCTGGAGAGCAGCCCTGAGGAGAGAGACTTGGGGGTGCTGGTGGACGAGAAGCTCAACAGGAGCTCTCAGTGTGCACTTGCAGCCCGGAAAGCCAATCAGCTCCTGGGCTGCATCAGGAGAAGTGGGTGGGTTGGATTGGTTGATGGGTTGGATGCGATGATCTTGAAGGTCTCTTCCAACCTGGTGTATTGTATTGTAAGTGTGGCCAGTAGGGCAAGGGAGGTGATTCTTCCCCTCTACGCAGCCCTGGTGAGTCCCCACCTGGAGTACTGCCTCCAGTTCTGGAGCCCCTATTCCAAGAGGGATCTGGAGGTGCTGGAAGGTGTCCAGAGAAGGGCCACGGGGATGATCAGAGGGCTGGAGCTCCTCTCCTGTGAGGACAGACTGAAGGAGTTGGGGCTGTTCAGTCTGGAGAAGAGAAGGCTCCCAGGTGACCTCATTGTGGCCTTCCAGGATCTGAAGGGGGCCACAAGAAGGCTGGGAAGGGACTTCTCAGGCTCTCAGGTAGTGATAGAACTGGGGGGAATGGAATGAAGCTGGAGGTGGGGAGATTCAGGCTGGATTTGAGGAAGAAGTTCTTCCCCATGAGAGTGGTGAAGCCCTGGAATGGGTTGTGCAGGGAGGTGGTTGAGGCCCTGTCCCTGGAGGTGTTTAAGCCCAGGCTGGATGAGGCTCTGGGCAGCCTGATGTAGTGTGGGGTGTCCCTGCCCATGGCAGGGGGTTGGAACTAGATGATCCTTGTGGTCCCTTCCAACCCTGACTGATACTATGATAGTCCTGTCTTTGGCTTAATCCTGAAGCATAAAGATGCTGTTGATGCTTTGTGGACCTAAATTCAAGTTTGTCACTAGCCATCTTCCATCTCTCTGAAGAAGTCGAAGCTCTTAATGCCAGGGACCTGTTCTGTGCTAAAATCATGTGCCTTTGAAATTCTTTGTGCACACTTTCATCTCCCAGGTGGGAAGTCTGACTTGAAAGAGGAAGTAAAGGCCATGCAGAATGAACCTTTCTCACAGAATTTCATAGAGCAGAATCATAGAATTGTTTGAATTGGAAAGAGACCCTTTAGAAGTCTCAATGAGCTGCCACATCTTCAACTAGATCTGGTTGCTCAGAGCCCCATCCAGCCTGGCCTAGAATGTTGCCAGGGATGGGTCATCTTCCACCTCTATGGGCCACCTGGGCCAGGGTCTCACCACCCTCACTGAATAAGTCTTCCTTCTATCCAGTCTGAATTTCTTCCCTCTTGCAGTTTAAAGCCATCACTTACTCTCCTGTCACAACAAGCCCTGCTAAAAAGCCTGTTCCCAGCTTTCTTTAAGCTCTGGAAGGCCTCCAGATGGTCTTGCTGGAGTCTCTTTTTTTTTTTTCTTTCCAGGCTGAACAACTCCCAACTCTTTCACCCTGGCCTCACTGTAGAGGGCTTCCAGCCCTCCCATCATTGCTGTGGCCTCCTCTGGCCACACTCCCAACAACAAGTCCATGTCCCTCCTGTACTGAGGACTCTAGAGCTGGACACAGTACTTCAGGTGCTCACCAAAGCAGAGCAGAGGGGCAGAATTGCCTCACTTGACCTGCTGGCTGTGATTCTTTAGATGTGGGCCACATCATGGTTGGCTTCTGGGCTGTGTCTGCGCATTGCCAGCTCATGTCCAATTTTTCATCCCAAAGTCCTTCTCCATCTGTACTGGTACTGGGGATTGCAGGACTTTGCACTTGGCCTAGCTGAACCTCATGAGGCTCACAGGGGCCCACTTCTCCAAGCTTGTCCAGGTCGCTCTGGGTGGCATCTTGTCACTCAAGCCACTCTACAATCAGCTTGGTATCATCTGCTAATTTTCTGAGGGTGCATTTGATCCCATTGTCTGTGTTACTGATGAAGATAGTAAACAATACAGGCATCAGCACAGACTCCTGAGGGATACCACTTGTCACTGGTCCCCATCTGGACATTGTGCTGTTGCCCACTGGTTTCTGGATGTGACCATCCAGCCAGTTGGGTTCACTGAAGCTTGCATTCAGCCAGGCCATGTTGTTAGTGACCATACTGGACAGCATGGAAGGAAAGTGGACCCTAGCATGATAGGTGCTGCTGGTAGTGTGTCTTGGTTTTCTGCTGGCTGTGGCTGTGACCTGGGCAAGGTCTTGACTAAATGGAGACAGCTACTTCTGCTGCTGTGGTACAGCTTGCTTGTGCAGTTATTTACTCTTTGGACTGCAAAGTTCTGGGGGAAATGATTGTCAAGGGTCAAGACTGGGCTGGCCACTGAGTGAGTGACAGAGGTTCTCTGTGAACCCATCTGCCTTCCTGAAGGGAACAGGAGGGGATTAAGGGAGAGATACTGATGGGTTGGAAAACTAAACTAGTTCTAATGGAAAAAAGAATGAAAGACATATAAATAAATGCAAACCAGTATCAAGCCCAATCCCCTGATGGCAGTCATGTCACTCTCACTACTGATGATGTGGCAGAAGTTCCAGACTGTACTCAGATAAGAACTAGTCAGGGGGTGGATTCTAGAAGTGGACTCATGGACCTTGGCCATTGAGGAAAAGAAAGAGCTTGGCCTTTGTGATCCCTCAGCTTTGTACTGAATGTGACACATCTGGAAAGAATCCCTTGTTGGTCCTGTCTGCTCCTTCCTAGGGGTGCAGCCTTTTACTCTGCACACAGGACTGAGCAGTGACCTTGGTTGTCACACCTGCCCTTGGGAGTAAGCAGAGGCTGAGCTGAGAAGTGAAATCACTGACCAGAATTAGTTCTGTTCTAGCTCAATCCAGGACACTGATCACACAGTGCAGGTGTCTTTGTCATCTCTCCAGCTGCAGGTGCTCTGGCTTCACCAGTAAAACAAACAGAATAAATCCTACTTAGGAAACCTGCTCTGGGTGAAGTCAGGAGGATGGGAATATGAGGAGGGCATTCTTCTGACATGAGAAGTTCTCTTGGTTCATTTGTCAGGGAGGCTGGAGAAACATGGTAGAGTTTGTTGTTCAGACTCCAACTTATTTACAGACTTGATGAGGAGGGAGTCAGAGGTCCTTAGGTAGCCCAGGGGCTTTGTATGGCTACAACCATTCCAGCAAACTCTTAGGACCAGATTTGTGCTTTCATGATTGAGGCTTTTAAGTGTGTCATTGAACTCATTTGACTGTTTGGTTGTTCAGTAGCCTCTCCTGTTTTCATTTGACTTGTTGCTGTGTTATTTCTTCACAGCATCTCTGAAGTACAAATGAATAGGAATTGAGAAGTGCTGCCTTGGAATTACAGAGCTCAGAGATTACAAAAGCCATTTGTTTTGGGGTGTCTATGCCTATAAACAGAACTTGCTTGTTCTGGAAATACAAAGTAGAGTGTAGTCCCCACTCTGTGTGTGTGTGTGAAAACTGCATTTTTATCAGACAGGGCATATGCTGATAGCTCCATTTAAAGCAGTAGCAGGTGTGATTTTGGTAAGACTGGAGAGCTCTAGAGAGAGAAAGACCTGGCAAGTAGAAGTGATCTATAAGGATGCTCAATGTTTGGGAAGCTTTAACATCTTTCTCAGATCTTCTGGATTTTCAGAGGAAGAGAATCCACAGTGTAGCATCACTGAGCAAGCAAAGGCTTAAGGTTTCTCACTCTGCTGAGAGAGAAGGGTGTTTTTAATGCCTGATTTCTTGAAGCCTCCAGAGATTTTTCCCATTCCTGTCTTGCCATTGTCTGAAATGTTCTGGGAAGGGCAAAGCTTCTAGCGACAGCTTTCCTGGTGACATTTAGCAAGCGTTGCACAACAGACTTCTAAACTTAAACTAGGTTGTGTTTTTGACTGAGAGAGCACACACCAATGTTGCATACAGGTCTTTGCATGCTTCTGCTGAATTGGGAAATAGGCTGGCAAGGTCCACCTACTGCATCCAGCATTCCTTTCAGCGAATAGTCGCAGTCTTCAGGCTGGCCTGTGGTCACAGTCCTAAACAACAACAACAAAAGCTAAATGTGTCTGTGTTGGCAAGCTGCTACAATGGAAAAGGAGCTCCAAAGCTGCTGCCTCAACAAATGTAAAAGTTAGGACCCACCAGCTTCCAGTGAAAAGAGAGCTTTGCTTTTAAGTTACTCATTAAAGCACCATCTCCTCCATCATCTTGAATGGCCCTGTCTGTGTAGGCAGTCTGAAAACTTTGTGGTTTAGGTAGTAATTTTAAAACATTGAGAGCTGCTTTTTTTTTCTTTTAGGGAAAAAAAAAAAATCAGAAAGTATTTTTTTCCCTCCCATCTATGACTGTTTAGCCCTAGGGCACTTCCTCAAAGCTATTGTCTTCTAATTATTAATGGATCTCTTCAGTGGACACAATGGCAGCTTGCTGAAGGGAACAGCCTGCCTGCTGGACTAAGGGCAGCTTCAGAAGTGAGTGAAAAAGCCCCTAAAGGGCTGAGGCACTGTAAGATGAAGCCTTTATTTTGGCTTCTGTCGTGTCAGGCCCATGCTGTGGAAGAGCAGGAAGAGAGGAGGAAGCTCGTGAGCTGCTTGGTTTTGACCAAAATAAAGCTTTGTTTTGATAAGAGTTAGACTGACTTGGCCTGAATCTTCTTGGTGCTGATATGCCCTTAAAGTCCCACTGATTCATTGTTTGGAAAGTAGAGACTGTTATTGTCTTGCATAAGAGCTTTGAAGCTTTGGTTTGCTCCCTGGCTTTGCTAGATTCCTTGTTTGTTTTGCTTGGTCCATCTATAGGCAGTGGTCCTTCCTCCTTCCGTCTTTCAAGTATGCTGCGGTGGCCGTGCCTCCTGCACTGTGCACCCTTGCTGTTGTGTGCAGGGGTGTGCTTTTAATAAAACAATCTGGGTAACCTCATTCTTTTTCCACCCTCAGCTCTTCCCTGCTTGTCTTTCTTCCCCCAGCACTCGTAACCAGCCTCTTTACAAACCAGGCGGCTGCTTCATGAGCACCGAGCCCTGGCAGAACCGAGGTGGAAGCTAAGACGTCTCTGAATGCTGGCAAACAAAGTGGGAGTTTTGGAAGCCTCTCCAGGTCCTGGACTTAAAGCAGTTTTGTTTGGTGATCCACCAGAAGGCAGAGGCCCCTGCTGTGTTTCAGGGTAACCTTGGGGAAAGTGGCTGGACTGAACAAATATTTGAATCCCTTTCCTTAATAAGAGGAGTGAGAAGAGAACATCTTGTTTTCTTTTATTCTAGCAGTGCTCTTGGTTGCTGAACACTTTTTTCCCCCTTTTCCTTTTCCTTTGTTTCTTTAATATATTTTATTGTGAGGGGAGAATTAACCCCTTGAGAGTATAGGTAAGATTTGCCACCTTGTGTGTGTTCTGCTGTCCTTTCTGTTCTGCTGTTAGTAAGTGCCCAAAATAAGACTCTTAGCTAAAATAACCAGCACTTTGCCAGGTTAGGTACCTAGCTGCAGAAACAGAATCTCAGAACCACAGAGTTGTCAGAGTTGGAAGGGACTTCAAGGATCATCCAGTACAAACCCTCCTGCCATGGGGAGGGACACCTCACACTAGAGAGGTTGCTTACAGCCACATCCATCATGGCCTTAAGAACTTCCAGGGATGAGGCTTCCCTCACCTCCCTGGACAACCTGTGCCAGTCTCTCACCACCCTCATGGGGAAGAACTTTTTCCTAACATCCAACCTGAATCTACACACTTCCAGTTTTGTTCCATTCCCCCTAGTCCTATCTCTACCCAACACCCTAAAAAGTCCTTCTGTAGTCCTGTTCAGATATTGGAAGGCCATAATAAGGTCTCCTTGGAGCCTTCTCTTTTCCAGACTGAATAACCTCAGCTCTCTCAATCTGTCTCCATAGGAGACAGTTGCAAAGAGAAAGGTAAATAAGCATTTATTTGAATGTGGTTGTAGTACACAGGGCAAGAGAGGCTGGACCTAAGCTGTAATAAGGAATGCTTGGTTTTGGACATCAATCACCAGGGTCCTAACCGTGAGGACTTCAGAGAACAGAGTTGGCTGTGTGGAGAGTCTTGGGGTTATCTCTCCTGACTGGATTTTTGGAGCAGATCTGGCTGATGCCTGTCAGGTACACAGAAGGATAGACTAGCTGGACTCTTGAGGTCATTTGCTGCCCAGCTGTCTGTAGAAATTAATGTGTTAGCTACGTGCTTTCATTAGTTGCCTCCGGGACGTACTGAGATTCGTGCCCAAAGTAGTAAATATTGTTGTAGAAATTATTTTGACAGTGTAGGTATGTGGCAGTGAAACAGCACACTGTGTAAACTATAATGTGTGAATGTTTGGCTTCAGCTGAGCAGAGCTGTTACTACAGTTCCATCTCTCTGCTTGGAAGGAGTTTTGGTATGCAGATCTGAGGAGGATGGAAGTCCAGTGTTTTGCTCATCGTTTATTCTCAGAAATGTCCTCATCTCTCCCTTCCCAGCAGGTGTCTTCTCAGGAGTAAGTCATGCCAGACCTTCGAATTCCCACAGTCATTAATTTAGTTTTCTTTATTTATTTAGTGTGTATGTGTCTGTGTGTGTGTGACAAGTGCCAAGACTTTTCTGTTAATTGCTGAATTTGTAGCATTATCAGGCTCTTGGCATCTAGCATAGGAGAACATTTCGTAACTGTGAGCAACATTTGTGTTCTGAAGAATAGCTCTTGACTTCAGGGAGAGGAAATGCCTCTAATTGCAGAGTGAGTTGCAATAATGGCTTGATGTGGTATAGGCAGATTCAAATACTCTTCGCTATGGATTGTGGATGCCTTTGTCAGCTGGTGACGTGGGAAACAAAGATTGGAAATTATTGTATCTGTTTTAAGAGAAATATTTATCTTGCTGGAAGTACTGATGGGTATCTCTTCTCCTCACTGAGCTTTACAGGAAGCCTCTGAACGTTTCTGAAGGTGTGATTTACCCGTAATTCATTCTTTCATCTTGATAAAAGCAAGATGTATGTTACATGGTCCAATTTATAATCCAGTGTATTGACTGGAAGTAAAAGACTCTTGGCTTCTGTAAATTGTTGTGCTTTAGCAAGCTGAAAGGAGTCCTGCTGGTCTGCAGCATGTGGGAGTCTGACCTTAACTCTTCAGGCTGCGTAGCTGAATGCACTTACACTGCACTCAGCAGTAATGTTCCCTACTGGAGTTAATGAACATGAAAATTACTGGAAGCATTGGAAAGGAATTGGAAATCTCACCCTGCTGCTGGAGTGAATTGCCCCTCTGGAGTAAGTGGCGTGACCCATTATTCTTCCTGTAGTACCTGCTGGCTTTTAAACCATAGGCAGGTTTGCTACCAGGCACAAGGCTTGAAACTGCACTGCCTGTCCTTTGTGCTGCCCCAAGGCTGCTGCTAAACTTGATGGCTGTGAGTGCTCCCCAAGGCTGCTGGCCTGCTGTACCTCGCATGTGGTAGTGTAAAAAGGAGCCTGTGCTATCACCTTCCTAAGGAGTTGACCTAACCCCAGCAGTTCCCTGGAGAAAATATCGTCATACTTCTGCTGCCCATCATCCTGGAGTTTGTAGCCAGGAGACAGGTGGCTCTTGGATCCCTGTGTTAGCAGCGCAAGCTCTGGCCAAAGTTACCCCATGTCTGTGATCTTATCTTTTTGCTACCTGTAAGGAGCTGGACATTTTGTGTTCCCCCTTCTTTTCCAAACAGCTGGCCCCCTCTTGGAGCAATCACACTTTGGGGCAGCTGTGGCCTATTGCAGTCTTCCCATGACTACCTCTGGAATGTGTGGTGGGAAGGGGCATGGTCCTGTTTTTCCAGAGACCTGTCTACCTTTGATTGGCAGAAAATGTTGCTCCTTGCAGCTGCTGAGATTTGTTCAGATGGAAAAAAGGAGGTGAGCTTTATTTGATGCATAAAATGTGTAATGAGTTGAAGGTTGTGATGTGAAAAGGAGGTCTTGGGACGTGGTGGGTCGTGATAATGAGTGGAAGTTGCCTTAAAGCTGAAGATGGATAGAACACAGTTGTACCACCTGTATCTGGCCTAGGAAGGTATAAATTTGTTAAAAAATAGTATCTCCAGTTTCTAAGCCTAAAATACATGTGAATAGAGGGACACTTTACAGTTTAGGGTTGGAGGAGTAAAGCTACCCCTTTGGATACCTGATAAGGACTTTGTCCCTCAATCTATTGTGTTTCATCTTTTTTCTTTTAAAGATAACCTTTTGAAGATGACATGTTTGGGTAGAAATTGTCTGTTAGCACTTACAGACACCTGTTGTTGAGAAACAGAACATAGCATACCTGTGGGCCACCCAAGGGGTGGTCCAGTGCCAGAGTGAAGAAAATGCAGACAACATACCCTTGGCCACCCAAAGGGTGGTGCAGTGCTGGAGTCATTTGTTGGCCTTAACCACAGCTTTTTCTTTGTCTTGTTTTTCTGAGCATCATAGCAGTAGACAGGTAGAACCAAGGGTACTGTGCAAGGAAGGTTCCCACTGGAGCTTAAAGCTGGCATTCACCATGTGTGAAATGCAAAAAAACCCAAAACCAGCTTGACTGGAGGCCTGGGTTTGGGTGGCAGATAAAGGAGACAGAGGGAAGCAATGAACTCCAACAAGGCTGCAGGTCAATTCATGGCCATGGTATTTTAGTAGAGCATATGCTGCTCCATTCTGTTGTTCATAGCCCACCACCCCCTCCTCAAAGGCTGGTAGTGAACTGAGAGTTCATGTTGGATATCAGTTGCTGGGGACTGCAGAGCAATCTTTTTAAGTGAATTGATTTTAATCTATCATTTTATTGCCTGGGGTCGATGAATGTAAAGCGATGCGTATGGAGGGGAGAAAAATACTCTTAGAAGCTGATGAGCCTTGAGTCAGCTTTTACAGATCAAGCAGAAAAATGGACTTAGTGTTGTAATGGTGCTTCTAGGGAGATACGTGCCCAGACTGTAGTGGCCAAAAAAGGGCCAATTTCTGTGGCTACACATCATTAGAAATGGGGAGAGAAGTGGCACAAAAGCAACCTCAGTGCCACCATACAAACTCGGTGCGCATTTACTGCCTGTGCAGTGGCTGAGCTGGTGGTGAGTCCATAGGTGTTTCGCAAAAGGTGGGAACAGGCCTTTATCAAGTCCCAACAGTTAACCCAGCACTGCCAAGTCACCACCAAACCGTGTCCCCAAGTGCCACAGCCACACGTTTTTTGAAGACCTCCGGGGACAGTGATTCCACCACTTCCCTGGGCAGCCTCTTCCAATGCCTGACCACTCTTGCAGTGAAGAAACTTTTCCTAACATCCAATCTAAACCTCCCCTGCTCAGCTAGAGGCTATTTCCTCTTGTCCAGTTGCTTGTTACCTGGGAAAAGAGGTCAAACCCCGCCTGGCTCCACCTTCCTTTCAGGGCGCTCTAGAGAGTTAGAAGATCTCCCCTCAACCTTCTCCAGACTAAACAACCCCAGTTCCCTCAGCTGCTACTCACCAGCACTGTTGTTCAGACCCTTCACCAGCTTTGTTTCCCTTCTCTGGACCTGCTTCAGCCTCCTCAAATGCCCTTCTTGTAGTGAGGTGCCCAAAACTGAACCCAGTATTGGAGGTGCAGCCTCAGCAGTGCCCAGTACAGGGAGGCAATCACTGCTCTGGCTCTGCTGATCCAGGCCAGGATTCGGTTGGCCTTCACACAGCAACAGATCTTCAAGAAGGCATTTTCTTTTCCTTTTATTTTATTTTCCCCTTTTTTTATTTTCTTTTTTCTCTTTTCATTTTCTCTCTCTTTTCATTTTCTCTCTCTTTTCATTTTCTTTTTTTCATTTTCTCTCTCTTTTCATTTTCTCTCTCTTTTCATTTTCTCTCTCTTTTCATTTTCTCTCTCTTTTCATTCTCCTCTCTCTTTTCATTCTCCTCTCTCTTTTCATTCTCTTCTCTCTTCTCTCTTCTCATTCTCTCTCTTCTCATTCTCTCTCTTATTTTCTCTCCTCATTTTCTCTCTCTTCTCATTTTCTCTCTCTTCTCATTTTCTCTCTCTTCTCATTTTCTCTCTCTTCTCATTTTCTCTCTCTTCTCATTTTCTCTCTCTTCTCATTTTCTCTCTCTTCTCATTTTCCCTCTCTTCTCATTTTCCCTCCCTCCCCTCCCTCCCCTCCCTCCCCTCCCTCCCCTCCCTCCCCTCCCTCCCCTCCTCCCTCCTCCCTCCTCCCTCCTCCCTCCTCCCTCCTCCCTTCTCCCTTCCCCCTTCCCCCTTCCCGTTCTTTCCCCCTTTTTTTAATCCTCCTTATACTTCTTTCATGTAATCTATGTAAATTTATGAGCTTTTTATGGAGGATCATAGAGAGTTTTCATTTGCATAATACTCCTCCACAGACCAGGCCATCCAGTCCAGTGAACCCTCCAAGACAGGGAGTTCTTCCAAGTCTTACATTTACCAAGATGCTCCACAGAATTACTGGTTTTCATTTGGTTTTATTTATATTCACACTAATGAGCTGGGTATGTTCTTTAATGCATTGCTCTTACATTTTTTCCAGAAATGAAACATTTATTGTGCACTCATAGCTGGGGGAAGAAAAAAAGCCCAGGAACAATTTGGAGTTACTAGGCTTTTCCTGGCTGAGCAAATGGTTTGTCTTAGAATGAAGGATAAGCCCTTTAGTCAGCTAGGTCGTTAGTAATCAGTAACACTGATTAAAAGATTGGAAGAAACATTGGCGGGCACTTGCTGAGAGTTACAGTTTGTGAAGGTGGGGTGGTGGCTCCTGTGTTAGTGTCAGACCACCTCCTGCAAAACCCAAGGGTTGTGGCACCCTGCAGTGAGGACAACAGGAGGGATTTAGTTGAAAGAAAGAGAGAATGTCACTGCCGCTCATGGTGCTGGTGCAGATTCATTGAGATGTGAGAACCAGAAGCAGAGGAGCAGGAGGCAACTGACAGGACAGCAAATGCAGACAGCTGAGGGCTGGAAGAGGAATTACAGTTTGCTTTGGAGGTGCCTTTGGTAAACTCAAAAATGAATGCTCACTGAAATGAGAGATGTGTTCTTGGGTTAAGAACATACATGCAAATAGGTCTACAATGAGTCTTATATTTAACTGATTACACTGCCAGGAAAGGATGAAATCCATTTTGGTCTTTGTGTTGACAGTTCAGTATCTCTGCTTTTAAAAATGCTTAGCAAATGTAAAATTTGATTTATTAATACAGTTGTTAGAATGAAAATAGATTAAATAAAGACCAATGTGTTAAAGTATAAATGTAAAGAGATTTATCTTTGAGAACCAGCAAAAGTGAACTGTGCTGATTAGGCCATTAAAAAAATGAAAGAAAAGCAATTTTTAACACCTTCTAAGACTGAAGCTGCAACAGCAAAGCAACAAGCAACAACATGTGGTTGCTGGGGATTCTGCCCCTTGACTCTGCTCTTGGGAGATCCCCACTTCCAATACTGCATCCACTTCCAGTACAGTCCTGGTGTCCTCAGCATATGAAGGACACAGAGGTGTTGGAGTGAGTCCAGAGGAGGGCTATAAAGATGATCCAAGGGCTGGTGTACCACTGCTGTGAGGATAGGCTGAGGGAAATGGGGTTGTTCAGCCTGGAGAAGACTCTGGGGAGACCTTAGAGCTGCCTTCCCATACCTGAGGGGATCATGGAGGGGGTCTGGATTGAAGCTGGGGGAGAATAGGTTTATACTGGTTCTTAGGAAGAAGCTTTTCAGTAGCAGGGTGGTGAGACTTGTGGGTTGCCCAGGGAGGTTGTGGATGCCTTTTCCCTGGGGGTGTTCAAGTCCAGGTTGAGTGAGGCCTTGATCAGCTGAGTCTAGTTGAGAGGTCCCCACAGCAAACTCCTGGCCAAGCTGGCAGCCCATGGCTTGGACAGGAGCACACTGCGTTGGGTTAGGAACTGGCTGGAGGGCCGAGCCCAGAGAGTGGTGGTGAATGGTCCCACATCCAGCTGGCGGCCTGTCACTAGTGGTGTGCCCCAAGGATCAGTGCTGGGCCCCATGCTCTTTAACATCTTTATTGATGATCTGGATGAGGGCATTGAGTCCATCATCAGTAAATTTGCAGACGACACCAAGCTGGGGGCAGGAGTTGATCTGCTGGAGGGCAGAGAGGCTTTGCAGAGGGACCTCGACAGGCTGGACAGATGGGCAGAGTCCAAGGGCAGGAGATTGAACACATCCAAGTGCTGGGTTCTGCACATTGGCCACAGCAACCCCAGGCAGTGCTACAGGCTGGGGTCAGAGTGGCTGGAGAGCAGCCAGGCAGAGAAGGACCTGGGGGTGCTGGTTGATGGGAGGCTGAACATGAGCCTGCAGTGTGCCCAGGCAGCCAAGAGGGCCAATGGCATCCTGGCCTGCATCAGGAAGAGTGTGGCCAGCAGGAGCAGGGAGATCATTCTGCCCCTGTACACTGCACTGGTTAGGCCACCCCTTGAGTCCTGTGTCCAGTTCTGGGCCCCTCAGTTTAGGAAGGATGTTGAGTTGCTGGAAGGTGTCCAGAGAAGGGCAATGAAGTTGGTGAGGGGTTTGGAACACAAGTCCTTTGAGGAGAGGCTGAGGGAGCTGGGGTTGCTTAGCCTGGAGAAGAGGAGACTGAGGGGTGACCTTATTGCTCTCTACAACTACCTGAAGGGAGGTTGTAGCCAGGCAGAGGTTGGTCTCTTCTCCCAGGCAGCCAGCACCAGAACAAGAGGACACAGTCTCAAGCTGTGCCAGGGCAGGTTTAGACTGGACATTAGGAGGAAGTTCTATACAGAGAGAGTGATTGCCCATTGGAATGGGCTGCCCGGGGAGGTGGTGGGGTCACCGTCATTGGAGGTGTTCAGGAGGAGACTTGATGGGGTGCTTGGTGACATGATCTAGTTGTTTGATGGGTTGGACGCAATGATATTGAAGGTCTCTTCCAACCTGATTTATTGTATTGTATTGTATTGTGTCCCTGCCCATGGTGGGGGAGGTTGGGTTAGGTGATCTCTAAGGTCCCTTCCAATGTAACCTGTTCTGTGATCCGAAGTCCAGTCCGAAGTTTGCAGTCTCTGTTTTCTTCCAATCTATCTCAAGTGTTTGTCTCCTCCTTCATCTGTGCTGTTTTGGCATTTTTGGCAGTGCTTACAATGCGCTGAGTGCTCCAGCCTTTCAAGCCTGACTGAAACCATCAGTTTTGTGTACAGTATCTGCAAGCTGCAACTGAGATTGCTTTGCTTTGACTTAAGACAATCCATAAATGTGTATGCTGGTAGCTCACCACTGAGTTTGTGTATGTATGAAGAAATACTGATCCTATAAATAGAACAGCATGTCCTCTTCCTTTTGAAAAACAGCCTTCCTCTTCCTTTAAATGCTTTTTCCACTCAGAATTTTGCATTTCATCTCCTGAAAGTGTCTTCTGGCCTGTTTTTTCCCAGTGAAAGATCCGACCTTAGAGACCACCAAACCCCTCCTGGGTGTCAGAACTTCAGGTTTAGATGTGTTGCTTCTTTGGGACTACTGATACAAATTTAGGATGTCCTCCCACAGTGTGGTTCATGCTTGAGTTTGGCCTGCTGCCATATATTTCTTTCTTTCTGTGGGGAATGTGGAAAACGAAAACAAAATAGTGACTTGTAAGAGTTAGCTCACTCCCTGGGGAATTCTGTGGGACAGGAAAAAGACACGTAGCCAGAGCTCATCCTCCCTACTGAATCTGAGGCATGTAATGGGCAGAGGAGAAGGGAGGATTTGAGGACATCCTGAAAAAAATGGATGAAGTCTTCTGTGGAGACTCTACCAGTCTCTGCTTGGGCACTGCTGATCTCCTGCCATTGTCTCCTGATTGTCCTCAATCTGTCTCTTGGCAAATGCTTCAGTCTTTCCCTTGAAATTCTAGGAAATCAGTTGTTTTGTGTGTTGTCTTTTCCTATGTGCAGTTGAACAGAATAGAATAAACCAGGTTGGAAGAGACCTTCAAGATCATCAAGTCCAACCTATCATCCAACACCACCTAATCAATTAAACCATGGCACCATGCACCCTATCAAGTCTCCTCCTAAACACCTCCAGTGACAGTGACTCTACCACCTCCCCCAGGCAGCCCATTCCAATGGGCAATCACTCTCTCTGTGAAGAATTTCTTCCTAACATCCAGCCTAAACCTCCCCTGGCACAGCTTGAGACTGTGTCCTCTTGTTCTGGTGCTGGCTGCCTGGGAGAAGAGAGCAGCCCCTGCCTGTCTACAACCTCCCTTCAAGTAGCTGTAGAGAGTTAGTCAAACAAAAACTTTATGGCCCTTCCTATTTTACTCCCATGTCTGAAACTTTCATCCACCTTCTGATTTTAATTACTTGTCTGCAGTTGCCAGTTTCAATTCTTGAGTATGTATTTCTGTGCCATGAGATACTATCTGTATCCCAGGACCACGTTTTTCTGCTTCTGTAACCATGTATTGAAAATTGAATGGTGTTGTGTAGTGACTTGAGTTGTCTCAAGTCTTTGACGATCTCTCTTTGACCACCTCTCCAGATCCATGCCCTGTGGAAGGAGCCTCTCTTCTCTGAGCTGATTTGCAGCTGCATCTTCTGAATTCCCTGAGGTGTTTGTGTAGTGCTTGGTTAAATTGGGCATTGAGTTAATGTGTATGCACATAAAATAAAGCTAGCAGCCACCTGGAGATACTGGTCTTGCAGAGTTCAGTTACCTGCTGCTTCTGGCAGAGCACAAGGTTTCTGAGAGCAATCTGCAGTGCCTTGCTCTGTGGTTTTCTTTCTGGTCTGCTAACTTCTGAACTAGAAAAATGAGGGGAACCAGTGGCATTCCCCATTGGAATGGGCTGCCTGGGGAGGTGGTGGAGTCACCATCATTGGAGGTGTTCAGGAGGAGACTTGATGGGGTGCTTGGTGACATGATCTAGTTGTTTGATGGGTTGGACGCGATGATCTTGAAGGTCTCCTCCAACCTGGTTTATTGTATTGTATTGTATTATTGTATTGTATTTCAATGAATTCCATTAGTTACTGCTGTTTTCTTCTGGACTAGCACTTACCCCTTTATCAAGTTCTTGACAGATGCTTGTTTGTATTTGAGGCCACATATTGTCACCTTTTGTGAGTTAGAGCTGTGGGAACCTTTGTCATCATGCTTCTGCCAGCCGGGTTCAGCTGAGCCCAGCCAGGTTCAGCTAAGCTTCAGGCACCACCTAAATAATGTCTGGGGTAAATGTCACCTGGCAGTGGCAAGATACATGTGATAAATTTAAGACCAGTGGATAATGGGCAGGCAGTCTCTGCTGATCTGCTCTCACAGCAACCAGCTGAAAACCCTCCTGAAAACATCAGTGGAAACGTTGTATAAAGCTGAGGAGAGTGGGTTGTGTCCATCTACATCCACGTTGTGGAAAGAATTCACCAGTTCTTTGTGTCGGGCCAAACCTGTTTTCTAAAGAAGGAGGTGCATCTTTCCTCTACCATGGCAGTCACTTTGCTCTCTTTGGTCTTCTCTGTGCTGATGGGCTGTGTGCTTCTTCCTCCATAATAACCACCTCCAAATATTGTGGGTCTCTGCTTATTCAGCTCTGAGAACCTGCTGTGTTATCTTTTTGCTGACTATTTCCAGTTCTTACTCTGCCCCATTTACTCAAGAGTGCTGCTGGAGATGCGCACAACACTTCGTAGCACCCAGCAAAAGGTTTGGATCTGCTCTGTTCCCAGTTTCTTTCATCAGTGCAGTAATCACTCAGTGTTCAACCATGGATGATGGATAACATGTTTGGACACAGTAATGACTTGCAGTGCTGCTTCTTCTTCTGACTTGCAGACTAATGTAAACCAAACATCTGCCTACTGCTCACATTGAGATGAATGGCAGCAGGAAAGAAGTCATCCTTTCTGTGCCACCAAAAGGATGGGTTACTTTGCAGGGACTGACAGTAACCACATAGAGAAATGGACCTGGCTTTTAGTGCTTGAGTTGGCATGGGAGAAGCAGAGTTGTGAAATCAGAAGTCAGTGAGCTGGAGAAGGTTAAGGAGAGGAAAATTGTCTGATATGGATGGCACTAGCACATAGCAATGGCAGTGAGCTGCAGATGGGGAGCTTGAAGCACACAGGGGCTTTTCAGTTGCTGGTGAAACTGAAGAGGTGGCTCTGAGAAGCAGGGACACTTCCTGTGTACAGCAGCAGATGCCACTTGCAAGGGATTTTCAGCCCAGGCCCTGGGAGAGGTCTTTGCTTTGATGCTAGAGGTTGGGGCCCGAGTGTCTGTGCAAGGCTTCATGCTTGGACTGGTAGAGATTAGCCCTGAAAGAAGGAGGGTTTTAAAGCCATGGGCACATATCTTATTAGTTCCTAATTGATGTGAGGTGATGGGAATGAAATAAAGAATCTCTAGTTTTCTTTGCACAGCTTTGCATGCATGTAAATCCATGGTAAGAAGCTGTGGAAAATATCACCCCCATGAGAAATGATTTTTTTGTTCCAAATACTGTCTTGCTTGAAAGCAGTGGAGCTTGGTGGAATCCTAAACCTCTTGTTGCTTCCACAGCAAAAGATATAATTAGTTGCTCTTGACTTTCAAAGCTGCATGCAACTAGTGACCTTTCATTTGGTTTCCATCATCCATTAGGCTCAGTGTGTAACAATAGTGTGTTTTCTCCCATTTGTTCCTGTCACATACACTTCCTGGTGGAATTATTCACTTTCAAACAGGTCCATCTGCTATGGCTACATCAAAGAGCTGTTTTGGTCTTCAGACTGTTTAAAATCTCTCTTGAAATTTAAGAGCCCATTTTGGTGCTTATGGAGAGAGGGAGAGTGTGGGAGGGCATGACTTTGCTGTAAGCCTGTAATGCCTTGGGATAAACTCTCCTCCTTTTTTTCCATTTCCAGCATCTTAGTAGAAAAATGAGCTGAGGTTCAGCACTACAAGAAGTGTGACAATAATGTAGGTTCTCAGACCTGGGGGAGAACACATGTGGTTGAAAAGATGTGTTCCTGATTGTATGCCACTCCATGTGATTGATTGATAGATATTTCACAAAACCCCTTCATAGAATCACAGGATCATTCAGGTTGGAAAAGACCCTTGAAGACATCAGGTCCAACCATTAACCCTACTCCACCAAGTTCATCACTAAACAATGTTGCTAAGTGCCACATCTAAACAACCTTTAAACATCTTCAGGGATGGTGACTCAACCACCTCCCTGGGCAGGCTGTTCCAGTGCTTGACCACTCTCTCAGTGAAAAAAAGTTTCCTAATGTCCAGCCTAAACCTCCCCTGATGCAGCTTGAGGCCATTCCCTCTTTTTCTGTTACCAACTACCTGTGAGAAGAGAGTGGCACCTACCTGTCTATATTGTCCTTTCAGGTAGTTGTAGAGGGTGACAAGGTCTCCCCTCAGCCTCCTCTTCCTCAAACTGAACAGTCCCAGTTTCCTCAGATGTGTTCTTTAGACCCTGCACTAGCTCAGTTGCTCTTTGTACCATCTCCAGCACCTTATCGTAGTATCATAGTATCAGTCAGGATTGGAAGGGACCATAAGGATCATCTAGTTCCAACCCCCTGCCATGGGCAGGGACACCCCACACTAGATCAGGCTGGCCACAGCCTCATCCAGCCTGGGCTTAAACACCTCCAGGGACCGGGTCCTCAACCACCTCCCTGGACAACCCATTCCAGGGCTTCACCACTCTCATGGGGAAGAACTTCCTCCTCACCTCCAGCCTGAATCTCCCCACCCCCAGCTTCATTCCATTCCCCCTAGTCCTATCACTACCTTGAGGGGCCCAGAACTGAACCCAGTACTTGAGGTGTGGCCTCATCAATCCCAGGTACAGGGGGACAATCACTGCCCTACTCCTGCTGGTCACACTATTGCTGATCCAAGCCAGGATGCCTTTGGCTTTCTTGGCCACCTGGGCACACTGCTAGCTCATGCTCAGCTGCATGTTGATTAGAACCCCCAGGTCCCCTTTGATGGACAACTTTACAGCTTCACTGCCCCAAGCCTGGAGTGTTCATGGGATTGTTGTGGCCCAAGTGCAGGACCTGGCATTTGGCCTTGTTGAAGCTTATCCCATTGAGCTCAGCCCATTGATCCAATCTGTCTAAGCCTCTCTGTAGAGCCTCCCTACACTCAAGCAGATCAACATGCCCACCTAACTTGGAGTCATCTGGAAATTTACTAGTGCTGCACTCTAGTTCCTCATCAAGATCATTGATCACAGGCTGTTAGGGTTTGGAAGGGATCTCTGGAGGTCTTCAAGTCCAAACCCCTGCCAGAGCAGGACCATAGAATCCAGCACAGGTCGCACAGGAACACATTCAGATGGGTCTTGAAAGACTACAGAGAAGGAGACTCCACAACCTCCCTGGGCAGCCTGTTCCAGTGCTCTGTGACCCTCACAGTGAAGAAGTTCCTTCTCATGTTGAGGTGGAACCTCCTGTGCTGGAGTTTATATCCATTGCCCCTTGTCCTATCACAGGGTGCAGCTGAGTAGAGCCTGTCCCTTCCTTCCTGATACTCAGCCCTCAGATACTTATAGACATATATTAGATCCCTTCTCAACTGATAAAGAAGTTAAACAGAAGTGAAGACTTGGCTGGTGGTTCTTATTTTATCTCCATGTGATCGTTTGTTTTGTTTTTCACTAAGTCCTTTGTTTGTGGAGACTTGCTGATGGTTCTTATGTGATTTTTCCCCCCCCCCAGTTTGCAACTTCATGTCTCATGAAAAGTGCCTCAAGAATGTCAAGATACCGTGCTCGTGTATTGCTCCCAGCCTTGTAAGGGTGAGTAAGCACACTCTGCCTTGTCTCTTTCTCGGGATAACAGCACAAATGTATCACTAACAAACATGGTGTAGTACCGTGGTGGCTGGTGGTAGTGCTTAAATCCATTGTGTTAGTCATCACTGAGGCTTTTGTAGCTGCTCAAAGGCAAAGTTACATTTCCTTTGAAAAGTCCCTGCTATGGGCAGCTGTAGATAGTCTGCCTTTGAAGAGCAGTTGTTTGCATTCTTCAGCTGTTACTGGATGTTCTTACGTGTGTGTGTGTGTGTGTGTCATTACCTGGAAGCCTTGCAGTAGTGGAGTGGGGTGACTGATGGATATCAGTCCTCTCAGAAAACCACACCATGTGTCACACTGGTGACCTCTGTACACCACCAAGTGTTTCACGGCAATTACATCTTACTGAGAGAATGCTGAAGCTTCTCTGCCTAGTAAAGAGGCTGTGTTTGGCTTCTATTGATTGCTGCACTTTAAGGTTTTGCTTGTTTGTTGTGTCCAGAGCATAAAGCCATGGTGTTTTTAAAAGCATGGGATTTCAAAGCCAAAAATCCAGAGGGGCAGGGCTTGAATTGGTGATAACTCAAATTTATTTGTAGTAAAGTACTTGCTTCCAGGTGCCATGTAACTTTTTCCTCTCACAAGACTTCATGTTTAAGAGACTGATTTTAAAGGGTGTGAGAGATGAAATTTAAACTTGAAGAAGATAATAGGATGCAATTAAGGTATTAGGATACTAAACTGGGAAGAAAACAGTATCACCCACTTAGAAAATGCTGGCAGAGGAGGGAAAAAAGGGAAGGAGATGAGAAACTCAACCAGAGAAGAGGTAGATCACTACAGATACCGTAAAGAGCGTTATGCAAAAGTCAAATAAGACATGGCTGTAAAACCAGAATTGTGCATTACAGGCCTCACTGGCTTAAAAGGACATTTAAGGAGCATATTGTGTAGACCTGGGAACCTGTGAAGGGGAGATGATTCCCTTCTTTATATCCTAAAGAGCTTTCCAACTCCCTTTATGTTTTGGGAAGCCCTGTAGGGGGTGAGATGGGAAAATTTAAACCCATGTGTAACTCAAGTTAAAGGAACTGAGTTCCTACAGAGAGAAATTACCCAGTTGTTTTTAATTAAATTTGCTTTGCCTAGGTGATAATCCTGTTAGGTTTTGCTCCACACTTCCTCTTCTCTGCATGCTCTTCATCCTGAGAAATCTAACTTAGGCGGTGGAAAGGCATCAGGTGCATAGAAAATTGTCAGTGGAACGGGAAAAAATACTTTTGTAGCTCTTAGAAGCTGTGATAAAGGGACATTCAGACAGTGAAAAATGCACTTACTAAGAATTGGCTTCTGCTGCTTCAGTGTGCTGCCAATCAGTTGTAGCAGGGGAAAAGGAATGAGTCAGATGATATAGGTATCTTTGCAAGGGCCTTTGTGTGGATGGGACAAATCCAACTGGGAAACATTTTGTTTAGTTCAGAGTGTTATAGCTGCAAGTGTTTGTGACTGCTCCCTTTTTGAATCTGTTCTGCATGCAGTTCACTGTTCAAAGCAGTGTTTGTTCCCTTTGCTTTTCCACGTTAGAAATCTTGCATTTAAGCTTACCAATGCTTCCACTGTGTCCTCAATGTCAGCGTTAGTCCTTTTGTTCCTTTGCCAGTCCCCATTCTCTACCTGCCCCCAAACACAAAGCACAGACACAGAATGCAATTGTCCTTGCTGCGCAGTAGCATTTGAGTGTTGTTGTCAGCCCTCGAAGCTGTTTGCAGCTCAGTGGTGCTGTGTTTAGCTGCAGAGAGCCTTCTGAGTTGTTTTTGTGGAACTCTTAACAACGATGCTTTGAAAAAATGCTGGATGGTGCTGTTCTTGCTGGACAGTCTTCGCCCCCTTGTCGTGGCCATCCAAAGCTGCATCAAATCCCAGCCTGCTGTGGAAGTGAAGTCTGCCATATGGGAGACGTTGTTCTGTGTGCAGGCTCTGTCGAAGTAAATATTGAACTTGGCATTTGCTTGAAAAACATAACAAAGAAGAAGAAGAAGAAAAAAATCCACCCCAACGTTAATCATTTATAGAATGTGCAGAAAGTTTATTTTCTTAATCTCCCTGTTCTCCTCTCAAATTATTTATGATTTCTTCAGGAGAAGTTTCAACGTGAGAGGGAACACTGGTGGGAATTTTGGTTTTGGTTCTGTTCTTCTTTCCTGATGCTTCACTCCAGTATGTCAATATTCAGTGCATCACAGAAATGATGGCTTAATTTAATTTAGTTATTCATTTATTTTTTAAAACACACCCCACCACACCCCACCCCCCCCGGGTTTCATCTAGAGAAGATGGCAATTGTTAAAGCTCATCAAAGTGTGTGTTACTTGATGCTAAGTCAGACTGTCAGAGAACAATTTTTCAGCAGATGTTCCATGGAAACTTTTATTCCTGAGAATAGGGTTTCCTGCCCAGGGTCAAGTTAAGGCCCACAGAGTCATGAGCACACCATGACTGCATCCAGCCTCAGATCATTCTTGATAAGTTCACTTCTGAGGCTGCCTTAAGAAATGTTGGAGTGTTGGGGTTTTTTTTTTTGCACTATTGCTAATCATTATCACCTGCATTTCGTATTCCAGACTGGTTTCAGGTCATGATGTTTCAAAACAAGACTTCTTCAGAACAAGCTTTATGATTTTATGGTTTGCAGGGGATGTGATTTGTTTCACTGGCAAAGCCTCTGTGACTTTTCCAAACCCAAACACTCTCTCCCCTGCATTCCCATAAGTGTTTGCCTGCTCTGAGGTATGTGTAGAATAAAAAGGCAAAACAAAAGAACAACAAGCCTCAAACTAATAACGACAGAAATAACAAACCCCAAAGCAAATAAAAAGAAAAACAAAAAAACCAAATGAACAAACCCCCAAAACATCAAGAAACAACAGCCCACCCCCAAAACATCCAACAACCCCCAAAATAATGGTGAGAATAAACCCTCTTTTGATTTGATGTGAAATTTAAGAAGGGCATTGAGACTCTTGAACATGTGCAGAGAAGGGCAACGAGGCTGGGGAGAGGTCTGGAGCACAAGCCCTATGAGGAGAGGCTGAGGGAGCTGGGGTTGTATAGCCTGGAGAAGAGGAGGCTCAGGGGAGACCTTCTTGCTGTCTACAACTACCTGAAGGGAGGTTGTAGCCAGGTCTCTTCTCCCAGGCAACCAGCACCAGAGCAAGAGGACACAATACAATACAATACACCAGGTTGAAAGAGACCTTCAAGATCATCGTGTCCAACCCATCAACCAATCCAGCCCACCCAAAGAACTAAACCATGGCACCAAGCACCCCATCAAGTCTCCTCCTGAACACCTCCAATGAAGGTGACTCCACCACCTCCACGGGCAGCCCATTCCAATGGGCAATCACTCCCTCTGTGTAGAACTTCTTCCTAACCTCCGGCCTAAACCTGCCCTGGCACAGCCTGAGACTGTGTCCTCTTGTTCTGGTGCTGGCTGCCTGGGAGAAGAGACCAACCTCTGCCTGGCTACAACCTCCCTTCAGGTAGTTGTAGAGAGCAATAAGGTCACCCCTCAGTTTCTTCTTCTCCAGGCTAAGCAACCCCAGCTCCCTCAGCCTCTCATAGGGCTTGTGTTCCAAACCCCTCACCAGCTTTGTTGCCCTTCTCTGGTCACGTTCCAGCAAGACAACATCCTTCCTAAACTTGCTGTGCTTACCAATCTGCCTGCTCTTCAGCCGTAAGAGAGCAGTAAGGTCACCCCTGAGTCTCCTCTTCTCCAGGCTAAGCACAGTCTCAGGCTGCGCCAGGGGAGTTTTAGGCTTGAGGTGAGGAGAAAGTTCTTCCCAGAGAGAGTTGTTGGAATGTGCTGCCCAGTGAGGTGGTGGAGTCACTCTCCCTGGAGGTGTTCAAGAGGGAATTGGATGTGGCACTTGGTGCCATGGTTTAGTAGTCATGAGGTGTTGGGTGGCAGGTTGGACTTGATGATCTCTGAGGTCTTTTCCAACCTTATTGATTCTATGAAATGTGACATCTTACTTTCCCTTATAGGTTGGATTTGAAAGTGTGTTGCAAGTTTTTACTCCCTAGATTTGCCATAGAAATGTGTTTCTGTCTTCTATATAATTGTTCTTTGAAAACTGAGTGGAAATTTGAGTATATCAAAAGTGGATGGGGTTTTTTTTGTTGTGCTGGTTTCTCCTTGGTTTTGTATTGGTGCATTGCTGTAATGGTTTCTAAATGTTTCCACTTCAAGAAGAGTTGACAGGCTGCTCATGAAGCCTTCTTGTAGGCCTTTCCTCCCCTCCTCCCTTAAAACCAGGTTGTTTCTTGCATGTTTATGTCATCAGCTTCTCCTGAAGCCTTTGTGGTTCAGAATATGGGTAGCTGCTGTGTTCAGGGCTTGTGGTAGTGAATGAGAAGGTTGTGGTGCAGAGGTCTGTGCTCTGGCAAGCAGGTGTTGCCCAAGTCTGCTGGCTTGAGTTTCTCACTCTGGCAGCTTGATTCAGCTGGGTCTGTTCCTAATGAACTTGGAAGACCAGGAAGAAAGGATACTTGGGTCAGGGTATGTCCTTTTAACTCCCCTTCTGGTAGTCTGTCCCATACTGGCTACTTCATGTTTTGTGTACACAACAGCAGCATCTCGTTTTTCTCCAGCTGAAGAACTTCTGTAATGGGACACAACCTTGTTTGTGTTTATTTTCTCTCCCCACCTCTGTTGCCTGGTGAGAAGCAATTGGAAGCTGCAATAATGTGCAAAAAAAGCCATCAAGGTTTTAGTCACTGCTTGACTTGCCTTGGAGTAATAAATCTTGCAGTCCCACTCAGCTGTCAGTGTCTGATGGATTTTTGTCTGGCTAGGTCAAAGAATTAGCTTTGAAGGAATGCTGTTGCAAATGACTCTCAGACATTTTAACAAATAGGAAAGAGCTTGGCAAGCTGGGAGGGAGAATTTGATGTGGTTGGATTGGGTGGGAGTTCTGGAGAGTGTAGGGGGGAAAAAGATCAGAAAGTGATGTTTTGGAAAATCATTCCATTGTGGTAGTTGCAGGTGTTGGAGGTTTTGTGTCAACACAGGTTAAAAGTGCTGCAGTGAGGGATGAACTTTACTGCTTCTCCCAGGAGGCTGTCCTAGAAGACAGGCTAAAATGTACAGTGTGTGAGTAAGCTGGTTGGCATTATTGTTCTCTCTCCTCTTCAAATTGCTGCATGCTTGGCAAGCATTAATCAAGGGACTTTTTATCCTGCCTCCTCTTGCATCTTTTTGATGGGAGTGCTGGTGGGATTGAACTTGAACTGGACTTCACAAAATGTATGCTTAATATTATGAGGTTTTTTTTTCTTCTCTCTCTTCCTCTTTTATTTGTCTGTCACAAAGAAGTTTTGCTGTTGTGGGGGTTTTCACAGGGTGTCCTCAGAACAGTTGGACCCTCAAGCTGATCTTTTTAGCAGGGCCTGTTGCAGTAGGACAAGGGGTAGTGGGTTTTAAATGAAAATAGGAGAAAGCCAAACTAGATAGAAGGAAGAACTATTTTTCCAGTAAGGGTGGTGAAACACTGGCCCAGGTTTTATAGAGAGGTGGTAGATGACCCATCTCAGGAAGCATTCCAGGTCAGATCAGACAAGGCTCTGAGCAGTCTGGTCTAGTTGAAGATGTCCCTTCTCTCTGCAGGGTAGTTGGACTAGATGACCTTGACAAAGTTCCTTTCCAACCTAAGGCATTCTATGGTTTTACCTGGGGTAGCCCTGACCACTGTCACCCAGAACTCCTCTAGTTCTTCAGGACTTGACTCACTTATGCTAAGAGTGTAGAAACCACATGGCATAATTTAGGGGCCAAATGAGATATAAAAATTCTTGTTGGTAATCTTTGCACTGCTCCAAGGCTTCTTCCTTCTCCTCCTCAAAGTGACTGTGCAGTTCCTTTAACCCTGAGGTTAAAGGGAAGGGCTGGCACCCCTAGTTATTGAACTGAAGAGAGTTTCTTATGCTCTGCTGAAACTTGAGGTAAGCTGCCTGGTAGCATGCACACTCCCAGGCAAGCCTTGTAGTTATATCAATGATGCTTCAGACTTGGAAGTGAGATGGGGTATCTCTCTTTCTTTTAATTCTTAATCTTTACCCTGACAAGAGGAGATGGACATTGATTTAATCTCTAGCAATAAAAAGGAGGATTGATCCTTTTCCAAGTAATTTCATCTTTGAGTTAACAAAACAAAAGCTAATCCAAGCAGCACTTAATTGCTGTGGAAAGCTCCCACACAAGTCTCATTTTCTAGTAGAAGTATAATCTATTCCTGATTTGAAATGGTATGGAGATCACTGTGTAGTTCCCATCAGAAAGGCCCTTTGAGAACCTGTAGATGAGGTCTGATGGCCTGTCACAGAGATATGTAGGATGGGGAAAAAAAATGTCCTGTATCTGGTGAGGTCACACATGGTGTGTGCTGTATTGCCTTGCATTAGCCCCAACTAAAATTTTTGGTAACTTCAAGTAATTTTCTCATCTCTCTTTGTCCTTTGATAGGTTGAGACAACATTTAGCTTTGTGTCATCTGATTTTAGTATTTCCATGTGGAATGTGTGCTTAGAGATGTTTTTAAACACCAGCTGGTACATCAAGTGCTCAGAAGAATGTCAATTTGGACACAACCAATGAGTAATTGACAGGCATTGTCCCTAAAAGGAAGAAGTGGAGCTAGAGTGCATTCGAGTGCCTGCAGTGAATTTGAATTGCAGCAATCTTCTGCTACTAAAGCAGAGAGGTTTCAAGCAAATAAAAGGTCTCTTTGTGATGACCTGAGTAATAAGAAAGTAATGGGGAGAATGTCAGTGCTGGGAAAATGTTGCATCAGGAGGTTTTTAGCCTCTCTCAGAGAGGGAGTGGTCTAGGCAATTGACCTGGACAGAATTATCATGGGGTGTACTCAGATGTGGTCACCGTGGTTGGCCTCTCTAGAGCTAAGGTTTTTTTGGTGTCAAGAGTGAATCCTAGGAGCATTAGATAAGGAAGTACTTTTGCACTGGAAACATCAGAATCCATAGGAGATGTTCCTGCTTCTTGCTTAAAAACACCACTTTAATTTGTGTCAGCAGTGACAAGTTTTTTAGACTTGTGTTGAGAGCAGTCTTTGTGAAAGACCCTGTTTGGCTGCTCTTTTGTGTATTTCTTGAGGATTCAGAGATCCATAGAATGGTTTAGGTTTGAAGGCATCTTAAAGATCATCCAGTTCCAACCCCCTGCCATGGGACACTTCCCACTAGTCCAAGTTGCTCAAGGCCTCATCCAGCCTGGCCTTGAATACCTCCAGGGTGGGGGCATCCATGACCTCCCTGGGCAACCTATTCCAGTCTTTCCCTGTCCTCACTCTACAGAATTTCTTCATATCTCCAGTTTTAATCTCCCCTTCAATCCTTCCTTCAATCCATTCCCTCTCATCCTATCACTACAAGCTCTTGTAAGAAGTCCCTTCCTGGCTTTCCTGTAGGCTCTCTTCAGGTACTGGAAGGGTTGCTTCATGCTAGTCTTGCTTTGCCTTCAAATGCCACAGTATTTTGTAATTGAAAACCAGCTACCTTCAGCTCAATTTCTTTTGCTCAGCCTTTGGAAGTTACCGGGAGAATGTTTGTATCCTTCTTCCTGTGCACCCTTTCCTGCTTGGAACGTGGTGGTCTAACGTGGTGCCCAGCCACAAGAAGGGCCGGTTGGATGAGCCAGGGAATTACAGGCCTGTCAGCCTGACCTCAGTGCCAGGCAAGGTTATGGAACAGGTCATCTCGAGTGCGATCACACAGCACTTACAGGATGACCAGGGGCTCAGGCCCAGCCAGCATGGATCTAGGAAGGGCAGGTCCTGCCTGACCAACCTGATCTCCTTCTATGATCAGGTGACTGCCTGATGGATGTGGGGAGGCCTGTGGATGTGGTCTGCCTGGACCTCAGCAAGACCTTTGACACCGTCCCCCACAGCAAACTCCTGGCCAAGCTGGCAGCCCATGGCTTGGACAGGATCACACTGCGTTGGGTTAGGAACTGGCTGGAGGGCTGAGCCCAGAGAGTGGTGGTGAATGGTGCCACATCCAGCTGGCAGCCAGGCACTAGTGGTGTGCCCCAGGGATCACTACTGGGCCCCATGCTCTTCAACATCTTTATTGATGATCTGGATGAGGGCATTGAGTCCATCATCAGTAAATTTGCAGATGACACCAAGCTGGGGGCAGGAGTTGATCTGCTGGAGGGCAGAGAGGCTTTGCAGAGGGACCTCGACAGGCTGGACAGATGGGCAGAGACCAAGGGCAGGAGACTGAACACATCCAAGTGCCGGGTTCTGCACATTGGCCACAGCAACCCCATGCAGTGCTACAGGCTGGGGTCAGAGTGGCTGGAGAGCGACCAGGCAGAGAGGGACCTGGGGGTACTGGTTGATTGTAGGCTGAACATGAGCCTGCAGTGTGCCCAGGCAGCCAAGAAGGCCAATGGCATCCTGGCTTGCATCAGGAACAGTGTGGCCAGCAGGAGCAGGGAGGTCATTCTGCCCCTGTACACTGCACTGGTTAGGCCGCACCTTGAGTCCTGTGTCCAGTTCTGGGCCCCTCAGTTTAGGAAGGATGTTGACTTGCTGGAAGGTGTCCAGAGAAGGGCAACAAAGCTGGTGAGGGGTTTGGAACACAAGCTCTATGAGGAAAGGCTGAGTGAGCTGGGGTTGCTTAGCCTGGAGAAGAGGAGACTGAGGGGTGACCTTATTGCTCTCTACAACTACCTGAAGGGAGGTTGTAGCCAGGTGGGGGCTGGCCTCTTCTCCCAGGCAGCCAGCACCAGAACAAGAGGACACAGTCTCAGGCTGCACCAGGGGAGGTTTAGGCTGGATGTTAGGAAGAAGTTCTACACGGAGAGAGTGATTGGCCATTGGAATCGGCTACCTGTGGAGGTGGTGGAGTCACCTTCACTGGAGGTGTTCAGGAGAAGACTTGATGGGGTGCTTGGCTGTATGGTCTCGTTGTTGGGTGGGTTGGATTGGTTGATGGGTTGGACGCGATGATCTTGAAGGTCTCTTCCAACCTGGTGTATTGTATTGTATTGTATTGTATTGTATTGTATTGTATTGTATTGTATTGAACCTATGCTAGGTCCTTCCTCACTCCCTCTGGTGCATTTTATGAAGTCCTGCCAAGGGCAAGTCTCCCAGCTGTGATGGGGAAGGAGATGTGTGGGCAAAATAACCTTCAGACAAGTTTTTGGTAGGTTGTTCTTTCTAAGACTGCCCGAGACAGCAGCTGTCACTCTGGCGTTTGGTATGGTTGTATTTCTCTCATTCTCCTTTCAGCCTGGAAGTCTTCGGCTCAGGGTTCAGACTACAAACCACCTTCTGCCTGAGTTGGCAGGAGAAGCAGCTGCAGCTAGTTGAGGAATAGGTCTTCCCAGAGCTGTATTTTTCCCTTCTGAGCTATCCGGACAGTTGCAGACATGCAGGATTTGACCTGACCTGCCTCAATTCACAAACCAGAGGGTTTAGGTGGCAGCTGACCCGCTCTGTACAGAGCAGTTCCACGCGACGGAAGAGCAGCTAAATTCATGGTCTGCTTTTGGCCACATGCTTCATACCCTGTAGCACTTCAGGATGAGAATCAACTTCAAAAGGCACTACCAAAAGAAAACAATTTTATCCATTATTTCCCCCTTTCCCCCCTTTCTCCCCTTTTAAATTCTTTTTCCTTTTTTTTACCTTTTTCCCCCTCTCCCCCCCCTTTTTCCCCCTCTCCCCCCCCTTTTTCCCCCTCTCCCCCCCCCTTTTTCCCCCTCTCCCCCCCTTTTTCCCCCTCTCCCCCTTTTTCCCCCTCGCCCCCCTTTTTTCCCCTCGCCCCCCCTTTTTTTCCCCTCGCCCCCCCTCGCCCCCCCTCTCCCCCCCCCTCCCCCCTTCTCTCCCCCCTCCCCCTCTCTCCCCCCTCTCCCCCCTTCTCCCCCCTCTCCTCCCCTCTCCCTCCTCTTTCCCCTCTCCCTCCCCTCTTTCCCCCTCTCCCTCCTCTTTCCCCTCTCCCTCCTCTTTCCCCTCTCCCTCCTCTTTCCCCTCTCCCTCCTCTTTCCCCTCTCCCCTCCTCTTTCCCCTCTCCCTCCTCTTTCCCCTCTCCCTCCTCTTTCCCCTCTCCCTCCTCTTTCCCCTCTCCCTCCTCTTTCCCCTCTCCCTCCTCTTTCCCCTCTCCCTCTCCTCTTTCCCCTCTCCCTCCTCTTTCCCCTCTCCCTCCTCTTTCCCCTCTCCCTCCTCTTTCCCCTCTCCCTCCTCTTTCCCCTCTCCCTCCTCTTTCCCCTCTCCCTCCTCTTTCCCCTCTCCCTCCTCTTTCCCCTCTCCCTCCTCTTTCCCCTCTCCCTCCTCTTTCCCCTCTCCCTTTCCTCTCTCCCTCCTCTTCCCCCTCCCTCCTCTTTCCCCTCTCCCCTCCTCTTTCCCCTCTCCCTCCTCTTTCCCCTCTCCCTCCTCTTTCCCCTCTCCCTCCTCTTTCCCCTCTCCCTCCTCTTTCCCCTCTCCCTCCTCTTTCCCCTCTCCCTCCTCTTTCCCCTCTCCCTCCTCTTTCCCCTCTCCCTCCTCTTTCCCCTCTCCCTCCTCTTTCCCCTCTCCCTCCTCTTTCCCCTCTCCCTCCTCTTTCCCCTCTCCCTCCTCTTTCCCCTCTCCCTCCTCTTTCCCCTCTCCCTCCTCTTTCCCCTCTCCCTCCTCTTTCCCCTCTCCCTCCTCTTTCCCCTCTCCCTCCTCTTTCCCCTCTCCCTCCTCTTTCCCCTCTCCCTCCTCTTTCCCCTCTCCCTCCTCTTTCCCCTCTCCCTCCTCTTTCCCCTCTCCCTCCTCTTTCCCCTCTCCCTCCTCTTTCCCCTCTCCCTCCTCTTTCCCCCCCTCTTTTCCCCTTTTTTCTTCCAAGGTTTGGATATTAAGTGCAGCTTGTTGCTTGCTGTTCTTCATGTATGACTCAGAACTGCTGCACACTGGCACAGATTGCACTGGGGGGATAGATAGGGAAAAAAAAATGGTTTAGCTTTCTCTAGGATCAGAGTTTAATTACAGGCTGATCTGAACTTTCACAGCAGTGTGTAACATTCTGTAGCGCTCTGAGGTTCTTAACAGATGGCAGCAACCAGAACAAGAACTGGGAGTATCTTGTCCATGAGTGCAAAGACACTCCGGAGCTGGAATGTTACCCCTGTGCTTTCCGCTGATGGGCTTCTGATCAATACTGTAAGGGCACTTAAATGTCATTTAATGGTATTACTAGCAGAAATTTTCTGTATTTTTCTGCAGGAATTGATTTCAGTGGTTTGCATAAAGTAATTTAAGTAGTGGCATTGGAAAAATGGTTTTAAGCTCTCATCAATTATTAACTTTTGTCTCTAGGCCCCTTTGTGTGTCTGTACTTTGCTGTACTTGCACAGGTGAATATATATCTAATAATAATAATAATAATACATAATAATATTCTCACTGGCTTTCCCAGTCTGAGTTTTGGGGTTTTATTATTTTTTGTAACTCTGTTGGAACTTGTTCAGGAGCACACCACCTAGGGAGCTGCTGGGAGAGACAGGATGTGATCGATGAGTTAGTGAAGTTCTACTTGCTCTTGTACCTTCCCTCTTTTTCCTTCTTGTTCCCATCCCATTTCCCCACCAGGCTCTGCAGTGGTTTTATACCTGTCACTTCTAAAGTGAGTTAGAAAGATCACCCATCACAAACAAAGTTTCTTTGGCTTGTTTCAGCAAAGGCAGCATTTGAAGGAGCAGGGTTGGGGTTTTTTGTTTGTTTGTTTGTTTTCCCCTTTCTGTTTTGTTTTGGTTGTGGTGGTTTTTTTTTTTTTCCATCCAACATTTCAGTTAGCAAGCTGTTCCCGTCCTTTTGGCCATGACTTGAGACTTCAGAGAATTTCCACCAGGGTCTGAACAACAGCAGAATTTAAACTTGGTCTCCTTCCCTTGAGCCTTCTAGATAAGTACAGCCAGACTCTGAGTAAGTTTGACTCCTGTCAAAGTCCTTTCTCACAGGCTTTCCCAAAATACACATTGTTTTCCACAAAACTTGACTTTGATCCCTTAATCTACACACTGTCTTTTTTCTCTCTCTCTTCACCAGAACCTCTTTGTGGCAGTAATAAAAAGCCTACATTTCTCTGTCAGGGGTAAGATAAAGCAGCCAGGCTGACAGCCAGGGAGAAGAAAGTCCTCAGTGTTTCAAACACAGGTTATTAAAGGGGTTGGATGTTCATGCCGGGTGTCCAAAGCAGGTTGTTTGGACCTGGTCTCCTCTGCATCTGATCTCAAGGGGAATGCTGCTGCCGTGGGGACAGCTGGCTCTCTTGTGCCTGGAGGCTGTGGCAGGAGTAGGGCAGGCAGGTGACTTTGAGGTGACACTTGAAATGTGAAGGGAGAGTGTGCAGAAAAGCTTTCCTGAAGAAATCCCACGAGGGCTTTTCAGTACTCCTCACCATTGCTGTGTCTGACTGTGTTCAGGTAGCCATTCCCATTCTTCTCTCCTGCACTTGAACTCGTTGGGTAGGATGAATTTTGGCTGAGTGACCTCCCATCAAGAAGGGGCT
Source organism: Picus viridis (assembly GCA_033816785.1). NCBI lineage: Eukaryota > Metazoa > Chordata > Aves > Piciformes > Picidae > Picus > Picus viridis. The sequence continues at coordinate 4,023,425 of CM066606.1, forward strand.
GGGCTTGTCTTTTATTTTTGGACCAGCTAGAGCAAGAAAATAGCTCTGGTACTTTACCTTCAGAAGAGCTGAGACAGCTTAAATTTTACTATACAGTGAGGTTTGTTTTTTCCTTTTCCTCTCAAGTAGGATGGAGGTGCAGGGAAATTGGGCAGGGAGTATGAGCCTTGAATGTAATCTGAGATGGTTTTATTGAAGCTCTCTGGCTCTCCAGCATTACTTTTTCCCTCCAAAGATATGTATGTACTTTTATAAAACATGCACTATATGCCTAGAGTGTTCTGATTTAACAAGAAAATGATAATACAAGCCAACCATGAGCTTTGTGTCAGAGCTGGAGGGCTTGCAGAGCATGAAATTCCCTGTTTGGGTTGGTGGAAGTAGGAGGCAGACCCCAAAGCCTAGTTCAGTGGTATTTTTAAATGGCAAGGATGTTTTGCAATATATCATATTGGAGATACTGATATGAAATCCTTCTGGTAGGTTGGCTGGCAGCCCAGGATGGTGGGGAGCCTGAGATTGGAACAGACAGTTTCCTGGCTAGTCAGGGGCCAAGGATTCCTTCACACAACAGAGTCTGTTGGTGACTCTGCTTGACCAGTCAGCTGCTGCTGCTCTGCATGATCTCGTTCACATCTGATAAAGATGTATTTTGTACCTCTCTTAATCATCCTTTACCTCCTAGAGATTAATCCTGGCCTGCATCAGGAAGAGTGTGGCCAGCAGGAGCAGGGAGGTCATTGTACCCCTGTACACTGCACTGGTTAGGCCACACCTTGAGTACTGTGTCCAGTTGTGGGCCCCTCAGTTTAGGAAGGAGGTTGTCTTGCTGGAGTGTGTCCAGAGGAGGGCAAAAAAGCTGGTGAGGGGTTTGGAACACAAGCCCTATGAGGAGAGGCTGAGGGAGCTGGGGTTGCTTAGCCTGGAGAAGAGGAGACTGAGGGGTGACCTTCTTGCTCTCTACAACTACCTGAAGGGAGGTTGTAGCCAGGCAGAGGTTGGTCTCTTCTCCCAGGCAACCAGCACCAGAACAAGAGGACACAGTCTCAGGCTGCGCCAGGGGATGTTTAGGCTGAATGTTAGGAAGAAGTTCTACACAGAGAGAGTGATTGCCCATTGGAATGGGCTACCTGTGGAGGTGGTGGAGTCACCTTCATTGGAGGTGTTCAGGAGGAGACTTGATGGGGTGCTTGGTGCCATGGGTTAGTTGTTTAGGTGGGTTGGATTGGTTGATGGGTTGGATGTGATGATCTTGAAGGTCTCTTCCAACCTGGTGTATTGTATTGTATTATTGAAGGGGACTGAAGGCACCACATGCTTCACATTGGGGGGGGGGGGGGGGGGGGGATGGAGTAGTGAATTTTCTTGGTTAAGCTTCCAGCAGTGTTCCTTTGTCCCTGTGCTAGATCTGGCAAAACTTTATCTCACTAATCTCATGGCACGTGCTTGAAGTACAAGATAGGTTAGTGTAACTGTCCCCATGCTTTCAGAGGCAGAAACAATGTTGGGAACAATACTTCTGAAACTGGAAGCAGCTTTCTGGGTCATCAGATTCTGTGTTCTCAATATGAGTCAGATTTGCTGCCAGCGGTTCTGAGGAAAACCCTAATAGAATAGAATTAACCAGGTTGGAAGAGACCTTTGAGATCATCAAGTCCAACCTATCACCCAACACCATCTAATCAACTCAACCATGGCACCAAGTGCCTCATCCAGTCTCTTCCTAAACACCTACAGTGATGGCAACTCGACCACCTCCCTGGGAAGCCCTTTCCAAGAACTTCTTCCTAACATCCAACCTAAACCTCCCCTGGTGCAGCTTGAGACTGTGTCCTCCTGTTCTGGTGCTAGTTTCCTGGGAGAAGAGACCAACCCCCACCTGGCTACAACCTCCCTTCAGGGAGTTGTAGAGAGCAAGAAGGTCTCCCCTGAGCCTCCTCTTCTGCAGGCTAAGCAACCCCAGCTCCCTCAGCCTCTCCTTATAGGGCTGTGCTCCAGACCCCTCCCCAGCTTTGTGGTACAGAGTCAAGTTCAAATCTTGCTCAGTCAATCTGGAGCTTTGGTTATCAGTTCATCTGGGAGGAAAATAAGTTATCTGTGACTATTTTTAACTTTACTGGGAAATATTTCATACCTGAGTAACCTTTTGCCATCTCTTGCTAGAAAAATAATTCAGTGATGCAAGAACCAGAAGATAAATCTGACATGTTTGTCATATCTGGAAGGACATGTGAGATGCATAATACAAGATACCTAAGTCACAGCAAACTTTTATGAGAGGTGTTTTGGATTCTAGAATTTTATTCTAGGTATTGTGTTATTCTATAATTACAAAGATGCAGTTTTGCTTCTTCCTTCTAAAGTGAGTGTCAGCATAACAAAGGTGTGTGTCTTAAAATCATAGAATAGAATCATAGAATCAAGCAGGTTGGAAAAGACCTCAGAGATCATCAGGTCCAACCTATTGCCTAATACCAACACCTCCTGACAACTTAACCGTGGCTCCAAGTGCCACATCCAAGCCTTGTTTGAACACCTCCAGGGATGGCGACTCCACCACCTCCCTGGGCAGCACATTCCAAAGGCAAATTACGCCTTCTGGAAAGAACTTCCTCCTCACCTCCAGCTTAAGCAGTTACTTCTTCAGTTAAAAAACAAATCCCCAGTGATGAGGGGTCCACAGAGTGCCTCAGTTACCTCTTCAGGTCCTGAATCAGCTAAATGCCTCAGTTGTCTCTTCAGGTCCTGAATCAGCTTAACAGGAAAGCTGAGAAGAGACATTTCACCAGGGCCTGTAGTGATAGGATGAGGGGTGAGTGGTTTCAAGCTTGAGGAGGGGAGACTCAGGATAGAGATTAGGAAGACATTCTTTCCAGTGAGGGTGGGGAGACACTGAAATAGGTTGTCCAGGGAGGCTGTGGATGTCCCCTCCCTCGATGATACCTGGAGCAGCCTGGGCCGATGGGAGGTGTCCCTGCCCATGGCAGGGGGTTGGAACTAGATGATCTTTAAGGTCCCTTCCAACCCAATCCAACCCACTCTATGAATCTATGACTTCATTTGCTTTTATCCTGTATCCCCATGGAAATGGGGAAGGAACTTTTCACTACCACCTTTTCTTAAGGTAAACCTTTAGCTATAGGAGGATTTGTATTGTTCCATGTGTAGTCCATCCTTACCCCCAAAGGGTCTTGTAGATGAGTGGTCTCTAGAAGAAGTACAAAGCTCAAGTGGTCTTCTTATTCTTCATCTTTCATCTTTTATTCTGTTGTTCTTTTGGTACTGTGTTATTAATCACTAAAGAAGGAAAAAACCTTAACTTATTAGGGTAAGGGAATGGTATACTAGAAGAGGTGTTTACTAAAACTGCTGGCATGGCTCTTGGGAAGAGGATGTTGAAATGCATCATCTTTCACTTACAGCCATCAGGGACCTCAGTGTGGATGTACTTCAAGAGCTGGATCTCTGCACTATCCATGCTTTGAAGTTTGGGTGGGGGAGAGCTGTGGGGGAGAGCCTAATGGCATTGTCCTGGTCAGCCAGTTGGCTGGAATGTATTTGGAGAAGAGATGAAATGCATGTGGGGACTACTGGAATGTGGCAGCACTGAGCTTTTAAGAAGTTTCTTGAGTGTCTGTAGACTATTTTGTGTGCATCCCTAATTAGTGCTCTTTAATTGTCCTTGATTCCATTAGGAATACTTAGGAAGGGAACTCTGATTCCAGGTAAATCGCACAGCACTGAGCCCAAAGGAAACCTTTGGATTCATGGTGCTGTGAATCATCAAGAAGCTACCTGACACTTTAAAATAAATACATTGCCTATTAAAACCAAATGACTTTAAAAAAAAATTAAAACAGTAAATATTGAAAATAAAGTCTGTAAAATATCATTTTAGGCATGATTATGTTTGGGGTTTTTTTAAGGGTTGATCTGCCTGTGTATTTGCTTGCAGGATCAGTGAAGTTTAAGTTGTATATACTGCATGATAAATCAGTTTCTGTGAGTTGTAACTGGCACTTTGGAAGCTGTGGCTGATGATGTCCTATGCATTCTTCATTGGCAGGTTCCAGTTGCACACTGTTTTGGGCCTCCAGGACGTTACAAGAGGAAGTTTTGCACTGTGTGCAGAAAGTCACTTGAGTCACTTGCCTTTCGATGTGAAGGTAACTTAAAAGTCCCTACTGGTGTTGCCACCCTCCTTGAAAGGCCCTACTGGCGTTGCCACCCTCCTTGAAAGGCCCTACTGGTGTTGCCACCCTCCTTGAAAGGCCCTACTGGTGTTGCCACCCTCCTTAAAAGGCCCTACTGGCGTTGCCACCCTCCTTAAAAGGCCCTACTGGTGTTGCCACCCTCCTTGAAAGGCCCTACTGGCGTTGCCACCCTCCTTAAAAGGCCCTACTGGCGTTGCCACCCTCCTTGAAAGGCCCTACTGGCGTTGCCACCCTCCTTAAAAGGCCCTACTGGCGTTGCCACCCTCCTTGAAAGGCCCTACTGGTGTTGCCACCCTCCTTGAAAGGCCCTACTGGCGTTGCCACCCTCCTTAAAAGGCCCTACTGGCGTTGCCACCCTCCTTGAAAGGCCCTACTGGCGTTGCCACCCTCCTTGAAAGGCCCTACTGGCGTTGCCACCCTCCTTGAAAGGCCCTACTGGTGTTGCCACCCTCCTTAAAAGGCCCTACTGGTGTTGCCACCCTCCTTGAAAGGCCCTACTGGTGTTGCCACCCTCCTTAAAAGCCCCTACTGGTGTTGCCATCCTCCTTAAAAGGCCCTACTGGTGTTGCCACCCTCCTTGAAAGGCCCTACTGGTGTTGCCACCCTCCTTGAAAGGCCCTACTGGTGTTGCCACCCTCCTTAAAAGCCCCTACTGGTGTTGCCACCCTCCTTAAAATACAATACAATACACCAGGTTGGAAGAGACCTTCAAGATCATCGCGTCCAACCCATCAACCAATCCAACCCACCCAACAACTAACCCATGGCACCAAGCACCCCATCAAGTCTCCTCCTGAACACCTCCAATGAAGGTGACTCCACCACCTCCACGGGTAGCCGATTCCAACCTCCTTAAAAGCCCCTACTGGTGTTGCCACCCTCCTTAAAAGGCCCTACTGGTGTTGCCATTTTGCCACCCAGATGCAGACTTTGCTTACCTTGAGGGTCTGTGTGACTACACACATGCACACACTCTTAATGCTGAAGAGATTTTTAGGTTGCTTTTCATCCCCTCCACTGGACATGGAAATGTGTACCTCAAACTAAGGAACACTAAATCTAAGTACTAAGGAATACTAAACCTTCAACAAAGCACAAACTCTGTATGCTTCTTCATCTGCTCCTCCAATTTACTTTGAGCAAGCATGTAGTGTAGATGGTGTGCACTGAATCCATGCCCAGGATGTGCAAGGCCTGAGAAGCTGTTATGGCAAAAGACTTGCCCTCTTGAGGTGATTTATTTCTGTTTCCCATGGAAGTTTTCCATGCAGCAAATCCATGTTTCTGAAAGCACTCTCTTTCTGCAGGAGGGTGGAATACAGTTTTTCTCTTTCACTGATCTCAGATATCTGTTGCTTTGTGATGGGGATGAGGTGCCTTCAATGGAAAGATATTTGAAAATATTATTTATCAAAATAGAACTGCCCCAAGTGTGCTGACATGGGTTCTCTGAGAAAACAGTAATTGAAGAAATCACCCAAATGCCAGGATTTTAGGTTGAAATACACGTTGACATGGGTACTTGACTGATGTTGGCATGGAGCAACTCCTCAATTCTTCCTTCTCTCCCCTGTCTTGAGAGGAGGAGGGCCAGGAAAATTATCAGAGAGCTGGAGCACCTCTCCTAGAAGGACAGGCTGAGGGAACTGGGTTGTTCAGCCTGCAGAAGAGAAGGCTCTGTGGAGATCTAATAGAAACCTTCCAGTACCTGAAGGAGGCTACAAGAAGGCTGCAGAGGGACTGTTTACCGATACCTGCAGTGATAGGACGAGGGGCAGTGGTTTGAAACATGAGAAGAGGAGATTTAGGTTGGATGTTAGGAACCAGTTGTTTCCCATGGGCATGGTGGAACACTGGAACAGGTTGCCCAGGGAAGTAGTTGAGGCCTCTTGCCTGGAAGTACTCAAAGCCAGGCTCAACAAGGCTCTGAGCAACCTGATCTAGTGGAGGATGTCCCTGCTGTCTGCACAGGGGTTGAACTAGATGACCTTTAGATGTTCCTTCCAACACAAACCATTCAACTAGTTCTAGCTGATGTTGTGAGGTTGAGTATAATTTAGTGTTTGAGGCCATTAAGAACCAATTCTTTAGGAACTGGACATGCTTTCAAAGTTGCCACTATGCTGAAGACAATGTCTTATTCAGTGGGGTCCTGTTACATCTTTGGTGAAGGCATTTACCCTCAAAGTGGTGCAGTTTTTTTGTTTCTGCCTTATTTTTGTTTCCCCTGGTGAGTTGCATAACAATTCTAAACTGTCTTCTTATGGCTATTGGGAATCTGTCACTTAATAAAGCTACCATGTCAGCTGGGTGATTTGCTGGGATGGTCAGAGAGCTACAGATGTCACAGTCTCTTCTGATGGTCTGCCTTAGTGAGCTTCAGAATGTGTGTAGCATGAAGGAAACATAGGGACATTGAAATACTGTTTTTTCTGGCTATGTCCCCTTAATTCCTGAAAATACCTTTAATTTAATGGTCCATTTTAGATAAAGCCCTTTAAATTTTGCTTTCATATTCTTACTCTGTTAATTCTATTCTATTAGTGTGGTACTCACCACAAAGGAGTATTTGGGGGTGCTGGTGGATGAGAAGCTCAACATGAGCCAGCAGTGAGCACTTGCAGCCCAGAAAGTCAATCACATCCTGGGCTGCAGTAAGAGAAGCATAGCCAGCAGGTCGAGGGAGGTGATTCTCCCCCTCTCCTGTGCTCTGGTGAGACCCCACCTGGAGTACTGCCTCCAGTTCTGGAGTCCCTTGTACAAGAGGGATTTGGAGGTGCTGGAATGTGTTCAGAGAAGGGCCACGAGGATGAGCAGAGGGCTGGAGCTGCTCTGCTATGAGGACAGACTGAGAGAGTTGGGGTTGTTCAGTCTGAGAAGAGAAGGCTCCAAGGAGACCTTCTTGTAGCCTTTCAGCAGCTGAAGGGGGCTACAAGAAAGCTGGAGAAGGACTTTTGAGGGTGTCAGGGAGTGGTAGGACTGGGGGAAAATGGAGCAAAACTAGAAATGGGTAGATTCAGATTGGATGTTAGGAAGAAGTTGTTCCCCTTGAGGGTGGTGAGAGCCTGGCACAGGTTGCCCAGGGAGGTGGTGGAAGCCTCATGCCTGGAGGTGTTTGCAGCCAGGCTGGAGGTGGCTGTGAGCAACCTGCTGCGGTGTGAGGTGTCCCTGCCCATGGTAGGGGGGTTGGAACTGGCTGATCCTTGTGGTCCCTTCCAACCCTGACAATTCTATGATTGGCATTTTCAGATGTAAATTCAGATTCAGATGTTGCATGTTACATTTAGTTATTACAAATGCCCAAGCTTTTTTTTTTTTTTTTTTTTTTTGTTTTGAAGGTCTTGAGTTGATATTTGCATGGATTAAGCAGTGCTCTTATTTTCTGTGGTGTGACTTGTTTGCTGCCCTTTTTTGTTGCGTACCAATGTCTACAACTTGTTCCTCTGACGCTTCCCGCAGCGTGGCTTTGAAAAGGACAGCTGAGGTTCATAAAATGCTCAGGATTCCTCGTTTACTCTTCCAAAATGCTTTCAGCATTTGTTTTAGAGGTCAGCTGTTTCAAGCTCCAGAGCTTTTACAGTATGACAGTATCACAGTATTACTAAGGTTGGAAGAGACCTCGAAGATCATCGAGTCCAACCTGTAACCACAGACCTCACGACTAGACCATGGCACCAAGTGCCACATCCAGTCCCCTCTTGAACGCCTCCAGGGACGGCGACTCCACCACCTCCCCCGGGCAGCCCATTCCAATGGTGAATGACTCTCTTGGTGAAGAACTTTCTCCTCACCTTGAGCCTAAACTTCCCCTGTTGCAGCTTGAGACTGTGTCCCCTTGTTCTGGTGCTGGTTGCTAGGGAGAAGAGGCCAACCCCTTCCTGGCTACAACCACCCTTCAGGTAGTTGTAGAGAGCAATGAGGTCACCCCTGAGCCTCCTCTTCTCCAGGCTAAGCAACCTATTCAATGCCACTGTTTATGTCACCAACATGTTGAAGCATCCATGCTGCCTTAGTCCACATGGTTCACTGCTAATGATTTAGCTTCATAGTACAAGTCTGCTGTTGGTTATGATGCCATCTCCTGGTATTAAAATCTGAAGAACTGTTTGTTGTTTTTTTCCCCCTGGAATCTTTGCCATAATTAAGATGGGGGGTCGGGGAGGGGGAAGGATTAAGGTGAAGCTACTTTTTCTGAGCAAATTATTGGCATGATTAGATGTACTTCTAAAATTAAATAACTTGCTTTAGGATGCTTCATGCCTTACAGTGGAGTTGATTTTCTTGAAAGGAAAGGGGGAATTTTTAGGCAAGTAGAATACAGAATGCAGAATTAACCAGGTTGGAAAAGGCCTTTGAGATCACCAAGTCCAACCTATCACCCAACACCATCTAACCGACTCAACCATGGCATCAAGTGCCTCATACAGTCTCCTCCTAAGCACCTCCAGTGATGGTGACTCCACCACCTCCCTGGGCAGCACATTCCAATGGCCAATCTCTCCTTCTGGGAAGAATTTTTTCCTAACATCCAGCCTAAACCTCCTTGGCACAGCTTGAGACTGTGTCCTCTTGTTCTGGTGCTGGCCGCCTGGGAGAAGAGACCAACCCCCACCTGGCTACAACCTCCCTTCAGGGAGTTGTAGAGAGCAAGAAGGTCTCCCCTGAGCCTCCTCTTCTCCAGGCTAAGCAACCCCAGCTCCCTCAGCCTCTCCTCACAGGGCTGTGCTCCAACCCTCTCCCGGCTTTGTTGCCCTTCTCTGGACATGTTCCAGCAACTCAACATCTTTCCTAAACTGAGAGGTCCAGAATTGGACACAGGACTCAAGGTGTGGCCTAAGAGTGCTGAGTACAGGGCTGAGTACTGAAGGTACTAAGGGCATCTGCTGTCAGAAACGAGCGTGCCCTCTGATGGTATAAGCACATACACTTTAGAGGCAAAAATTACACTATTACTATTTTGGCTGTTACTCATGGCTTCAGATAGCCATCTTTTTTTTTTTTTTTTTGCTGTAGAATTCACTAATAATAGTTCACTGAAAAATAGCCTGGCCTCATGTTGCTCCCTCTTGTCTTTCCAAGAAGGAGGGCTGGAAGAAGTTTGTTGTGCCAGGTTTGTCTGAAATGAAACAATCTGGACAGTTATAATGAATTCACAGAACTCTGATTGCCAGCTGGAGCAGAAAGCTGTCTTTCTGTTACGAGTTGCACAGGTGCTCAGGTGGCCAAGAAGGCAAACAGCATCTTGGGCTGGATCAGCAGTAGTGTGGCCAGCAGGAGCAGGGCAGTGATTGTGTCCTGCGCTGGGCACTGGTGAGGCTGCACCTTGAGTACTGGGTTCAGCTTTGGGCCTTTCACTCCAAAAAGGACATTGAGGCGCTGGAGTGTGTCCAGAGGTGAAGAAAGCTGCTGAAGGGTCTAGAGCACAAGTCTTGTGAGGAGCAGGTGAGGGAACTGGGGTTGTTTAGTCTGAAAAAAATAGGCTCAGGAGAGACCTCGTTGCCCTGTAGAACTCCCCGAAAGGAAGTGAGGTGGAAGTTGGTCTCTTCTCCTTCATATGAGGTGATAGAATGAGAGGAAATGAAATTGTGCCAGGGGAGGTTTAGTTTAGAATCATAGAATCATAGAATCACTCAAGGTTGGAAGGGACCACAAGGATCATCTAGTTCCAACCCCTAGATCATCTAGTTCATTCCATTCCCCTTAGTCCTATCACTACCTGAGATCCTGACAAGTCCCTCCCCAGCCTTCCTGTAGGCCCCCTTCAGATACTGGAAGGCCACAATGAGGTCACCTCGGAGCCTTCTCTTCTCCAGACTGAACAGCCCCAACTCCTTCAAATCTGTCCTCATAGGAGAGGTGCTCCAGCCCTCTGATCATCCTCATGGCCCTTCTCTGGACACGCTCCAGCACGTCCACATCCCTCCTGTAATAGGGGCTCCAGAACTGGACACAGTACTCCAGGTGGGGTCTCACCAGAGCTGAGTAGAGGAGGTTGGAGATGAGGAAATGTTTCCTCACAGAAAGAGTGGCCAGACATTGGCACAGGCTGCCCAGGGAGGTGGTGGAGTCCCCATCCCTGGAGGTGTTCAAGAAATGTGTGGACGTGGCACTTCAGGACATGGTTTAATGGCCATGGTGGTGTTAGGTGGACTGCTGGACTCTGTGGTCTTAGAGGTCTTTTCCAACCAAAGCAATTCTGTGATTCTAAAGAATTATGTTGACTGTGGAAGGGCTACAATTGTAGAAGATAAAACTCCTTTTTCTTTAGGCCCTTTGGTTTGTCTTGCTCTTTCCATACAGAAAATCTCATCTTTCTTATCAGTGGGATAACTGTCTTCAGGGTTTAATTCCCACCCTTCACATGCACATATTTCCTTAGTAATTTTGAGTTGGTGATGGTATTGGGAGCAGTAGATGTGAATTACACCAAGGGGGGAAATATCTGTGTTCTTACAAAGCACAGCAAAAGGCTGTGTCCATTAGTGAGTCTGTGACTCAAAGCCATCAAGCTTGCCTGGTAGCTGAATTGGCACAACTGTACAATATTGCTGTTATGCCATATCTATGAAAATGGAGAGATGAGAGTGGAGGATGTTCAGTGCATTCATTAGTGATTTGGATGAGGGTATAGAGTGTACCCTCAGTAAGTTTGCTGATGATACAAAATTGGGAGGGGTGGCTGATACACCAGAAGGCTGTGCTGCCATCCAGCATGACCTGGACAGGCTGGAGAGTTGGGCAGAGAGTTATCCTTATGAAGCTCAACAAGAACAAGTGTAGGGTACTGCACATAGGGAGGAATAACCACATGTATCAGTACAGGTTAGAGACTGATCTGCTGGAAAGCAGCTCCATGGAGAAGGACCTTGGAGTTCTGGTGGACAACAGGATAACATGAGCCAGCAGTGTGCCCTTGTGGCCAAAAGGCCAGTGGTATCCTGGGCTGCATCAAGAATAGTGGCAAGCAGGTTCAGGGAGGTTCTCCTGTCCTCCTATTGTGCCCTGTCTTGAGGCCTTATCTACTGTACTGGGTCCAGTTCTGGATTCCTCAGTTTAAGAAGGACAGGGAACTGCTTGAAAAGGTTCAGGGAAATGCTGCATAGATGTCACTAGAACATCTCTTAGGAAGAAAGGCTGAGGGACTTGGGACTTTTGAATCTGGAAAAGAGTAGACCTAACACTTAAAATACTTAGAGGATGGTACTAGGAGGATGGGGTCAGGCTTTTATCAGTTGTGACCAAGGATGGAGCAAGACATAAGGGGGATGAACTTGAATGTGAGAAATTCCATTTAAACATGAGGAGGAACTCCTTTAAGGGTGGTGGAGCATTGGACCCAGCTGCCCAGAGAGGTGGTGGAGTCTCCATCTATGGAGTTGTTCAAAACTTGCCTGGATGCCATGCTGTGCAGCCTGCTCTGAGTGCTCTTTCTTTGGCTGGGGGTGGGGTTGGACTAGGTGATCTCCAGAGGTCCCTTCCAACCCCTGTCATTCTGTGAGTCCATGAGGGACCATGTCACACCTCTTGTAAAAGTTCTTAAGCTCACTGAAGACAGACAGCATGGAGAGCTGTATGTGCCCTGGTGAGGTTGCATCTGCAATATTGTGCCCAGTTCTGGGCCCCACAGTTCAGGAATGACCTCAGGCAACTGCCTGAGAGAGTCCAACACAGAGCCACAAAAATGATGAAGGCAGTGGAACATCTTCCTTACGAGGAGAGACTGAGGGAGCTGAGGGCTCTCTAGCTTGGAGAGGAGGAGCCTGAGGGGTGACCTCAGCGATGTTGATAAAGATGTAAAGAATGAGTGCCCAGAGGATGGAGCCAGGCTCTGCTCAGTGATGCCCAATGGCAGCACAAGGGGCACAGGGTGGAAGTTGAGGCACAGGAAGCTCCATGGAAACAGGAGGAAGAATTATTTCACTGTGAGGGTGACAACCCTGGAACAGGCTGCCCATGGGAGTTGTGGAGTCTCCCTCTCTGGAGATATTCAAGACCTGCCTGGATGTGTTCCTCTCTGACCTGGTATAGGTGATCCTGCTTTGGCAGGGGCGGTTGGACTGGCTGAGCTTTCAAGGTCCCTTCCATTCCCCAGCATTCTGTGAGAGCTTGTTGGATGTCTTAGTAAGCCCTACAGAAAGAACATTTGATTTGGTGGTGTTGTCTTCTGTGGGGTTAGACAGTCTGAGTGCTGGTGGCCTCTGCTAGAGCCCAAAGAGTGATTTCAAAATGAGGTGTTATTCTCTGTGTAATTTAATATTGGTTTCAAGATGCTTTCAGATAGTGTGGAACAGAGTATGTGAAGTTTCCATCTTACAGTCTTCAGGTTACAGTCTTTGGTTTGTTTGGTTTGGGGTTTTTTTTCTGGTGTGCCTGGAGCAATAACCTGTTTGAGGACAGCAGAGGAAAAATCTGAAGAATTTGACACTTGCCTCTGGTTTTTTTCCTCCCTTTTCTTCATTTACTCCATGAAAAATCAGAGGCATTCCCAGAGTGTTTGTATATACAAATCTTTAAAAAGCAGCTAAAGGAGAATTTTTTTTTTTTCTCAATTATTAATCTCTGTCTGTGAGGTCCAGAGAGAACTTTTCTAACTCCTAATGAAGCTAGATTTTGGGATATTTTAGGGGTTTTTTTGGTTGGTTGGTTTGCTGTGGGGTTGGTTTTTTTTGGTTGTTGGTTTGGTGGTTTTCAGTTTGAGGGTTTTTTTGTGTGTGTGGTTTGGTTTGGGTTTGGGGTTTTTTGGGAGGGCTCTTTTTGTTTGTGTTGGTTGGTTTTGTGTGGGTTTTTTTCTTTCATGGCTGATGCAAGGATCAGTGCTGGGCCCCATGCTCTTCAACATCTTTATTGATGATCTGGATGAGGGCATTGAGTCCATCATCAGTAAATTTGCAGATGACACCAAGCTGGGGGCAGGAGTTGATCTGCTGGAGGGCAGAGAGGCTTTGCAGAGGGACCTCGACAGGCTGGACAGATGGGCAGAGTCCAGGGGCAGGAGATTGAACACATCCAAGTGCCGGGTTCTGCACATTGGCCACAACAACCCCAGGCAGTGCTACAGGCTGGGGTCAGAGTGGCTGGAGAGTGGACAGGCAGAGAGGGACCTGGGGGTACTGGTTGATTGTAGGCTGAACATGAGCCTGCAGTGTGCCCAGGCAGCCAGGAGGGCCAACCGCATCCTGGCCTGCATCAGGAAGAGTGTGGCCAGCAGGAGCAGGGAGGTCATTGTGCCCCTGTACTCTGCTTTGGTTAGGCCACCCCTTGAGTCCTGTGTCCAGTTCTGGGCTCCTCAGTTTAAGAAGGACATTGAGACTCTTGAATGTGTCCAGAGAAGGGCAGCAAGGCTGAGGAGAGGCCTTGAGCACAGCCCTGTGAGGAGAGGCTGAGGGAGCTGGGGTTGTTTAGCCTGCAGAAGAGGAGGCTCAGGGGAGACCTTCTTGCTCTCTACAACTACCTAAAGGGAGGTTGTAGCCAGGTGGGGGCTGGTCTCTTCTCCCAGGCAACCAGCACCAGAACAAGAGGATACAGTCTCAAGCTGTGCCAGGGGAAGTTTAGGCTGGAGGTGAGGAGAAAGTTCTTCCCAGAGAGAGATGTTCGCCATTGGAATGTGCTGCCCAGGGAGGTGGTGGAGTCACCATCCCTGGAGGTGTTCAAGAGGGGATTGGACGTGGCACCTGGTGCCATGGTCATCATGAGGTCTGTGGAGACAGGTTGGACTTGATGATCTTTGAGGTCTCTTCCAACCTTGGTTATTCTATTCTATTCTATTCTATTCTATTCTATTCTATTCTATTCTATTCTATTCTATCCTCTGCAGCGTGGCATGTCAGCTTAAGTTTTATCTCATAGATTCTCTCTTTTTCTTTCACATCTCATACTTAGGTTTTCAAATAATGAAGGTACTTTATCCAAAACAAGCTTGTTTAAAGTTTTCTAGGTTTCATTAAAGCTTCTTCCAGCTGCAGCAGATAAAAGATGCTTTGGAAGATAATCACAGAATCATAGACTGGTTTGTGTTGGAAGAATCTTTAAAGGCCATCCAGTCCGGCCCCCACTGCAGGCAGCAAGGACCTCTGCAACCAGAGGAGGTTGCTCAGAGCCCCAAACAACCTATCATAGTATCAGTCAGGGTTGGAAGGGACCACAAGGATCATCTAGTTCCAACCCCCTGACATGGGCAGGGACACTCCACACTAGATCAGGCTGCCCAGAGCCTCATCCAGCCTGGGCTTAAACACCTCCAGGGATGGGGCCTCAACCACCTCCCTGGACAACCCATTCCAGGGCTTCACCACTCTCATGGGGAAGAACTTCTTTCTCACATCTAGCCTGAATCTCCCCACCTCCAGCTTGATTCCATTCCCCCTAGTCCTATCACTACCTGAGATCCTGAGAAGTACCTCCCCAGCCTTCTTGTAGCCCCCTTCAGATACTGGAAGGCCACAATGAGGTCACCTTGGAGCCTTCTCTTCTCCAGACTGAACAGCCCCAACTCCTTCAGTCTGTCCTCACAGGAGAGGTGCTCCAGCCCTCTGAGCGTCCTCGTGGCCCTTCTCTGGAAACGCTCCAGCACCTCCAGATCCCTCCTGTAATAGGGAACTGGAGGCAGTACTCCAGGTGGGGTCTCACCAGAGCTGAGTAGAGGGGGAGAATCACCTCCCTTGACCTGCTGGCCACACTTCTCTTGCTGCAGCCCAGGATCTGATTGGCTTGGGCTGCATCAGGAGAACCTCACCTGGAATGTTAGGATTTCTTAAGAAACTGCCCTGAAAAAGTGATTATTTTCCTTTCCCTGACAACAAAATGGTGATCTACCATATGCAAACACAGCTTGGACAAATTTTCTCTGAGGTCAACATTCCAGTTTATTCTGGTCAGGTTTAAAATTGAATCAGTTGAGTGTCATAGAATCACAGAATGCTTTGGGTTGGAAGGGACCTTTAAGGTCATCTCATCCAAACCCCATCTGGGAATAAAAAGGATTTATTTCCTGTGTAAAACACACTTTCTGGCTGTTGCAGTCTCCCTGGGAATGACATCCTGCAGTCGTTGTGCATGTTCTGACATCAGCTTGTGTCGCTGCAAGCACAAGCAAGTCCATGCTGGTGCAGGCATGCCACATGCATTGGTGACCAACCCCTCCTTGGCCCCGTCTCCTGTGGGACTGTGAGGCAGGGCAGGAAGGACGTGCAGGAATGACTTGCTGCAGCTTTCATGGCAGTGACCCCTGCTTTGCTGGGGCTGGGGACCTGCACACGCCTCATCTCTTGTTTCCTCGCGCTTCTGACAGCTCCAGGGATGGAGAGAGAGAGGGAGCTATTTCTGCTCTTTTGAAGCCACTCACGAACTGCCTGCCTGCTCTGCAGTAGGGTTTGTAAAGGGAGTGGAGCATTGCTTCAGGAAGAGCATTACTTTTGCACTCAAGACTTGGTATTTGGATGCAGAACTTTAAGTGCTTCTAACATTCAGGGTGGGTTTTTTGGGGGTTGATTTAATCAAGGCAGGCTGCAGGCAGGATTATACTGGAGTAGGCAGTGGTTCCCATGAAACTGCAAGACAAAGCTGTAGCAAGCCAAGCAGTTGTTACAAATTTAACTTGCTTTGTTGGAGGAAATATGACAAGTGGCTGTGAACAAAATTAGCTCAGCCTTTCCTTGTACTTTCTGCATCAGTTGAACACAAAAGGAAACAGAGCAGCACGCAGGACAGTGCTGATAAACTTCTTTTACTGACTGTCTTCGCCGAACAAAAAAGAGCTTGAGGGAATGTATGGTGTGAAAAAGTGGTGGAGGAGGAGAGCTAGAGGGAGAGAGGGAGGGTGAAAGGAGCTGCAAAAACACCAGGGTTTCCAGCTTAAAGAAGTTTTCTTGTTTTCATGCTTTTAGTTTGTGAGCTACATGTGCACACAGACTGTATCCTGTTTGCTTGCAGTGACTGCCGGCAGTGTCACCAGGATGGGCACCAGGACCACGTAAGTGCAGATGTCTTTGCAGCAGAAAGCAGTTGTGAATTTTCACTGTGAAAACATGGGCTAGAGGAGAGGGAGGAGTCTTGGCCTTTTCTTTTGCCTGCTGCCAATTATCAAAGCATTCTTTCTTGCTTATTGGCAGGCAAAGGAAATGTGTAGCTTCAGAATGTGTCACAGATAGCGAGATGAGTTTGAGTTTCAAAATGTTCATGATGCTTATTGAAGCTATGCTGAAAAGTCTGTGCAGTGAATACAAGGTCCTAATCTGGTGAAAAATAAAATAATCAAGCATCTTACCTAAAATCTTACACTGCAGAGGCTGGCATGGACCTTTTTCTATATGTTGAGTTGTTAGCTGCATCCCTGAAGCCTTATCATGTTCCTAAGACTTCCTGCAGTCTGTCTGAAGCAAGACTGCCTAGCTTCTCACTGTAAACCACGTGCATAAGACTGACCATTCAGAATCTTTTTACTGAAAAAGAATATGTTTTTTGGTGGACTGTGAGGAAAAAGCACCCATGTGATAATTTTTTTCGTAGTTTGGGTGAAATGTAAGATCCTTCCAGTTTGTATTTATAATGAGAAAATACTTAATGTGTTGCCGTTTCCTCAGAACAGTTTGAATTGCTGATTTTGGGGTTAAGCTGAAGATGCTTCTGTTCCCCCAGGATACTTACCATCACCACTGGAGGGAGGGAAACCTTTCTTCAAGTGCTCGTTGTGAAGTCTGCAAAAAAACCTGTGGCTCTTCTGAGGTGCTCTCTGGCATGAGATGTGAATGGTGTGGCATCCTGGTATGTTGTGCTCTTGCCTATATTGGCACCTGTATTGCCTGTATCTGTGTGTACACCTGGGTCTATATCTACATAGTCTTATTTAAATGCTTTATATCTGTATGCTTTATTTGAACAGTCCATAAGTGTATTTTGTACACACTGAATTTATACACCTACTTGCATTTCTGAATTAGGTGGAGAATCTGACTTCTACATCCTGCCCATTAGTCACTAAAATAAGCAGCTCTCAAAAAAAAAAAATCACAGTTAAACTTCACATAAACCCAAGGGAATTAAATTTTATCAGGGACTGATTATTATATTATTTATATTATATATTATTTATGTTATTTAACAAGGACTGATTATTATAAACTGCTGCCTAGAAGCATGCAGTTACTTTCTCCGTGTGAAATCAGGATTTGTTTCAAATTACATGAGTTCTACAAGGTCAGAGACTTACCACCCTGATACTCACTCCTCCTTCAGTGTTGAATGATTCATAACCTGGTTTCTGTGTTTTTAAGCTGCCAGTGTGTTTCTGTGTTTTTCTGTTCACATGAGGCAGGTTTAATTCCTGTGCCAAATGATGGTACCTTTCAGTAGTCCTCATGAAATCTTTTCACAGACTGAGACACAGTCTGCTGTGTAGATAATAAATTGCTCCACCCACTTAATGCTACCTCTTACTGAAACAAGGTAAAAGTGCAAAGTAGCACCAGGTGGGATGGGAAATGAATTTGTCACTTAGTACAAGATGAGGTACTGTGTGTGATAATGATGTAGAGTTAAATTCTGAGGTTACTCAGAATCTCAGGTGTGATTTGAATAATTTAGCTCTTTCTCAGAGTGTTATGGGGGTTTTGTTTTTAATCTGATTGATAATTTATGAGGTGAGTGGGGGCTGTCTTTGAGAACAGTGACAACTGTAGCAGGCTGTATGGCCACACGTACAGTGGTATGTGTGTTCATCAGTGGCAGATCATCTCACACAAGTGTGCAGGCAGAAGGTTAGCCAGTTGTGTTTGGGAGTCAAGCTCCAAAAAGTGTTATCTCTGAGTGTTATCTGAGAGTGAGTGCAGCTGTATAAGAGAGTATTGCTGTTTTTCAGGCTATTTGGTTTAACCTTCCTGCCTTTCCCACCTCTCCAGTAAGTAGCTGTATAGGATGGAAGAACCAGGCTTTGAGAACAAAACTTCAGATTTCTCTGCATAACTCAGTGGCATCCTTGCCTGTATCAGCAATAGTGTGGCCAGGGAAGTGGTTGTCCCTCTCTGCACTGGGCACCAGTGAGGCCACACCTTGAGTGTTGGGTCCAGTTTTCAGCCACTTGCTCCAAGAGGATGTTGGAGTTGCTGGAGTGTGTCCAGAGGTCCAGTTTTCAGCCACTTGCTCCAAGAAGGACGTTGGAGTGTGCTGGAGTGTGTCCAGAGAAGGGCAATGAAGCTGGTGAAGGGACTAGAGCACAGGTCTTGTGAGGAGCAGGTGAGGGAACTGGGATCATTTGGTCTGGAGAAGAGGAGGCTCAGGGGAGACCTTCTGGCTTTATAAAGCTCCCTGAATTATTGGAGCCAGGTGAGGGTTGGTCTCTTCTCCCAGGCAATAGGACAAGAGGAAACGGCCTCAAGTTGCACACTAAGGGAGGTTTGGGTTGGGCATTGGAAGAAACTTCTTCACTGGAAAGGTTCTCAAACACTGGAACAGACTCCCCAAGGAGGTAACTGAATCCCCATCCCTGGAGGTGTTTAGAAGATTAAGAGATGTGGTGCAGAGGGACATGGTTTAACACCAGGCTTGGTAGAGTTAGAGAACAGTTTGGAAAGATGCTGTGATTCTACGCTTCTCCCAAGCAACCAGTGGCAGGACGAGAGGAAATGGGCTGAAGTTGTGGCAGGGGAGGTTTAGGTTGGATATTAGGAACAATTTCTTTGCTGATAAAGAGTGGAACAGGCTGTTCAGGGAGGTGGTGGAGTCACCATCCCTAGAGGTGTTCAAGAAAGCTGTAGATGTAGTTTAGTGGTCATGGTTGTTGGATTATGGTTGGACTTGATGATCTCGAAGGTGTTTTCCAACCTTAACCACTCTGTGATTCTCTACCTGCACGAAACATTCAGCTTTCAAGAGAGCAGATTTATGGTACTTGGAGTTTTCTTCACGTCTGAAGGCTTGTCATTATTGGTTATATAAAAAACACAAATGGATTTCATGGAAGTGATCAGCCAAAAGGGTCTGTCCACCTTCTAGCCTGAGTTTCGTAGTTCCAGAGTGTGCTTCAGTACAAGCAAACCTGCTTTCTTTGAGTCTCACCGAGTTCTAAACTGATGCTTCTGTTTTTAGGCTCATGCTGCTTGCTACATAATTGTCCCACCAGAATGTACTTTTGGAAGACTAAGGAACATGATCCTTCCTCCGAGCTGTGTCCAGTTGTTCTCTCGCAACTTCAGCAAGCTGCATTGTTTCAGAATATCAGAGAATTTGCAAACAGAAACAGGTAAAAAATAGCCCTCAGCTTTCCAGAGTCATGTGTTCAGGAGGCAACCTGCTGGAGGGCAGCCCTGTGGAGAAAGACCTGGGAGCCCTGGTGGATAACAAGTTCTCCATGGGTCAGCAATGTGCCCTTGTGGCCAAGAAGGCCAATGGGATCCTGGGGTGCATTAAGAGGAGTGTGTCCAGCAGATCCAGGGAGGTTCTCCTCCCCTCTATTCTGCCCTGCTGAGGCCACAACTGGAATACTGCATCCAGTTCTGGGCTCCCCAGTTCAGGAGGGACAGGGATCTGCTGGAGAGAGTCCAAGGAAGGGCTACAAGGATGATGAAGGGACTGCAGCACTGCCCTGTGAGAAGAGGATGAGGGACCTGAGGCGGTTTAGTCTGGAGGAGAGAAGACTGAGGAGGCATTTAATAAATATCTATCAATATCTGAGGGAGGGGACAGGCTCTGCTCATTTGCACCCTGGGAGAGGACAAGGGGCAACAGACAATAAACTCCAGCACAGGAGGCTCCACCTCAACATGAGGAGGAACCTCTTCACTGTGAGGGTCACAGAGCACTGGAACAGGCTGCCCAGGGAGGTTGTGGAGTCTCCTTCTCTAGAGGCTTTTAAGCCCCATCTGGATTCATTTCTGTGCCACCTGTACTGGATTCTGTGGTCCTGCTCTGGCAGGAGGGGTTGGACTGGATGATCTTTGGAGGTCCCCTTGCAACCCCTAACATCCTGTGAGCCCGTGAATGCAGCTAACTGTCGAGCACATTTAACCTGATGGTGTAATCCACTGAGGCATCATGATTGCTAATTTTTGCTGGCTTCTGTGGCAACAATATGAATTGTTGAACAAAAGAGATTTTTATTTTTATTTGATTACTGTTATTTTTAAGTGCAGGCTTGGTGCAAAATACTGGAACTGGCCCAGCTGTGTTTGAAAACTGTTCTTTAAGCAGTAAGCATGCAGAATGTGAAATCCCCAAATTTGCTTAGCAGATTAGTGTTATCTTTGCTACAGAACCTTGCTGATAGACATGCTGGCTTCTTTTATTTGGCATATCATGTACACAGATATTTTTTGTTTGCCTTTTTGGTTAAGCATCTGTCCTTCTGAGATTTCTGTACTGAAAGGAAATGATGTGTTTTGGAGGGTAGTGTTCTGCTGCCATCTAGAGTGTATGTTTGTTTAGCTCTTTGGGATCAGGAGAATAGTTTAAGCTGCTGAAGCATTTTTCTAGTTTAGAATTTTGATTATTGTGTTCTTGTAAAGCCTTTTTCCTCTGGTCCTTGAATGTATTAGGAAAGCAAATAAAAGGGTAGGATCAATGTAGGTTGTAGAAGTACTGTGTCCAGCTCTGGAGCCCTCCACACAGGAAGAACATGGGCCTGGTAGAGCAGGTCCAGAGGAGGTCCACAAAGATGATCAGGGTGGCTGGAGCCCCTCTGCTATGAGGGCAGGCTGAGGGAGCTGGGGTTGTTTATTCTGGAGAAGGGAAGGCTCCAGGGACCTTCCAGTACCAGAAGGGGGCTACAAGAAGGCTGCAGAGGGACTGTCTACAAAGGCCTGCAGTGACATGATGAGGCACAATGGCTCCAAAGTAGAGAGGAGCAGATTTAGATTGGATGTTAGGAACAAGCTCGTTACCATGGGGGTGGTGGAACGCTGGCACAGGCTGCCCAGGGAGGTGGTTGAGGCTCCATCCATGGAGGTATTCAAGGTCAGTCTCAACAAGGCTCTGAGCAGCCTGACCCTGACTGCAGGGGTGTTGGACTAGTTGACCTTTGGAAGTCCCTTCAAACCCAAACCATTCTGGGACTCTATGAAGTTAATTATTTGCAAGAGCACTTTTATCTACCTGAACCTTCAGCACTGGTTTGGTTTTGGTGAGGGCAGCAGGTCACTGCACATTCTCATGTGCAGAAGCTACAGCGTGAGTCCTGCTGCTGCATAACCTACATGACCAGAAGTCTAACTTAATTATGTTGAGGTGACCTGTAAAAGTGTGGGCATAGAGTGGAGGCTTTTTGTTGCTTTGGTTGGTGTGTTTTTATCAGTGAGTTATTCTCCTCTTTAATCAGTTTGGTAGGAGAAGGGGAAATAACAGCACAGACTTGAACATCAAGGAGTATTTCATGTTCCCAGCATAAGGAGAACCAAAAATACATCTGGATGAGCTTTGGTTTGCTGGAAGACTCATTATACACTTTGGTTCAGGTCTGTGATTCTCCCCCTCTACTCCTCTCTGGTGAGACCCCACCTGGAGTACTGTGTCCAGTTCTGGAGCCTCTATTCCAGGAAGGATCTGGAGGTGCTGGAGCATGTCCAGAGAAGGGCTGGAGCTGCTCTGCTATGAGAACAGACTGAGGGAGTTGAGGCTGTTCAGCTTGGAGAAGAGAAGGCTCCCAGGGGACCTTCTTGTGGCCTTCCAGTATCTGAAGGGGGCTACAAGAAAGCTGGGGAGGTTCTATTTAGGGTGTCAGGGAGTGATAGGACTGTGGGGAATAGATCCCAGCCAGAGGAGGGGAGGTTTAGATTATACATTAGGAAGAAGTTGTTCCCCAGGAGGGTGGTGAGAGCCTGGCACAGGTTGCCCAGGGAGGTGGTGGAAGCCTCATGCCTGGAGGTTTTTGCAGCCAGGCTGGATGTGGCTGTGAGCAACCTGCTGTAGTGTGAGGTGTCCCTGCCCATGGCAGGGGGTTTGGAACTGGCTGAGCCTTGAGGTCCCTTCCAACCCTGACAGTTCTGTGATTGCATAAAATAAATTTTAAAAAAAAAAAAAAAGAAATAAATAATACTCACCAGATTTGGACAGCCAGAATGTCACTTTATGCACATGCCCAGATAAACCAGAGCAACACCCTGAAAAAGCTCTTCTCTAACACCACATCTGTGTTCTGCCTGTCTGTGAGAGCTTCTGCTTCTTGGGTGTGGTGGGCAGGGTGGAAGGATCAGGAGCTGAGCTGTGGGAACACTTCCCTTTCCTCCTGCTGTTGATCTCAGTCATACTTCTGAGCTTGATGGTTGCCCCCAGCTCTTGACATCTTCCTTTTCTCATGGTCAGTGGGCCATGGTTGTGGCACAGCCAAAGGCTGAGGCATGCAGAAGAGCATTAACATGTGGTCTGCTTGCACATAAGGTGCGTTGTTCTGCTCTTCCTTACTGGTGTGTGCCACTTGTTTCAGCACCTGGTGTTCAGCTACAAGTCTGGTGGCTCCCCACGTGGCTCCTTGTTACACTGTTCACATCCTGCTGAGCCTTGCTTTAAGACCCCTTGCTGGAGTTTTGCTGCTCTGGGTCATCTGCTGGAGATCAGCTGTCTGCAGGTCCCTGCCAGCACTATGCAGGGCTTTCCCTCTGCCCAGATCCTTCCTTCAGAATGGAGCTGGAAACTGCCTTGAACTGATTTTCATCCTGCATCAAGGGAGCTTGGTGCTCTGGCCCAGTAGTCCTCCTTATAGTCCATGCTCAGAGGAGAGATCTCGCTGGTGGGTTGACATTTCCTCCCCCCAACATTAACTTTACCAGCCCAGTGGGAAGCAAATGGAAGCTGTGAAGCAAAACTACAATCTACAATGGAATGCAATGAGTATGTACAAATATACAAGATTTACAGGATTTACAGACATTTACAAGTAACAAAGAGCACAAGGACCCCCTGGTCAAAGACCAGGGGAGGCTATTAGTTTCTGTACAAAAGAAGGGACAAGAGGAAGGAGCAGAGAAGTTAATACCAAAACAATGCAGCCAAGGTCAAGCAGAAGCAAGTTAGAAGTGAGGAGAGGAGGGGAGAGGGGAGAGAAGGGGGAAGGGGAGAGGAGAGAGAAGGGGGAGGGGAGGGGAGAGAGAGGAGGAGAGGGGAGAGAGAGGGGGGAAGGGGAGAAGGGAGATAAGGGGGAAGGGGAGAGGGGAGATAAGGGGGAGGGGAGAGAAGGGGGAAGGGGAGAGAAGGGGGAGGGGAGGGGAGAGAAGGGGGAGGGGAGGGGAGAAGGGGGAGGGGAGGGGAGAGAAGGGGGAGGGGAGGGAGAGAAGGGGGGAGGGGAGAGAAGGGGGAGGGGAGGGGAGAGAGAGGAGGGGAGGGGAGAGAGAGGAGGGGAGGGGAGAGAGGGGAGGGGAGAGAGAGGAGGGGAGGGGAGAGAGGGGAGGGGAGAGAGAGGAGGGGAGGGGAGAGAGGGGAGGGGAGAGAGGGGGGGGGGAGGGGAGGGAGGGAGGGGAGAGGGAGGGGAGGGGAGGGGGGGGGGGGAGGGGAGGGGAGAGAGGGGAGGGGAGAGAGGGGAGGGGAGAGAGGGAGGGGAGAGGAGGGGGAGGGGGAAGGGGAGAGGAGGGGAGGGGGAGGGAGGGGGAGGGAGGGGAGGGGGAGAGGAGGGGAGGGAGGGGGAGGGGGAGGGGGGAGGGAGGGGGAGGGAGGGGGGGAGGGAGGGGAGGGGGAGGGGAGAGGAGGGGAGGGGGAGGGGAGGGGAGAGAGAGGAGGGGAGGGGGAGGGGAGGGGAGAGAGGGGAGGGAGAGAGGAGGGGAGGGGGAAGGGGAGAGGGGGGGGAGGGGGAGGGAGAGTGGGGAGGGGAGGGAGAGGAGGGGAGGGGGAGGGGAGAGAGGGGAGGGGAGGGGGAGGGGGGGGGGGAGGGGAGAGAGGGGAGGGGAGAGAGGGGAGGGGAGAGGAGGGGAGGGAGGGGAGAGGGGGAGGGGAGAGGAGAGAATGGGAGGGGAGGGGGAGGGGAGGGGGGAGGGGAGGGGAGAGAGGGGAGGGGAGAGGAGGGGAGGGAGGGGGAGGGGGAGGGGAGAGGAGAGAATGGGAGGGGGGAGAGGGGGAGAGAAGGGGGAGAGGGGAGGGGAGGAGAGAGGGAGGGGAGGAGCGAAGGGGGAGAGGGGAGCGAAGGGGGAGAGGGGAGCGAAGGGGGGAGAGGGGAGAGAAGGGGAGAGGGGGGAGAAGGGGAAGAGGGGAGAGAAGGGGGAGAAGGGGAAAGAAGGGGAGAGAAAGGGAGAGGGGAGAGGAGGGGAGAGGAGAATTATTTTGGGAGCAAGATCTTACATTAGGTATGTCTCCAATGGGATTGTTTAGAGTTACCTTCATTTTCCTTTTCACACCCAGTGGTGATTTATTTACATTTGACTACTTCTCTGCTCAAGATCTGTGAAAAAAATGTTAAAGACACAGCCTGAAACGACCACACTTTCAAACCTCCCTAGATCCTGGCACGTGCTAAAAGTCACCAAGATACCTCAGGGGTCCAGCAGACCCCTGATGCTCTTCAGGGCATGTTTTAAGCTCTTGACTACGTTGCTTCTTGGGACAGCTGCCCTGGCTGTCCCTGGTGCTTCTCCAGGGGAAGATGAAGGTGCAGGATGGCAGGTCTCATTAAAGGTTGCCCACACTGGAGGATAATCAGCACTTCTGTGGGACACAGCAAGCATGCTCATTCGGATGTGCTCATGAGCATGCATGAAGGGTGCTCTTCTGTTGCCGCAGCTGATGAGAGACATTGCTCAGAAGAGCACAAGAAGACCGCTGTGAGGTAGCAAAGAAGCATTGACTATCACCTGGATGAGTTAACTGCTGGAGGCACAGCTCTCCCCAAGCTGAAGATTGGAAACTGCCAGATGACTTGTTGAGACTCTTGAACATGTCCAGAGAAGGGCAACGAGGCTGAGGAGAGGCCTTGAGCACAGCCCTGTGAGGAGAGGCTGAGGGAGCTGGGGTTGTTTAGCCTGCAGAAGAGGAGGCTCAGGAGAGACCTTATTGCTGTCTACAACTCCCTGAAGGGAGGTTGTAGCCAGGAGGGGGTTGGTCTCTTCTCCCAGGCAGCCAGCACCAGAGCAAGAGGACACAGTCTCAAGCTGTGCCAGGGGAGGTTTCGGCTGGAGGTTAGGAAGAAATTCTTCCCAGAAAGAGTAACTGGCCATTGGAATGTGCTGCCCAGAGAGGTGGTGGAGTCACTATCCCTGGAGGTGTTAAAAAAAGGATTGGATGTGGCACTTGGAGACATGGTTTAGTTAGTCCTGAGGTGTTGGGTGACAGGTTGGACTTGATGATCTCTGAGGTCTTTTCCAGCCTTATTGATTCTATGAATGAGTGCATCATCATTGTTGACCTGTTGGGGAGCATCTGTCCAGATTAGCTTTTGCCACTTACTAAATGCTAACCTTTGTAGACAGCATCCAAGGCACATCTCTCTGATGAAAGTGGCAGTTCAAAACTCTTTGTGTTTCCAGGAGAAGCCCTGGCAGAGCAGTTCTCTTCACTTCCTCTGAGTGACTCGTCTTTTAGTGTGTTCAGAAATAGTCACTGCACTTCACTGGAATGGTTTCAGGATGCTATTAGTATAGATTTCCTGATTACTCAGGCAAGGGAGAAAGAGTAATAAAAGGAAAATGTCAGCTTCTTCCCATCTAAACTTAGAAAAAGGAGAGAGTTGGGAGCAGTCAGGAATTCTTTCATTTCTTATTGTTGTATCTACTGCTCTTTTTTTCTCTTTCTTTTTTTTTAGTCTGATTTTGTCTGAAGGGAAATTCAAGAAGGCATTCAGCTTCCACTTACTTCGGGGTGTTTCAAGACCTAATTGCCTGGGTTTCTTTCCAATCTGAAGGCTTGTTTGTCAGCTGTAATGGGGAAAGCATTTCAGCTTTTCTTCTTTGTTTGAAAAACCCCAACCCAGAAACATTATTGTTGGTCTTTCTTGAAGGAAGTCAGTCGTTACCCAGACACTCAGTAGAACACCTTTTGACATGCTGTGACCCTGCTTCTTGGAAGGTTTTCCTGCCTTGGGATGCTGACTTCTCTAGTACCTGACTTCACTGATTTTCTGTCTCTTGGTTTGTCCTTCAGTTTACTACTTTCTTCCTCATCTGCAAGGCATGGACTTTGCAAAGGTGTTGCCTGGCTTTTATCGTTCAGGAGCTTTGCCTTGCCTCCCAGTCAAGGCTGAGTGGGAGTTTGAGTGGGTTGGGAGTGTGATTATGTGATGAATAGGATAGGATAGGATAGGATAGGATAGGATAGGATAGGATAGGATAGGATAGGATAGGATAGGATAGGATAGGATAGGATAGGATAGACCAGGTTGGAAGAGACCTTCAAGATCATCACATCCAACCTATCAACTAATCCAACACCACCTAATCAACTAAACCATGGCACCAAGCACCCCATCAAGTCTCCTCCTGAACACCTCCAACGATGGTGACTCCACCACCTCCCTGGGCAGACCATTCCAATGGGCAATCACTCTCTCTGTGTAGAACTTCCTCCTAACATCCTAAACCTCCCCTGGTGCAGCCTGAGACTGTGTCCTCTTGTTCTGGTGCTGGCTGCCTGGGAGAAGAGACCAACCTCTGCTTGTCTACAACCTCCCTTGAGGGAGTTGTAGACAGCAAGAAGGTCCAGGCTAAGGAACCCCAGCTCCCTCAGCCTCTACTCACAGGGCTGTGCTCCAGACCCCTCCCCAGCTTCGTTGCCCTTCTCTGGACACCTTCCAGCAGCTCAACATCTTTCCTAAACTGAGGAGGGGCCCAGAACTGGACACAGGACTCAAGGTTTGGCCTAACCAGTGCAGTGTACAGGGGCAGAATGACCTCCCTGCTCCTGCTGGCCACACTCTTCCTGATACAGACCAGGATGCCATTGGCCCTCTTGGCTGCCTGGGCACACTGCAGGCTCATGTTCAGCCTACTATCAACCAGCACCCCCAAGGTCCTTCTCTGCCTGTCCACTCTCCAGCCACTCTGACCCCAGCCTGTAGCACTGCCTGGGGTTGCTGTGGCCAGTGTGTAGAACCCTGCACTTAGATGTGTTCAATGTCATGCCCTTGGACTCTGCCCATCTGTCCAGCCTGTCAAGGTCCCCCTGCAGAGCCCTTCTACCCTCTAGCAGATCAACTCCTGCCCCCAGCTTGGTGTCATCTGCAAATTTACTGCTGATGGACTCAATGCCCTCATCCAGATCATCAATAAAGATGTTGAAGAGCATGGGGCCCAGCACTGATCTTTGGGGCACACCACTAGTGACTGGCTGCCAGGGCCATGAGGATGACTGATGGCCAGGTTGGATGGAGCAAGGAGGAATCTGGAAGGTGTCCCAGCTTGTGGGACTGGGAGATCTTTAAGGTGCCTCCCAGCCCAGACCATTCCAAGATTCTGTTGCCACCCTTAGGCTAGAAAAAAAATGCCACCTTTGGAATTGCACCAGCCTTCCTGTGTGCATCTGAGTGTCAGGAATGAGAATGCAGTCAGGATGCTAGCTTCACAGAAGCAAATGTGAGTGTTAGTAGCTTTTATTACGATCCTTTCAAAGCGTTTTATGTGTGATTTTATGAGCTGTGTTATTATCTGACACGTCGGGTCCTTGCTTTTAGTGACAGCAATGAGCTGCTGTCAGAGTCCTCTTCTGAAGTGCAGCAATTTATTACTTTTTTTTTTTTTTTTTTGGCCTTTTTGGATGTCAGCAAATTTATTTTTCAGTTATGGAAATCATTTATGTAACAGCCACACTTCTGAAAGCTATTACTGCAGTTCCTGGACTGCTTTGGTGATTTAAAACTTAATGGAAACCGTATAAACTTTGACCACAGGCAATCATCACAGCTTGAGAAAAAGATGAAGTGCAGTGGCAGCAATATTGAAGCTAATAATAGAAGGACTTGAGGTATGGAGTCTTGTAGTTACAGGACAATGCAGGTTTGGGTTTTTTTAATGCTGTGTTTTTAAGATAACAGGGATTGTTATGAAGTAAGCAGAAGAAGAAAATGTGCTGCTTTTTGGTTTTGACTGAATCCTTTTGTGTTGGCCTCTGTGGTGGAAACCATCATTAAATGGCAAACACAGAATCACAGAATCACCAAGGTTGGAAGAGACCTTAAAAATCATCAAGTCCAACCTGTCTCCACAGACCTCATGATGACCATGGCACCAAGTGCCATGTCCAATCCCCTCTTGAACACCTCCAGGGATGGTGACTCCACCACCTCCCTGGGCAGCACATTCCAATGGCGAACATCTCTCTCTGGGAAGAACTTTCTCCTCACCTCCAGCCTAAACTTCCCCTGGCACAGCTTGAGACTGTATCCTCTTGTTCTGGTGCTGGTTGCCTGGGAGAAGAGACCAGCCCCCACCTGGCTACAACCTCCCTTTAGGTAGTTGTAGAGAGCAAGAAGGTCTCCCCTGAGCCTCCTCTTCTGCAGGCTAAGCAACCCCAGCTCCCTCAGCCTCTCCTCACAGGGCTGTGCTCAAGGCCTCTCCTCAGCCTTTTTGCCCTTCTCTGGACACATTCAAGAGTCTCAATGTCCTTCTTAAACTGAGGAGCCCAGAACTGGACACAGGACTCAAGGGGTGGCCTAACCAAAGCAGAGTACAGGGGCAGAATGACTTCCCTGCTCCTGCTGGCAACACCTCTTGTTTTTTCTTGTCTTGTGTTGTTACTCTTTCTCTTGTTCAGTTTAACAAGAATCCTTTCTCAAGATGTTTCTGTTTCCACAGATGAAGATGATGATGTTGATGGGTCGCCACAGGGATCAGCAAAAGATGTCCAAATTTCAGCAGATTCAAGTAAGCAGAATTTCAGTAAGTGGTGGATAATCACCCATTCCAGTCCTTGTTGGTGTAATCCTAACTTGCTTTGACTGATGAAAAAAAACACTAGAGGGGTATTTTGTTGTTTTTTTTTTTCCTAATGCAAGGTATCAATTTGATGTCCAGAATTTTTGGCCCAACACATTTATCCAGGGTCTTACAAATACCTCATCAGTATCTTCCTCTGATAGATTGGCATAAGTGACAATGTCCTCATCACCCTGACAGGGTAATGTCTGCTCTCAGCTCATTAGCTGTAGAAAGAAAGTGTGCTGATAACCCATGGATAAGCAACCAGTTTAAAGGGCAGATAACATGTCTTGTCAAAGCCTTTTGCTTTTAAGACAGCTGTATCCAAATCTTATTGGAAACACCAAGTGAATGTTTTTGTTAGGTTTTTTTGTTTGGTTGGTTTTTTTTGGGGGGGGTTGTTTTGTCTGGGTTTTTTTTGTTTAGTTGGGGATTTTTTTGGAGGGGGTGTGGTTCTTTTGTGGTGTTTCACATTTTGGTTTGTGTTGGTTAGTAGTAGTAGTAGTAATACATAATAATACAATATATACCATATTAATATATATTGTATAATATTAATATAATTAATATTATATATATTATAATATATAATTATATAATTACCTAAATACTACTACTACTAATAATTAATTATTATTAATATTATTTTAAAATATAGTAATATATAATACATTATCATATATTCATATATTATAATATAATATATAGTGGCCTAACCAGTGCAGTGTACAGGGGCAGAATGATCTCCCTGCTCCTGGTGGTCACACTCTTCCTGATACGGGCCAGGATGCCATTGGCCCTCTTGGCTGCCTGGGCACACTGCAGCTCATGTTCAGCCTCCCATCAACCAGCACCCCCAGGTCCCTCTCTGCCTGGCTGCTCTCCAGCCACTCTGCCCCCAGCCTGTAGCACTGCCTGGGGTTGCTGTGGCCAATGTGCAGAACCAGGCACTTGGATGTGTTCAATCTCATGCTGTTGGATTCTGCCCATCTGTCCAGCCTGTCCTCTACCCTCCAGCAGATCAACACCTGCCCCAGCTTGGTGTAGTAGACAGCCAGCTCAAAAGAAGGGGGGAGGGAAAAACAAGACAGGAAAATCTGGGGCAGGATCCAAAGTTCAGTATGTCCTTGTGTTTACACAAAGTGGTCATTTGTGGGCTGGAGAAAGTAGCAGAAAATGGTACATTTCCATGGCTTGTGTGAGGAGTGGTTGTTTGTGTGCTACAGAGAACATGGGGCATGAAAGCAAATTAACTCCTCTTAACACATTTTCACAAAGCAGGAGTCAATGTAGAGGCCAAGAACTTTGCCATGAATTAGAAAGTTCAACAGAATTGCAGAATTAACCAGGTTGGAAAAGACCTTCGAGATCATCAAGTCTGACCTACTATCTAACACCATCCAATCAGCTCAACCATGGCACCAAGTGCCTTGTCTAGTCTCTTGTTAAACACTTCCAGGGACAGTGACTTCAACACCCCCGTGAGCAGCACATTCCAATGACCAATTACTCTTTCTGTAGAGAACTTTTTCTTAACATCCAGCCTAAACCTCCCCTGGTGTAGCTTGAGACTGTGTCCTCTTATTCACTGGGAGAAGAGACCAACCCCCACCTGTCTGCAACCTCCCTTCATGTAGTTGTAGACAGCAATAAGGTCTCCTCTGAGCCTCCTTTTCTCCAGGGAGTGGTTCTAATGTCTCTTTCAAACAAAGCATTCACACACAAAAAAATGGTGAAATGTCTGAAAGCTTCAGTTCAGGGGTTCCAGATCTGATACCACAGTAGAGCATGCAGCATCTTGTACCCTCTGTGGCTGAGCAGGTTGAAAGTCTGTTAGTGGAACACACATGCACACACAGCCACACTCCACCTGCATCTCTTGGTGGACCTCCAGCCCCCACAACCTCTCCAGCAGTCATCCTGGAGCTCTTGGCCCCTCCTGTAGTCATCTCTGCCACATGTCTCAGTCACAGATGCATGCACATGTAGCTCCCAGGCCGCTTAACCATGCAGGTCAGGGAGTCCAGCCAGATGTTTGCTGGTGCTCACACAACAGCTGTCACTCTAGCTGCTGGTACTGTGCACACATGGGTCACAGTGACCTGTGTTCCTGCTTCATTGGCTGCCTTCAGGAACCCATTTGCACGTGTGCATGCAGAGGAGTGGAAACCACACCCACAAAAATAGTTAAAAATAGCCTTTAATGAGAATACAGGACAGAGTGTGCTGGTCAGAGGCAGGGCATGGGCAGGCAGACACACCAAGCAGCAACCTCATTGCAGGTGACCAGCTTCTTTTATCTCCTTATCTCTCTGTTTTCCTGTGCTTGTTCTGTGCCAAACCACTTTGATCTCTCCCCCTGCCTTTGGTTCCTCCCTTACATATCCCCTAAAACCTCTTGTACAATCTCAGAGTGCTCCTCCTATACATCTTACAAAGCCCCCAGGCTCTGGGTGACTTGCTCAGGTGACCCACAGAGCTCCTTCTGGCAGGTGCCACTTCTAGCTCATGGGGCTGATGCATGGCAGAATAAATGATGCTGATGCACACACAATAAATCTTACCAAGAGAGGCTGAAGGAGCTGGGGCTTTTTAGTTTGAAAAAGAGAAGAGGGGAGACCTCATTGCTTTCTACAACTACCTGAAAGGACATTGTAGAGAGGCTGCTGCTGGTCTCTCCTTCCAGGTAATCAGTGATAGAACAAGAGGGAATGGCCTCAAGCTGTGACTGTGTAGGTTTAGACTGGACATTAGGTGAGTCACCAACCCTGGATGTGTTTAAAGGTGGTTTGGATGTGGTGCTTGGGGATATGGTTTAGGGGTGAACCTCGTAGAGTAGGGTTCTGGGTTGGACTTGGTGATCCTGAGGGTCTTTTCCAACCTGAATGTTTCTGTGATTCTGTGTCCTTCAACCAGTCAGGGCAGGGCCATGGCTTCTCTGATGAATTCTCTGGTGAGGTTTATGGAGTTCATCTACCAGCCATTGTGCTTCTGTGCCTCTGTATGTGTGTGGAGTCCTAACCTGTCAAATTAAATGTGGCAGAGGCACAGTTGTAGCATGCTGGACCTCTTACACCCATCTCTAGGTAATACCAGTTGTGTACTATGCTTCAGGAGCCAGTTGCTCATTAGGTTGTGTCTGTTGACATCTTCTAGGAAGCCTCAGGAGTGTCTGCCTGAATTACATTACAGGGTAGTGTAGCTTTTCTTAATTCTAGCTCTCCACATTTTACAGATGAATACTAAAAAGAAACACAAACCATGAAAACAAACCAGAACAAATTGATTAATGCTGCCTTGCAAAGGTCTTCTTTTCAGTAGGAAAGAAGCAGCCAACAGGAAAAGATGCAAAGTCTGTAGATTAACAGTGCAAGAAAATTTGAGTTAGTGGTCTGTATTCCCTTTTGTTCCTCTGCTGTTGTAGTAGGCTTGCTGAGTGTAAGGTTGGAAGATTTAAATCCTTGTTCTGAGGAGCTTAAATATGTTAAGTCAACTGTGAAACTTAGCCTACCCAGATACTGAAGCCAAAAGCATAAAAGGGCCATAAAAACAACTCTACACTTTCTGAGATGATATATTTAACAGACTTACAAGAGCAGGTTTGGAAAAAGAACTGTAAATCCTTGTGCCTGGGAACTTGGGCCAGCTTCTAAGCCACTTGTCTACACAGTGAACAATTAACTTGAGGAGAACTGAATGTTGCAAGGACAGCAGGATAAACATCATGTGGATGGCCTCCTGTGTAGTTAGTTGTATTGCCTGGGGAAAGAGTTGAGCTCCAAAGTCCATTTGCAAACTGAAGTAATTAATTCTTAGTCATTCTGGAAATATCTAACTGATAAAACTGCTCTGTATTGACAGACCTCAGAGAGCTGAGGGTGGAGGACAACTGAAGACACTCCTTCAGAGTGCTTCTCAGGGGTGTGTGCTGTCTGTTCTTTCTGAGATGCAGTGTTGAGCTGGGATTCAACCAGCACAGTTCTGCTGAAGACAGAACTTGCTGCTCTGAGCTGAGATGCAACCACAGATGTAATCTGTCAAGCTTGAGAAGTCAAAACAACCCCATGCAGTGCTACAGGCTGGGGTCAGAGTGGCTGGAGAGCAGCCAGGCAGAGAGGGACCTGGGGGTGCTGGTGGACAGTAGGCTGAACATGAGCCTGCAGTGTGCCCAGGCAGCCAAGAGGGCCAATGGCATCCTGGCCTGCATCAGGAACAGTGTGACCACCAGGAGCAGGGAGGTCATTCTGCCCCTGTACACTGCACTGGTTAGGCCACACCTTGAGTCCTGTGTCCAGTTCTGGGCCCCTCCTCCGTTTAGGAAAGATGTTGACTTGCTGGAATGTGTCCAGAGAAGGGCAACAAAGTTGGTGAGGGATTTGGAGCACAGCCCTGTGAGGAGAGGCTGAGGGAGCTGGGGTTGCTTAGCCTGGAGAAGAGGAGGCTCAGGGGAGACCTTATTGCTGTCTACAACTCCCTGAAGGGTGGTTGTAGCCAGGCAGAGGTTGGTCTCTTCTCCCAGGCAGCCAGCACCAGAACGAGAGGACACAGTCTCAAGCTACACCAGGGAAGGTTTAGGCTGGATGTTAGGAAGAAGTTCTACGCAGAGAGAGTGATTGCCCATTGGAACGTGCTGCCCAGGGAGGTGGTGGAGTCACCTTCATTGGAGGTGTTCAGGAGGAGACTTGATAGAGTGCTTGCTGCCATGGTTTAGTTGATTAGGTGGTGTTGGATGATAGGTTGGACTCTATGATCTCAAAGGTCTTTTCCAACCTGGTCTATTCTATTCTATTCTATTCTATTCTATTCTATTCTATTCTATTCTATTCTATTCTATTCATTCACAAATAAAATAAATAAATATTTCCTATTATTTCATGGAAAGGGAAGAAAAAAGTAGTTTGTTGCATATATGGAACAGACGCATCCCAGGGGAGCTGAGTAACTCCTGAAGTTAAAAGAAAGAAAGAAAAAAAGTAGTTATTAAGAGCTCTGAGTTGTATGCCAGTCTGCAGGGATTTTGGAACATGAAAACACGTTGGATTCTGCCCTAATTGCCTGCCAGGAATCAATAGAAGCTGAAGGCACTTCACTGCTGTATAGTGATGCCTGGGCAGCTTTTATTAATTTTAAAGCTTACTCACCATAGATACAATACAATACAATACAATACAATACAATACAATACAATACACCAGGTTGGAAGAGACCTTCAAGATCATCGCGTCCAACCCATCAAACAATCCAACCCACCCAACAACTAGACCATACAGCCAAGCACCCCATCAAGTCTTCTCCTGAACACCTCCTGTGAAGGTGACTCCACCACCTCCACGGGTAGCCCATTCCAATGGGCAATCACTCTCTCCGTGTAGAACTTCTTCCTAACATCCAGCCTAAACCTGCCCTGGCGCAGCCTGAGACTGTGTCCTCTTGTTCTGGTGCTGGATGCCTGGGAGAAGAGGCCAACCTCTGCCTGGCTACAACCTCCTTCAGGTAGTTGTAGAGAGCAATAAGGTCACCCCTCAGTCTCCTCTTCTCCAGGCTCCTCACCTAGATGGGGGTTGAGGGATGTTGCTTCTCCCTGTCCTCAGTTTCTCTCCTCACAGATGCTTCTGTTCAATGGTACTTCATGAGACAGCCTTGTACAAGTTGAATTGCTGTGCCTGGTGTGATACTGAAAACACTTTTTCCCCCACCAAGGCAGTTTGCCTCACCTGCATTTGAATTTATTTTGCAGCAGAGGATTGTCCTCAACAGTGTCAAATGAAACGAGTGGTTTTACTGCTGGGGGAGGTTGTATATTTCCTCCTCTTGGCTGAGCTGCCTCTAAGTACTGGGAAAAGAAAACTGAGTGTTCTGAAAAAACAGGCATGACTTTTCTTTTGCTTCACTTTCTCCACTGTGTATATATTCCTTTCCTCTCCTTCCCTCAACACTCCTTCATCTGCCTTTTCTGACACTTAATGCTCTCACTAATGCTCTCCTTTCTCACCAGGCTGTGTGTTTGTGTTTGTTCTTCTTTACTGTTTTTAGTAAAGTAGGGTTTTTTTTTTTCCTTTTCCAACCCATCAGTCTCTCTTATTCCCTTTTCTCTTCCCCTTTGGGAAAGGAGGGGGTTTCATACAGAGCATCTGTGACTTGTTCAGTGGCCAATCCAGCCCTAACCCTCAACAGTGCTCTTCCCCAACTTGTCCTTCCCAGCTCCCCTCCTTCCCCAAGCACTTGTATTCCCCAGTGTTGCTGCCCCTTTGGCTTAGTTCCCATTCAGTCTGCTTGTCCCTCTCATTCCCTGAACCTCTTCCCCTGTCATCCTTGATGTCTCCTTACAGTTGTTAAACTGTTGGCTGCTGTAGGTATCTGTCAGGGAAGGAAAGAACATCTTATTAATGACTTCCTGAAAAGGCAAAGAGGTTTTATGGAAGATCTCTTCAAGAAGAAAGATTGAAAAAAAAATACAACCTCTTCCTGTAGTTCAGCAGCATCACTGTCAGAAGGCTGTGGAGAGGTATTTGCAACTGTTATTAGCCAGTGTTAATTTATTCCCTGCTTTAGGGGCCCTTTATAACAAGGCTTATCAGATTGAAAATTGTATTCAGGGAGCTGGAACACAGTCTGCTATGAAGACAGGCTGAAAGTTGAAGTGCAGCCTGGAGAAGAGAAGGCCTTCTAGCAGCCTTCCAGGATTTGAAGGGTGCCTCCAGTAGAGCTGGAGAGAGTGACTTCTGACAAAGGCATGTAGTAATGGGATGAGGGGTAATAGCTTCAAAATGAAAGGAGCTTGCTTGAGATGAGACATTAGAGAGAAAGTCTTCCCCATGTGGATAGTGAGGCACTGGCACAGGTTAACCAGGGAAGTTTTGGAGGCTCCAAGCATGGCAGTGTTGGATGTGGTCTTGAGCAAGCAGCTCTAGTAGGGAGGTCCTGCCCATGGAAGGGGGGTTAAAAGATGATCTTTAATATCCCTTCCAAACCAAACCAAACTGTTCTATGATTCTGTGATTTCCAAAGAAGGTTGTAGAGAAATCTCTCTGAGGAGAGAAATGGGGGCTGCAGTGCTGCCAGCAAACATGCTTTTCACAGTATGTCCTCCACAGAATGTTAGGGCCTGGAAGGGACCGCAAAAGCTCATCCAGTCCATGCCCCCTGCCAGAGCAGGATCACCCAGAGCAGGTCACACAGGTACACATCCAGACAGGTTTTGAATAGCTCCAGAGATGGAGACTCCACAGCCCCCCTGGGCAGCCTGCTCCAGGGTTCTGTCACCCTCACAGGGAAAACATTGTTCCTCATGTTTCCATGAACTTCAATGCCTCAGCTTCCACTACTGCCCCTTGTGCTGTCATTGGGCATCACTGAGCAGAGCCTGGCTCCAGCCTCTTGGCACTCACCCTGCACATCTTTATAAACATGAATAAGGTCACCTCTCAGTCTCCCCCTCCCCAAGCTACAGAGGCCTTAGCTCCCTTTGTCTCTCCTCATACGGAAGATGTTCTACTCCCCTAATAATTTTTGTGGCTCTGCACTGGACTCTTTAAAGCCATTCCCTGAGGTCCTTCTTGAACTGAGGGGCCCAGAACTGGACACAATATTCCAGATGTGGCCTCACCAGGGCAGTGTAGGTTGGCAGGAGAACCTCTCTCAACCTACTGACCACAGCCCTTCCATGGACCACCCCTTCCATGGTCCCTCTGTTGCCAGGCAGTGCTCTGCTCAGGTAGCTGTTCACCTGCCTTGTAGGGGAGGTAAAGTGTTCTTGAACTAGATAGACTCAAGTCATTCAGTTAGTGCTTGCTCATGCCTTTTCTCAAACCTGATGTCATGGAGGAGACTGCAAGCAGGCACAAACTGTTTTCAGGAAGAAGACAAGACAGCATGTGTGAAATTGAGGGGTTTGTCTTCTAAAGATGCTTATGAAAATGCTTAGCCTTCATAAAAAGGATCATTGTACTCTACTAAAACCTCTTAGAGGTGACTAAGCATGTCACATGTTCCTCTGAAACATGATTTAAATGGATTTGGAGCCCTGTAGGTAGAGGGAGAAGCAGGTGAAGCCAGGACAAGTGGTCATATATAGAGCAGATGCTTGGAGAAGTTCTGGAGGAACCAGGAACCACCCTGGAGGAGACGGGTGAAGAGGTGGATACCAGTATGGAAGGGTCGTTCTTAACACAGCTTTTATGCTTCAAGACTACTTTCGAACTAAGGGAATTTGAACTGCTCATGAATACAAGCTCAAAGAAGTGACACACCTGCAAATGGCTCTCCTTGAAGAGGAAGAGTTGGAGGAAGGAAGAATGCCAGGTTCTGAAGGGCTCTCTTCAAGAGCAATAAAAGAAGAAAGAATGCAGAATCCTTGTCTGCCTTATGGTTGCTTTGTGGGCTTTTAAGAGTAAATTCCACCAGTCTGCTTGTTGTGGTCCTCTAGCTTTCTTCTAAGGCAAAAATATGCAGGACCACATCATTTTCCTGTCCCTGCCACAAGCTGCACACCAGTCTTTTCAGAAGCTCTGTCCTGTCTGTGGGGATTTGGAAGCCAAAGGATGGGAGCTTTGGACTCATCAAATGCTGTTTATTCTTTTCCCAGGAAGGCTTGGGTGTCTTAGCCTCCAAAATTAGGTTCCACAGAGTGGTAAATTGTGCCTGGAGTTGTACTTGTTGTAGTTGTTTTCCCCTTGAAAAGCATAAGCATGGAGAGCAGGATTGGGTGTTTGCCCCCCACCCCCTTACCCCATGATTAGAAGACAAGTAATGTGTCTTGCAGGGGAAAGTCCTGATCCTGTGTGGTGTGATCCAACAGGAGAAGATGGACATTCAGCAGTGAAATGTCACTGTAATAAAGCAGGCAGTGACTCCTTTACATACCAATGTTTGTGCTTCTGTGGCATACTAGCAAGATGATTTATATATATATATATATATATATATATATACACACACACACTAAGCAGTGGTGTGTAGATTTCATTTTTATAGCTGGATTCTTTTCTGCCATTTAAAAACTGGAACAGTAGGTAGAAAGAGCTTTGTCTAACTTCAGGAGTGCTTATTAGCTGAGCTTCTTCCCAAGGCTAGTTAGACAAATCAGACTGGCATAAAAGACCCCTTAGCTTTTATCTTGGGGAGGTACACATGAATTACCTGAGAAGTGGGTTTTCTGGGTGACTAGTTGTGGTCAATCAAGTAGCTGTTCCTCCTCTTCTTAATGCATCCACTTAAATTCATGTGCAAGAGAACCATCTTTCATCAAGCTGCAGTAAAAACAACCCCTGTGAGGAGAATGGTGACAAAATTGAAGATGATTTTTTCACTGATACACTGAGCTTGGTTTGTATGATGGACCATCAAATTACCATAAGGAGGGCAGTGCTGAGAGTGCTGTGTGTTTATTCTGCTCTGGGAAGACCTCACCTGGAGTACTGCATCCAGCTCTGGAGTCCTCAACACAAGAAGGACAGACACTTGATGGAGCAGGTCCAGAGGAGGACCACAAGGATGGTCAGGGGGGTTGGAGCACTTTCCCTATGGGGACAGGCTGAGGGAGCTGGGGTTGTTCAGCCTGCAGAAGAGAAGACTCCAGGGAGACCTAATAGCAGCCTTCCTGTACCTGAAGGGGCTAGAAGAAGGCTTCAGAGAGACTGTTTACAAAGGGCTGCAGTGACAGGACAAGAGGCAGTGGTTTCAAACTAGAGCAGAGCAGATTTAGATTGGATGTTAGGGGGAACTTCTTTACCGTGAGGGTGCTGGAACACTGGCACAGGTTGCCCAAGGAGGTGATTGAGGCCCCATCCATGAAGATATTCAAGGTGAAGTTCAGCAGGGCTCTGAGAAACTTATCTAGTGGAGGATGTCCCTGCTGACTGCAGGGGTGTTGGACTGGATGACCTTAAGAGATCCCATCCAACCCAAACCATTTTATGACCATTTTATGATTCTATTTAGCTAAGGAATGTACTTCAGCTTAGGACATTACTACTGGTCTGTGGATCTAAAATTCCTCCTTGCAAACCAGTTTGTTTTGAGAGTCAAGCCAACTTTTTGCAACATTTGGCTGTTCTTAATGAGTGAGGAGCTCATAAAAAAAAAATAACCTCCAGTTCAAATTGCTGGTGATTCAGCCAGTGTCTGACAAGAGCAGACTACAAAGGCAGCTCAGATGAAATCAAGTGCTAAAACTTGGATGAATGTTTTTGTTCTCAGATGGTTGTCAGCCCCCTCTGGATTGCTAGAGAAAACAGTAGAGATTTTGATAAATGCTGTGGAAGTTCATACTCAGAACATCAGCTGTGCTGACAGTAACCAGCGTTTGCTGTGTGTTCTCAAGTTGTGTTAGCTCTGGAGAGGGGTCACCCAGAACACAGTGTCTCTTGAGGTTAAAATTTGTCTGTGCTACAGTCACCATTGAGACAGCTTTGACAGAAATGTGTTTCTGAAAGAATTTCACTTTTTCTGGCATTAATTCTCCTCAGCCACATCTGGAATTTTGTGTCCAATTCTGGGCACCTCAGTTCAAGAATGATGTAAATGATGTCATTTACCTGGCCCTGAGCAAAGCCTTCGACACTGTCCTGCACCACATCCTGGTCTCCAAGCTGGTGACACATGGGTTGGATGGGTGACCATTAGATGGATACAGAACTGGCTTGATGGCTGCACCCAAAGGGTGGCTGTCAACGGGTCCATGTCCCAGTGGAGGCCAGAGGCAAGCAGAGTCCCTCAGGGATCAGTCCTGGGACCAGGCTTGTTCAGCATCTTTGTGGGTGCCATGGACAGTGGCACTGAGTGCACCCTCAGCAAGGTTGCTGATGACACCAAGCTGTGTGGTGCAGCAGACACGCTGGAGGGAAGGGATGCCATCCAGAGGGACCTGGACAGGCTGGAGAGGTGGGCACAAGCCAACCTCATGAGCTTCAACAAGACCAAGGGCAGGGTCCTGCATCTGGGTGGAGGCAATCCCAGGCACAAATCCAGGCTGGGCAGTGACTAGCTGGAGAGCAGCCCTGAGGAGAGAGACTTGGGGGTGCTGGTGGACGAGAAGCTCAACAGGAGCTCTCAGTGTGCACTTGCAGCCCGGAAAGCCAATCAGATCCTGGGCTGCAGCAGGAGAAGTGTGGCCAGCAGGTCAAGGAAGGTGCTTCTTCCCCTCTGCTCAGCCCTGGTGAGACCCCACCTGGAGTACTGCCTCCAGTTCTGGAGCCCCTATTCCAAGAGGGATGTGGAGGTGCTGGAAGGTGTCCAGAGAAGGGCCACGAGGATGATCAGAGGGCTGGAGCACCTCTCCTGTGAGGACAGACTGAAGGAGTTGGGGCTGTTCAGTCTGGAGAAGAGAAGGCTCCAAGGTGACCTCATTGTGGCCTTCCAGTATCTGAAGGGGCCCTACAAGAAGGCTGAGGAGGGACTTGTCAGGCTCTCAGGTAGTGATAGGAGTAGGGGGAATGGAATGAAGCTGGAGGTGGGCAGATTCAGGATGGAAGTGAGGAGGAAGTTCTTCCCCATGAGAGTGGTGAAGCCCTGGAATGGGTTGTCCAGGGAGGTCGTTGAGGCCCCATCCCTGGAGGTGTTTAAGCCCAGGCTGGATGAGGCTCTGGGCAGCCTGATGTAGTGTGGGGTGTCCCTGCCCATGTCAGGGGGTTGGAACTAGATGATCCCTGTGGTCCCTTCCAACCCTGACTGATTCTATGATTCTATGATTCTAAGAAGGACCTCAGGAAACTGCTTGAAAGAGTCCAGTGCAGAGCCACAAATATGTTGCAGGCAGTGGAACATCTCCCTGCTGGGGACAGGCTGAGGGAGCTGAGGGCTCTTTAGCTTGGAGCAGAGGAGCTTGAGGGGTGACCTCATTCCTGTGGAGAAAGATGTGAAGGGCAGCATCAGGAGGATAGAGCCAGGCCCTTTTCAGAGATAGCAAATAACAGCACCAGGGGGAAGGGAAGGGAAGGGAAGGGAAGGGAAGGGAAGGGGGAAGGGAAGGGAAGGGAAGGGAAGGGAAGGGAAGGGAAGGGAAGGGAAGGGAAGGGAAGGGAAGGGAAGGGAAGGGAAGGGAAGGGAAGGGAAGGGAAGGGAAGGGAAGGGAAGGGAAGGGAAGGGAAGGGAAGGGAAAAGGAAAATAGACCAGGTTGGAAGAGGCGTTCAAGATCATCAAGTCCAACCTATCATCCAACACGATCTAATCAACTAAACCATGCAACCAAGCACCCCATCAAGTCTCCTCCTAAACACCTCCAATGATGGTGACTCCACCACCTCCCTGGGCAGCACATTCCAATGGGCAATCACTCTCTCTGTGTAAAACTTCCACCTAACCTCCAGCCTAAACCTCCCCGGCACAGCTTGGGACTGTGTCCTCTTTTTCTGGTGCTGGCTGCCTGGGAGAAGAGACCAACCTCTGCCTGGCTACAACCTCCCTTAAGGTAGTTGTAGAGAGGAATAGAATAGAATAGAATAGAATAGAATAGAATAGAATAGAATAGAATAGAATAGAATAGAATAGAATAGAATAGAATAGAATAGAATAGACCAGGTTGGAAAAGAACTTTGAGATCATCAAGTCCAACCTCTCACCCAACACCATCTGATCAGCTAAACCATGGCAACAAGCACCCTACCAAGTCTCCTCCTAAACACCTCCAGTGATAGTGACTCCACCACCTCCCCAGGCAGCACATTCCAAGGGGCAATCTCTCTGTGAAGAATTTCTTCCTAACATCCAGCCTAAGCTGGATGCAATGGCTGCAAGCGGAAGCAGAGGAGGACCCGTGTGAACATAAGGAAAACTTTTTCACTGTAAGGGTGGCAAAGACTGGAGCAGGCTGCCCAAAAAAGTTGTGGAGTCTCCTTCTCTAGAGACATTCAAAACCCACCTGCATGCATTCCTGTCTGACCTGATCTAGGTGATCCTGCTCTGGCAGGGGAGTTGGACTCAGTGATTTTTTTTTTTGAGGTCCCTTCCAACCCCAAAGGTTGTGTGATTCAAAAGGGTTTAAATGAGTAGGTCACTTTCTGATGTGCTGTAGTCTCAATGCAATGGACACAGAGTCTCAAGGATCTTAGTAGATCCTTGAAATTGACAAGTGGTGTTAGAAGTGAGGGTTGGTGATCATAGACTCACAGAATCACCAAGGTTGGAAGAGACCTCAGAGATCATCAAGTCCAACCTGTCACCCAACACCTCAGGACTACTAAACCATGGCACCAAGTGCCACGTCCAGACTCCTCTTGAACACCTCCAGGGATGATGACTCCACCACCTCCCTGGGCAGCACGTTCCAATGGCTAACAGCTCTCTGGGAAGAACTTTCTCCTCACCTCCAGCCTAAACTTCCCCTGGCTCAGCTTGAGACTGTGTCCTCTTGTTCTGGTGCTGGTTGCCTGGGAGAAGAGACTAACCCCCACCTGGCTACAACCTCCCTTCAGGTAGTTG
This sequence comes from Picus viridis, assembly GCA_033816785.1. Classification (NCBI taxonomy): domain Eukaryota; kingdom Metazoa; phylum Chordata; class Aves; order Piciformes; family Picidae; genus Picus; species Picus viridis. The sequence goes on from CM066606.1 coordinate 4,065,865, forward strand.
GAGAGAGCAAGAAGGTCTTCCCTGAGCTGCTTCTTCTCCAGGCTAAGCAACCCCAGCTCCCTCAGCCTCTCCTCACAGGGCTGTGTTCAAGGCCTCTCCCCAGCCTCGTTGCCCTTCTCTGGACACATTCAAGAGTCTCAATGTCCTTCTTAAACTGAGGGGCATTGTTCCTTTGACTGCAAAAGCAACCAACCAAACAAAAAAAATACAACAGAGAGGACTACTGTGTTGATAACTGGAAAACTGAAAAGCTAAATCCACCTGGTGATAGTATTTTCATATTAAAAAGAAATTGCTGAAGAGCCCTGATACTTCACACATCCCAAGCTACCTCCTCCAGTGGAATAAATCAGTTTCATTGTTTTAAAGAGTGTACCTTGCATGTGGAAATTGTTAGGTTGTTTTTCTTAAGCAGATGTAAAAGGTCTCAGCTAACAGCTCTCAATAGAGTACTTGAGGAACAGTGGTAGAGGAGAAATTAGAGCTGTGCTTCCAAAGTTCACTCTTGCTGGCAGGAGCCAGAAGTAAAGCCTGAAAAAACAGAAGCCCAAAGATCTCTCATGCAGTAGATGCTGTTTAGAGGAGCAGTGACTTTATACTTCCTTTGGTTTGACTTTCTTTCATTTAGGTTTTCAGCACTTTCTGCTTTGTGCTTTTCACATCCGTGTCCAAGCAGAAATAGGTAACACATGGTCTCCATAAAAGCGTCCATGCAGGGACTGCTGCTGTTCAGTGTCTTCCTCAGAGACAGATAGCGGGATCCAGTGCACCCTCAGTAAGTTTGTGGATGACACCAAGATGAGTGGTGTAGCTGACTTGCTGCAGAGATGGAATGCTGTCCAGAGGGACCTGGCAGGACCCTTGTGAACATCATGAGATTCACCAAGGCCAGGTGCAAGGTCCTGAACCTGGGTTGTGGCAATCCCTCATATCAACACAGGCTTTCAATTGCCTCCTGTCTCATTGCTTTTACATCTGCCCATTAATTACATATACACTTGGATTACACACATCCTACACCCCAATCCTTCATTCTCCAGCATGAACAGGCTTAGGTCTCTCAGTCTCTCTTCCTATGAGAGATGCTCCAGTCCTATCATCATCTCCATGGGCCCTCCTTGCATGCACTTCAGTACACCAACACTTTTCTTGTCCTGAAGAACCCAGGACTGGGCACAGCTCTCTTGATGAATTATCAGCAAGGCCAGGAAGAGGGAAATAAACACCTCTGTCAACCTGCTGTCAGTGCTGTTACTAATGCAGCCCAAGATGCTGTTGGCCATCTTTGCTCTGAGGGCATGGCTTATGGTCAACTTGGTGTCCACCAGAACCACCAGCTTATGTCTGCCAAGCTGCTTTCTAACCCTGCCTGGGTTCTTCCTATCCAGGGGCAGAGCTTTGCATTTCACTGTGTTGAGCTGTGTTGTGCCCCTGTACTCAGCACTGGTTAGGCCACACCTTGAATACTGTGTCCACTTCTGGGCCCCTCAGTTTAAGAAGGACATTGAGACACTTGGACATGTCCAGAGAAGGGCAACAAAATTGGTGAGTGGCTTGGAGCACAGCCCTGTGAGGAGAGGCTGAGGGAGCTGGGGTTGCTTAGCCTGCAGAAGAGGAGGCTCAGGGGAAACCTCATTGCTCTCTACAACTCCCTGAAGGGAGGTTGTAGCCAGGAGGGGGTTGGTCTCTTCTCCCAGGCACCCAGCACCAGAACAAGAGGACACAGTCTCAAGCTGTGCCAGGGGAAGTCTAGGCTGGAGGTGAGGAGAAAGTTCTTCCCAGAGAGAGTTGTTAGCCATTGGAATGTGCTGCCCAGGGAGGTGGTGGAGTCACCATCCCTGAAGGTGTTCAAGAGGGGATTGGACGTGGCACTTGGTGCCATGGTCTAGTCATGGGGTCTGTGGTGACAGGTTGGACTTGATGATCTTTGAGGTCTCTTCCAACCTTGGTGATTCTGTGATTCTGAGCTGTATGAGATTCCTGGAGGCCCATTTCTGAAACTACCTGTCACGGTTCCTCAGAATGTGCTGTATCCTGTCATCAGTGAAGAGGCTAAACAATATTGGTCCCAGTAGCAATTTGCAAGACCACTCCACTGGTATGGAATGCAGCTGGGCTTCATACTTCTTTGAGCACAGCAGTTGTCATGGTTTGAGTACGCCTGGACTTCATAGTTTGATAGAATACCCTTGGAGCACAGCAGTTGTCATGGTTTGAGTACACCTGGACTTCATAGTTTGGTAGAATACCCTTGGAGCACAGCAGTTGTCATGGTTTGAGTACACCTGGACTGGACTTCACAGCAGTTGTCATGTTTGAGTAGAATACCCTTACCCTTGGAGCACAGCAGTTGTCATGGTTTGAGTACACCTGGACTTCATAGTTTGGTAGAATACCCTTGGAGCACAGCAGTTGTCATGGTTTGAGTACACCTGGACTTCATAGTTTGCTAGAATACCTTTAGAGCACAGCAGTTGTCATGGTTGGAGCCCACCCAGCTGGCCACAAAGCACTGTGTAGCTGCTCATTCACTCCTACCCACCTATGGTGAGATGACGAGGAGAAAGTGCAACAAAAGGCTCAATCACCTTCCCAGAGATTGAGGTCAGGCTGATCAGACTGCAGTTCCTCAGATCCTCCTTGCCTCTTGAAGGTAAGGGTGATACTTGCTTGCTTCTAAGTCTGAGGAAACTCACACAAACCACCATGACCTCTCCAAGGATAATCAATAACGGATTTGCAACATCAGCACAGTTGGGTGCATTGCAACAGAGCCACGGAGTTGTGCCTGTCCTGTTCTTTAGATGTCCCCTAGGCCAGTCCTTTGCAACCCCCACCGTGATGGGATTCTGTAATTCTGTGATTCTGCCTGTGATTGAAGTGACAGAATATACTCTGAGACTGGAGTGGGTGAGTTAGACATGGCATGCCTGAGTTTCAGGTGGCTCTAGAAAGTTAGCAGGCCATCACCAAAGTGTCCTTGAAAAGCAATTATTCATTGCAGTCCTTCCTCATAATCTGTCACTGCAGCCCTGAGATACCCAGACATCCACATTGTGCCTGGGATTCTAGTTTGCTTGTTCCAGCTCTCACAGAATCACTGAACATTAGAAGTTGGAAGGGACCTCCAGAGATTGAGTCCAACCCCCCTGCCAAAGCAGGATCATGCAGGAAGGTTTGCACAGGAATGCATCCAGGTGGGTTTGAAAAGTGTCCAGAGAAGGAGACTCCACAACTTCCCTGGGCAGCCTGTTCCAGGGCTCTGTCGCCCCCATTGTAAAGAAGATTGTCCTCATGCTGAGGTGACACCTTCTGTGTTCAAGCGTGTATCCATTGTTCCTTGTCTTATTACTCACACCACTGAAAAGAACTTGGCCCCCTCCACTTGACACCCACCTCTCAGATATTGATAGACATTGATCAGATCCCCTCTCAGTTGTCTCCAGACTAAACAGCCCCAGGACTCTTGGTGTCTCTTCATAGGGGAAATGCTCAAGTCCCCTAATCATCCTCCTGGCTGTCTGTTGGACTCTCTCCAGCAGGTCTCTGTTGCTCTTGAACTGGGGAGCCCAAAACTGGACACAGTATTGCAGGTGTGGTCTCACCAGGGCAGAGCAGAGGAGGAGCAGAACCTCCCTAGCCCTGCTGGCCAGACTTTTCTTGATGCACCCCAGGATCCCATTGTCTCTCTTGGCCACAAGTGCACATTGCTGTCCCATGCAGAACTTGCTGTCCACCAACACTCCGAGGTCTTTCTCCATCGAGCCTCTCCTCTCCTCTCCTCTCCTCTCCTCTCCTCTCCTCTCCTCTCCTCTCCTCTCCTCTCCTCTCCTCTCCTCTCCTCTCCTCTCCTCTCCTCTCCTCTCCTCTCCTCTCCTCTCTCCCTCTCCTCTCCTCTCCTCTCCTCTCCTCTCCTCTCCTCTCCCTCTCCTCTCCTCTCCTCTCCTCTCCTCTCCTCCTCTCCTCTCCTCTCCTCTCCTCTCCTCTCCTCTCCTCTCCTCCCTCCTCTCCTCCTCTCCTCCTCTCTCCCTCTCCTCTCCCTCTCCTCTCCTCTCCTCTCCTCTCCTCTCTCCCTCTCCTCTCCTCTCCTCTCCTCTCCCTCCTCTCCTCTCCTCTCCTCCCTCTCCTCTCCCTCTCTCCTCTCCTCCCTCCTCCCTCTCTCCTCCCTCTCCTCTCCTCTCCTCTCCTCTCCTCTCCCTCCTCTCCTCTCCTCTCCCTCTCTCTCCTCTCCTCTCTCCTCTCCTCTCCCTCTCCTCTCCTCTCCTCTCTCCTCTCCCCTCTCCTCTCCTCTCCTCTCCTCTCCTCCTCTCCTCTCCTCTCCTCTCCTCTCCTCTCCTCCTCTCCCTCTCCTCCCCTCCTCCCTCCCTCTCCTCTCCCTCCCTCTCCTCTCCTCAACCTCTCCAAACCAAACCCCTCCCCTCCCCTCCATTCTCCTTCCCCTTCTCCTCCCTTCTCCTCCCTTCTCTCTGCTCTGGAGAGATACTAACTTGTTTCTGCTTGATCTTGGCTGCATTGTTTTGGCATTAACATTCCTCTGCTCCTTTCTCCTTTCTTTTGTACAGAGAAGTCTGGGGAAGCAGGGAAGAAGAGCCTAGTAGCTTGCCCTGGTCTTTGACCAGGAGGGTTCTTGTGCTGTTTATTACTTGTAAATACCTGTAAATATTGTAAATCCTGTGTATTTGTACTTATTCATTGCATTCCATGGTAGATTGTAGCTTTCATTTGCTTCCAGCTGAGCTGGTCTGGCAAAGTTAATGTTGGAGGGGGGTGGAATTTCAACCCCGCATTAAGGTGCATTTAAATTAAAAGAGGCAGCCTCGAAGCTTGTCATGGAGAAACCATTCAGTGAGTTAAAATCAGTGAGTTAAAAGTTAGTAGTTCCACTATATGCTCCCTGTTCAGGTGGATTTTGGAGGGGTTGTGTTACTGAAATGCAGGAATTGCTTTCTTTCAGGTAAGCAAACACTGAAGATCTTCGATGGGAACGACGCAGTGAAACGCAACCAATTTCGACTGATTTCCGTTCCAAGGATTGCAAAAAACGAGGAAGTTGTGGTAAGATACCTGCTGGAGGTCAATATTCCACGGGGATAAAGGGGCACATGGTTGTGTTTTGCAGCATTGAGAAACTTGAGCTTTGCAGATGTAACTCAGCAACATCTGTAAATGGTCTGTAATGCCACAATGTAATTTGCCTTCGTTGTGTAGGGCTCTTATTTTAGAGCAGCCGAAGAACAAGTTTTTTACCATGGGGGTGGTGGGACACTGCAGCAGGTTGCCCAGGGAGGTAGTTGAGGCCCCATGCCTGGAGGTGGTCAAAGTGAGGCTCAACAAGGCTCTGAGCAACCTAATCTAGTTGAGGATGTCCCTGCTCACTGCAGGAGCATTTGACTGGATGACCTTGGAGGTCCCTTCCAACCCAACCTGTTCTATGACTCTGTGAAGAAATGTTGGCCTTTGAAGTGAGTGCTTTCCTGCTTTCACAGAACCATAGAATTGGTTGGAAAAGACCTGTAAGTTTGTGGAGTCTAACCAACAGTGTAAGACCACCATGGCTGTTAAACCGAGTCACAAGTCCCCAGGTGCCATGTCCACAGGTTTCTTGAACACCTCCAGGGATGGCGACTCCACCACCTCCCTGGGCAGCCTGTTTGTAGCTGCAGCATAATGGAAACCACACCATATCACATGTTGTTAAGCAGTCATTCTCATTCCCTGTGTGACACTGAATCTTGATGCTGTTGATGTGAGCAATACTGGATAATCAGCTCCTTAGATGTTGCTCCTCTTCTGTAGTGTTTAATGGTTTGACATGTATCCTGGTCAGCCACTGCGTGTTGCACTTCAGTTAACCAGCTTTGAAGACAGAAGCATGCCAGAGTTGCCCACCCTCCTTGGCTGTGAAAGTAATGAATTGCCAGTCATATAATGGCCACTCCTTAGCTTTTGCAGTGCTCCATCTGGGGTGGAGACATGACTCAGTACTAAATCAAATGCTCTGCACAGACCTTCGTTTGCTGGCATGGGCAGCGACCCCATGCTGTGCAGAAATGACGCCCAGAGCAGGTATAGGGCTGTGCACAGTGGAGCTGAGCACAGCGAGGAGTCATAGTCATAAAGGACTTGTCACAGGAGCCTGGAAGATTTGTGACATCAGAGTTTTGACAGTGTGAAACTACAGCTCATTAGGATTTTTGTGGTACTGTGCTCAGAATCAACAGAGGTTTTCAAAATGCTTTATAGTGTCCTGCATGCCACAGGTCTTCAAGGAAAATTGTGTGCAGTGCTGGAAACACCTTTATGTAGGAGACCTACTTGCCTTTCAAATACATTTTATCAGGCTACTCCTTACAACAGCAGGGCAGAATAATACCAGTTCTGTTAAGTGGCTGGCTGGGCTCTGTTCACTGCACCAGCTGTGTTAGCAGAGGTGCAGCAGGCATGGGTCACTGCTGGAAGTAAAATTCCTCTGACTGCATGAATATTCCAAGCTTTCCTCTTCACATCTGTGTGGGTTCAGGGCAGCTCACTGGTTTTCAGCATCCTCTTAGTGCAAGAAGATTGAATATGCAGAGCTGGGTGCAGCCAGGTGTAATTCACCATTTGGAGTCAATTACAGTATCACAGTATCGCTAAGGTTGGAAGAGACCTCGAAGATCATTGAGTCCAACCTGTCACCACAGACCCCACAACTAGACCATGGCACCAAGTGCCACATCCAATCCCCTCTTGAACACCTCCAGGGACAGTGACTCCACCACCTCCCTGGGCAGCACATTCCAATGGCTGACGACTCTCTTGGTGAAGAACTTTCTCCTCACCTCCAGCCTAAACTTCCCTTGGTGCAGCTTGATACTGTGTCCCCTTGTTCTGGTGCTGGTTGCTAGGGAGAAGAGGCCAACCCCTCCTGGCTACAACCACCTTTCAGGTAGTTGTAGAGAGCAATGAGGTTGCCCCTGAGCCTCCTCTTCTCCAGGCTAAGCAACCCCAGCTCCCTCAGCCTCTCCTCACAGGGCTGTGCTCAAGGCCTCTCCCCAGCCTTGTTGCCCTTCTCTGGACACGTTCAAGTGTCTTGATGTCCTTCTTAAACTGAGGGGCCCAGAACTGGACACAGGACTCAATTCTGCATGCAGCCAGCACAGCTGAATGTTTCTATTTGACCTGTGGAGTTAAAATGACTTCATCAATGGAGAAATGTACTGAGGGCTGTGTTCAAGTCCAGTGATACATCAAGTTTTCATTTTTGTATCTGCCACTAGAATTTTGTGTCCAAAACTTCACTCTTGTGTTTTGCCATTGCTGTTTACCCACTTCTCAGTCCTTAAAAGGTGCATTAAAGGTTTGTCCCATAAGCAAGGTATTGATAAATGGTGTCTCTCCAAGAAAATGTTGAATTGTCTCACTGTGTTGTAGGAGGCTGCTTTGAGGGCATACTACATAAATGATGACCAGCAGGAGTATGAGCTTCAGACCTTCACACAGCAGGCACTACTGTCTGATGATGTCATCAACAGGAACGATGCTGCAGAGGACAGCAACTTGAGCTCGGTGTTCCGAGAATCCGTTCCTGAAGCTTGGATCATCAGGGCCAAGCCAAAGGATGAGGAAGTGATCAGAATTTATCCTGCCTGGCTGAAGTGAGTGCTTTCCTGCTTTCACAGAACCATAAAATCGTTTTGGTTGGAAAAGACCTCTTAAGTTTGTGGAGTCTAACCAACAGTGTAAGTCTAGTGGAGTAAGTTTGTGGAGTCTAACCACCATGGCTGTTAAACCGAGTTACAAGTCCCCAGGTGCCATGTCCACAGGTTTCTTGAACACCTCCAGGGATGGTGATTCCACCACCTCCCTGGGCAGCCTGTTCCAATCCCTGACCACTCTTGCAGCAAAGATTGCAGCAAATTCCTAATACCCAACCTAAGCCTCTCCTGGCACAATTTCAGGCCATTTCCTCTCATTCTGTCAACTGATACTAAGGAGGAGAGACCAACCCCCACCTTGCTCCAGCCTCCTTTCAGGGAGGTGTAGAGAGCAATGAGGTCTCTCCTCAGCTCTCTCTTCTCCAGACTAAACAATCCTAGTTCCATCAGCCATTCCTCCCCTTCCCCTTCTCTGGACACACTCCAGCTTTCCTAAAATCATAGCACAATTTGGGTTGGAAGGGACTCTAAAGATCATCTGCATCCAACCTCCCTGCCATGAGCAGGGGCACCTCTCACTAGACCAGCTTGGCCAAGGCCCTTTTGAGCCTGGCCTTGAACACGTCCAGGGAGGGGTCAACCTTATCACAAGGTTATCCTGCTTGACTGCATTTGTCCTTCTGTAATCTGCCCTGGTGTGTTTCAGTTGCTGAAGTGGCCTGAGTGGATGTAGCTGCTGCTTCTTCAGTGTTTCAAGATCCTTCTGTTTATTTTTCTGAATCAATAGTGTGCATATTATTCATTTGCATGCCTGGAAACGTGCTTGTGGGTTTCCTTACGTGCACAGAATGTACTGTGCAACTCGTGCAGTTCTATTACCCTGTCTTGGGCCAGAGAAGATGCAGCTTCTCATTAACTGCCTCTGTGAAACAAATGATGACACACACATGTCACTTGAAAGCTTGATGGCTTTTTGGAAGGAGTATTAAGTAGCTTCTGATGTGTGAACAGGAGGCAATAATAAAAGATAATCATCTGTTCCATTAACCACTGGGACAATCAATACACATTTTAAGCATATTTAGCAGTGGAAACAAGGCTGACTGGTGAGCTATTAATTTCTGGAGAGCAATGGGATAAAACTTTAAACTTTTGTTCATTTTACTGTTTCAACTGCACTGCCAAATTTTATGGAAGACTTGGATGTAGTTCTGTGCAGGGGAAGAAATCTATTTGCTGTGCTACAGCCCTCATGAGCAGCAACCCGAGAGGAGGGTATTTGCTCATTTGTGGGGGTCAATACTGTATCTGCCATGAGCCTCAGTGAACAACTTTCTTCAGCTGACACAAATTTCTGCCTGTCCATGCAGCAAATTCACTGCTTAGGTGAAAAAGGTACACACAGGATGGATCAAGTAGTTGGTCCTAAAAGAAGTGTTTCTTTTCTCTTTAGAGTAGGCATGGCCTATGTCTCTCTACGAGTAAATAAGGACAGCACCACACAGACTGTGATCGGAGAAGTGCTTCCCTTGCTTGGAAGGCAGGTAAATGACAGATCATCAGTGTGTCCAGGTACAACCTGAGTGACCCTGAAGTGGGGTGGGTATGTTTTTCTCCTTAGAAATAAATAAGTCAGTGGTCCATTTGCAGTGAATGTGAATTGAATGCTGTTTGTGTTTGGTAGGTGATCTGTTGTGACCGGTATGGTACTCAAAACTTCCTGCAGTCTGTATGGTAGACCTGGTTGCTCTGTGCTGGAAGCTACCATTAGTCTTTCTGGGTCAGGTCAGGTTGACTTGTATGAACACAGTGATTCTTGGCATGGAGTATGGGGTTTTTTTCTGGTTGCTCCTGTCTTCAGGTATTTAAAATGCACTTCCATTAGCAGTACAGTGACACTGCTCTTCTCACCTTGTTGGGGAACTGGCAATCACTGCTTGTATCCTGCTTCTTTGTGGTGCTCTGAAAAGGAAATCATGAGAAACATAAAATACCACATGTTGGAAGGTACCCATAAGGGTCATCGAGTCAAACTGCCTGCTCCTTGCAGGGCTATCTATAACTAACCCATTTGACTTTGCTCAGGCACTCTGTGGACTCTTGACAGGCTTGGTGCTGTGACCACTCACCTGGGGACCCTATTCCAGGGACCAGCCACCCTCTGAAGAGCATTTTTCTGATGTTCTGATTTTCTTCTGTTGTGGCAGGGATTACAACTTCTGATTGCATCGTTCTTACCTGCTTCATTGTTTTTTATTGCTCTGTAGGCTTTTAAGAGTAAATTCCACCAATATCTTTGTTGTAGGTCTCTAGCCTTCTTCAGTGGCAAAAACATTCAGGACTACATCATTTTCCTAATCCCTCCACTGCCCACCTTGAGGAAGCTATAGACTATGATGAGGTCACCTCTCAACCATCTCTTCTCCAAGCTGAACAAACCAAGTCACCTCAGACACTCCTCCTAAGTCTTGCTGTTTGAGGCCTTTCACTGGCCTGGTGCCGCTCCTCTGGCAGCACTTACAATTTGATGTCCTTACATTGAGGCACCCCAAAACTGCATACAGGTCTCAAGGTGGGACCTCCCTAGTGCAGTGCAGAGTGGGGCAATCACCTCCCTCCTCCAGCCTAGCTATGCTGTGCTTGATGGAGCCCAGAACACAGCTGGCACTTTAGACAGCTAGGGCACACTGATGACTCATATTCAACTTGCCATCAACTCAGACCCCCCAGATCTCATTCCACAGGGCTGCTCTCCAGCCTCTTGTCCCCCACTTGGTATGTATAATGAGGTGTTTCATACAGTTGGTGACAGTCCAGCTCTCTGGTCTATCCAGATCCCTCTGCAAGGACACCCCAGAGGGAGTCTGCAGCTCCTTCTGGGTTAGTATCATCAGCAAACTCAATGTACATTTCATTCCACATGCTTTTTATTAAAGGACTAAAAGACCACTGGCCCTGAAATCAAGTCCTGGGGACCTCATGGATAACTGGCTGTCAGTGTGATGTAACCCTGTGAGCTCAACCCATTATCCAGTGGCTCACCCAACATACAATGGATTTGTCTAGCTGTGTGCTGAGTGTTTTTTGTCCAGAGGAATACTGCAAGAGGCAGCATCAAAAGCTTTGATGAAATCTGCAACCACCACATCCACTGGCTTTCCTTGGTCAGTAAGATGGAAGACCTTGTCATAAAGGGAAATCAAGTTGGTTGAGCAGGACTTTCCCTTCTTTAACCCATGCTGACTATATCAAGTGACTGCATTGTCTCTCCAATGTTCTTCAATAACTCCCAGAATAACCTTCATAACCACCAGGCACTGAAGTGAGACTGAGAGCTCTTCCTTCTTGGTCTTCTTGAAAACTGAAGATTTGTCAGCTTGTAGTCAGCTGGGACCTCTCTGGACCCTAAAAGTAGAATAGAATAGAATAGAATAGAATAGAATAGAATAGAATAGAATAGAATAGAATAGAATAGAAAAGAATTAACCAGGTTGGAAAAGAACTTTGAGATCATCAAGTCCAACCTCTCACCCAACACCATCTAATCAACTAAACCATAGCAGCAAGTGCCTCAGCCAGTCTGTTCCTAAACACCTCCAATGATGGTGACTCCACTACCTCCCTGGGCAGCACATTCCAATGGCCAATCTCTCTTTCTGGGAAGAACTTCTTCCTAACATCCAGCCTAAACCTCCCCTGGCACAGCTTGAGGATGTGTCCTCTTGTTCTGGTGCTGGCTGCCTGGGAGAAGAGACCAACCCCCACCTGGCTACAACCTCCCTTCAGGGAGTTGTAGAGAGCAATAAGGTCTCCCCTGAGCCTCCTCTTCTCCAGGCTAAACAACCCCAGCTCCCTCAGCCTCTCCTCACAGGGCTGTGCTCCAAACCCCTCCCCAGCATTGTTGCCCTTCTCTGGACACCTTCCAGCAATCAGCATCTTTCCTAACCTGAGTGGCCCAGAACTGGACACAGGACTCAAGGTGACTCTTCTCCCAGAAGAATAGTGCAGGCTGGAAGGGACCTCCAAAGGTCACCCAGTCCAACCTCGCTGCACTCAGCAGGGACAACCCCAACTAGATCAGGCTGCCCAGGGCCTTGTCCAGCCTCTCCTTGAGTATCTCCAAGGATGGGGCCTCAACCACCTCCCTGGGCAACCTGTTCCAGAGTTCCACCACCCTCATAGTGAAGAACTTCCTGATACCCAGTCTAAATCTACTCTTCTCTAGTTTGAAGCCATTGCTGCTTGTCCTGTCACTGCAGCCCTTTGCAAACAGTCTCTCTGCAGCCTTCTTTTAGCCCCCTTCAGGTGCTGGAAGCTGCTATTAGGTCTCCCCAGAGCCTCTTCTTTTCCAAGCTGAACACCCCCAGCTCCCTCAGCCTGTCCTCATAGCAGAGGTGCTCCAATCCCCTGAACATTTCTGTGGCTCTCCTCTTGCCCCTCTCCATCAGGTCCATGTCTCTCCTGTGTTGAGGTTCCAGACCTGTACACAGCACTCCACGTGAGGTCTCACCAGAGCAAAGTGGCAGCATCACCTCTCTGGATCTGCTGGCAACACTGCTTTTGAGGCAGCCCAGAATGTGATTTGCTTTCTTGGCTGCATTAAAAGATGCATTCTAGGATTTGATTTCAGTCCTTCTCCTCAGATGCTGTTGGACCTTTTAACATAACTTGGAACATCTTGTCTGAAGTCTTGTCTCACCTGGAAATAAAGGCTGTCAAACAGGGTGCTTGGGTGCTGTTATGGGAGAGGTCTTCACATCTCTGTACCTGGGAAGCTCGTTTTGTTGTAGGAGTGTTAATTCCTTGGATTAATTGGAATTTCTCTGATACTGATAGGCCTTTTTGAAAGCATTTTCTCCTTTTTTTGTCTGTATGAAGATGAACATACAGGAAACCTTTTAATATCCAGAGTTTGAGTGTGTGTGCCACAGACCCTTTCCAAGTCACTCTCGCCAAGTTTCAGGCAAAGCAAATGTGGACAGTGGAGGCTTTCAGCTCCCTTGTTCATGACATGGAAAGCAAGATCATCTGTTCTCTGAGTCTCAAGGCCAAGAATTAAGAGACTTCCTCAGTCCAAGGAAGACTGGATTCATCTTAGTAAATGGTTCAAGATTGGATTAGCCTTAGTAAGTGGTTCAAGATTGGATTCATCTTAGTAAATGGTTCAAGATTGGATTAAACCTAGTGTCATAGTATCATAGTATCAGTCAGGGTTGGAAGGAACCACAAGGATCATCTAGTTCCAACCCCCTGCCATGGGCAGGGACACCCCACACTAGATCAGGCTGGCCAGAGCCTCATCCAGCCTGGGCTTAAACACCTCCAGGGATGGGGCCTCAACCACCTCCCTGGATAACCCATTCCAGGGCTTCACCACTCTCATGGGGAAGAAATTCTTCCTCACATCCAGCCTGATGTAAATGGTTCAACTCTTGGTTGTGCCAGCTTTTGTCATCCAGCTATGAGGGACTTGGGTGGTCCCTGGCAGCATCGTTTGGAGAAGGCACTGGCACAAGTGAAGAGGGTTTTGTTCCATCAGTGACATCGTAGTACTCCAGAAGATGGGGCTTTTACCAAGCCTGCTTTCTGAGCCTTCTTCTCAAAGAGCAGGTTCATTCCCAATCCTGCATGCTATCTCTGTAAGGAGACCCTGGAAATACCCTAGTTGAGCTACTGGTCACTGAAGAGGGGTAGAGATGACCCTGCCTTACCAGTGTCCCTTCACTGTGGGGCTGTGAGGATGCTGATGTAGTTGAGGGCACAGGATCCCGACACCATGTGGGGAGACTTGAGTGTGAGAAAAGGAGATGATGCCTGGCTCAGGGGGAAATGGGTTAGGGAAAGAGCATCATGGCTGATTTAAAAATGTTTACTTTTCCATGCTCTGTGTGTGCAGTGTGTAACATAAACATCTGGCAACATGAGGTTTCATTCAGAGACTTAGATGTTTCATCTTTTGGCAGACGGAGTGTCTCCAGAATTTCAAGCTGGTGGAAGTGCTGATGGGCAGTAAGCAAGGTAAGTGAAGGAGCACTGGCCAAAAGCACATCTGTAACTGATCTTCCAGCTTTATTTTTGTTGGGTTTTGGGGGTTTTCTTTCCCTTTTAACACAGTCAGAGTTAAATTTGTTTTTACAGTAAATGCCTTCACCGTTGTGTTGAAAACTTCACCACTGTGTTGAAATACTTAGAATAGAATAGAATAGAATAGAATAGAATAGAATAGAATAGAATAGAATAGAATAGAATAGAATTACCAAGGTTGGAAGAGACCTTGAAGATCATCGAGTCCAACCTGTAACCACAACCTCACAACTAGACCATGGCACCAAGTGCCACATCGAGTCCCCTCCTGAACGCCTCCAGGGACGGAGACTCAACCACCTCCCCGGGCAGCCCATTCCAATGACGAATCACTCTCTCGGTGAAGAACTTTCTCCTCACCTCGAGCCTAAACTTCCCCTGGTGCAGCTTGAGACTGTGTCCCCTTGTTCTGGTGCTGGTTGCTAGGGAGAAGAGGCCAACCCCTTCCTGGCTACAACCACCCTTCAGGTAGTTGTAGAGAGCAATGAGGTCGCCCCTGAGCCTCCTCTTCTCCAGGCTAAACAGCCCCAGCTCCCTCAGCCTCTCCTCACAGGGCTGTGCTCAAGGCCTCTCCCCAGCCTTGTTGCCCTTCTCTGGACACCTTCAAGTGTCTCAATGTCCTTCTTAAACTGAGGGGCCCGGAACTGGACACAGTACTCAAGGTGCGGCCTAACCAAAGCAGTGTACAGGGGCACAATGACCTCCCTGCTCCTGCTGGCCATACTATTCCTAATGCAGGCCAGGATGCGGTTGGCCCTCTTGGCTGCCTGGGCACACTGCAGGCTCATGTTCAGCTTCCCATCAACCAGCACCCCCAGGTCCCTCTCTGCCTGGCTGCTCTCCAGCCACTCTGACCCCAGCCTGTAGCACTGCCTGGGGTTGTTGTGGCCAATGTGCAGAACCCGGCACTTGGATGTGTTCAATCTCATGCCATTGGACTCTGCCCATCTGTCCAGCCTGTCGAGGTCCCTCTGCAAAGCCTCTCTGCCCTCCAGCAGATCAACTCCTGCCCCCAGCTTGGTGTCATCTGCAAATTTACTGATGATGGACTCAATGCCCTCATCCAGATCATCAATAAAGATGTTGAAAAGCATGGGGCCCAGCACTGATCCCTGGGGCACACCACTAGTGACTGGCCTCCAGCTGGAGGTGGCACCATTCACCACCACTCTCTGGGCTCGGCCCTCCAGCCAGTTCCTAACCCAACACAGTGTGCTCCTGTCCAAGCCATGGGCTGCCAGCTTGGCCAGGAGTTTGCTGTGGGGGACGGTGTCAAAGGCCTTGCTGAGGTCCAGGTAGACCACATCCACAGGCCTCCCCGCATCCACCAGGCAGTCACCTGATCATAGAAGGAGATCAGGTTGGTCAGGCAGGACCTGCCCCTCCTAAATCCATGCTGGCTAGGCCTGAGCCCCTGGCCATCCTGTAAGTGCTGTGTGATCGCACTCGAGATGACCCGCTCCATAATCTTGCCTGGCACTGAGGTCAGGCTGACAGGCCTATAATTCCCTGGCTCTTCCAACTGGCCCAATCAACATGATGGTGGTAATGATGGTAATCAACATGATGGTAATCAACATGATGGTGGTAATCAACATGATGGTGGTAATCAACATGATGGTGGTTCTTTTCAGTCTTCAGTGGGAATATGGTTCCCTTCTGTTTCTTCATCATCCCATAAAGGTTTATTAGTGGTTTCTGGTGGGTATTGACACTTTGTCAAGAGCTCTGTTTTGGGCAGCTGACTTTAACAGACTTAATTTTCTTAATGGCAGTTGTTTAGAAAGATTAATTGTAAAGTCCAGTTGGCTGCTTTCACAGAATCTTAAGGGTTGGAACTGAACCTCAAAAGATCATCCAGTCCAACCTCCCCTGCCAGAGGAAGATCACCTAGATCAGGTCAGACAGGAATGCACCCAGGTGGGTTATGACTATCTCCAGAGAGGGAGACTCCACAGCCCCCATGAGCAGCCTGTTCCAGTGTTCTGTCACCCTCACAGGGAAAACGTTTCTCATTACATTCACATGGAACCTCCTCTGCTCTAGCTTAACACCCATTGCCCCTTGTCCTGTCATTGGACATCAGTGAGCAGAGCTTGGCTCTGTCCTCCTGACACTCACCCTTCACTTATTTATAGATATGAATAAGGTCATCCCTCAGGTTCCTCTTCTCCAAGCTAGAGAGCCCCAGCTCCCTCAGCCTTTCTTCACAAGGGAGATGTTCCACTCCATCATCTTTGTGCTTGACCCTATCCAGCAGTTTCCTGAGGTCCTTTTTGAACTGAGGGCCCCAGAACTGGACACAATATTCCCTTCATTCTCTCCTTTACCTCCCTGACACTGCCCCCAACAAAGAGCAAATTCCACTTGAAGGAGTATGTGTGTGCATTATGCAATCCATAAACACACACTCGTAGCATTCTTCAAGATGTCTGTGAAACAGCAGGGCCTGAGCTGGTGCCTTCTGAGCTCACATCCCTTTGTTCTTCATAATTTACAAGGCTACACAGTGAGGGTGGTAGAGCACTGGAGCAGGTTGCCCGGGAGGTGGTTGAGGCTCTGTCCCTAGAGATATTCAAGGTGGGGCTTGACAACACTCTGGGCAACCTGATCTGGTTGAGGATGCCCCTGCTGACTACAGAGGGAGTTGGATTGGATGACCTTCAGAGGTTACTTCCAACCTGGACCATTCTATGATGAAAACACTGAAGCAGTCTGGCCGCTCCTGGGTCAGTATCTTTGTGTTTCATGGTGCTCTACTTTCTTTGTGATCAGTTAATTGTAGCTTGATGAATGTCTTACCTTGGTTGGTTTCTGGTGCTCTGTATTAAAGCATCAATTACAACCTCCCTTTAGCTAGCAATTGTTACATGCTGCTTAATGTTTGAATGACATTCAGAAGCTGGTTATTACTGTAGTTGTCAGGGCATGTAGTTCTAGAGTCTCCTGTCAAACATTTGGCTTGTTACCAGACCACTGCCTGTCTTGAGTGGCTTCAAGCTGTTTCTGCCTTCTTTTGTTTGGTTGTTTTTAAGGGGGTTTTGGTGTTGGGTTTTTTTTGGTGGGTTTTTTTGGTTGGTTGGTTGGTTTGGGTTGGGGTTTTGTGCAAGTAGGGTTGTGTTTAAGAGCTAGGAACTGAATCAGACTGTTCAGAGCACCTGTGTGGATTTTCTGTTGAATAATCACAGAATGATCCGGGCTGGAAGGGACCTCCGAAGGTCATCCAGTCCAACCCAGTGAGTAGTCCAGGTCTGTGTCATCTTTTATGTTAATGCTAGCTTTATGCAGAGTTGTGAATTTCCTCTTTTTCCCCTAAAAAAAAAACAACTGTGGCATTATTTGTGTTTAATTGAGCTAGTCATTAAACCCAGCAGAGTTTTCAAACATCATTCATGTCCTTGCTCTCTCCAGTTCAGCGCATGGTGTTGGACAGCCAGGAACTGATTCTTAACAGACTCAAGGACATCAGAAAGGTAAATATGGGGAAAAAACACCCCACCAAACATGCTCTTTTTTTTATTCAATAGCAAGTAGGGAGTCCCCTTCCTTACAAGAAACTTAAGTGATCCACTACTGCCCCAGCTAGCTCATCTGTAGAGAAGCCAAGTGCTGGGACTGAGGGTTGCTTCTGTCTGTGGTAAGTATTTTCCTCCAGCTGTAGAGGGCTCAGCTGCTGATCTCAGAGCCATTGGGGGATTTTGTTTTACTGGTATCTTTCTGCCAAATGCCATTTGTCCTGCTTTGTTTTGGTAGACTTCGATACGTCAGATGAACCAAACAAGGTTTTACATTGTGGAGAACAGCGAATCCGTTGTGCGAGTCAGTTTATTTGTGGGTGGCCTTCCACCTCTGCTTTCCCCTGAAGAATACACAAATATCCTCAAGGATGAATTAGCTATTAAAAGTAAGTAAATAGGGGCATTTTGAGGTTTATTCACTTGTACAGGATGAAATGTATTAACATCTTCTGCTCCTTGTAATCTGTGTTTGGGGTTTTTTTCCTCTTTAATGCTGTCTGACATCGTTTGAAGAATCAGTCTGCCCTGTACCCTCACAGGGGGCTCTTTTGTTCATTTTAACGTGTTCATGGTTGCAAAAGAGGTGTGACAGCTCCTCTTTCACAGGATTATTATTGCATTACAGAATCACAGAATGTTAGAGGCTGGAAGGCACCTCGAAAGATCATCCAGTCCAACCCTCCTGCCAGAGCAGGGTCACCTGTGCCAGATCACACAGGAACACATCCAGGCAGGTTTTGAGTATCTCCAGAGAGGGAGACTCCACACCCACCCTGGGCAGCCTGTTCCAGTGTACAGTCACTCTCACAGGGAAAAATGTTTTCGTTATGTATCCATGGAACGTCCAATGCCTCAGCTTCCACCAGTGCCCCTTGTGCTGTCACTGGACATCACTGAGCAGAGCCTGGCTCCAGCCTCTTGGCACACAGTCTTTACATCTTTATAAACATGAATAAGGTCACCTCTCAGTCTGCCCCTCCCCAAGCTACAGAGGCCTTAGCTCCTTTGATCTCTCCTCATACGGAAGATGTTCTACTCCCCTAATAATTTTTGTGGCTCTGCATGGACTCTTTAAAGCAATTCCCTGACATCCTTCTTGAACTGAGGAGCCCAGAACTGGATACAATATTCCAGATGTGGCCTCACCAGGGCAGAGCAAAGCAGGAGGAGAACCTCTCTCAACCTACTAACCACAGCCTTTCTAATCCACCCCAGGATGCCCTTGGCCTTCTTGGCCACAAGAGCACATTGCTGGATCGTGGTCAACCTCCCATCCACCAGGACCCCCGGGTCCTCTTCCCCCCTCACTGCTCTCCAACAGGCCAGTCCCCAACCTATCCTGCTCCATGGGGTTGTTCTTTCCCAGGTGCAAGACTCTCCCCTTGCCCTTCTTCAATTTCATTAAGTTTCTCTCTGCCCAGCTCTCCAGCCTGTCACAGTCTTGCTGAATGGCAGCACAACCTTCTTGAACTTAGTGTTTAGTGAGAAACCATCACACTGTGTCCAGTTCTGGGCCCCTCAGTTTAGGAAAGATGTTGAGTTGCTGGAATGTTTCCAGAGAAGGGCAACAAAGCTGGGGAGGGGTCTGGAGCATAGCCCTGTGAGGAGAGGCTGAGGGAGCTGGGGTTGCTTAGCCTGGAGAAGAGGAGGCTCAGGAGAGACCTTATTGCTCTCTACAACTACCTGACAGGAGGTTGTAGCCAGGTGGGACTTGGTCTCTTCTCCCAGGCAGCCAGCACCAGAGCAAGAGGACACATCCTCAAGCTGTGCCAGAGGAGGTTTAGGCTGGATGTTAGGAAGAAGTTCTTCATAGAAAGAGAGATTGGCCATTGGAATGGTCTGCCCAGGAAGGTGGTGGAGTCACCATCACTGGAGGTTTTTAGGAAGAGACTGGATGAGGCACTTGGTGCCATGGTTTAGTTGATTAGATGGTGTTGGGTGAGAGGTTGGACTTGATGATCTCAAAGTTCTTTTCCAACCTGGTCTGGTCTATTCTGTTCTATTCTATTCTATTCTATTCTATTCTATTCTATTCTATTCTATTCTATTCTATTCTATTCTATTCTATTCCATTCCATTCCATTCCATTCCATTCCATTCCATTCCATTTATATTCTATTCTATTCTATTCTATTCTATTCTATTCTATTCTATTCTATTCTATTCTATTCTACTCTACTCTACTCTATTCTATTCTAATTTAGAAGTGAAGCACTGAGTTCCTTACAGCACTTAGATTGTGGCAGTGCAGTTTAATTCCCTCAGCCTGAATGTTCCTGGCTTTTATTAACCTCTGACATATTTCATGTTGTCCATGAGCTCTGTGCCTGGTCAGGGGGAAGGTATGAGCAGTGTGTGCACAAAGATACAGACCAGCAGTCAGTGAGCAGGATTTATTTTCCTTCTTTCAGAGGAGTGTCATTAATCTTTTTTCATAGTATTCTTTCAACCAGCAGGTCCTATAAATGCTGTCAGGAATGCATCATGCTTTTAGTTTCAGGAAAGGAAGCTTTATTTTTTTTCCCCTCCCTCCAGTCTTTCATTGGAACTTCAAGAGGGACCAAACTTTAAATGCCAGCAAGAATTTGTAGTCACCTTTGTTGAAAATCAGTTTAGCTTTTCTAACTTGCAAAGTAAACTTGGGGGAGGGAAAGTGTTAGCTGGAGGTTCTCCTTATATTTGTATAACTTTTTAGTATTTATTTATATTGTATTTATATAACTTTTAAAGCATATTTTAAATATTTACTCTAAATGTACCCAAGGTTTTATGTGTTTATGTTTTTTACCCTTTGCAGCAAACGTAGTATCTGTGAGTCATGTTTATCAAGCACAAGGTAAGCACTAAGATTCTCAGTCTCTTGCTAACAATTGCCTGTTTTCAAAGCTGCAGCCTGATGATACCAGAGGCTGTGAGCTCAGAGTGTGTTAGTCCTGCTACATGTGCAAAATGCCTTTCAGATCAAGTGTAACATCATGCATTTATGAAACATAGAATCCTGGAATTGTTAGGGTTGGAAGGGAATACAAGGATTGCCCAGTTCCAACCCCCCTGCTATGGGCAGGGACACCTCACACTACAGCAGGTTGCTCACAGCCACATCCAGCCTGGGCCTTAAAAGCCTCCAGGGGTGAGGCTTCCACCACCTCCCTGGGCAACCTGTGCCAGTCTCTCACCACCCTCATGGAGAAGAATTTCTTCCTAACATCCAATCTGAATCTACCCACTTCCAGTTTTGCTGCCTATGAGGAGTGGATTGCTGTTACCTTAGTAAAAAAAATAATTAAAAGGATGGTTTCATGCCTCACCTACCAGCAAGTGGTATTATTCCATCATAAAAATGAGTTTTGAAGGTGCAGTTCAACTGAACAGTCTGACACCTCTGAGCTGCTAAAAAAACATTTCAAGTGTCTTCATTTTGACTTCTCAAACGACTAAATCTGGTCCTGCTTTTGAACTTGATGGGGTTGTTTCACAGTCAGTGTTTCCTTAGCAGAGTGCTACGTGGGGATTCAGTGGCTGTGAGGAAATCAGTGCCCTCATCTCATCTCTGCAGATTCATCCTTGGAGCTGCTGCTTTGCTTTTGCTGTATCTGTGTTGTTTTAGCAAGGTCAAAGAAGCAGTGAGGCTTCTGAGAGCTGGGGCAGCAGTGACCCTGTGCCGCTGAGTGCAGTGGTCAGGAGGAGAGCTGTGCTTGGTAAAACTCAGAAGTGTGGAATTTATCTTTGTAGCTCTAGGAATCCATACCCTAGAGATCTTTCATGTCCTTTGGTAGGCTTGACTTTCTCATGACCAGCAAGTGAATCTTTCCATAGTGTGGTTTTGAAGACTGATGCATGTTTCCTTTGTGTGCTTGCTGTCTCCACTGGAAAGCCATCAAGCTTTCAGATCTGCCTTCTCCTTTTCATACTCACAGTGGAGAACAGCTGGTTTTGTGACCCTCTTCTTCTGTCACAGCTTCATTTAAGCACCCTTACCTGCATGGGGTTTGTAGATGTTTCTGCTCAGATGAGACTTTTGTTTGTCTTTGTATTGTGGGGTTTTTTTTCCACTGAGTATTTTTATGTTTCTGGTAACTTCTTGACTCTAACTTTTGATTGTAAACAGCTCACTTCTCACATTTTTTCACTGAGTATTTTTATGTTTCTTGTAACTTCTTGACTCTAACTTTTGATTGTAAACAGATCACTTCTCACACTCTGTCCATCACACACTTTCATCTTGTCCTGCCCTGTTTTCCTCCTCACCGAGTACCTTACTTTAACTTGGTTTAACGAACTTGTGTTGTTTTCCCTTTTGTGCCTTCCCTTCTTCCTCATACAGGACCAAAGCTGACATAAAGATCTGAAGTTGATTCTCAATCAAATACTTGCTTTTATTTTCATAATTCAAAACAAAACAACACCACCACCCCCAAACTTAATTTTAAAGCCGTGAAGCTTTCAGATATGTCTCCATTTGTCAATGGAGAACAGAGGTGGTTTTGTGACCCTCTGGTCACAGCTTCATGTAACTACTCTGACCTGCATGAGGTTTTCAGATGTTTCTGCTTGGATGAGATTTTTATTGTTCTTTCTGTGGGGTTTTGTTTGATTTGTTTGTTTGTTTGCTTGTGTTTGTTTGTTTGTTTTCTTTGTTAGGTTTGGTTTGGGGTTTTTTGGTTTAGGTTGGCTGGGTTGGATTTTTTTGTTTGGTTTGTTTGGTTTTTAGGTTTGTGTTTGGGTTTGGTTTTTTTTTTCATTTTCTGAGTATTTTTAATTGATGATAACTGTAATAATTCTAACTGAGATACTGTCAAAGAGTGGCACTACTGGATTTTCAATAATGAGACACAAAGCCTGGGGCCTTTAGTCACTTTCACATGATGAGAGAAGCCTGTTAGTTAGGATGAAGCGTGTGGAAGCAGACCATACTTATGAAGTCCAAAGGATATCCAAACATGCATCAGTTCTGTGCTGCAGGTCCTCCTTGTCCTGAAACTCCTCTGCTTTAACAAAAATCTGGGCTGTCTTGCTGGGTTTGAAGGCAGGCCTGAAAAGCAGAGCAGACCAAATCACTGCTGAACAACAACCACAGGCGCTGCAGAGCGGCTTGTACTGAACCATGTCCCGAGTAAAATGAGCGAGCCTTTTGCTGTGATGTGATGATTCTGATTTCCTACTGCTGATAGAAAATGTGAAAAACAGTTCTCCTGCCTCTTCACAGGTGCTGTGGTACTCGACATTTCATGCTTTTCTGAAGCTGAAAGAATATACATGCTAGTTAAAGATACCACTGTCAATGACAAGCCTCTGAACGCCGTGGTGATTCCCGAAGTTGTGGTAAGAGATAATAGGTTTGAATTTAAAATGTGTCTTTGAAAGAGAAATGCAGCCACCTTAAAACTCTTCCTGCTGGTAGCAAATGGAAAAAATTGTATTCAAGAGGTTCTCCTCCCCCTCTACCCTGCCCTGGTGAGACCACAGCTAGAACGCTGTGTGCGCGTTTGGACTCTCCAGTCTACTGGAGAGAGTCCAGTCGGGAGCTACAAGGACGAGTGGGAGACTTGGAATATCTCTGCTGTGAAGAAAAGCTGAGAGGTCTGGGGCTGTTTAGTCTGGAGAAGAGAAGGCTGAGAGGGAATCTTATCATTGTCTATAAATACCTGAGTGGTGGGCAACAGGATGAAGGTGTCAGTCTCTGTTTGGTGGTGCCCAGTGGCCAAGGGATCAGGCCTAGGCAGCATGGATTTAGAAAGGGCAGGTCCTGCCTGACCAACCTGATCTCCTTCTATGATCAGGTGACTGCCTGATGGATGTGGGGAGGCCTGTGGATGTGGTCTGCCTGGACCTCAGCAAGGCCTTTGACACCGTCCCCACAGCAAACTCCTGGCCAAGCTGGCAGCCCCTGGCTTGGACAGGATCACACTGTGTTGGGATAGGAACTGGCTGGAGGCTGAGCCCAGAGAGTGGTGGTGAATGGTGCCACAGCCAGCTGGCAGCCTGTCACTAGTGGTGTGCCCCAAGGATCAGTGCTGGGCCCCATGCTCTTCAACATCTTTATTGATGATCTGGATGAGGGCATTGAGTCTATCATCAGTAAATTTGCAGACGACACCAAGCTGGGGGCAGGAGTTGATCTGCTGGAGGGCAGAGAGGCTTAGCAGAGGGACCTCGACAGGCTGGACAGATGGGCAGAGTCCAGGGGCAGGAGATTGAACACATCCAAGTGCTGGGTTCTGCACATTGGCCACAGCAACCCCATGCAGTGCTACAGGCTGGGGTCAGAGTGGCTGAGAGCGGCCAGGCAGAGAAGGACCTGGGGGTGCAGGTTGATGGGAAGCTGAACATGAGCCTGCAGTGTGCCCAGGCAGCCAAGAAGGCCAATGGCATCCTGGCCTGCATCAAGAACAGTGTGGCCAGCAGGAGCAGGGAGGTCATTCTGCCCCTGTACTCTGCACTGGTTAGGCCACCCCTTGAGTCCTGTGTCCAGTTCTGGGCCCCTCAGTTTAAGAAGTATGTTGTCTTGCTGGAAGGTGGCAACAAAGTTGGTGAGGGGTTTGGAACACAAGCCCTATGAGGAGAGGCTGAGGGAGCTGGGGTTGCCTAGCCTGGAGAAGAGGAGACTGAGGGGTGACCTTCTTGCTCTCTACAACTCCCTGAAGGGAGGTTGTAGCCAGGTGGGGGTTGGTCTCCCAGGCAACAAGCACCAGAACAAGAGGACACAGTCTCAGGCTGTGCCAGGGGAGGTTTAGGCTGGATGTTAGGAAGAAGTTCTAGAGAGAGATTGCCCATTGGAATGTGCTGCCCAGGGAGGTGGTGGAGTCACCTTCATTGGAGGTGTTCAGGAGGAGCCTTGATGGGGTGCTTGGCTGCATGGTTTAGTTGTTTAGGTGGGTTGGATTGGTTGATGGGTTGGACATGATGATCTTGAAGGTCTCGTTCAACCTGGTGTATTATATTGTATTGACAAGGAACAATGGGTACAAGCTGAAACACAGAAGGTTCAACCTCAACGCAGGGAGACACTTCTTTGGTGTGAGGGTGCTGAAGCACTGGAACAGGCTGCCCAGAGAGGTTGTAGAGTCTTCTCTGAAGACTTTGAAAACCCCCTGGATGTGTTCCTGTGTGACCTGTCCTAGGTGATCTTGCTCTGGCAGAGGGGTTGGACTGCATGATCTCTGGAGGTCCCTTCCAACCCCTAACATTGTGTGATTCTGTGGTTCAAAGGAGCCACACAGTGAGTTCCTGTAAGGAGTGTGGTGAGAAACAAAAATACTTGATAGCCTATACTTCATGTGTATGATCTGCTCCTGGGAGTGAAGTCAACTGTTCTATTGAGTTGTCAGGATTTGCAATACAACTGCAAGACTGCACAGCTGTGGAGGGGAGAAAGGCAAATTTATTCTTTTCCTTTTTATTTCTTTCAATGATCAAAAAGTTAGGTGGGGTTTTGGTTTTAGTTTTAGGTGGCATGTCAAAAGGTTAGCAGCAGCTTTGTTTTAGGGTCTAAATGTGTTTGCTTGGTAAGCACAAGGTAAAGTATTCCTGCTAATCTCATTCACAGTATCTCTATTCCCTCTTGTCCTGTATCACAGGGACCTGAAATGCTGCATTGTGGATTTCAGAGGATGCAGGCAAAGATTCAGTGCAAGAGTCCTCTCACAAATTCATTGGTTGATTTATGATTGTTATTTTTTTTGTGGTTACAAACCACTTTTCTAGGAACCAGTTGGGCTTAGTAATAGATGTCAGGTTAACAGAGCAGATACAGCATGGAAAGAGGGAAGTGGCTCGCTGAGCCAAAGTGATTTGGAACCAGGATGGGGACAGGTTCTGTCCAAAAGAGTGTGCAGCTTTAGTTGCTTCCTGCTGAGCTGTCACATATCGTGCAGTTACTGTGGCCAGTGAAGTGAGTGACTTACTTTGACTCCTTAGAACTCTGTGTGTGTGTGTGTACATAAATAGTGGGAATTGTGAAACAACTTTAGATGGGAGAGTCTCATGTTTTCAGCTGCCATATTTCATGGCTGCCTTCCTGCTGGTGCCATTTAGAGGGTCCTGTGCTTGTCAGAGTTGTCTGAAGGCAAAGCTATTCTTAATATTGAGCAGACAGTAGAGGCAGTGATTAAGTGAAACTGCCAAGATTAGAAACTATCTCCTCTCCAAAACAAGTGATGGCTGTGTTCTTCTGCATGCATAGGCATCATGTCCTGTGAGATCCTTAGAAACCAAGGTCCCCCCTCATCCAAACTAGGTTCAGAGGTTTTGTTACCAGGCAGAGAAGGCAGCCTGAAGATGGAGCTGCTGTTGCATGCTTGTTTTCGAAGGATGTGGGGGGCTGAAGTTTCCCCCAGCATTAACTTTAGCCAGACTAACTCAGGAGCAAATGAAGCAAATGCCTTATGAGCCTGGATTTTGTGCATGGTGTGTGAAGCTGAACATGCTCCCCTCTGATGACATGTGTCTGGATTTTCTGACATTAGATATGTTTGAAGTGAAGTTCTGGATGCCAGGAAAATATGAACAGTGACACCTGTTATCTAGCACAAGATACCATAGTTCATGGGGTGGCTAGGGCTGAATTTCTAATAGAGAGTCATAGAATTGTTTTGGTTGGACAAGAGCTTTAAGATGTAGTCCAACCACTACCTAACTTGCCCAGTTCTGGTGCTAAACCATGTCCCAGTGCACCACATCTGTGTGTCTTCTAAGCATCTCCAGGCAAGGGGATTCAACCACCTCCCTGGGCAGCCTGCTCCAGTGTTTGAGAACCCTTTCAGTGATGAAGTTTCTTCTAAAGACCAACCTAAACCTCCCCTGGTGCAACTTGAGGCCATTTCCTCTTACCCTATGACTTGTTACTAGGGAGAAGAGACCAATCCCCACCTGCCACCATACCTCCTTTCAGGCAGCTGTAGAGAGCCAGAAGTTCTCCCCTCAGCCTCCTTTTCTCCAGTCTGAACAACCCCAGTTCCCTTAGGCATTCCTCATCAGCCCTGTTCTCCAGACCCTGCCCCAGCTTCACCACCCTTCTCTGGACACATTCCAGCACCTCAATGTCCTTCTTGGAGTGAGGGACCTAAAACTCAACCCAGTATTCAAGGTGCAGCCTCACCAGTTCCATGTGCAGGGGCACAATCACTTTCCTGGTCCTGCTGATCACACTATTCCTGATCCAGACCAGGATGCTGTTGGTCTTCTTGGCCACCTGGGCACACTGTGCTGCTTAAACATTCTTAATTTGCAAGAAGGGGTTGGGGGGATGTCCACCTGCACATACTTTTTCTTTCCAATCCAGCAGGTACTGTTGGTGTTTGGTCACCTGGCTGAAATGATTCAGGAGCTAATACTCTATGAGTGTTGTTCATGTGTGCTCCAGCCACCTGGCTTATGCCATTCACTAATTACCCAGGATAAACTAGTGAGTGATTGTTGACCCTGCTTTGGGGAGCAGTTGGACTAGATGACCTCCTGAGGTACTTTTCCACCTAGATGATCCTTTTGCCCTATGATACTATTAGCCTTTGTTTATGCCATGTGTCCATGACCAGTCAAATACAGCACCAGGAAATGCTTGTACAGAGCCTGAGCACAATATTGAATTTGTGCTGTGTTTGATGTTCCTCTTATGGGTGAAAGACAAAGAAATCACAGAATGGTTTGGGCTGGAAGAGAGACCTGAAGGATCATGTAGTTCCAAACGTCACTGCCATGGGCAGGGGCACCTTGAAAGGCTGGACAGATGGGCAGAGTCCAAGGGCAGGAGATTGAACACATCCAAGTGCTGGGTTCTGCACATTGGCCACAGCAACCCCAGGCAGTGCTACAGGCTGGGGCCAGAGTGGCTGGAGAGCAGCCAGGCAGAGAGGGACCTGGGGGTGCTGGTTGATGGGAGGCTGAACATGAGCCTGCAGTGTGCCCAGGCAGCCAAGAAGGCCAACCGCATCCTGGCCTGCATCAGGAACAGTGTGGCCAGCAGGAGCAGGGAGGTCATTCTCCCCCTGTACACTGCACTGGTTAGGCCACACCTTGAGTCCTGTGTCCAGTTCTGGGCCCCTCAGTTTAGGAAGGATGTTGACTTGCTGGAATGTGTCCAGAGAAGGGCAAGGAGGTTGGTGAGGGATTTGGAACACAAGCCCTATGAGGAGAGGCTGAGGGAGCTGGGGTTGCTTAGCCTGGAGAAGTGGAGGCTCAGGGGTGACCTTCTTGCTCTCTACAACTACCTGAAGGGAGGTTGTAGCCAGACAGAGGTTGGTCTCTTCTCCCAGGCAGCCAGCACCAGAACAAGAGGACACAGTCTCAGGCTGCACCAGGGGAGGTTTAGGCTGGATGTTAGGAAGAATTTCTATACAGAGAGAGTGATTGCCTATTGGAATGGGCTGCCTGGGGAGGTGGTGGAGTCACCATCATTGGAGGTGTTCAGGAGGAGACTGGATGGGGTGCTTGGTGCCATGTTTAGTTGTTTAGGTGGGTTGGATTGGTTGATAGGTTGGACGTGATGATCTTGAAGGTCTCTTCCAACCTGGTTTATTGTATTGTATTATTCTACTAGGCCAGGCTGTTCAAGGCCCCATGCAACCTAGTCTTGAACACCTTCAGGGCTGGAGCCTCCACAGCTTTTCAGTGCAACTTGGTCCAGTGCCTCACTGCCCTCATGGTCAAGAAATTCTTCCTAATGCCTAATTAACTTGAGCTTTTTGCAGTTTTAAGCCACTACTCATTTTCCTGTCCATGTCTTTTTAAACAGTCTCTCCCCAGCTTTCTTGTAGGCCCCCTTCAAATCCTGGAATGCTGCTAGAAGGTCTCCCTGGGTCCATGTTTCTCTTCTCCAGGGTGAGCAACCCCAGCTCTCTCAGGCTGACTTCATAGGAGAGCTGCTCCAGCCCTCTGGGGCTAATGTGTGGTCTCAGAAGTGATAAAACAGAGGCCAAATTGTAGCTAAAATTAAACAAGCAAACGAAAATAATCAGAAAAACCAAAGCCAGCCAGGCCTAACCAAACAAACCAAACCCAGCCAAGCAAGCCAAACCCAACAAACCAAGGCAAACCAGACAAACCAAAACCAACCAACCAAGCCAAACCAAAACCGACCAAGCAAGCCAAACCAAACCCAACCAGTGAAGCCTACCCAACCAAACCCAACCCAGCCGGGCAAACCAGACAAACCAAAATCAACAAACCAAGCCAAATCAAAAACAACCAAGCCATACCAAACAAACCAAAACCAACCAACAAACCAAACCAAACCAAACCCAACCAACCAGGCCAAACCAAAACCATCCAACCAAGCCAATCCAAGCAAACCAAACCCAACCAGTGAAACCAAACGAAACAAACCAAGCCATACCAAACAAACCAAAACCAAGCAAGCCAAACCAAAACCAACCAAGCCATACCAAACAAACCAAAACCAACCAACCAAACCAAACCAAAACCAACCAACCAGGCCAAACCAAGACTAACCAACCAAGCCAATCCAAACAAACCAAATCCAACCAGCCAAGCCAATCCAGACAAACCAAATCCAACCAGTGAAGCCAAATGAAACAAACCAAGCCATACCAAACAAACCAAAACCAACCAAGCAAGCCAAACCAAAAACAACCAAGCCATACCAAGCAAACCAAAACCAACCAACAAACCAAACCAAACCAAAACCAACCAACCAGGCCAAACCAAAACCAACCAACCAGGCCAATCCAAACAAAACAAACCAAGCCATACCAAACAAACCAAAACCAACCAACCAAGCCAAACCAAAACCAACCAAGCCATGCCAAACAAACCAAAACCAGCCAACACAAAACAAAACCAATCAACCAAAACCAAACCAACCAACCAGTCCAAACCAGCCAAAAAAAACCCTGAACAACAATGAAGCAAACCAACCCTTCTTAAAAGTCAATAAAAGCACAGAAGTAAGTTGGTGGTTATGAGGTTGCTGGTACTTTCTTTTCTGCAGCTGAGACTCACTCTGTGTCTGATACAGCTTCTGAGGAGGAGGCCCAATTCTAATCTCTCATGGACAGGTCTGCCAGAAGCAACTCATCTTCTTGTTATCGTGACTGAAAGATTTAATGCAGAGTCAGTTTGCTTTAAGTACTCATTAGGTAGTGGAGCAGTTGGTGTCATCAGCTGTGCTGGTCCCTTCTGATGTTTTATTAGCCTGCACCTTTTGAGAATTCAACACTTTTTCACTTCACAGTGTTCAAGTAAATGGGAATACTCTCTTTGTTGGAGAGTGAAAAACCCCAGAGGCTCCTGGAACACTGTTTTCACTCAGATCAGGGAAGTGTTTGGGTTGGAAAAGACATTCAAGATCACTGAGTCCAACCATTCTCTAACTCTACCAAGTCTGGTTCAGAACCATGTCCTTCAGCACCACATCTCTGCCTCTTTTAAACACCTCCAGGGTTGGTGATTCAACCACCTCCTTGGGGAGCTGTCCCAGTGTTTGAGAACCCTTTCAGTGAAGAAGTTTCTTCTCAAGTCCAACCTAAACGTGCCCTGGTGCAACTTAGCTATCCCATGTGAGGACCTGCCAGGTCAGTTTGGTATCACTCTTTGGTGGCCTGTCAAGGTGAAAGATACTTTGAACTGGAACCTGAGTTACCAGAACTCCTTTTGCAGTGCTGGCAGATAAGACCAGCAGAAAGTTGTGAAGGTGAACAATTTTTTGAGGCTTTTTCACAAATGCCACTTAGCAGTGGAGTGCCCCTGACCTGCTGTGTTAATGCCTCTTAAGAGCCCACTAATTCCTCACACAATTGTTTCCAACTTAAGAGCATGACAGTTTAATGGCCATCTTAGCCAAAACATCATCTTCCACCTTTGCAGTTCTCCAGAGCCAGTGGATGCTTCACTGGGTTAAGAACTGCCTGGAAGGTTGAGCTCAAGAGTGGTGGTGAATGGAGTTAAATCCAGAGGGTGGCTGGTCACCTCTGGTGTTCCCCAGGGCTCACTGCTGGGACCAGAGAATCAGCAAATCACAAAATCACCAAGGTTGGAAGAGACCTCAAAGATCATCAACTCCAACCTGTCACCACAGACCTCATGACTAAACCATGGCACCAAGTGCCACGTCCAGTCCCCTCTTGAACACCTCCAGGGATGGTGACTCCACCACCTCCCTGGGCAGCACATTCCAATGGCTAACAACTCTCTCTGTGAAGAACTTTCTCCTCACCTCCAGCCTAAACCTGCCCTGGCACAGCTTGAGACTGTGTCCTCTTGTTCTGGTGCTGGTTGTCTGGGAGAAGAGACCAACCCCCACCTGGCTACAACCTCCCTTCAGGTAGTTGTAGAGAGCAATGAGGTCTCCCTGAGCCTCCTCTTCTCCAGGCTAAGCAACCCCAGCTCCCTCAGCCTCTCCTCGTAGGGCTTCTCGTTAACATCTTTATGAATGATCTGGATAAGGTAAGTTTGCAGATGACTATCAACTGGATGGGACTGTTGATCTGCTTGAGGGTAGGAAGACTCTGGACAGGGACCTGGACAGGCTGGATCAATGGGCTGAGGCCAGTGGGATGAAGTTTAACAAAGCCAGGTGCTGGGTCCTGCCCTTGGGTCACAACAAACTCATGCAATGCTCCAGGCTTGGGGCAAAGTGGCTGGAAATTGCCCAGCAGAAAAGGACCTGGGGGTGCTGGTTGACAGCAGCGAAGATGAGCCAGGGTGTGCCCAGGTGGCCAAGAAGGCCACCAGCAGCCTGGCCTGGATCAGCAGTGGTGTGGCCAGCAGGAGCACAGCAGTGACTGTGCAGCTGCACTCAGTACTGTGGAGACCACACCTTGAATACTGGGTTCACTTTTGGGCCCCTCACTACAGGAAGGACATTGAGGGGCTGGAGCAGACCCAGAGATGGGCAACACAGTTTCTGAAGGCTCCAGAGGAGCCTTGTGTGACAAGAGGCTGAGGGAGCTGAGATTGTTTGGTCTGGAGGAGGCTGAGAGAAGACCTCATTGCTCTCTACAACTCCCTGAAAGGTGGTTGGAGTGAGGTGGGGGTTGGTCTCTTCTCCCTAGTATCAGGTGAGTGGATGAGAGGAAATGGCCTGAAATTGTGCCAGGAGAGGTTCAGGTTGGAGATTAGGAACAATTTATGTGTTGCAAGAGTAGTCAGGGGTTGGAACAGGCTGCTCAGGGAGGTGGTGGAGTCCCCATCCCTGGAGGTGTTCAAGAATCGTGTGGACGTGGCACTCTGGGACATGGTTTAGTGGATGTGGTGATCTCAGGTTGATGGTTGGACCGGGCAATCTAAGGAGTCTTTTCCAACCAAAACAATGGTATGGTTCTATTAAAAAGTAAAGAAATTTCTTGAGCTCCTGCTGTGCTGACCCAGCTGCTGCTCCAGTGGTGCTGGGACACCTTGCCCGTGATTTCTCATCCCATGCAACCACTCCTTTCTGGCCAGGGGGAAGAAAGTCTGTGCTGGGGGCATCACTGAGTCCTTGCCTGGGGGAGAGGCTGCAGACAGCCCACCTGCAAGTGCAGGATTTTGTTTGGTCCCTTAAAGATATCTGCAGCTCCTGGAGACAACCCCCAGCCCTGCAGGCAGGCCTGTGGCACAGAATGCCTTGTTCTGCTTCATGGGGTGAGATGTGATTACAGGGCACACTCAACAGAAAGGGGATTAGCATGGACAATAAATCTCTTGCCCCAGCCCAAAGCTGTGTTGTGCTAATCCTGACCCACCAACCAATGCACACAGTGACTGTCAAGAGTGTCTAAATCACGCAGCCTCCTTCAGCTGTCTCTAAGAAACCAGCAGTAAATTCCCTCCTGAACGCCAGCCAACACAAAACCCCCTCTGCAAGATTTCACTCCTCCAGCAGAGCACTGAAGCCAGGGCTAAAGGGGAAGGGAGTCCTCAGGCTGTGAGTCACACATGCCCTTCTGCCCAGGAACAAACTCACTTCTAGGTCCCCACTGGGACTTTATTAAGGGATTAAAAGAAACTCTGCAGCGTGAGAGTGCTACCCCTGTGGCCATCTGGCATGGTAAGGCAGCAGCCCTGCCGTGGTGCACAAGCTGTCCAGGAGTCTTTAACCCCCACTGAAAAAAAAATCATTGTTTTAGTAGAAAATGGCCTGTATCTGGGGATTTTGCAGTGGATCCTACTCCTTCAGGTTTGATGAAGAGTGATGAGGGGAAGCAAGTTAATTGTGGGGCTAAACATTTTCACAGGATCACACAGGCTCACAGGATGTTAGGGGTTGGAAGGGGACCTCCAAAGATCATCAAGTCCAACCCCTCCTGCCAGAGCAGGGCCATAGAATCCAGCACAGGTGGCACAGGAATTCATCCAGATGGGGCTTGAAAGTCTCCAGAGAAGTAGACTCCACAACTCCTCTGGGCAGCCTGCTCCAGTGCTCTGTGACCCTCACAGTGAAGAAGTTCCTCCTCATGTTGAGGTGGAACCTCCTGTGCTGGAGTTTATATCCATTGCCCCTTGTCCTGTCAGAGTGTGCAAGCAAGCAGAGCCTGTCCCCTCCCTCTTGACACCCAGCCCTTAGATACTTACAGACATTTCTTTAAATCCCCTCTCAGTCTTCTCCCAGCTAAGACTATTTTCTACAATACTTCTGTTTCCTACAGTGCTTCCATTTACTACAATACTCCTGTTTCTTCTATGTAGTCCTCAGTTTAGTGTAGTTGGGGGTACATATTAGAAGATACTTGAACAAAGATGGATTGGGGTGGTAGGAACAAGTTCTTTACCATGAGGGTGGTGGATGCAGTGGAACACGTTGCCCAGGGTGGTGGCTGGGGCCCCATCCCTGGAGATCATAGACTCATAGAATCAATAAGGTTGGAAGAGACCTCAAAGATCATCAAGTCCAACCTGTCACCCAACACCTCATGACTACTAAACCATGGCACCGAGTGCCACGGCCAATCCCCTCTTGAACACCTCCAGGGATGGTGACTCCACCACCTCCCTGGGCAGCACATTCCAACAGCTAACAACTCTATCAGTGAAGAACTTCCTCCTCACCTCCAGCCTAAACCTCCCCTGGTGCAGCTTGAGACTGTGTCCTCTTGTTCTGGTGCTTGTTGCTTGAGAGAAGAGACCAACCACCTGGCTACAACCTCCCTTCAGGTAGCTGTAGAGAGCAATGAGGTCACCCCTGAGCCTCCTCTTCTCCAGGCTAAGCAACCCCAGCTCCCTCAGCCTCTCCTCACAGGGCTGTGCTCAAGGCCTCTCCCCAGCCTCGTTGCCCTTCTCTGGACACGTTCAAGAGTCTCAATGTCCTTCTTAGAGTGAGGTACCCTGAACTGGACACAGGACTCAAGGTGTGGCCGAAGCAGTGCTGAGTACAGGGGCACTGTATATATCTATATATATATATCTATGTAGATATATGTAGATATTCAAGGTGAGGCTCGACAGGGCTCTGGGCAACCTGATCTAGTTGAGGACGTCCCTGCTAAGTGCAGAGGGGGCTGAACTGGATGACCTTTGGAGGTCCCTCCCAACCCAAACCCTACTGTGACAACTGCAAAGTTCACACACAGATGTGTTGTTACCTCCAGACATTCCCCTGCAGCTGCTTGCGAGTCCTCGCAGCGTTCACGGTAAATGCTTCTCGCTGGGGGACGTGGGGGTTTGTGGGGTGGGGTGTTTTTTTTTTTTTTGTGTACAGTCAGGAAATGTAGAGAGCAGTTTTGCAGAAAGTGTAAATACCTCTTTGCAACAATATAGATATATGTATTCACTTGGGTAGGGTCTCAGATGGCTTCCCCAAAAGCACAGCTGTGCAGCCGAATGCCTCTGAGCTTACCACGTCTCCGCAATCGCTGCGATTCCCCAAAGCTCCTGGTGGATTTATTTTAGTTGCTGGGGTTTTCAAAACCCCCAGTGCCTTAGAAACTTGCCTGCAGAAAGTCACTAATGCAAAACATGTGTTCAGCATGTCACTTCCAAATGTCCAAACCCCAGTATTTTTAGCAGCTGATTTCCTGAAGACGAGAAGATAATCAAATGTTCTCTCCGCGTTCAATTGAGGTATTTGACTTGAATGTCAGAGGATTTCTTCTTGTCTCCTCCTGTTTTGAAAAGGTTTTTCTTTGAGATGGAGAACTGAATATACTTTTTTAAAAATTTCTATTATCCTTTTACCTCCACCCCCCGACACACACACCTTTTGGTGTTTCAAGCCCCACAAATTTCTGGGTGTTGGACCAAGCCCAGAGTTTCCCAATAGCCCATACTGTTCAGAAGGTCGAAATGACTGGAGGTGAAGTGTAGGTGGTCTAAAAGCTTTGAAGAGGAAGCAATGGAAAGTGGGCAGGTGGGAAGGCAGGGCAGAGGTGAATCAGGGGATGGTTTGGGGTTGGAAGGGACCTTAAAGATCATCCAGTTCCATCCCTCCTGCCATGGGCAGGGGCACCTTCCACCAGTCAAGGTTGCTCAAGGCCTCATCCAGCCTGGCCTTGAACATCTCCACAGAGGTGTCACCCACAACCTCCCTGGCCAACCTGTTCCAGTGTCTCCCCACCCTCACTGGAAAGAATTTAGTCCTAATCTCCCTTCCAAATCTCTCCTCTTCCAGCTTAAAACCATTGCCCTCAACCTGTCACAATCCCCTGTAAGAAGTCCCTCTCCAGCTCTCCTGTTACCCCCTTCAGGTACTGGAAAGCTGCTCTAAGGTCTTCCCGGAGCCTTCTGTTCTCCAGGCTGAACAGCCCCAGCTCTCTCAGCCTGTCCCCATAGGGAGGTGCTGCAGCCCCCTGGTCGTCTTCAGAAGATGATGAGAAGTTGGAACAAGGAGTACAGGAAGGGAACAATTTGCCCTGTTACCCAAGGGATGTGTTGTTTCCTCTCAGAGCTGCTCTGCCTTTCGTTGATTGTGGTGTTTTCAGAGGCCTGTTGATAATGGGCTGTGGCAGATGATGGTGCAG
This sequence comes from Picus viridis, assembly GCA_033816785.1. NCBI lineage: Eukaryota > Metazoa > Chordata > Aves > Piciformes > Picidae > Picus > Picus viridis. The sequence goes on from CM066606.1 coordinate 4,100,989, forward strand.
GAACTGATGGATTAACAAGGAGGGTTTTGCTTCTGGAGAAGCCAGAGCTCTGCTTGCTGCTTTTATTAGTGCCAGTGGAGGAAATCCACTTCTCTCCATGGGATAATGGGGGCCCTTGAACTGTTGACCTTACAACTCAAGAAGTCCTTCCTCTTTGTGACAGTGGCATGCATTGTTTTCCATAGACTTCCTTTGCTGGCTGCAAACACCCTTCCCATCTGCTTGAATCTGTTACCCTTGATGTGTGGTGGGCACGCTGAGCAATTGCTTCCCCTTGTACAATGAAGCCTGAATATGGAGGCAAGAAGTGTTTTAACCTAGTGGTGGTTCACAGTACACTGTGAAGTTGGCTCCTCTGAGGAAAGCTGCGTGGACATCTCTTGCCTTGCCAACCTGTTTGTTTTGCCAGCAGTGAAACCCTTCCAGCAGAACAACTTTCTGAGGCTCCTCTGGCTCCTTGTCAGCCAAAAGCATTTAAGGACAAGGGCTTGAGCAACCTGGTCTAATGGAAGGGAGTTGGAACTGGATGATCTTTAATGTCCCGTCCAGCTCAAACTATTCTATGGTCTATGAGAGCCCTTTTGGGGCTAGTTTGTTGGGGTTTGGGTCTTTTTTGTGCAAAGATACATATTTTCAGAATTAATGTCTCTGGTAGCATGCAAAGGACAAGTAAGGAAGGGGCAAGAGTACAAGCACATGCCTTCTCCACCAGCCCTCTTACCAGCTGCATGTTCCTCTTCCTGGTGTGTTTTCTGCTGATGCCTGCAAGTCACACCGGATGGCAGAGGGTTTTTCTCCTGCAGGAGAAGGAAAAGCATTTTTTTATGTTTGTGGGAGCCTTGGTGAAACCAGCAGAGGATTAGCCCTTGTAGGAAAGCTGAATGGGAGAAAATCTCTCAAGTATTGGGAAGCCCCAGACAGTAGAACACTGAGTTCCTGAAGCGTGTCCAGAGGAGGGCAACGAAGCTGGTGAAGGGTCTGGAGAACAGATCCGCTGAGGAGCAGCCGAGGGAACTGAGATTGTTTAGGCTGGAGAAAAGAAGACTGAGGGGAGACCTCATTGCTCTCTACAACTCCCTGAAAGAAGGTTGGAGTGAGGTGTGGGTTGGTCTCTTCTCCCAGGTAGTAAGCAGTAGGATGAGAGGAAATGGCCTGAAACTGCAACAGGGGAGAGGTTTAGCTTAGACATTAGGGAAATGTTCTTTGCTGCAAGAGTGGTCAGGGATTGGAACAGGCAGCCCAGGGAGGTGGTGGAGTCACCATCCCTGGAGGTGTTCAAGAAAGATGTGGCCATGGCACTTGGGGACATGGTTTGATGGCCACGGTGGTAGCTGATGATTTGGCGTATCTCAGCATCAGACTCCAGTTTGCTTCCCCACCAAGCTGTTCATGAATTTGTCCTGATTTCTCCCTTCTTTGCCTCAGCCCAGGCTCTCTGGTGGTGTCTCTGTAGACAGCAGCTGTCAGGGTGCTGTCTCCTCCCCTCTGTAGCTGTTGGTATCTCTCCACATGTTTGCACGCTGCGGTCATGCTGCTGCCTCGCCGCCCCCTGAATCATTCTTGTCTAAATTGACTTATATTTAGCACTGTTGTTCTGTTCCCTCAGTCCATCCTGTCAGCTGCGTGACAAATCTCTGTTCCCTGAATGCTGTCCAACCTCTAAATACAAATTGCCACGACTTAGGGGCTGTGCAAAGGTTTCTTCTTGGAAGCACACTCACTGAAACACCCCAGGGGCTTCTCTGGCACCTACCTGCCCCCCGCCAGCCCTGGGGCAGGATGGATGAAAGCCTTGCTGGAGTTTTCTAGAGCCTAGGTTGGATATTAGGAAGAATTTCTTCCCTGAAAGAGTGGCTCAGGCATTGGAACAGGCTGCCCAGGGAGGTGGTGGAGTCACCATCCCTGGAGGTGCTCAAAACATGAGTTAGATGTGGCACTTCAGACCCTGTCCTGAAGTCCTGTGATCCTGTGACTTCAGAACAGGGTCTGGAGGTCGTGGAGGTGTTGGATCTTAGAGGTCTTTTCCAACCTTACTGATTCTACTGATTTACAAATCATTTTAGGAGATGATTTATGGGCTGGTTGGCAGGAAACAAGTCCCAGGGGGATGCTTCTGGTGGCTGGAAGCTTTGACCTTGAGTGAGGCTGCAAGCACCATTCCCATGCTATTTGTGGAGTACCCCAGGAAACCCCTCCTCTGCCACGTGCAGTGGTCTCCTTTGGAGTGGTTTCTGGGTGGGTTCCAGGCTTCCCCATAGCAGCACAGCCCTGTGGCCAGAGCCCTTTCAGGCAGGGGGGTTCAGCAGAGGTGTGAGGATCATAAGATGATGGCAACAAATCCTCCTGATTAAGAATTTTAATACCTCTTTTGTAAAGGATTTTAATACCTGTTTAGTGTGCTGGGTCCTGCACTTGGGTCACAACAAGCCCCTGTAACACTCCAGGCACAGGTCAGAGTGGCTGGAAACTGCTCAGTAGAGAAAGATCTGAGGATGAGCATGAGCCAGGATGTGCCCAGGTGTCCAAGAAGGCCCAAAGTATCCTGGCTGGGATCAGCAACAGTGTGTCCAGTGGGACTGGTGAATGTTGTGAGGAACAGGTCTTCTGGAGTTGTTCATCCTGGAGAATGAAGGCTGAGGAGAGACCTTCTCACTCTTTACAGCTGTCTGAAAGGAGGTTGGAGCAAGGTGGATGTTCTGTTCTCCCAGGAAGCAAGCAGTAGGGTGAGAGAAGTGGCTTCAGATTGCACCAGGGCAGGAATAGGATAGGATAGGATAGGATAGGATAGGATAGGATAGGATAGGATAGGATAGGATAGGATAGGATAGGATAGGATAGGATAGGATAGGATGGGATGGGATGGGATGGGATGGGATGGGATGGGATGGGATGGAATGGAATAGAATAGAATAGAATAGAATAGAATAGAATAGAATAGAATAGAATAGAATAGAATAGACCAGACCAGGTGGGAAAAGACCTTTGAGATCATCGAGTCCAACCTATCACCCAACACCATCTAATCAACTAAACCATGGCACCAAGCACCCCATCCAGTCTCTTCCTAAGCACCCCCAGTGATGGTGACTCCACCACCTCCACGGGCAGCACATTCCAATGGCCAATCTCTCTTTCTATGAAGAACTTCTTCCTAACATCCAGCCTAAATCTCCCCTGGCACAGTTTGAGCCTGTGTCCTCTTGTTCTGGTGCTGCTTGCCTGGGAGAAGAGACCAACCCCCACCCGGCTACAACCTCCCTTCAGGGAGTTGTAGAGAGCAAGAAGGTCTCTCCTGAGCCTCCTCTTCTCCAGGCTAAGCAACCCCAGCTCCCTCAGCCTCTCCTCACAGGGCTGTGCTCCAGACCCCTCCCCAGCTTTGTTGCCCTTCTCTGGACACCTTCCAGCATCTCAACATATTTCCTAAACTGAGGTGCCCAGAACTGGACACAGGACTCAAGGTGTGGCCTGACCAGTGCTGAGTACAGGGACAGACTGACCTCCCTGCTTCTGCTGGGAGGTCATTTAGTTATGATAGCAGAAGAGACTTCTTCATTGAAAGGATTATCCAGCCCTGGAACAGGCTGCCCAGGGAAGTGGTTGAATCCCCATCCCTGGAGTCATTCAAAAGAGGCAGAAGAGTGGTGCTGAGGGACATGGCTTAGCACCAGGCTTCGTAGAGTTGGACTTCATGATCTTAAAGGTCTTTTTTTACACCAAATCAGTTCTCTTAGTTCATGGGGAGGGGCATGCTAATGCCTGCCCCAGACACTCCCATTTTGTAATCAAGGAAGCATCAGGAAATGCCTCTGAGGTGCAGCAGTAATTTTCCTGCCTAGTCATGGCTTTTGGCTAACCATTTTTCTTGTCTTCCTTCAGGCTTCCAAGATACCACAGAACTGCTGCCCACTGCTGGTGTTTGTGAATCCAAAGAGCGGTGGTTTGAAGGGCCGGGATCTGTTGTACAGTTTCAGGAAGCTGCTAAACCCACATCAGGTCTTTGAACTTACCAATGGTGGCCCACTGCCTGGGTAAGCCCCCACACCCTTCAGTTATTTTATCTGTCTTTTAAGTTTTTGAAGGGATGGGTCAGATTGTGTCCAGCTCTGGGGCCCTCAGCACAAGGAGGACCTGAGCCTGATGGAGAGGGTCCAGAGGAGAGCCACAAAGATGATCAGAGGGCTGCAACACCTCTGCTACGAGGCCAGGCTGAGAGAGTTGGGTCTGTTCAGCCTGGAGAAGGCATCAGGGAGACCTTATAGTAGCCTTCCAGTACCTGAAGGGGGCCTACAAGAAAGCTGGGGAGGGATGTTTCCAAGGGCATGTAGCACTACAACAGGGAGCAGTGGTTTTAAACTAGAGTAGGGTAGATTTAGACTGGACATGAGGAAGAAGTTCTTTGCTGTGAAGGTGGTGGAATATGGTAACAGTCTGCCCAGGGAGGTGGTGGAGGCCCCATCCCTGCATACATTTCAGGTCAGGCTACTTGCAGCTCTGAGGGAGCTGCACCAGGGGAAGTTTAGGCTGGAGGTGAGGAGAAAGTTCTTCACTGAGGGAGTGATTCGCCATTGGAATGGGCTGCCCGGGGAGGTGGTGGAGTCACCGTTCCTGGAGGTGTTCAGGAGGGGACTGGATGTGGCACTTGGTGCCATGGTCTAGTCATGGGGTCTGTGGTGACAGGTTGGACTCGATGGTCTTCGAGGTCTCTTCCAACCTTAGCGATACTGTGATACTGTGAGCAGCCCATTCTGTCTGGGGATGTCTCTGCTGATGGCAGGGGGCTTGGACTAGATGACCTTTAAAGGTCCCTTCCAACCCAGTGCATCCTATGGTTCTATGACTCCAGATTTGCTTATTATGAAGATCTAAGTTGCTTCTGTTCTGTGCCTGAAGATCAGAGCAGGAGATTCATCCTTCTGCCTGCTCCTCGCTGTGAGCACAGATTTCAACTTGGAGGCTCTCCGAAGGAAACAGAGTAGTTCCTGATGGTTGTGCTTGTGTCCAGCCTGAGAGCCCAGCCCTGGGAAAGTCATGCTCACTTTGCAGTAACACAGATTGAGTGGCTCTCAGAAATAAAAGTATTTTATAGCTGAATGGGGATGGAAAGAGAAATGTCACAGCGCCCGACACGGGTGGGTTTGCTTTCTATTTCCTCTCGGTGTTTCATGGGAACCAGCAACAGGAAAGCATCATAAAAGTTTTCTATCTTGCCTCTTTAAAACTTGGCCCACGGCTGCAGGATGAGCAGGGCCTGCCTGCTCACAGCTGCAACATGTCTTAAGTGCAAGGAACGGAACATAACGTGCTCGTGGGGAGGCAGGAACCCACGGCTTGATTTAATCAACACCGCTCTGTTAGCAGCTTCATCACACTGGAAGCCCTGGTTTGCAGTCTGCTCAGGGCAGCCTCCCTCGTTCAGCACTGGATTGTCATGGCAAGCTCTTCAAAACAAAAGCTTTCCTGGGAGAAGCACAGCTTGTGCAAGGAGGCAAGAGAAGCAAGCTGCAGAAACCCTGAGGTTTTGGCAGGAGGTGTGTGGTGGTTGCCTGCCTGATGCAGTTCAAGCTGCCGCTTCAGCCATTTCTCCGTTTTCATTTTGTGTGGCCCACCAAAAAGCCCTTTTAGAATCATAGAATCAACCAGGTTGGAAAAGATCTCTGAGATCATCAAGTCCAACCTATTACCTAATACCCAACAACTCCTGACTACTAAACCATGGCACCAAGTGCCACATCCAATCCCCTCTTGAACACCTCCAGGGATGGTGACTCCACCACCTCCCTGGGCAGCACATTCCAATGGCTAACATCTCTCTCTGTGAAGAACTTTCTCCTCACCTCCAGCCTAAACTTCCCCTGACACAGCTTGAGACTGTGTCCTCTTGTTCTGGTGCTGGTTGTCTGGGAGAAGAGACCAACCCCCTCCTGACTACAACCACCTTTCAGGTAGCTGTAGAGTGCAATAAGGTCTCCCTGAGCCTCCTCTTCTCCAGGCTAAAATAACCCCAGCTCCCTAAGCAAACTGTTGCCACTTGTTTGGTTGCTTCCTGTGCAATGGGATCCTCTGTGAGGGTATCTCAGGTGTGGGATAAAGATACACAGAAAGTAAGAGTGACCATGAAAATTGTGCTGGGAGGAAGGAAATGTACTATGAGTCCTATGACTGAGTGGGGAAGAGAAAAAGCCACCACTGAGCAACATCTCCACTAGGATGAAGACTTAGAGATGTCCACATTGAAGTTGTGGATGCTTGGATCATGGAGTAGTTTTGGTTGGAAAAGACCTCTAAGGTCATTGAGTCCAGCCATTAACTCAAATGTCACCATGCCTGCTGAACCAGTTCTCCAGGTGACATGTCCCCGCTATTCTTGAACACCTCCAGGGATGCTGACTCCACCACCTCCCTGGGCAGCCTGTTCCAATCCCTGAACACTCTTGTAGCAACAAGTTTTTTCTCATCTCTAACCTAAGCTTCCCATGGCACAAGTTCAGGCCATTTCCTCTCATCCCCTCACCTGATACTGGGGAGAAGAGACCAAGCCCCACCTCACTCCAACCTCCTTTCAGGGAGTTGTAGAGAGCAATGAGGTCTCTCCTCAGCCTTCTCTTCTCCAAACTAAACACCCCCATTTCCCTCAGCTACTCCTCAGCAGATGTGTTCTCCAGACCCTTCACCAGCTTGATTGCCCTCCTATGGACACACTCCAGCACCTTAGTGCCCTTCTGGGAGTGAGGTGTCCAAAAGATCTCTGTGTCTTTGGTGAAGAAGGAAGTGATGAACAATGTAGGCTAGGCTAGGCTAGGCTAGGCTAGGCTAGGCTAGGCTAGGCTAGGCTAGGCTAGGCTAGGCTAGGATAGGATAGGATAGGATAGGATAGGATAGGATAGGATAGGATAGGATAGGATAGGATAATAAACCATGTTGGAAAAGAACTTTGAGATCATCAAGTCCAACCTATCACCCAACACCATCTAATCAACTAAACCATGGCACCAAGCACCCCATCCACTCTCTTCCTAAGGACCTTCAGTGATGGTGACTCCACCACCTCCACGGGTAGCACATTCCAATGGCCAGTCTCTCTTTCTATGAAGAACTTCTTCCTAACATCCAGCCTAAACCTCCCCTGGCACAGCTTGATACTGTGTCCTCTTGTTCTGGTGCTGGCTGCCTGGGAGGAGAGACCAACCTCTGCCTGTCTACAACCTCCCTTCACGGAGTTGTAGAGAGCAAGAAGGTCTCTCCTGAGTCTCCTCTTCTCCAGGCTAAGCAACCCCAGCTCCCCTCAGCCTCTCCTCACAGGGCTGTGCTCCAGACCCCTCCCCAGCTTTGTTGCCCTTCTCTGGACACCTTCCAGCAACTCAACATCTTTCCTAAACTGAGGTGCCCAGAACTGGACACAGGACTCAAGGTGTGGCCTAACCAGTGCTGAGTACAGGGGCAGAATGACCTCCCTGCTCCTGCTGGCCACACTCTTCCTGATGCAGGAACAGGATGCCATTGGCCTTCTTGGCTGCCTGGGCACACTGCAGGCTCATGTTCAGCCTCCCATCAACCAGCACCCCCAGGTCCCTCTCTGCCTGGCTGCTCTCCAGCCACTCTGACCCCAGCCTGTAACTTCATCTGTGAAGAATTCTAGAGGGTTGTGGTTTTTCCACTCCTTTTGAACAGCTTTATCTTAAAGTTTCTTTATTTCCACTCAGTTTGAAGTTGGTCCTGACAGCAGCGCCAGGGCCACAGGGGCAAAGCGCAGCGACCACACGTGAGCAGCACGCTGAGAGGCCTTGCTCTTCCTGGTCTGTGTTGTAACCTTTCTTCTCCACTTTGCTTTGTTCCTCAATGGAGGTTCCACACCTTCTCCAAAGTCCCTTCCTTCCGAGTGCTGGTGTGCGGTGGGGACGGCACCGTCGGATGGGTCCTGGGCGCGCTGGAGGAGATCAGGCACAAGCTGGTGTGCTCGGAGCCCTCTGTTGCCATCCTACCTTTAGGAACAGGTGAGGATCACAGCAACCACTGGGATGGTTTCTGGGTCATTTTTTTGAGGGCAGAAGTGGTATCTTCATTTATCCAGCTGACAAAACTAGTCAGTTTTGTACTAGAGACACCACAGGTCAGTGCTGGCCGGCGCTGGAGAGCAAATGCAGCGCCAGCTTGTCGTGGAGATGTCAGCTCTGCTCTCTGAAGGGAGAGTGAGTGCAAGGGGGTTGGTGTGGGTGTCTGTCAGCAGGCAAGAGGTGGAGAGGGCAAAATTGTCTTTCCCTGGCAACCACAGGTGCATCAGAGCTCCCTGCAGACCAACTCTGTGAAAGATTTTCCTCTTGTTATGGAGCTCCCAACTCCATGAATGATTTTCCCCTTGTTATGGAGCTCTCCCCTCCATGAATGATTTTCCCCTTGTTATGGAGCTCTCCCCTCCATGAATGATTTTCCCCTTGTTATGGAGCTCCCAACTCCATGAATGATTTTCCCTTTGTTATGGAGCTCTCCCCTCCATGAATGATTTTCCCTTTGTTATGGAGCTTTCACCTCCAAGAAAGATTTTCCCCTTGTTATGGAGCTCTCCCCTCCATGAATGATTTTCCCTTTGTTATGGAGCTTTCACCTCCAAGAAAGATTTTCCCCTTGTTATGGAGCTCTCCCCTACATGAATGATTTTCCCCTTGTTATGGAGCTCTCCCCTCCATGAATGATTTTCCCCTTGTTATGGAGCTCTCCCCTCCATGAATGATTTTCCCCTTGTTATGGAGCTCTCCCCTCCATGAAAGATTTTCCCTTGTTATGGAGCTTTCCCCTCCACGACTGATTTTTCCCCTTGTTATGGAGCTCCCAACTCCATGACTGATTTTCCCCTTGTTATGGAGCTTTCCCCTCCATGACTGATTTTTCCCCTTGTTATGGAGCTCCCAACTCCATGACTGATTTTCCCCTTGTTATGGAGCTCTCCCCTCCATGAAAGACTTTTCCATCCTTTTTGTGAGCAGGCAGGGCAGCAGGCCTATCTGTGACTCTGAGCACAGCTGCCACTGAGGTACTTTTACTGCTTACTCAGCCTGCTCTAACCACTTCCATGACTTGCTTGGAGCCACCTTCATCTCATTTGTTTTGGATGATGCAGGTTTTGATGCCTGTAGCTCATTCACTCCTATCTGGGGGTTCTTTCTTGTTGCCCAGGTAATGACTTAGGGAGGGTGCTGCGCTGGGGAGCTGGCTACAGTGGGGAGGACCCCTACTCCATTTTGATCTCTGTGGATGAGGCGGATGATGTCCTCATGGATCGCTGGACTATCCTCCTGGATGCAGAAGAGCCAGCTAATGGTGCAGAGAATGGTGTGGCAGAACCTGAGCCTCCAAAGGTGAGCTGAACCCTCTCTGGGTTGGATTCTTAGGGATGCTGTTTGTTGTTGTAGCAAAAATCGGGTGTTAAGGGAGTGTAATCTTATATTGCTCCTCGCTTGGGCTTTACTGAGCTGTTCTTCAGGGAGCACTGCATGCATCTGCATCCAGTGCTTCAGTTTTGGGAGGTCTGGCTGGCTGCAGGCAGAGGACTGATGAAGAGGTTGAGGAGACAGTGGCACACCTGTCTGCTTCAGTTGGGAGTAAATTGATTTCCCAAGTGAGAAGAGCTTTCTGAAGGAACACCAGATTCTGGAAGACTAATGAAACTGCAGCATGAATGAAAACCAAACATCCTCTTCCCCCACAAAAAAGCAGTGTCACCTTTTACAGAATCCCAGAATGGTGGGGGTTGGAAGGGACCTCTGGGAGGGATCATCCAATCCAACCCCCTGATAAAGCTGGGTCGCTTGGAGCAGCCTGCCCAGAATCTCATTGTCCAGGTGGGTTTGGAAGGTCTTCAAGGACTCCACAACCTCTCTCAGCAGCCTGCTCCAGGCCTCCAGCACCCTCACACTAACAAATTTTCTCCTCCTGTTCAGATGGAGCCTCCTGGGTTCCAGTTTGGGCCCACTGCCCCTTGTCCTTTCAGTGGGCACCACTGAAAAGAGTCTGACCCCATCCTCTTGCCCCCTGCCCTTTAGCTTTTGCTGAGCATTAAGAAGATCCCATCCTAGCTGCTCCAGGCTCCATCTCCAGGCTCAGCAGCCTCAGGGCTCTCAGCCTTTCCTCATGCAGGTTGCTCAGAGCCCCAGACAGCCTCACCTGGAATGTTGCCAGAGGTGGGACATCTACTACCTCTCTGGTCAACCTGGGACAGGGTCTCACCACCCTCAGTGTCAAAAACATTTTCTTCTGCCTCTTGTCCTGTCCCTGGACACCACTGAAAAGTGTCTGGCCCCAGCTTCTTGCCCCCCAGCCTTTATCTCTTGCTGAGCATTGCTCAGATCCCATCTGGCGCTGCTCTTCTCCAGGCTCAACAGCCCCAGGGGCTCTCAGCCTTTCCTCATCACAAAGATGCTCCAGGCCCCTCAGCATCTCTAACCTCTGCTGGACTCCCTCCAGTAGTTCCTTGGCTTGTTTCTTCCTTCTCTCCACTCTGAATCTCTCCCTTTTAGTTTCAGATCATCACCCCTTGTCCTGCCACAACAGGCCCTGCCTAAAAGTCCTATTTATTAGAATAGAGTAGAATAGAATAGAATAGAATAGAATAGAATAGTATTGAATTGAATTGAATTGAATTGAATTGAATTGAATTGAATTGAATTGAATTGAATTGAATTGAATTGAATTGAATTGAATTGAATAAACCAGGTTGGAAGAGACGTTCAAGATCATCAAGTCCAACCTATCATCCAACACCACCTAATCAACTAAACCATGGCACCAAGCACCCTATCAAGTCTCCTCCTAAACACCTCCAATGATGGTGACTCTACCACCTCCCTGGGCAGCACATTCCAATGGGCAATCTCTCTCTAGAACTTCTTCCTAACATCCAGCCTAAACCTCCCCTGGCACAGCTTGAGACTGTGTCCTCTTGTTCTGGTGCTGCTTGCCTGGAAGAAGAGACCAACCCCACCTGGCTACAACCTCCCTTCAGGGAGTTGTAGAATAGAATAGAATAGAATTACCAAGGTTGGAAGAGACCTTGAAGATCATCGAGTCCAACCTGTAACCACAACCTCACAACTAGACCATGGCACCAAGTGCCACATCCAGTCCCCTCCTGAACGCCTCCAGGGACGGAGACTCAACCACCTCCCCGGGCAGCCCATTCCAATGACGAATCACTCTCTCGGTGAAGAACTTTCTCCTCACCTCCAGCCTAAACTTCCCCTGGTGCAGCTTGAGACTGTGTCCCCTTGTTCTGGTGCTGGTTGCTAGGGAGAAGAGGCCAACCCCTTCCTGGCTACAACCACCCTTCAGGTAGTTGTAGAGAGCAATGAGGTCTCCCTGAGCCTCCTCTTCTCCAGGCTAAACAACCCCAGCTCCCTCAGCCTCTCCTCACAGGGCTGTGCTCAAGGCCTCTCCCCAGCCTTGTTGCCCTTCTCTGGACACGTTCAAGTGTCTCAATGTCCTTCCTAAACTGAGGGGCCCAGAACTGGACACAGGACTCAAGGTGAGGCCTAACCAAAGCAGAGTACAGGGGCACAATGACCTCCCTGCTCCTGCTGGCCACACTATTCCTGATGCAGGCCAGGATGCCATTGGCCTTCTTGGCTGCCTGGGCACACTGCAGGCTCATGTTCAGCTTCCCATCAACCAGTACCCCCAGGTCCCTCTCTGCCTGGCCACTCTCCAGCCACTCTGACCCCAGCCTGTAGCACTGCCTGGGGTTGCTGTGGCCAATGTGCAGAACCCGGCACTTGGATGTGTTCAATCTCCTGCCCTTGGCCTCTGCCCATCTGTCCAGCCTGTCGAGGTCCCTCTGCAAAGCCTCTCTGCCCTCCAGCAGATCAACTCCTGCCCCCAGCTTGGTGTCATCTGCAAATTTACTGATGATGGACTCAATGCCCTCATCCAGATCATCAATAAAGATGTTGAAAAGCATGGGGCCCAGCACTGATCCTTGGGGCACACCACTAGTGACAGGCTGCCAGCTGGATGTGGCACCATTCACCACCACTCTCTGGGCTCAGCCTCCAGCCAGTTCCTAACCCAACGCAGTGTGCTCCTGTCCAAGCCATGGGCTGCCAGCTTGGCCAGGAGTTTGCTGTGGGGGACGGTGTCAAAGGCCTTGCTGAGGTCCAGGCAGACCACATCCACAGGCCTCCCCACATCCAGCAGGCAGTCACCTGATCATAGAAGGAGATCAGGTTGGTCAGGCAGGACCTGCCCCTCCTAAATCCATGCTGGCTAGGCCTGAGCCCCTGGCCATCCTGTAAGTGCTGTGTGATCGCACTCGAGATGACCCGCTCCATAATCTTGCCTGGCACTGAGGTCAGGCTGACAGGCCTATAATTCCCCGGCTCTTCCAACTGGCCCTTCTTATGGATGGGCACCACCCTGGCAGCTTCCAGTCTTCTGGGACCTCTCCAGTGAGCCAGGACTGCTGAAAAATGATGGAGAGCGGCCTGGACAGCTCATCCGCCAGCTCCCTCAGCACCCTAGGATGGATCCCATCCGGTCCCATGGACTTGTGGGGGTCCAAGCGGCTGAGAAGATCTCTAACTATCCCATCCTGGAACAGGGGAAAACTATGCTGCTCCCTGGCTGCTTCTGCCAGCTCTGCAGGCCAGCTGTCTGGAAGATGTTCTGCCCTGCTAGTAAAAATTGAGGTAAAGAAGGTGTTAAGTACCTCTGCCTTTTCCTCATCCTTTGTTACAACGTTCCCCTCCATGCCCACCAAGGAGTGGAGCTTCTCCTTGCCCTTCCTCTTGCTATTAATATATTTATAGAAGGACTTTTTGTTGTCCTTCACAGCAGAGGCCAGTCTGAGCTCCAAAGGTGCTTTTGCCTCCCTAATTTTCTTCCTACAAGACCTAGCAACATCCCTAAACATTCCATGGGTTGCCTCCCCTTTTTTCCAAAGATGATACACCCTCTTTTTTTCCCTTAGTTCCTTTAGAAGTTCATTACCCATCCAGGCTGGCCGTCTGCCCCGGGGCTCATCTTCCGGCACACTGGCACAGCCTGTTCCTGCGCCTTCAAGAGTTCTTTCTTGAAGTAGGTCCAGCTCTCCTGGACCCCTTTGTTTTTAAGGGCTGTGTCCCAAGGAACCTTCTGAGTTAGTTCCTTGAGTAGCCTGAAGTCTGCCCTCCGGAAGTCCAGAGTGGAGGTCTTCTTGCTCACCCCTCTTGGCTTGGCTGAATACCGAAAACTCAATTATCCCGTGGTCACTGGTGCCTAAACACCCTCCGACCACCACATCACCCACCAGCCCTTCCCTGTTGGTGAAGAGGAGGTCAAGCATAGCCTTACCCCTGGTAGGCTCACGCAGCACCTGGGATAAGAAGCTGTCCTCCATGCACTCTAAGAACCTCCTAGACTGCCTCCTCTCTGCTATGTTGTGATCCCAGCAGATATCAGGCAGGTTGAAGTCACCCATGAGAACGAGGTCAGGCGATCTTGAGACAGCCTTAAGCTGCCTATAGAATGCTTCATCAAGATCATCCTCCTGGTTGGGTGGTCTATAACAGACTCCAACCAGCATGTCTGCCCTGCTGGTCTTCCCTCTAATTCTTACCCACACGCACTCAACCCGATCATCCCTGATCTCTAGCTCAATGGCATCAAGAGCCTCCCTGATGTACAGGGCCACCCCTCCACCCCTTCTTCCCTGCCTGTCTCTCCTGAAGAGCCTGTAGCCGTCAATTGCAGTGCTCCAGTCATGTGAGTCATCCTACCATGTCTCCGTGATGGCAACTACATCATATCTTTCCTGCTGCAACAAGGCTTCCAGCTCCTCATGTTTGTTGCCCATACTTCGTGCATTAGTGTACATGCACTTCAGCTGGGCTGCTGGTTTTGCCCCTGACTCCAGCTTACCACCCTCAGACTCCTGTCTGGGGGGACTGGTTTCAGCCCCTTCCCTTTGTAGAGAGCAAGAAGGTCACCCCTCAGGCTCCTCTTCTCCAGGCTAAGCAACCCAGCTCCCTCAGCCTCTCCTCATAGGGCTTGTGTTCCAAACCCCTCACCAACTTCGTTGCCCTTCTCTGGACACCTTACAGCAAGTCAACATCCTTCCTAAACTGAGGGGCCCAGAACTGGACACAGGACTCAAGGTGTGGCCTAACCAGTGCAGTGTACAGGGGCACAATGACCTCCCTGCTCCTGCTGGCCACACTGTTCCTGATGCAGGCCAGGATGCCATTGGCCCTCTTGGCTGCCTGGGCACACTGCAGGCTCATGTTCAGCCTCCCATCAACCAGTACCCCCAGGTCCCTCTCTGCCTGGCCGCTCTCCAGCCACTCTGACCCCAGCCTGTAGCACTGCCTGGGGTTGCTGTGGCCAATGTGCAGAACCCGGCACTTGGATGTGTTCAATCTCCTGCCCTTGGCCTCTGCCCATCTGTCCAGCCTGTCGAGGTCCCTCTGCAAAGCCTCTCTGCCCTCCAGCAGATCAACTCCTGCCCCCAGCTTGGTGTCATCTGCAAATTTACTGATGATGGACTCAATGCCCTCATCCAGATCATCAATAAAGATAAGAGCATGGGGCCCAGCAATGATCTCTGGGGCACACCACTGGTGCCTGGCTGCCAGCTGGATGTGGCACCACTCACCACCAACCCCTGGGCTTGGCTCTCCAGCCAGTTCCTAATCCAGCTCAGAGTGCTCCTGTCCAAGCCAGGGGCTGACAGCTTGGCTTGATTTTTCCTGTCAACCCCCTTTGAGTACCTGAGAGGCCACCAGAAGGCCTCCCCAAAGCTGAGTAGGTGAAGGCAAGTTGGTCACTCCTCTGGTGCCAGCTGGTGGCAAGGAAGGGAAAGCATCTTCCCAATGATGCCAGGATCAATCCATGGCTGATGCCCAACATCCTAGTGGCACTGACAGTCTGCCACTGGTGCAGTGGTGACACAGAGTCACTCTGGGAAGCTGGCCTGGTTTTACTGCTGCATTTGGGTGTTTTGTTTCTCCTGCTGGTTTGGGTTATGTTTTTTCCCCTCCCCTGCCTCGTTTATACTCATTACTTGCCACTGAGATGAAGTTGTCTAATTTTCTGATACTTTGGAAATAGTGACTGCAGATGTCAGCAGTTGTCTGTTGCAGCTCTATTTTTAGTGCTGTGTTTCTGGAAAATGTGGTTGGTTTGGGGTTTTTTTCTGCCAGGATCTGTCAGAGGTGCAAAGTGACTTGGAATGATCATCTGCAAAGTTTGCTTTCCTTGAGGAGAGCAAAAAAAAACAAACCCCATCAAATCAAATCAGATCAAAACCAACCAGCTGTGGAACCTCTCCGTGTATAAACCCAAGGAGGAAATAATATCCTTGGTTTAACTTTAATTTGTTCTTCCTGTTTTTTTCCCCCTGTCAGATTGTGCAGATGAACAATTACTGTGGGCTTGGCATCGATGCAGAGCTGAGCTTGGACTTCCATCATGCCAGAGAGGAAGAACCAGGGAAATTTAACAGCAGGTGATCCTGGGGACACCAGGGGCGAGGGGTCGAGCTCTGGTACTGCATAGCTTCCGCCTTGCACTGTGGCTGAGAGATCTCCAGGCACTGGTGGGAGTTAAGTCAGCTGGGAGCTTGTAGACACAGAATCCAGGGGTTTACTTTCCATCCCTCTGCCTCCTCTCCCTATCCCCTTATCTCTCTCCCTCCTTCCCCTTTCCCTTATCCTTCTCCCTCCTTTCCTTCTCATTCTTCCTCCTTCCCCTTTCATTCTCCCTCCTTCCCTTTCATTGTTCCTCCTTCCCCTTTCATTCTCCCTCCTTCCCCTTTCATTCTCCCTCCTTCCTCTTTCATTGTTCCTCCTTCCCCTTTCATTCTCCCTCCTTCCCCTTTCATTCTCCCTCCTTCCCCTTTCATTCTCCCTCCTTCCCCTTTCATTGTTCCTCCTTCCCCTTTCATTCCCCCTCCTTCCCCTTTCATTCCCCCTCCTTCCCCTTTCATTCTCCCTCCTTCCCCTTTCATTGTTCCTCCTTCCCTTTCATTCTCCCTCCTTCCCCTTTCATTCTCCCTCCTTCCCCTTCTCCTCTCCCTCCTTCCCCTTCCATTCTCCCTCCTCCCCCATCCCCTCTCCCTCCTTCCCCTTCCCCTCTCTCTCCTTCCCCTTTCATTCTCCCTCCTTCCCCCTTCCCCCTCCCTCCTTCTCCTTCCCCTCCTTCCCCTCCTTCCCTTCCTTCCCCTTCTTCCCCTCCTTCCCCACCTTTCCCTCTCTCTCTGCTCCCTCCACTCCCTCTCCATCTTCCCCTCCCTGCCCTCTTTCCCCCACCACCAAAGCAGTTTGGGGACACGCTGTCATTAGTGTTCAGTACAGTTCTTTGCCACTAACTGCAGTGTTCTGTTCAGTGACACCTGGGCCTCCCTTACCCACAGCCTTTAGCAGGAGGGCGGGCAGCGCTGCTGTGTGAGCAGTGAACTGACTCTGCAGAACTCCTCTTTGCCTTCCCACCCTTGCCCAGTGCTGTGGTGGCAGCCCTGTGCTGGCAAGGAGATTAAAAGAAGATCTCTGTCTCTTGCTTGAAGCTGTGTGACTTACAAGTTGTGGAGAGAGGCCCTCCTCTGGCATGCAGATCAGTCAACAGCAGCACTTTTTTCCTTCCCATAATCCCTGACATGGATGGGGGAAGAGAAATCACACTTGTGTAATTCATCACTGATCCCTTGCAGAAACTCTTTTGTTGCTTGTTTGGGAGGGTTTGGTCTGATTTCCCCTTTGTTTGTGAGTAAATGTCCTCTAAATTGCCTCTGGGTTGCCAGAGAGAGTTACACCCAGTTACAAATACTCTGTTCAAACCCTAACTGTTAAAGATATTCTCTAGCCAGTTGTGAGTGTAGTGAAGTGAAATCCCACCCCACCCTGCAGTGTTCTGTCACCACAGCCACTGCTCATGGCTCTTTCCTTCTCCTCTCCTCTCCTCTCCCTCTCCTCTCCTCTCCTCTCCTCTCCTCTCCTCTCCTCTCTCTCCTCTCCTCTCCTCTCTCTCCTCTCCTCTCCTCTCCTCTCCTCTCCTCTCCTCTCCTCTCCTCTCCTCTCCTCTCCTCTCCTCTCCTCTCCTCTCCTCTCCTCTCCTCTCCTCTCCTCTCCCTCTCCCTCTCCTCTCCTCTCCTCTCCTCTCCTCTCCTCTCCTCTCCTCTCCTCTCCTCTCCCTCTCCTCTCCTCTCCTCTCCTCTCCTCTCCTCTCCTCTCCTCTCTCTCCTCTCCTCTCCTCTCCTCTCCTCTCCTCTCCTCTCCTCTCCTCTCCCTCTCCCCTCCCCCTCCCCCCCTCCCCTCCCCTCCCCTCCCCCTCCCCTCCCCTCCCCTCCCCTCTCCTCCCCTCCCCCTCCCTCTCCTCTCCTCCCCTCTCCTCTCCTCTCCTCTCCTCTCCGAACCTCTCCTCTCCGAACCTCTCCTCTCCTCTCCTCTCCTCTCCGAACCTCTCCTCTCCGAACCTCTCCTCTCCGAACCTCTCCTCTCCGAACCTCTCCCTCTCCTCTCCGAACCGAACCTCTCCTCCTCCTCTCCTCTCTCCTCTCCTCTCCTCTCTCCTCTCCTCTCCTCTCCTCTCCTCTCCCTCTCCTCTCCTCTCCTCTCCTCTCCTCTCCTCTCCTCTCCTCTCCTCTCTCTCCTCTCCTCTCCCTCTCCTCTCCTCTCCTCTCCTCTCCTCTCCTCCCTCTCCTCTCCTCTCCTCTCCTCTCCTCTCCCTCTCCTCTCCCCCTCCCCTCCCTCTCCTCTCCTCCTCTCCTCTCCCCCCTCCCTCCCCTCCCCCCTCCCTCCCCCTCCCCTCCCCTCCCCTCCCCTCCCCTCCCCCTAATCTTCCCAAACCTTCCCTTCCCTTTTTCTTTCCTTCCCTTCCCTTTTTCTTTCCTTTTCTTCTTCTTTTCTTCTTCCTTCTTTTCTTCCTCTTTCCTTTTCTTATTTCCTCCTTCTTTCCTCCTTTTCTTCTTTCCTTCTTTCTTTTTTTCCTTAAAAATGGAGTAATTCAGGGTCCTGTTTGTGGCACAGGAGCTGCTGATCTGCATTAAAAACATCAGGTGGCAGAATCAGGCAGTCAGGTTGTAGAGTGGACACTGCCCCAAGCCTGTTGTGGTGTGCAGAGCTGTTGTAGATTCCCCTGTGCAATGAATACAAGAGTTGTGTCCATTCTCACCCCCAAATGCACCACTCTGACTTTGCTAAGCCACAGCACTTTCTAAGGAGGTGTCCTCTTCTTGCTGCCACTCTGGTTAAAGGTCATACTTGGATTTTTCTTCTCCCCCTTTGTGATTCAAGACCTGAAAAAGGAACATGGCATTTGGAATGGATCCTGAGGAGGCAAACAGCTTGTGCAGGCTGGCAGTGCTGACACATAGAATGGTTTGGTTGGGAAGGGACCTTGAAGATCATCCATAGGCAGGGATCCCTCCCACCAGCCCAGGTTGCTCCAAGCCTCATCCAGCCTGGCCTTGAACACCTCCAGGGTGGGGGCATCCACAGCCTGCCTGGACAGCCTGTGCCAGTGTCTCACCACCCTCACTGTAAATGAATCCCTTCCCAGGGATGACCTGATTGTTGCCTTTTGCTGCCTGTGACAATCTTTGTAGCCTCTGCTGGACTCCCTCCAGTAGTCCCTGGGCTTATTTCTTCCTTCTCTCCACTCTGAATCTCTCCCTTTTAGTTTCAGACCATCACCCCTTGTCCTGCCACAACAGGCCCTGCCCAAAAGTCCTGCTTATTTTTCCTTCCAACCCTCTCTGAGTACCTGAGAGGCCACCAGAAGGCCTCCCCAAAGCTGAGTAGGTGAAGGCAAGTTGGTCACTCCTCTGGTGCCAGCTGGTGGCATTCCAAAGGGAGGGAAAGCATCTTCCCAGTGATGCCAGGATCAATCCATGGCTGATGCCCAACATCCTAGTGGCATTGACAGTCTGCCACTGGTGCAGTGGTGACACAGAGTCACTCTGGGAAGCTGGCCTGGTTTTACTGCTGCATTTGGGTGGTTTTTTTTCCTGCTGGTTTGGGTTATTTTTTTCTCCCCTGCCTCATTTATACTTAGTGTTCACTGTGAATGAATCCCTTCCCAGGGATGATGTGATTGTTGCCTTTTGCTGCCTGTGACAATGACAAAGTTGCTGGCTTCAGCCTTCCCCAGGAGATGCAAGTGACTGCTCCTTCCAAGATGAGCATGGTTTTTTGCTGGTTGTTTCCAGTAAATGAGCAAGGAAGGGTGGCTGCTTAGCCCTGTCATGTGCTGGCATGTGAGCTGGCTGCTCCTGGGCACAGAGCAGGAGGCTCCAGGTTGTGGCCACAGAAACTGAGAATTTGAGATGCATCCCAGAGTCCTGAGGGCATTGGCTGAGGTAGTCAGCAAGCTGCTCTCTGTGATACTTGAGAAGTCAGGTGAGGTCTCTGGTGGCTGGAAGAAGGGAAACACTGCACCCATTTTTAGAAGCTAGAGAGAGGAGGACCCTGAGACTTCCCAACCTGTCAGCTTCACCTCTGTGCCTGGGGAGATCGTGGGACATCTGTCCCATGTTCTCCTAGAAGCTCTGATAAGGCACAGTGGAGGACAGGGAGGTGATTTGAGACAGCCAGCATGGGTTCAGCAAGGGCAAGTCCTGCCTGAGCAACCTGTGGGCCTTCTGTGGTGGAGTGACAAGGTAAGGGCTGTTTAGACATCATCTTTCTGGACTTGTGTTAAGACCTTTGAGATGGTTCCCACACAACATCCTTCTCCCTCAGCTGGAGATGGGTTTGTTTGTACCCTTCAGTGGATGAGGAATTGGATGGTCACATCCTCAAGGTAGTGGCTTGATGTCCAGATGCAGACCAGTGACAAGTGGTGTCCCATGGGGGTCCTGCACCTGGTTTGGAGCAATCCCCAGTATCAACACAAGCTGGAGGATGAAGGGCTGGAGAGCAGCTCTGTGGAATAGGCCTTGGGGGTGCAGAGCTGGCCATGAGCCAGCACTGAGCGCTGCCAGCCCAGAGCCAGCCCTGTCCTGGGCTGATCCCCAGCAGTGTGGGCAGCAGGGGCAGGGAGGGGATTCTGCCCCTCTGCTGGGCTCTGCTCAGACCCCCTGCAGTGCTGGGGCAGCTCTGGAGTGCTCAGCACAGCCTGTTGGAGCAGGGCCAGAGGAGGCCACAGCAATGCTGGCAGGGGTGGAAGGGCTCTGCTGGGAGGCTCCAGGCTGAGAGAGTTAGGGAAGGGGAAGGGGAAAGGGAAGGGGACGGGGAAAGGGGAAGGGGGAGGGGGAGAGGAGGGGAGAGGTGGGAGGGGAGGGGAGGGAAGGGAAGGGAAGGGAAGGGAAGGGAAGGGAAGGGAAGGGAAGGAAGGGAAGGGAAGGGAAGGGAAGGGAAGGGAAGGGAAGGGAAGGGAAGGGAAGGGGAAGGGAAGGGGAAGGGGAAGGGAAGGGGAAGGGGAAGGGGAAGGGGAAGGGAAAGGATCCAGGGAGACCTCCAGTACTTAAAGGGGCATCTAAGAAAGCTGGGGACAGACTTTTTCTCATGGCCTGTTGTGACAGGACAAGGATTGATGGTTTGAAACTAAAAGAGGGAGGTTCAGAGTGGAGAGAAGAAAGAAATGTTTGACACTGAGGGTGGTGAGACACTGCCCCTGGTTGCCCAGAGAGCTGGGAGATCTCCCATCACTGGCAACATTGCAGGTGAGGTTGGGCATGGCTCTGAGCAACTCCATCTAGTTGCAGATGCCCTTGCTCACTGTGAGGGCCTGTGGGAAGAGATGGCCTTTAAGGAAAAACTTTTTCACTGTGAGCCCTGGAGCAGGCTGCCCAGAGAGGCTGTGGAGCTGTCTTCTCTGGAGACTTTCAACACCTACCTGGGTGAGTTCCTGTGTGACCTGCCCTTGGTGACTCTGCTCTGGCAGGAGGCTTGGACTGGATGATCTCACAAGGTCCCTTCCAGCCCCTAACATCCTGTGATTCTGATTCTGCAAGAACTTAGGAGAACTGAACAGTCTGTGTCTGAAGAGCTGCCTGTAACCCACGTGCTAAACCATCTGCCCTCCCCACTTGAAGGTCCTCAGCACTTGGACACAGTGCTGCAGGTAGTTTGGAGAGGTGGATTCCAGTGACACCCTGTCTGCTGGTAGGGCCAAACCCTAGACATTTATGCCTTTTATTTTAGGGCTGTCCCTAAAGGCCACACATCCAAAGGTTTCCATTCTAGAAGAAAATACTCTGTGTGTTTAGCTCACATTTGTTTAGGTCTCTCTTAAAATATTTTGACATTTCTAGGGATGCCATAAAACCTTCCTCATCTCTTTTGTTTTTTTTCCTTTAAAATCAGAGATGTTAACAGTTCTGCCACAGGCAGACATCACTAAGCCTGCTGTAAGTTTCCACAGCAGAGTAGGTTTCAAATGAACTAAAGCAAGGACTTGCAGAGCTTTGCAGCTCCACAGGGAAGTACCTGGGAGTGCTGGTTGAGCCAGAAATGTGCCCTTGTGGCCAAGAGGGCCAAGGGTCTCCTGGGGTGCATTAAGAGTGTGGGCCAGCAGGTCATGGGAGATTATCCTTCCCTTCTACACTGCCCTGGTGAGACACATCTGGCTATGAAGATGCTGAGGGGCCTGGAGGATGCCTGACAAGGAAAGGCTGAGAGGCTGGGGCTGTTTAGCCTGGAAAAGAGCAGGCTGAGGGGGATCTTCTCAATGCTCATCAATAGCTAAAGGGCAGGGATCAAAAGGATGGGGCTGGACTCCTTTCAGTGGTGCCCAGTAACAGGACAAGGGGCAGTGGGCACAAACTGGGACCCAGGAGGTTCCATCTGAACAGGAGGAGAAAATTCGTTAGTGTGAGGGTGCTGGAGGCCTGGAGCAGCCTGCCCAGAGAGGTACCCAGAGGTGCCCAACTGGACATTGTGATCTTGGGCAGGCTGCTCTGGGTGCCCTGCTTGAGCAGGGGGTTGGACTGGATGGTCTCCAAACACACAGGATGATCTTCAGACACAGTCTTAAGCTGCATCAGGGGAGTTTTAGGCTGGATGTTAGGAAGTTCTTCCCAGAAGGAGAGATTGGCCATTGGGATGTGCTGGCCAGGGAGGTGGTGGAGTCACCATCACTGGAGGTGTTTAGGAAGAGACTGGATGAGGCACTTGGTGCCATGGTTTAGTTGATTAGATGGTGTTGGGTGATAGGTTGGACTCGATGATCTCTAAGTTCTTTTCCAGCCTGGTTAATTCTATTCTATTGTAATTCTATTCTATTCTAGTCTAGTCTAGTCTAGTCTAGTCTAGTCTATTCTATTCTAATTCTATTCTATTCTAATTCTATTCTATTCTATTGTAATTCTATTCTATCCTGTCCTATTCTATCCTATTCTATTCTATTCTATTCTATTCTATTCTATTCTATTCTATTCTATTCTATTCTATTCTAATTCTATTCTATTCTGTCCTATTCTATTCTATCCTATTCTATTCTATCCTATTCTATTCTATTCTATTCTATTCTATTCTATTCTATTCTATTCTAATTCTATTCTATTGTCCTATTCTATCCTATTCTATTCTATTCTATTCTATTCTATTCTATTCTATTCTATTCTATTCTATTCGATCCTATTCTATCCTATTCTATTCTATTCTAATTCTATTCTATTGTCCTATTCTATCCTATTCTATTCTATTCTATTCTATTCTAGTCTAGTCTAGTCTAGTCTAGTCTAGTCTAGTTCTAAAGGTCCCTTCCAACCCCCACCATTCTGTGGTTCTGTGATTTTTGTGCCTTTCTTTTCCTAGCACCACATGAGAGAACACTTCAAAATGTTTCAGGAAGGACCTCTGGGTCTTAAATACAGTTTAAGATCAAATACAACTCTCCAGCCCAGAAATGTCCATTTCAGAGGAGCTTTGCATTCAGTCTGCACCTTAGGAAGGGGGATTTTTCTGCAGTAAAATGTCACAGATCTGCACATGCCATGGCAACACAAATCACCCCTTACACAAAGGAGCAGTTTGTGGCTTATTCTGTGGTTCTGCAGTAAACTTAGAAGAATCTGGAAAGAGTTTCACTTGGAGAACTCTTCAAACTGACCCGCTAGAGGGAAACACTGGTGCACATACAAGGAGGGACGTGGGCCTGTTGGAGTGGGTCCAGAGGAGGGCCATGGAAATGATCAGGGGGTTGGAGCAGCTCTGCTGTGGGGGCAGGCTGAGGGAGCTGGGGGTGTTCAGCCTGGGGAAGAGGAGGCTCCAGGGAGATCTAATAGCAGCCTGCCAGCACCTGAAGGGAGCCTATAAGAAGGCTGAGAGGGAGTTTACAAAGGCCTGCAGTGTCAGGACAAGGGAAAAGGGCTTCAAACTAGAGAAGGGCAGATTGAGATTGGATATCAGGAAGAAGGGCTTTACTATGAGGGTGGTGGAACACTGGCACAGGCTGCCCAGGGAGGTGGTTGGGGCCCCATCCCTGGAGATATTCAAGGTGAGACTCGACAGGGCTCTGGGCAACCTGATCTAGTGGAGGATGTCCCTGCTGACAGCAGAAGTGGGTTGGACTGGAAGAGTTTGGAGGTCCCTTCCAATCCCAACTATTCCAAGAGTGCTGTGCTGGGCTTTGCTGTTTAGTTACAGGATGCTTGTCTGCTCCTAGGTTTCACAACAAAGGAGTTTACGTGAAAGTTGGGCTGCAGAAGATAAGTCACACCAGAAATCTCCACAAAGACATAAAGCTCCAGGTGGACCAGCACGAGGTGGAGCTGCCAAGCATAGAAGGACTCATTTTTATTAACATACCCAGGTAAAAAGGAAAGGAGGAGCACAGATGGGTGCACAGCTGGCTGTAGGCATGGGAGTGTCCAAGGGTTGGATAAAATGTTCAGTGGTAGAGAGATTGGGTGGTTGGTGCTGGGTGTGTTGTCCACTGGGTGGTTATGCTGGGTGTGCTGGGTGGTTGTTACTGGGTGTGTTGTGCACTGGGTGGTTATGCTGGGTGTGCTGGGTGGTTGGTGCTGGGTGTGTTGTGCACTGGGTGGTTATGCTGGGTGTGCTGGGTGGTTGTTACTGGGTGTGTTGTGCACTGGGTGGTTATGCTGGGTGTGCTGGGTGGTGTTGCTGGGTGTGTTGTGCACTGGGTGGTTATGCTGGGTGTGCTGGGTGGTGTTGCTGGGTGTGTTGTGCACTGGGTGGTTATGCTGGGTGTGCTGGGTGGTGTTGCTGGGTGTGTTGTGCACTGGGTGGTTATGCTGGGTGTGCTGGGTGGTTGTTGCTGGGTGTGTTGTGCACTGGGTGGTTATGCTGGGTGTGCTGGGTGGTTGTTGCTGGGTGTGTTGTGCTGGGTGTGTTATGCTGGGTGTGCTGGGTGGTTGTTGCTGGGTGTGTTGTGCACTGGGTGGTTATGCTGGGTGTGCTGGGTGGTTGTTGCTGGGTGTGTTGTGCACTGGGTGGTTATGCTGGGTGTGCTGGGTGGTTATGCTGGGTGTGTTGTGCACTGGGTGGTTATGCTGGGTGTGCTGGGTGGTTGTTGCTGGGTGTGTTGTGCACTGGGTGGTTATGCTGGGTGTGCTGGGTGGTTGTTGCTGGGTGTGTTGTGCACTGGGTGGTTATGCTGGGTGTGCTGGGTGGTTGTTGTGCTGGGTGTGTTGTGCACTGGGTGGTTATGCTGGGTGTGCTGGGTGGTTGTTACTGGGTGTGTTGTGCACTGGGTGGTTATGCTGGGTGTGCTGGGTGGTTGTTGCTGGGTGTGTTGTGCACTGGGTGGTTATGCTGGGTGTGCTGGGTGGTTGTTACTGGGTGTGTTGTGCACTGGGTGGTTATGCTGGGTGTGCTGGGTGGTTGTTGCTGGGTGTGTTGTGCACTGGGTGGTTATGCTGGGTGTGCTGGGTGGTTGTTGCTGGGTGTGTTGTGCACTGGGTGGTTATGCTGGGTGTGCTGGGTGGTTGGTGCTGGGTGTGTTGTGCACTGGGTGGTTATGCTGGGTGTGCTGGGTGGTTGTGCTGGGTGTGTTGTGCACTGGGTGGGTTGGGTGGTTATGCTGGGTGTGCTGGGTGGTTGTTGTGGGTGTGCACTGGGTGGTTATGCTGGGTGTGCTGGGTGGTTGGTGCTGGGTGTGTTGTGCACTGGGTGGTTATGCTGGGTGTGCTGGGTGGTTGTTGCTGGGTGTGTTGTGCACTGGGTGGTTATGCTGGGTGTGCTGGGTGGTTGTTGCTGGGTGTGTTGTGCACTGGGTGGTTATGCTGGGTGGTTGTTGCTGGGTGGTTGTGCACTGGGTGGTTATGCTGGGTGTGCTGGGTGGTTATGCTGGGTGTGCTGGGTGGTTATGGGGTGTGCTGGGTGGTTGTTGGTGTGTTGTGCACTGGGTGGTTATGCTGGGTGTGCTGGGTGGTTGTTGCTGGGTGTGTTGTGCACTGGGTGGTTATGCTGGGTGTGCTGGGTGGTTGTTGCTGGGTGTGTTGTGCACTGGGTGGTTATGCTGGGTGTGCTGGGTGGTTGTTGCTGGGTGTGTTGTGCACTGGGTGGTTATGCTGGGTGTGCTGGGTGGTTGTTGCTGGGTGTGTTGTGCACTGGGTGGTTATGCTGGGTGTGCTGGGTGGTTGTTGCTGGGTGTGTTGTGCACTGGGTGGTTATGCTGGGTGTGCTGGGTGGTTGTTGCTGGGTGTGTTGTGCACTGGGTGGTTATGCTGGGTGTGCTGGGTGGTTGTTGCTGGGTGTGTTGTGCACTGGGTGGTTATGCTGGGTGTGCTGGGTGGTTGTTGCTGGGTGTGTTGTGCACTGGGTGGTTATGCTGGGTGTGCTGGGTGGTTGTTGCTGGGTGTGTTGTGCACTGGGTGGTTATTACTGGGTGTGCTGGGTGGTTGTTGCTGGGTGTGTTGTGCACTGGGTGGTTATGCTGGGTGTGCTGGGTGGTTGTTACTGCTGGGTGTGTTGTGCACTGGGTGGTTATGCTGGGTGTGCTGGGTGGTTGTTACTGGGTGTGTTGTGCACTGGGTGGTTGTTACTGGGTGTGCTGGGTGGTTGTTGCTGGGTGTGTTGTGCACTGGGTGGTTATGCTGGGTGTGCTGGGTGGTTGTTGCTGGGTGTGTTGTGCACTGGGTGGTTATGCTGGGTGTGCTGGGTGGTTGTTGCTGGGTGTGTTGTGCACTGGGTGGTTATGCTGGGTGTGCTGGGTGGTTGTTGCTGGGTGTGTTGTGCACTGGGTGGTTATGCTGGGTGTGCTGGGTGTTGTTGCTGGGTGTGTTGTGCACTGGGTGGTTATGCTGGGTGTGCTGGGTGGTTGTTGCTGGGTGTGTTGTGCACTGGGTGGTTATGCTGGGTGTGCTGGGTGGTTGTTGCTGGGTGTGTGCACTGGGTGTTGGGTGGTTATGCTGGGTGTGCTGGGTGGTTGTTGCTGGGTGTGTTGTGCACTGGGTGGTTGTTACTGGGTGTGCTGGGTGGTTGTTGCTGGGTGTGTTGTGCACTGGGTGGTTATGCTGGGTGTGCTGGGTGGTTATGCTGGGTGTGTTGTGCACTGGGTGGTTATTACTGGGTGTGCTGGGTGGTTGTTGCTGGGTGTGTTGTGCACTGGGTGGTTATGCTGGGTGTGCTGGGTGGTTGTTGCTGGGTGTGTTGTGCACTGGGTGGTTATGCTGGGTGTGGGTGGTTGTTATGCTGGGTGGTTGCTGGGTGGGTTGCTGGGTGTGTTGTGCACTGGGTGGTTATGCTGGGTGTGCTGGGGTGGTTGTTGCACTGGGTGGTTATGCTGGGTGTGCTGGGTGGTTGTTACTGGGTGTGCTGGGTGGTTGTTGCTGGGTGTGTTGTGCACTGGGTGGTTGTTACTGGGTGTGCTGGGTGGTTGTTACTGGGTGTGTTGTGCACTGGGTGGTTGTTACTGGGTGTGCTGGGTGGTTGTTACTGGGTGTGTTGTGCACTGGGTGGTTATGCTGGGTGTGCTGGGTGGTTGTTACTGGGTGTGCTGGGTGGTTGTTACTGCTGGGTGGCTGGGTGTTGCTGGGTGTGTTGTGCACTGGGTGGTTGTTACTGGGTGTGCTGGGTGGTTATGCTGGGTGTGTTGTGCACTGGGTGCTTATGCTGGGTGTGCTGGGTGGTTGTTACTGGGTGTGCTGGGTGGTTGTTGCTGGGTGTGTTGTGCTGGGTGGTTGTTACTGGGTGTGCTGGGTGCTGGGTGTGTTGTGCACTGGGTGCTTATGCTGGGTGTGCTGGGTGGTTGTTACTGGGTGTGCTGGGTGGTTGTTGCTGGGTGTTGTGCACTGGGTGGTTATGCTGGGTGGTTGTTGCTGGGTGTGTTGTGCACTGGGTGGTTGTTACTGGGTGTGGTTGTTGGGTGTGTTGGTTGTTACTGGGTGTGCTGGGTGGTTGTTACTGGGTGTGGTTGTTACTGGGTGTGCTGGGTGGTTGTTACTGGGTGTGTTGTGCACTGGGTGGTTGTTGCTGGGTGTGCTGGGTGGTTGTTACTGGGTGTGTTGTGCACTGGGTGGTTATGCTGGGTGTGCTGGGTGGTTGTTACTGGGTGTGGGTGGTTGTTACTGGGTGTGTTGTGTGGTTGTTACTGGGTGTGTTGGTGGTTGGTGCTGGGTGGTTGTTGGGTTGTTATGCTGGGTGTGCTGGGTGGTTGTTGCTGGGTGTGTTGTGCACTGGGTGGTTGTTACTGGGTGTGCTGGGTGGTTATTGCTGGGTGTGTTGTGCACTGGGTGCTTATGCTGGGTGTGCTGGGTTGTTACTGTGTGCTGGGTACTGGGTGTGCTGGGTGGTTGTTGCTGGGTGTGTTGTGCACTGGGTGGTTGTTATGCTGGGTGTGCTGGGTGGTTGTTACTGGGTGTGTTGTGCACTGGGTGGTTGTGCTGGGTGTGCTGGGTGGTTGTTACTGGGTGTGCTGGGTGGTTGTTGCTGGGTGTGCTGGGTGGTTGTTGCTGGGTGTGTTGTGCACTGGGTGGTTATGCTGGGTGTTGCTGGGTGTGCTGGGTGGTTGTTACTGGGTGTGCTGGGTGGTTGTTGCTGGGTGTGTTGTGCACTGGGTGGTTGTTACTGGGTGTGCTGGGTGGTTGTTGCGTTGTACTGCTTCCACGCGAAGCGCTGTTGCTAGCTGTCACGCCGGGTGGTTGCTGCCAAAGTTGCACCGGGGCGGTTGTTACTGGGTGTGCTGGGTGGTTGTTGCTGGGTGTGTTGTGCACTGGGTGGTTGTTACTGGGTGTGCTGGGTGGTTGTTGCTGGGTGTGTTGTGCACTGGGTGGTTATGCTGGGTGTGCTGGGTGGTTGTTACTGGGTGTGCTGGGTGGTTGTTGCTGGGTGTGTTGTGCACTGGGTGGTTGTTACTGGGTGTGCTGGGTGGTTGTTGCTGGGTGTGTTGTGCACTGGGTGGTTGTTACTGTGTGCTGGGTGGTTGTTACTGGGTGTGCTGCTTGTTGCTGGGTGTGTTTGTGCACTGGGTGGTTGTTACTGGGTGTGCTGGGTGGTTATTACTGGGTGTGTTGTGCACTGGGTGGTTATGCTGGGTGTGCTGGGTGGTTGTTGCTGGGTGTGTTGTGCACTTTGGGTGTTATGGTGTGCTGGGTGGTTGTACTGGGTGTGTTGTGCACTGGGTGGTTGTTACTGGGTGTGCTGGGTGGTTATGCTGGGTGTGTTGTGCACTGGGTGGTTGTTACTGGGTGTGCTGGGTGGTTGTTACTGGGTGTGTTGTGCACTGGGTGGTTATCTTGGGTGTGCTGGGTGGTTGTTACTGGGTGTGCTGGGTGGTTGTTGCTGGGTGTGTTGCTGCACTGGGTGGTTGTTACTGGGTTTGCTGGGTGGTTATGCTGGGTGTGTTGTGCACTGGGTGCTTATGCTGGGTGTGCTGGGTGGTTGTTACTGGGTGTGCTGGGTGGTTGTTACTGGGTGTGCTGGGTGGTTGTTTGCTGGGTGTGTTGTGCACTGGGTGGTTATTACTGGGTGTGCTGGGTGGTTGTTACTGGGTGTGCTGGGTGGTTGTTGCTGGGTGTTATTGTGCACTGGGTGGGGTTTGTTACTGGGTGTGCTGGGTGGTTATGCTGGGTGTGTTGTGCACTGGGTGGTTATGCTGGGTGTGCTGGGTGGTTGTTACTGGGTGTGTTGGGTGGTTATGCTGGGTGTGTTGTGCACTGGGTGGTTATGTGGGTGTGCTGGGTGTGCTGGGTGGTTGTTGCTGGGTGTGTTGTGCACTGGGTGGTTATGCTGGGTGTGCTGGGTGGTTGTTACTGGGTGGTTATGCTGGGTGTGCTGGGTGGTTGCTGGGTGTGTTGTGCACTGGGTGGTTATTGGTGTGCGTGGTTGTTGCTGGGTGTGTTGTGCACTGGGTGGTTATGCTGGGTGTGCTTGGTTGTTGCTGGGTGTGTTGTGCTGGGTGGTTGTTACTGGGTGTG
Organism: Picus viridis; assembly: GCA_033816785.1. Classification (NCBI taxonomy): domain Eukaryota; kingdom Metazoa; phylum Chordata; class Aves; order Piciformes; family Picidae; genus Picus; species Picus viridis. The sequence goes on from CM066606.1 coordinate 4,130,267, forward strand.
TTGTGCACTGGGTGGTTATGCTGGGTGTGCTGGGTGGTTGTTACTGGGTGCTGGGTGGTTGTTGCTGGGTGTGTTGTGCACTGGGTGGTTGTTACTGGGTGTGCTGGGTGGTTATGCTGGGTGTGTTGTGCACTGGGTGGTTATGCTGGGTGTGCTGGGTGGTTGCACTGGGTGTGCTGGGTGGTTTGTTACTGGGTGTGTTGTGCACTGGGTGGTTGTTACTGGGTGTGCTGGGTGGTTATGCTGGGTGTGTTGTGCACTGGGTGGTTGTTACTGGGTGTGCTGGGTGGTTGTTACTGGGTGTGTTGTGCACTGGGTGGTTATGCTGGGTGTGCTGGGTGGTTGTTACTGGGTGTGTTGTGCTGGGTGGTTGTTGCTGGGTGTGTTGTGCACTGGGTGGTTGTTACTGGGTGTGCTGGGTGGTTATGCTGGGTGTGTTGTGCACTGGGTGGTTATGCTGGGTGTGCTGGGTGGTTGTTACTGGGTGTGCTGGGTGGTTGTTGCTGGGTGGTTGTTGGGTGGTTATGCTGGGTGTGCTGGGTGTGCTGGGTGGTTGTTGCTGGGTGGTTGTTGCTGGGTGTGCTGGGTGGTTGTTACTGGGTGTGTTGTGCACTGGGTGGTTATGCTGGGTGTGCTGGGTGGTTGTTGCTGGGTGTGTTGGGTGGTTGTTACTGGGTGTGCTGGGTGGTTATGCTGGGTGTGCTGGGTGGTTATGCTGGGTGTGTTGTGCACTGGGTGGTTGTTACTGGGTGTGCTGGGTGGTTGTTGCTGGGTGTGTTGTGCACTGGGTGGTTATGCTGGGTGTGCTGGGTGGTTGTTACTGGGTGTGCTGGGTGGGTGGTTGGGTTTGTTGCTGGGTGTGTTGTGCACTGGGTGGTTGTGCTGGGTGTGCTGGGTGGTTGTTGCTGGGTGTGTTGTGCACTGGGTGGTTGTTACTGGGTGTGCTGGGTGGTTGTTGCTGGGTGTGTTGTGCACTGGGTGGCTGGGTGGTGTTACTGGGTGTGCTGGGTGGTTGTTACTGGGTGTGCTGGGTGGTTGTTACTGGGTGTGCTGGGTGGTTGTTGCTGGGTGTGTTGTGCACTGGGTGGTTGTTACTGGGTGTGCTGGGTGGTTGTTGCTGGGTGTGTTGTGCACTGGGTGGTTATGCTGGGTGTGCTGGGTGGTTGTTGCTGGGTGTGTTGTGCACTGGGTGGTTATGCTGGGTGTGCTGGGTGGTTGTTACTGGGTGTGTTGTGCACTGGGTGGTTATGTGGGTGTGCTGGGTGGTTGTTACTGGGTGTGCTGGGTGGTTGTTGCTGGGTGTGTTGTGCACTGGGTGGTTGTTGCTGGGTGTGCTGGGTGGTTGTTGCTGGGTGTGTTGTGCACTGGGTGGTTGTTACTGGGTGTGCTGGGTGGTTATGCTGGGTGTGTTGTGCACTGGGTGGCTGGGTGTTACTGGGTGTGCTGGGTGGTTGTTGCTGGGTGTGTTGTGCACTGGGTGGTTGTTACTGGGTGTGCTGGGTGGTTATTGCTGGGTGTGTTGTGCACTGGGTGGTTGTTACTGGGTGTGCTGGGTGGTTGTTGCTGGGTGTGTTGTGCACTGGGTGGTTGTTACTGGGTGTGCTGGGTGGTTGTTGCTGGGTGTGTTGTGCACTGGGTGGTTATGCTGGGTGTTGTGCACTGGTTGTTACTGGGTGGTTTGTTACTGGGTGTGTTGTGCACTGGGTGGTTGTTACTGGGTGTGCTGGGTGGTTACTGGGTGTGTTGTGCACTGGGTGGTTGTTATGCTGGGTGGTTGTGCTGGGTGTGTTGGTTGTTACTGGGTGTGCTGGGTGGTTGTTACTGGGTGTGCTGGGTGGTTGTTGCTGGGTGGTTGTGCACTGGGTGGTTATGCTGGGTGTGCTGGGTGGTTGTTACTGGGTGTGTTGTGCACTGGGTGGTTGTTACTGGGTGTGCTGGGTGGTTGTTGCTGGGTGTGTTGTGCACTGGGTTGGTTGGTTACTGGGTGTGCTGGGTGGTTGTTGCTGGGTGTGCACTGGGTGGTTATGCTGGGTGTGTTGTGCACTGGGTGGTTGTTACTGGGTGTGCTGGGTGGTTGTTGCTGGGTGTGTTGTGCACTGGGTGGTTGTTACTGGGTGTGCTGGGTGGTTGTTGCTGGGTGTGTTGTGCACTGGGTGGTTATGCTGGGTGTGCTGGGTGGTTGTTACTGGGTGTGCTGGGTGGTTGTTACTGGGTGGTTGTTGCTGGGTGGTTGTGGGTGCACTGGGTGGTTGTTACTGGGTGTGCTGGGTGGTTATGCTGGGTGTGTTGTGCACTGGGTGGTTATGCTGGGTGTGCTGGGTGGTTGTTACTGGGTGTGCTGGGTGGTTGTTGCTGGGTGGTTATGCTGGGTGTGCTGGGTGGTTGTTACTGGGTGTGCTGGGTGGTTGTTGCTGGGTGTGTTGTGCACTGGGTGGTTGTTACTGGGTGTGCTGGGTGGTTATGCTGGGTGTGTTGTGCACTGGGTGGTTATGCTGGGTGTGCTGGGTGGTTGTTACTGGGTGTGTTGTGCTGGGTGGTTGTTGCTGGGTGTGTTGTGCACTGGGTGGTTGTTACTGGGTGGTTGTTACTGGGTGGTTGTGCACTGGGTGGTTGTTATGCTGGGTGTGCTGGGTGGTTGTTGCTGGGGTGGTTATTACTGGGTGTGCTGGGTGGTTGTTGCTGGGTGTGTTGTGCACTGGGTGGTTATGCTGGGTGTGCTGGGTGGTTGTTGCTGGGTGTGTTGTGCACTGGGTGGTTGTTACTGGGTGTGCTGGGTGGTTGTTATGCTGGGTGTGTTGTGGGTGTGTTGTGCACTGGGTGGTTATGCTGGGTGTGCTGGGTGGTTGTTACTGGGTGTGCTGGGTGGTTGTTACTGGGTGTGTTGTGCACTGGGTGGTTGTTACTGGGTGTGCTGGGTGGTTGTTGCTGGGTGTGTTGTGCACTGGGTGGTTGTTACTGGGTGTGCTGGGTGGTTATGCTGGGTGTGTTGTGCACTGGGTGCTTATGCTGGGTGTGCTGGGTGGTTGTTACTGGGTGTGCTGGGTGGTTGTTACTGGGTGTGCTGGGTGGTTGTTGCTGGGTGTGTTGTGCACTGGGTGGTTATGCTGGGTGTGCTGGGTGGTTGTTACTGGGTGTGCTTGGTTGCACTGGGTGGTTGTTGGGTGGGTGTGCTGGGTGGTTATGCTGGGTGTGCTGGGTGGTTGTTGGGTGTGTTGTGCACTGGGTGGTTATTACTGGGTGTGCTGGGTGGTTGTTGCTGGGTGTGTTGTGCACTGGGTGGTTATGGGGGTGGTTTGTTACTGGGTGTGCTGGGTGGTTGTTGCTGGGTTGTGCACTGGGTGGTTATTACTGGGTGTGCTGGGTGGTTGTTATGCTGGGTGTGCTGGGTGTTGTTGTGCACTGGGTGTTGTTACTGCTGGGTGGTTTATTGCTGGGTGTGTTGTGCACTGGGTGGTTGTTGCTGGGTGTGTTGTGCTGGGTGGTTGGGTGTGTTGTGCACTGGGTGGTTGTGCTGGGTGGGTGGTTGTTACTGGGTGTGTTGTGCACTGGGTGGTTATGCTGGGTGTGCTGGGTGGTTGTTACTGGGTGTGCTGGGTGGTTGTTGCTGGGTGTGTTGTGCACTGGGTGGTTGTTACTGGGTGTGCTGGGTGGTTGTTGCTGGGTGTGTTGTGCACTGGGTGGTTATGCTGGGTGTGCTGGGTGGTTGTTACTGGGTGTGTTGTGCACTGGGTGGTTGTTACTGGGTGTGCTGGGTGGTTGTTGCTGGGTGTGTTGTGCACTGGGTGGTTATGCTGGGTGTGCTGGGTGGTTGTTACTGGGTGTGTTGTGCACTGGGTGGTTGTTACTGGGTGTGCTGGGTGGTTGTTGCTGGGTGTGTTGTGCACTGGGTGGTTGTTACTGGGTGTGCTGGGTGGTTGTTGCTGGGTGTGTTGTGCACTGGGTGGTTATGCTGGGTGTGCTGGGTGGTTGTTACTGCTGGGTGGTTGTTGCTGGGTGTGTTGTGCACTGGGTGGTTGTTACTGGGTGTGCTGGGTGGTTGTGCTGGGTGTGTTGTGCACTGGGTGGTTATGCTGGGTGTGCTGGGTGGTTGTTGCTGGGTGTGTTGTGCACTGGGTGGTTATGCTGGGTGTGCTGGGTGGTTGTTGCTGGGTGTGTTGTGCACTGGGTGGTTATGCTGGGTGTGCTGGGTGGTTGTTACTGGGTGTGCTGGGTGGTTGTTGCTGGGTGGGTTATGCTGGGTGGTTGTTGCTGGGTGTGTTGTGCACTGGGTGGTTGTTACTGGGTGTGCTGGGTGGTTGTTACTGGGTGGTTGTGCACTGGGTGGTTGTTACTGGGTGTGCTGGGTGGTTGTTGCTGGGTGTGTTGTGCACTGGGTGTTATGCTGGGTGTGCTGGGTGGTTGTTACTGGGTGTGCTGGGTGGTTGTTGCTGGGTGTGTTGGTTGTTACTGGGTGGTTGTGCTGGGTGTGCTGGGTGGTTGTTACTGGGTGTGTTGTTGCACTGGGTGGTTGTTACTGGGTGTGTTACTGGGTGTGCTGGGTGGTTGTTGCTGGGTGTGTTGTGCACTGGGTGGTTATGCTGGGTGTGCTGGGTGGTTGTTACTGGGTGTGCTGGGTGGTTGTTGCTGGGTGTGTTGTGCACTGGGTGGTTGTTACTGGGTGTGCTGGGTGGTTGTTACTGGGTGTGTTGTGCACTGGGTGGTTGTTACTGGGTGTGCTGGGTGGTTGTTGCTGGGTGTGTTGTGCACTGGGTGGTTGTTACTGGGTGTGCTGGGTGGTTATTGCTGGGTGTGTTGTGCACTGGGTGGTTATGCTGGGTGTGCTGGGTGGTTGTTACTGGGTGTGCTGGGTGGTTGTTGCTGGGTGTGTTGTGCACTGGGTGGTTGTTACTGGGTGTGCTGGTTGTGGTTGCACTTTATGCTGGGTGTGCTGGGTGTGTTGTGCACTGGGTGGTTGTTACTGGGTGTGCTGGGTGGTTGTTGCTGGGTGTGTTGTGCACTGGGTGGTTGTTGCTGGGTGTGCTGGGTGGTTGTTGCTGGGTGTGTTGTGCACTGGGTGGTTGTTACTGGGTGTGCTGGGTGGTTGTTGCTGGGTGTGTTGTGCACTGGGTGGTTATGCTGGGTGTGCTGGGTGGTTATTGCTGGGTGTGTTGTGCACTGGGTGGTTATTACTGGGTGTGCTGGGTGGTTGTTGCTGGGTGTGTTGTGGTTGTTGGTGGTTGTGTTGGGTGTGCTGGGTGGTTGTTGCTGGGTGTGTTGGGTGGGTGGTTATGCTGGGTGTGCTGGGTGGTTGTTACTGGGTGTGCTGGGTGGTTGTTGCTGGGTGTGTTGTGCACTGGGTGGTTATGCTGGGTGTGCTGGGTGGTTGTTACTGGGTGTGCTGGGTGGTTGTTACTGGGTGTGTTGTGCACTGGGTGGTTGTTACTGGGTGTGCTGGGTGGTTATGCTGGGTGTGTTGTGCACTGGGTGCTTATGCTGGGTGTGCTGGGTGGTTGTTACTGGGTGTGCTGGGTGGTTGTTACTGGGTGTGTGGGTGGTTGTTGCTGGGTGTGTTGTGCACTGGGTGGTTATGCTGGGTGTGCTGGGTGGTTGTTACTGGGTGCTGGGTGGTTGTTGCTGGGTGTGTTGTGCACTGGGTGGTTGTTACTGGGTGTGCTGGGTGGTTGTTGCTGGGTGTGTTGTGCACTGGGTGGTTATGCTGGGTGTGCTGGGTGGTTGTTACTGGGTGTGCTGGGTGGTTGTTGCTGGGTGTGTTGTGCACTGGGTGGTTATGCTGGGTGTGCTGGGTGGTTGTTACTGGGTGTGTTGTGCACTGGGTGGTTGTTACTGGGTGTGCTGGGTGGTTGTTGCTGGGTGTGTTGTGCACTGGGTGGTTATGCTGGGTGTGCTGGGTGGTTGTTACTGGGTGGCTGGGTGGTTGTTGCTGGGTGTGTTGTGCACTGGGTGGTTATGCTGGGTGTGCTGGGTGGTTGTTGCTGGGTGTGTTGTGCACTGGGTGGTTGTTACTGGGTGTGCTGGGTGGTTGTTGCTGGGTGTGTTGTGCACTGGGTGGTTATGCTGGGTGTGCTGGGTGGTTGTTACTGGGTGTGCTGGGTGGTTGTTGCTGGGTGTGTTGTGCACTGGGTGGTTGTTACTGGGTGTGCTGGGTGGTTGTTGCTGGGTGTGTTGTGCACTGGGTGGTTATGCTGGGTGTGCTGGGTGGTTGTTACTGGGTGTGTTGGTTGTTGCTGGGTGGTTGTGCACTGGGGGTGTGCTGGGTGGTTGTTACTGCTGGGTGGTTGTTGCTGCACTGGGTGGTTGTTACTGGGTGTGCTGGGTGGTTGTTGCTGGGTGTGTTGTGCACTGGGTGGTTATGCTGGGTGTGCTGGGTGGTTGTTGCTGGGTGTGTTGTGCACTGGGTGGTTATGCTGGGTGTGCTGGGTGTGTTGTGCACTGGGTGGTTATGCTGGGTGTGCTGGGTGGTTGTTACTGGGTGTGCTGGGTGGTTGTTGCTGGGTGTGTTGTGCACTGGGTGGTTGTTACTGGGTGTGCTGGGTGGTTGTTGCTGGGTGTGTTGTGCACTGGGTGGTTATGCTGGGTGTGCTGGGTGGTTGTTACTGGGTGTGTTGTGCTGGGTGGTTATGCTGTTGGGTGGTTGTTGCTGGGTGTGTTGTGCACTGGGTGGTTGTTACTGGGTGTGCTGGGTGGTTGTTGCTGGGTGTGTTGTGCACTGGGTGGTTATGCTGGGTGTGCTGGGTGGTTGTTACTGGGTGTGCTGGGTGGTTGTTGCTGGGTGGTTGTGCACTGGGTGTTGTGCTGGGTGTGCTGGGTGGTTGCTGGGTGTGTTGTGCACTGGTGGTTATGCTGGGTGTGCTGGGTGGTTGTTACTGGGTGTGCTGGGTGTTGTTGTGCACTGGGTGGTTATGCTGGGTGTGCTGGGTGGTTGTTACTGGGTGTGCTGGGTGGTTGTTGCTGGGTGTGTTGTGCACTGGGTGGTTATGCTGGGTGTGCTGGGTGGTTGTTACTGGGTGTGCTGGGTGGTTGTTGCTGGGTGTGTTGTGCACTGGGTGGTTATGGGTGTGCTGGGTGGTTGTTGCTGGGTGTGTTGTGCTGGGTGGTTGTTACTGGGTGTGCTGGGTGGTTGTTGCTGGGTGTGTTGTGCACTGGGTGTGCTGGGTGGTTGTTGCTGGGTGTGTTGTGCACTGGGTGGTTGTTACTGGGTGTGCTGGGTGGTTATGCTGGGTGTGCTGGGTGGTTGTTACTGGGTGTGTGGGTGGTTGTGCTGGGTGTGTTGTGCACTGGGTGGTTGTTACTGGGTGTGCTGGGTGGTTATGCTGGGTGTGTTGTGCACTGGGTGGTTATGCTGGGTGTGCTGGGTGGTTGTTACTGGGTGTGCTGGGTGGTTGTTACTGGGTGTGCTGGGTGGTTGTTGCTGGGTGTGTTGTGCACTGGGTGGTTATGCTGGGTGTGCTGGGTGGTTGTTGCTGGGTGTGTTGTGCACTGGGTGGTTGTTACTGGGTGTGCTGGGTGGTTGTTGCTGGGTGTGTTGTGCTGGGTGGTTGTTACTGGGTGTGCTGGGTGGTTGTTACTGGGTGTGCTGGGTGGTTGTTACTGGGTGTGCTGGGTGGTTGTTGCTGGGTGTGTTGTGCACTGGGTGGTTATGCTGGGTGTGCTGGGTGGTTGTTACTGGGTGTGCTGGGTGGTTGTTGCTGGGTGGTTGTGCACTGGGTGGTTGTTACTGCTGGGTGGTTGTTGCTGGGTGTGTTGTGCACTGGGTGGTTATTACTGGGTGTGTTGTGCACTGGGTGGTTGTTACTGGGTGTGCTGGGTGGTTGTTGCTGGGTGTGTTGTGCTGGGTGGTTGTTACTGGGTGTGCTGGGTGGTTATGCTGGGTGTGTTGTGCACTGGGTGGTTATGCTGGGTGGTGGTTGTTACTGCTGGGTGGTTGTTACTGGGTGTGCTGGGTGGTTGTTACTGGGTGTGCTTGTTGCTGGGTGTGTTGTGCACTGGGTGGTTGTTACTGGGTGTGCTGTGTGGTTGTTATGCTGGGTGTGCTGGGTGGTTGTTACTGCTGGGTGGGTGCACTGGGTGGTTGTTACTGGGTGTGCTGGGTGGTTGTTGCTGGGTGTGTTGTGCACTGGGTGGTTATGCTGGGTGTGCTGGGTGGTTGTTACTGGGTGTGCTGGGTGGTTGTTGCTGGGTGTGTTGTGCACTGGGTGGTTGTTGCTGGGTGTGCTGGGTGGTTGTTACTGGGTGTGTTGTGCACTGGGTGGTTGTTACTGGGTGTGCTGGGTGGTTATGCTGGGTGTGTTGTGCACTGGGTGGTTGTTACTGGGTGTGCTGGGTGGTTATGCTGGGTGTGTTGTGCACTGGGTGGTTGTTACTGGGTGTGCTGGGTGGTTGTTGCTGGGTGTGTTGTGCACTGGGTGGTTGTTGTGCTGGGTGGTTGTTGCTGGGTGTGTTGTTGGGTGGTTATGCTGGGTGTGCTGGGTGGTTGTTACTGGGTGTGCTGGGTGGTTGTTGGGTGTGTTGTGCACTGGGTGGTTGTTACTGGGTGTGCTGGGTGGTTGTGCTGCTGTGTTGTGCACTGTGCATGCTGGGTGTGGTTGTTACTGGGTGTGCTGGGTGGTTGTTACTGGGTGTGCTGGGTGGTTATTGCTGGGTGTGCTGGGTGGTTGTTATGCTGGGTGTGCTGGGTGGTTGTTACTGGGTGTGTTGTTGTTGCTGGGTGTGTTGTGCACTGGGTGGTTGTTACTGGGTGTGCTGGTGGTTGTTGCTGGGTGTGTTGTGCACTGGGTGCTTATGCTGGGTGTGCTGGGTGGTTGTTACTGGGTGTGCTGGGTGGTTGTTGCTGGGTGTTGTTGTGCACTGGGTGGTTGGTTGTTACTGGGTGTGCTGGGTGGTTGTTGCTGGGTGTGTTGTGCACTGGGTGGTTGTTACTGGGTGTGCTGGGTGGTTGTTGCTGGGTGTGTTGTGCACTGGGTGGTTGTTACTGGGTGTGCTGGGTGGTTGTTGCTGGGTGTGTTGTGCACTGGGTGGTTATGCTGGGTGTGCTGGGTGGTTGTTGCTGGGTGTTGTGCACTGGGTGGTTGTTACTGGGTGTGCTGGGTGGTTGTGCTGGGTGTGTTGTGCACTGGGTGGTTATGCTGGGTGTGCTGGGTGGTTGTTACTGGGTGTGCTGGGTGGTTGTTGCTGGGTGTGTTGTGCACTGGGTGGTTATGCTGGGTGTGCTGGGTGGTTGTTACTGGGTGTGTTGTGCACTGGGTGGTTGTTACTGGGTGTGCTGGGTGGTTGTTGCTGGGTGTGTTGTGCACTGGGTGGTTGTTACTGGGTGTGCTGGGTGGTTATGCTGGGTGTGTTGTGCACTGGGTGGTTATGCTGGGTGTGCTGGGTGGTTGTTACTGGGTGTGCTGGGTGGTTGTTGCTGGGTGTGTTGTGCACTGGGTGGTTGTGCTGGGTGTGCTGGGTGGTTGTTACTGGGTGGTTGTGCTGGGTGTTATGTTTGTGCACTGGGTGGTTGTTACTGGGTGTGCTGGGTGGTTGTTGCTGGGTGTGTTGTGCACTGGGTGGTTATGCTGGGTGTGCTGGGTGGTTGTTACTGGGTGTGCTGGGTGGTTGTTGCTGGGTGTGTTGTGCACTGGTGGTTGTTGCTGGGTGTGTTGTGCTGGGTGGTTATGCTGGGTGTGCTGGGTGGTTGTTACTGGGTGTGTTGTGCACTGGGTGGTTGTTACTGGGTGTGCTGGGTGGTTATGCTGGGTGTGTTGTGCACTGGGTGGTTATGCTGGGTGTGCTGGGTGGTTGTTACTGGGTGTGCTGGGTGGTTGTTGCTGGGTGTGTTGTGCACTGGGTGGTTGTTACTGGGTGTGCTGGGTGGTTGTTGCTGGGTGTGTTGTGCACTGGGTGGTTATGCTGGGTGTGCTGGGTGGTTGTTACTGGGTGTGCTGGGTGGTTGTTGCTGGGTGTGCTGGGTGGTTGTTGCTGGGTGTGTTGTGCACTGGGTGGTTATTGTTACTGGGTGGTTGTTACTGGGTGTGCTGGGTGGTTGTTGCTGGGTGTGTTGTGCACTGGGTGGTTGTTACTGGGTGTGCTGGGTGGTTGTTGCTGGGTGTGTTGTGCACTGGGTGGTTGTTACTGGGTGTGCTGGGTGGTTATTGCTGGGTGGTTGTTACTGGGTGTGCTGGGTGGTTGTTGCTGGGTGTGTTGTGCACTGGGTGGTTATGCTGGGTGTGCTGGGTGGTTGTTGCTGGGTGTGTTGTGCACTGGGTGGTTGTTGCTGGGTGTGTTGTGCACTGGGTGGTTGTTACTGGGTGTGCTGGGTGGTTGTTGCTGGGTGTGTTGTGCACTGGGTGGTTGTTGCTGGGTGTGCTGGGTGGTTGTTGCTGGGTGTGTTGTGCACTGGGTGGTTGTTACTGGGTGTGCTGGGTGGTTGTTGCTGGGTGTGTTGTGCACTGGGTGGTTATGCTGGGTGGCTGGGTGGTTGTTACTGGGTGTGCTGGGTGGTTGTTGCTGGGTGTGTTGTGCACTGGGTGGTTATGCTGGGTGTGCTGGGTGGTTGTTGCTGGGTGGTTGTTGGGTGCATGCTGGGTGTGCTGGGTGGTTGTTACTGGGTGTGCTGGGTGGTTGTTGCTGGGTGTGTTGTGCACTGGGTGGTTGTTACTGGGTGTGCTGGGTGGTTGTTGCTGGGTGTGTTGTGCACTGGGTGGTTATGCTGGGTGTGCTGGGTGGTTGTTACTGGGTGTGCTGGGTGGTTGTTGCTGCACTGGGTGGTTGCTGGGTGTGCTGGGTGGTTGTTACTGGGTGTGCTGGGTGGTTGTTGCTGGGTGTGTTGTGCACTGGGTGGTTGTTACTGGGTGTGCTGGGTGGTTGTTGCTGGGTGTGTTGTGCACTGGGTGGTTATTACTGGGTGTGCTGGGTGGTTGTTACTGGGTGTGTTGTGCACTGGGTGGTTGTTATGGGTGTGCTGGGTGTGCTGGGTGTGTTGTTGGTTGGTTGCTGGGTGTGCTGGGTGGTTGTTGCTGGGTGTGTTGTGCACTGGGTGGTTGTTACTGGGTGTGCTGGGTGGTTATGCTGGGTGTGTTGTGCACTGGGTGGTTATGCTGGGTGTGCTGGGTGGTTGTTACTGGGTGTGCTGGGTGGTTGGTGTGCTGGGTGGTTGTTACTGGGTGTGCTGGGTGGTTATGCTGGGTGTGTTGTGCACTGGGTGGTTATGCTGGGTGTGCTGGGTGGTTGTTACTGGGTGTGTGGGTGGTTGTTACTGGGTGTGCTGGGTGGTTATGCTGGGTGTGTGGGTGGTTGTTACTGGGTGTGCTGGGTGGTTATGCTGGGTGTGCACTGGGTGGTTGTTACTGGGTGTGCTGGGTGGTTGTTGCTGGGTGTGTTGTGCACTGGGTGGTTATTACTGGGTGTGCTGGGTGGTTGTTACTGGGTGTGCTGGGTGGTTGTTGCTGGGTGTGTTGTGCACTGGGTGGTTATGCTGGGTGTGCTGGGTGGTTGTTACTGGGTGTGTTGTGCACTGGGTGGTTATTACTGGGTGTGCTGGGTGGTTGTTACTGGGTGTGTTGTGCACTGGGTGCTTATGCTGGGTGTGCTGGGTGGTTGTTACTGGGTGTGCTGGGTGGTTGTTGCTGGGTGTGTTGTGCACTGGGTGGTTATTACTGGGTGTGCTGGGTGGTTGTTACTGGGTGTGCTGGGTGGTTGTTGCTGGGTGTGTTGTGCACTGGGTGGTTATGCTGGGTGTGCTGGGTGGTTGTTACTGGGTGTGCTGGGTGGTTGTTGCACTGGGTGGTTGTTACTGGGTGTGCTGGGTGGTTGTTGCTGGGTGTGTTGTGCACTGGGTGGTTATGCTGGGTGTGCTGGGTGGTTGTTACTGGGTGTGCTGGGTGGTTGTTGCTGGGTGTGTTGTGCACTGGGTGGTTGTTGCTGGGTGTGCTGGGTGGTTGTTACTGGGTGTGTTGTGCACTGGGTGGTTGTTACTGGGTGTGCTGGGTGGTTATGCTGGGTGTGTTGTGCACTGGGTGGTTGTTACTGGGTGTGCTGGGTGGTTGTTGCTGGGTGTGTTGTGCACTGGGTGGTTGTTACTGGGTGTGCTGGGTGGTTGTTGCTGGGTGTGTTGTGCACTGGGTGGTTATGCTGGGTGTGCTGGGTGGTTGTTACTGGGTGTGCTGGGTGGTTGTTGCTGGGTGTGTTGTGCACTGGGTGGTTATGCTGGGTGTGCTGGGTGGTTGTTACTGGGTGTGCTGGGTGGTTGTTGCTGGGTGTGTTGTGCACTGGGTGGTTGTTACTGGGTGTGCTGGGTGGTTATGCTGGGTGGTTGTGCTGGGTGGTTGGTGCTGGGTGTGCTGGGTGGTTGTTACTGGGTGTGCTGGGTGGTTGTTGCTGGGTGTGTTGTGCACTGGGTGGTTATGCTGGGTGTGCTGGGTGGTTGTTACTGGGTGTGCTGGGTGGTTGTTGCTGGGTGTGTTGTGCACTGGGTGGTTGTTACTGGGTGTGCTGGGTGGTTGTTGCTGGGTGTGTTGTGCACTGGGTGGTTATGCTGGGTGTGCTGGGTGGTTGTTACTGGGTGTGCTGGGTGGTTGTTGCTGGGTGTGTTGTGCACTGGGTGGTTATGCTGGGTGTGCTGGGTGGTTGTTACTGGGTGTGTGGGTGGTTGTTGTGGGTGTGTTGTGCTGGGTTGTTACTGGGTGTGCTGGGTGTGTTGTGCACTGGGTGTGTTGTGCACTGGGTGGTTGGTTGTTACTGGGTGTGCTGGGTGGTTGTTACTGGGTGTGTTGTGCACTGGGTGGTTATGCTGGGTGTGCTGGGTGGTTGTTACTGGGTGTGTTGTGCACTGGGTGGTTGTTACTGGGGTGTGCTGGGTGGTTGTTGGGTGGTTGTTACTGGGTGTGCTGGGTGGTTGTTGCTGGGTGGGTGTGCTGGGTGGTTGTTGCTGGGTGTGCTGGGTGGTTGTTGTGGGTGTGTTGTGCACTGGGTGGTTGTTACTGGGTGTGCTGGGTGGTTATGCTGGGTGTGTTGTGCACTGGGTGGTTGTTACTGGGTGTGCTGGGTGGTTATGCTGGGTGTGTTGTGCACTGGGTGGTTATGCTGGGTGTGCTGGGTGGTTGTTACTGGGTGTGCTGGGTGGTTGTTGCTGGGTGTGTTGTGCACTGGGTGGTTATGCTGGGTGTGCTGTGTGGTTGTTACTGGGTGTGCTGGGTGGTTGTTGCTGGGTGTTGTGCACTGGGTGGTTGTTACTGGGTGTGCTGGGTGGTTGTTGCTGGGTGTGTTGTGCACTGGGTGGTTATGCTGGGTGTGCTGGGTGGTTGTTACTGGGTGTGCTGGGTGGTTGTTGCTGGGTGTGTTGTGCACTGGGTGGTTGTTACTGGGTGTGCTGGGTGGTTGTTGCTGGGTGTGTTGTGCACTGGGTGGTTATGCTGGGTGTGCTGGGTGGTTGTTACTGGGTGTGCTGGGTGGTTGTTGCTGGGTGTGTTGTGCACTGGGTGGTTGTTACTGGGTGTGCTGGGTGGTTGTTGCTGGGTGTGTTGTGCACTGGGTGGTTATGCTGGGTGTGCTGGGTGGTTGTTACTGGGTGTGCTGGGTGGTTGTTGCTGGGTGTGTTGTGCACTGGGTGGTTGCTGGGTGTGCTGTGTGGTTGTTACTGGGTGTGCTGGGTGGTTGTTGCTGGGTGTGTTGTGCACTGGGTGGTTGTTACTGGGTGTGCTGGGTTGTTGCTGGGTGGTTGTTACTGGGTGTGCTGGGTGGTTGTTGCTGGGTGTGTTGTGGGTGGTTGCTGGGTGCTGTTGTTACTGGGTGTGCTGGGTGGTTGTTGCTGGGTGTGTTGTGCACTGGGTGGTTATGCTGGGTGTGCTGGGTGGTTGTTGCTGGGTGTGTTGTGCACTGGGTGGTTGCTGGGTGTGTTGTGCACTGGGTGGTTGTTACTGGGTGTGCTGGGTGGTTGTTGCTGGGTGTGTTGTGCTGGGTGGTTGTTACTGGGTGTGCTGGGTGGTTGTTACTGGGTGTGCTGGGTGGTTGTTGCTGGGTGTGTTGTGCACTGGGTGGTTATGCTGGGTGTGCTGGGTGGTTGTTACTGGGTGTGCTGGGTGGTTGTTGCTGGGTGTGTTGTGCACTGGGTGGTTGTTACTGGGTGTGCTGGGTGGTTGTTGCTGGGTGTGTTGTGCACTGGGTGGTTATGCTGGGTGTGCTGGGTGGTTGTTACTGGGTGTGCTGGGTGGTTGTTGCTGGGTGTGTTGTGCACTGGGTGGTTGTTACTGGGTGTGCTGGGTGGTTGTTACTGGGTGTGTTGTGCACTGGGTGGTTATGCTGGGTGTGCTGGGTGGTTGTTACTGGGTGTGCTGGGTGGTTGTTGCTGGGTGTGTTGTGCACTGGGTGGTTATGCTGGGTGTGCTGGGTGGTTGTTACTGGGTGTGCTGGGTGGTTGGGTTTGTTACTGGGTGTGCTGGGTGGTTGTTGCTGGGTGTGTTGTGCACTGGGTGGTTATGCTGGGTGTGCTGGGTGGTTGTTACTGGGTGTGTGGGTGGTTACTGGGTGTGTTGGTTGTTACTGGGTGGCTTGGTTGTTACTGGGTGTGTTGGGCACTGGGTGGTTATGCTGGGTGTTGGTTGTTACTGGGTGTGCTGGGTGGTTATGCTGGGTGTGTTGTGCTCTGGGTGGTGGTTGCTGGGTGTGTTGGGCACTGCTTGGTTGTTACTGGGTGTGCTGGGTGAGTGCCTGGCTCACTGCTTGTGCTCTGGGTGCTGGTTGCTGGGTGAGTGTCTGGCTTACTGCTTGTGCTCTGGGTGGTTGTTTAGCTGTGTCTGTGTGGCCAGTTCTCCTTTTAACACTTTCTCCAGCCTTTTTAAGCTCCACAGCAAGGTGGTCCTCTCTTCTTTTCCCCATCCCCTTTTCTTTTGCTGTTTCTGCTGTGTACTGACAGAAGTGTGGTTTCCTCAGCAGAGTTCTTCTGACTTCTTTGGAAGCAGTTTTCTAATAAAATGTGACTTTGGAGTCATGACTTGACACCTGTGACTTCTATCCACTACTATTTTCCACTTCCCTCAGACTGTTTGAACAGTCTGCTGGCTTCACCATGACTTGCAGAAGGATCAGGGAGTATTTCTTTACACACACGTGCTGGGTTCCTGCAGTCAAGGCCAGCCAAGACTGACCTCTCAAACACGGTCCAGGTCCTGCAGCCAGCTGGTCAGTAGATGTGGAGCTGGTGATGCTACCACCCAGGGAGCTGTGGAAAACTCTTAGTTAAGGTACCTTTTGCAGGGTTCTGGAGGCTGCCCTGACACCTGCAGGGAGCTGGAGTTACTGCTGTGGAGGAAAGAGGGAAACCTGCTGGAACCTGGCTTCCTGAGGAGTGCTGCTAGTAGAGACAGGTTTTCTGTTTAGGCAAAACCAGCACGTAATTATTGCTGCCAGACTGGGTTTTTTTTTCAGGGACACTCTTAAGCTATGTCTCTCTCTTTCCATTTGAGCCTGAAAATGTCCTAGAATGACATTCAAATATATGTCTTTACCTGTACACCCACTGAGATGTGGCACACGAGGGCTGTGGAGAAAATCATGAAGGGCACTGAGCAGTCAGAGCACTAGAAGGAGAGGCAGGGGATTTAGGTAAGGAGGCTCAGTGCTGATCAAAAAGCACCACAGTGTTAAAGAGTCAGAAGCATTTCAGAGGACTGAAGTGCTGGAATACTTACAATGAGTTTGGCCTGGTTGAAGAATAAAAGCTTGGCACTTGGTTTAGCTTCACTTTCTCCTCAGTAGCTGGTTGAAGACTGAAAGCTTGGCACTTGGTTTAGCTTCAGTTTCCCCTCAGTAGCTGGTTGAAGACTGAAAGCTTGGCACTTGGTTTAGCTTCACTTTCTCCTCAGTAGCTGGTTGAAGACTGAAAGCTTGGCACTTGGTTTAGCTTCAGTTTCCCCTCAGTAGCTGGTTGAAGACTGAAAGCTTGGCACTTGGTTTAGCTTCAGTTTCCCCTCAGTAGCTGGTTGAAGACTGAAAGCTTGGCACTTGGTTTAGCTTCAGTTTCCCCTCAGTAGCTGGTTGAAGACTGAAAGCTTGGCACTTGGTTTAGCTTCACTTTCTCCTCAGTAGCTGGTTGAAGACTGAAAGCTTGGCACTTGGTTTAGCTTCACTTTCTCCTCAGTAGCTGGTTGAAGACTGAAAGCTTGGCACTTGGTTTAGCTTCAGTTTCCCCTCAGTAGCTGGTTGAAGACTGAAAGCTTGGCACTTGGTTTAGCTTCAGTTTCTCCTCAGTAGCTGGTTGAAGACTGAAAGCTTGGCACTTGGTTTAGCTTCACTTTCTCCTCAGTAGCTGGTTGAAGACTGAAAGCTTGGCACTTGGTTTAGCTTCACTTTCTCCTCAGTAGCTGGTTGAAGACTGAAAGCTTGGCACTTGGTTTAGCTTCAGTTTCTCCTCAGTAGCTGGCTTGAAGCTTCACTGAAAGACTTTGGCACTTGGTTTAGCTTCACTTTCTCCTCAGTAGCTGGTTGAAGACTGAAAGCTTGGCACTTGGTTTAGCTTCACTTTCTCCTCAGTAGCTGGTTGAACAATAAAAGAATAAAAACTGGTTGAAGACTTCTCTCTCAGAAAGTTTCTCTTCAAGACTTGGTTTTGAAGACTGAAAGCACTTGGTTTTCAGCTTGAAGCTGTGGCACTTGGTTTATTTCTCCTCAGTAAAGACTTC
Source organism: Picus viridis (assembly GCA_033816785.1). Lineage (NCBI taxonomy): Eukaryota > Metazoa > Chordata > Aves > Piciformes > Picidae > Picus > Picus viridis. The sequence continues at coordinate 4,146,916 of CM066606.1, forward strand.
TTGGTTTAGACTTTCTCCTCAGTTGGTTGAAGACTGAAAGCTTGGCTTGGTTTAGCTTCACTTTCTCCTCAGTAGCTGGTTGAAGACTTTTTGGTTTAGCTTCAGTTTCTCCTCAGAAAGAATAAAAACTTAACCCTTGTTTTAGCTTCAGTTTCTCTTCAGTAGCTTCTCTCTGTATTGTCAGGACCAGTAAGACCTGTGTTAAGTTTTCATGCCTTGGAAGTTAGGGTCAGCGTAGCTGTGGCCTGTATTTCCCAGTAAACTAAAGCTCTTGGGAGTTACTTTCTTCTCACCTACTCTTTTCCTTTCAAATGGAAACTACTTTCTTTCCTCCTTCTTTCACTCCTAAAATATTTGGTCAGAAGTCTGCCACATTTTAGAAGAGCACTTCCTGCTCTGACAGTGCAGGAGAGCTGCGTTGCCTCATCCGGCTGGTGGAGAGCAGACTGCCTAGCTTTTGGTGCCTGCTGAGCCAGCCACCCCTGGCAGGGTACTGGAAGGGGTGCTGTGTGGCAGGTGGTGGTCACTGTGGTGTGTTCTCTCTGCAGCTGGGGCTCTGGAGCTGACCTCTGGGGGTCCGAGAGCGACAACCGCTTTGAGAAACCGCGTATCGATGACGGCCTGCTGGAGGTGGTTGGTGTGACTGGCGTGGTTCACATGGTGAGTGGCCATCCCAGTGACAGCAGAGGAAACATACCTGTCCCAGACTGGTTTGTGCTGGTAACAAACAGCACATTGCAGGTGGTGTAGTCCTAAGAGGCATGCATCCAACGTGAAGGCTTTGGTGTTGGCTGTTCGGTGCTTGTGTCGCGTAGAGATAGTTGCAGACCGTAACCCGTGGCTGTCTGTGAACAAAGCAATCGGGTGTCAGGAGCTCAGCTGCAGCTGGTTGGCCTCCTGATGGACTGCAGTGCCCTCCCATTGCCTCTTCACAAGTCACATTTTGGGTGCCAGACTGTGGAAACTGAAGAAAACTGTGGCTGGATAGAAAGTCACCATAGGAATGTGAAGAACCTGTTAAAACAAGTGGATGCTTCATGACTTAAGTAGGCCTTGAACCAACACCAGACAGATGTGTGTGTTTATGTTATGGAATGTACTGGCTTTCACATGAGTGGTGTCAAAACCATGCATGGGATGAAAGCAGGATGATAGTTTAACACTGCAAAAACGCCCACTCCTCACTTAAGTGTACCTGTGAACAGTCTGGTTACACCTCATCACAACCAGGGCAGAGATTCCTTCTAGAGGGCTGGCTTTGTAGCCACCTGACACTGGCCTTCCAGCACCTGCCTCTGGGAATCTGATGCTGGCTGCTCTGGAAGCAGATGGTCTGACAGTTCTGCAATGAATGTTATGACTCAATTTGTGCAATTCTTCCACCTGTTCAGTGTTTTTGCAGTGGCCTGCTGTTAGCAGCACAGTCCTGTGGGGGGACAGCAGGTTATTTTTGTCTTTTCCTCATGTTTCTTTTACTGTCTGCTAGTGAAAAAGTGTCTGTGGGCAGGTAACCAGAGACAACTTACCCATACAACCACCAGAAACGGAGAGGTGGCTGCTTGAAACTGTATGTGCAGCTCCATCTGTGGTGTTGGCCTACTTCACAGTTTCATGATCTAGGTGTTTTGAGGAGGACAAAGATAAAACATTCCATCAGAAAGAAGTGGTTTGAGAGAGATCCTATCAGTATTTGTGAAGTTAGGAGCAACAAGAAGTGTACCCCTTGCTTTGGAATGTAAGTGTTGGCAAACCCCTGCTCTGGTTTTGTCATCTTCTGCTGAGGTTTTTACCCTCCACACATTCTCCAGGAGAAGCAGCAGAGTTCCCTTGGCATCAGTGCTGGCAGTCAACACTCAGCCATCAGTGGCAGCTGAGTGAAGGTACATCTAGTTGAGCCTACATCCATGCATACACGAGGCTGAGTCTGGCAAAGCTCCCCCTGTTTGATCATGACTTTCAGACTTCAGATTCACACCTGCTGAAGTCTCTGTGGGTATAGTGAGGTGTTCTGAAAGTGTGTTCCCTGTGTTATGGAGGGTGGGCATGGAAGCAAACAAGGCCTTTGTGAGTGCATGCTCTTTGGCCAGTGACTTTGCTCCCTAAGTTGTTTTGCCTCTGGCAGCCTGCAGGAATATCCTGGGTTCCTCTTCATGCATTAATTGAAGTAATTAATGCTGTGTCAGTGAAGACATCCTCTGCAGATGTTGCCTAAGCAGTTGGAATAAAATTCTGTCCCCCCAGCTGAGGTGCAGCTTCTGCTTCTTGTTTGTTGGGGTGATGGATGTCCTGCTTTTTACTCCCTAACAGGGTCAAGTCCAAGGTGGTTTTCGGTCAGGAATCCGCATAGCCCAAGGCTCCTATTTCCGTGTGACACTCCTGAAGGCCATTCCAGTTCAAGTTGATGGAGAGCCCTGGATTCAGGCCCCTGGCCAGATCATCATTTCTGCTGCAGGACCAAAGGTACTGGGTGCAGGTTTCTCTTGGCAGGTTGACTTGGTTGCTCCAGTGGATGTTACTGTATTACCTTGCTTGCCTGCTGTGTGCTCCCGCTTGACTTTAAAGGAGCTGGTCAGCACTGTGTGGCAGCTGTTGGATAAATACACAGGAGGTCTAGGGATGTGATTGTGCCCCTCTGCTGGGCACTGGTGAGGGCACACCTTCCATAGTGGGTTCAGTTTTGGGCTCCTCACTACAAGAAGGACATTGAGGTGCTGGGGTGTGTCTGAAGCAGAGCAACCAAGCTGATGAAGGGCCTTGAACACTGGTCTTATGGGGAAGGGCTGAAGGAACTGGGGTTGTTTAGTCTTCAGAAGAAGAGGCTGAGGGGAGACCTCATCACCCTCCACAGCTTCCTCCAAAAACATTGGAGTGAGGTGGGGCTTGGTCACCTCTCAGCAAGTGAGAGGACAAGAGGAAAGAGCTTCATGTTGTGCCAAGGCAGGCTTAGGTTGGACAGTAGGAAAAATTTCTCCACAGAAAAGGTTCTCAGTCTTTGGAACAGGCTGCCAGGGTGGTGATGGAGTCACCATCCCTGGAGGTGTTCAAAAGATGTGTGGATGTGGTGCTGAGGGACCTGGTTTAGTGGTAGTGGCTTAGCAGGAGTAGTAGGATGAGCGGTTGGACCTGATAATCTCAAAGGTCTCTTCCAGCCTCAGCGGGTTTGTGCTTCTGTGATTCAGTTTCTACAGAGGATGGTTTGAGGGCCCTCTCTGCTGGATCAGATGAGGCTTGTGTTTGAAAAACAGTCCCCAGGCTTCAGCCTAGTGCTGGAGAAGGGAAGGTCTGCAGGGAGCAGCGAAGGAGAAAACTGAATGACAGAGGAAGACAGTCTGAGAAAAGGATAGCTTGGAGTCATGAGTGCCTGTTCTTCCTTGATACCTCAGAGTATGTTAGAAGGAAAAGAGCATCACCTACCTAAGAATTGACACAGGGCAAGGGGTCAAAGGTACAGACTGGATGCCAGGATATGAGAAATGAGTGAAAGGGTCACATTTTAAATGTTTTGGATTATGTTAAACTTTGTTCTTGTGCTGAAAGGGAGAAAAAAGGGAGAGAACAAACCTAACTTGTCCTTCCAGTGAGAAACAGTTCTGTCTTTCTGCTAGGTTAGTGGCTAATACTGTTCTCTGTATATGTGTGTATGTACCTTTGTGTGCACAGAATTGCTTAGCCTGGAAAAGGCCTTTAAGATCACCAAGTCCAACCATCAACCCAGCACTGCCAAGTCCACCACTAAACCATCTCCCTCAGCACCACCTCTACACAGCTTCAAAACCCTTCCAGTGATGGGGACTCCACCACTGCCCTGGGCAGCCTCTTCCAGGGCTTGACAAACCCTTTCAAAGGAAGAAATTGTTCCTCATGTCCAACCTAAACCTCCTCTGGTGCAACATGAGGCTGTTTCTTCTCATTCTCTTCTCTTGATACTTGGGAGAAGAAACCAACCCCTGCCTTACTACAACCATTTGCACACACATACATGCATACACTTATATATCAATATACATAGATGTGGTAGGTTGAAATATCCCCCCTCCCAGCATTGACTTTGCCAGACAAGCAAAGATACACACAATAGATGTATGTGTATGTTAAGAGTTAATAAAGCAGTTAATCCTGTAGCTTTGTAAGGATAGGTGCTTCACAGAATGTGAGGGGCTGGAGTGGACCTCAAAAGCTCATCCAGTCCAACCCCCCTGCCAGAGCAGGATCACCTAGAGCAGATCACACAGGAACACCTCCAGGTGGGTTTTGAGTACCTCCAGAGAGGGAGATAGTTGTGCATTTAATGGAATGGAATGGAATGGAATGGAATGGAATGGAATGGAATGGAATGGAATGGAATGGAATGGAATGGAATGGAATGGAATTAACCAAGTTGGAAAAGACCTTGGAGATCATCAAGTCCAACCTATCACCCAACACCATCTCATCACCTAAACCATGGCATCAAGCACGCCATCCAGTCTCTTCCTAAACACCTCCAGGGATGGGTACTCCACCACCTCCCTGGGCAGCACATCCCAATGGCCAATCTCTCCTTCTATGAAGAACTTATTCCTAACATCCAGTCTAAACCTCCCCTGGCACAGCTTGAGGCTGTGTCCTCTTGTACTGGTGCTGGGTGCCTGGGAGGAGAGACCAACCTCCACCTGGCTACAACTTCCCTTCAGGGAGTTGTAGAGAGCAAGAAGGTCTCCCCTGAGCCTCCTCTTCTCCAGGCTAAGCAAGCAATGTCTTCCTGTGGCAGTTCCAGCATTTTACTTGGTAGCTAGTTGGTTTAGTACTCAGTAGCTAGCTGGTTTAGACCTGCTTGTTAGGTGGCTACCACTGTCTTAATACTCACTCACCTTGTTTTAAAACCTCTCTGTTTTAGGTCCATATGTTGAAAAAATCCAAGCAGAAGCAGAAAAAAACTGGAAGCCTGAAAGAGATGAGAGTGGAGAGCATGTCAGTCTCTGAAGGAGGGCGTTAAGTGGACACCTGTGCTGAAGAAGCGATGCAGCAGGCCGAGAGGGTTCAGTAACACTGTGTGCAGACAGCTAGTGGAAGAGGGTTGCTTATGAGCGTGCCTTCCATGACATTTTGATAGTGCTGGGTCCTACTTCGTCTTTCAAAGATAGTGCCTCATTGTTACAAACAACTCTTGTGTACCACTTGTCTCCTCTGAAATGTTTACTTTGGGTTGCTTTCCCACAAGCCCTTTCCCAGCCATTTTGTTGTGGGGTGTTGTTTTTTTTTGGTTGGCTTTTCCCCCCGCCGCCACTATGTACATAGAAACTGAGGCCAAACAGAGATTCCGAGATGCTGAGGGCTCTGCATCTGTCTTCACAGAGTCTCTGCCCCTCCTCCCAGCTTCTGCTTAAAGGAAAAAAACATTCCATAGATAAATTCTGGTGTGTGGTTCCATAAATTAAAATGTGTTCCTTTAAATTGATGCTCATGGTAGCCTCCCAACCAAAAAAAGGCAAAGGCAGGAGCTGCCGAGAACTCCTTGGATCTCTCCAAACAGCGCAGCTGAAACAGGACCCTGAAGAGAAAAACACAAAGCAGCAGCAGAGATGATGTCTATAAAAGGAGCCTCGTGCACTGGGAGGAGAGAAAGTGCTAGAACAGTTGAGACAAAATACTTCAGAGAGTTTACTTCAACAGTGTTTGGACAGTATGAATGAAGGGGGAACAAGCTTGTGGAGGAAGCTTGGGAGGAGAGAAAGTGCTAGAACAGTTGAGACAAAATACTTCAGAGAGTTTACTTCAATGGTGTTTGGACAGTGTGAATGAAGGGGGAACAAGCTTGTGGAGGAAGTTTTCAGCTGCAGCTTTAGTTTCTCCTAGACCATTCAGCCAAAGCCTGGTTTGAAAAGGCATTTGAATTTCAGCAGCTATCACTCTGAATGTAAAAAAGGAACAAAAATACCCAAGGCAGTATTGCATTACGTAGGGTTGGGGTTTTGTACCCCCTGTCTTTGAAACCTTTATCACTGCCACCAGACTTTGCTCCTTGCCTTGTGCTGTTTCATGTCCATTAATTTGTCACAGCTGGACTGTTAATTTAACAACAAGCTCAAAGACTGGAAGAATCCTGGCCTAGTTAAGGAAAAAGAAGTACCACGTAGTGTTCACTTCAGCAAACTGGCACAGTCACATCTGCCAGAACTGAGCTGCAGGACAGCGCAGCCTCGCTGCGGAGCCCACAGTGTGCCTGTGACGTGCTGTAGGCTTCAGGTAGCTGGGGATGTGAGAGCTGTGATCAAAACTCACTCACCTGGGCAGCCTTCTCAAGTCTCTGGTGGGTGTTGTTAGGAGAGGCGGGCCCAGGGACACGATGACAGGCTTTCCTCACTTGGGTGAGTGTGTGCTCTTCAGAGGCTGCTTCTGGCCTCTCTGTGCTCATCCGTCTGCTGAAGGCGTGGGGATCCGGTACTTCTTTTTCTGCTTCCTGCTAGAGACACAGGCATGCAGGAGCATGAGCTGGAACAGGTGTGCCAGTCCTGCCATACACTACACAGATCTGCTGTCCATGCCTGTAGTCCTGATGGCCTTCGCTCAGTCTCCACCAGTCTCATCTCACCGTAGCTCTCCAGTGGCTGAGTCTTTCACTGCAGGTCAGCATCATACACAAGGGGTCCTCTGAGCCAGTGGTGGTGCAGGGGGCTGCATGGTTTGGCCATGCGTGCATCTGCTGCTGAGGTTACTCACACTATGCTGTCCAGAACCCAGTGGGAGCTGGTGGTGTTCCTGTCCCCTCTTGCATGGTAGTAACTAATCCAGCTGTGGGATTAGGAGGAGCTTTAGGAGCATTCCTCTTGCCAGTATGTCCAGAAGAACATCTCCAGCTGCTTCAGAGGGCTTCGCTGTCACTCTGAAATTTGTAAAGGCTGTTATGTGTTGGAGCCAGTTAGGTGCTGAGGCAGTTCCTGTTGGGTCTTGTTGACCAGTATGTATGCTGAGCACTCTGCCAGCTTCAGCCACATCTGATCATTAGCTGTGCTTTCTTCTTCCCAGCCATGGTGCAGGTGAGGGTGTGGATGTGGGTGCTGCATCTCCAGCAACAGCATGATACAGCTAAAGCTGTAAGCAGAGACAAAACCACCATGCAAAGTGCAGCCTCCTCTTCTTGTCCAGTGATTCCATAGTGTTCTGGTAGAGATGTGATTTGAAGGGCTGACTCCTCTTTCCAATGAACTGTTAACTGTTTAAGTTGTTGATTTAGGTGTGTTCTTCAGGTGCCACAGTGTGGACAAGAATTTAGCCTTTTGATTCCTCGTGCTGTGCAGGAGATAGTGTGGATAGTGCAGAGCTAAAATCCTCAACTCCTTATCATTAAACTATCTCTTCTTCAGAACCTGGGCATGAAGGATCAGCTGGAGCTCTCCTGGTGTCCTGTTACCCAGCATTACAAGTAGGAAGGAAAGAGTGTTGAATCTCAGGGTTCATTCTCTCAGGGTGAGGCTTACCAATTAAGAGAGGAAATCTGAAAATAGACTGCTGCTTGTAATTGTCCAGAAAGCCAGAGAAAAGGCTTTGTGCCCTGAGAGCAGCAGAAGGAATGCATGGTCTTCTTTCCAATTGCTGACTCAGTAATGGAGGGGAAAACTTTGTTACAGAAAACATGTGCAAGCATTCAGCGTGCTGGTCCTGGCCATCTTCTGCAGCCCCAGTAAATAAACCTGTCCCACTGTTTTTCCAGACATACATAATCCTGCAGCATGCAGCTGACAGCGTTTCACGTTCTTGGCTCGTCCCAGGTCTGGCTGTCTCTCCCTTTTGCTCAGCTCTGTTATCTGAAACAGCATGAAACTCCCGGGTCACAGCGTTTTCATCAGAGGGCTCCTTACTGTGGCACACCCTTCCATGGGGATTTTCCATCCCTGCAGCACTGCACAGGCCTGACTTGGGGTAGCTTGGTGGTAGCAAGGCAGCACAGCAGTATGGCTGTGTTCTTCTCACAACTGTCAGAAGGGATTCTGGTGGAGGACAGGAAGGCTTTGAGGTTTCCTTCTTCTTACCCTTTCTTCTTTTTTTTTTTCTGTCCAGAACACTCACCTTTTGTTTGAGCAGATGAGTGCCACACTGGAATGAAAACATACCTGAAGAAAACCACACTTGGGTGTTTTAAGTTCTCTCTGCATCTTAAAATTATGGTTTGTGTGTTTTGAAAACAGATTCCTGGGCAGCTGTGATAGGAAAGATCCTGTAAAGCTGCTAAAAGGAGAAACTCAACTGCCTAGCCCCTCTGTTAAGATGCTCCAGGTTCAGGTGCTGTGAAGGCCAAGCATATCAAAGATCTCTTAAAAAGCTGTTTATCTTTTTTAACTTGGTGTTTTGGTCACACACAGAAGGCAAGGCCCAGTGTTTTCCTTCATGGTATGGAAGTCTTCCTCGCAGAGAGCGGGCTGCTCCTTGCAGCTAAGGCCAAACCTTCTGCATGGAACACAGCAGTGCAGTGTAGTTTGCATGATGGGGCAGATAAATGATTCTCAAGTAACACTGTGTGAGGACCTGGTGGTCACACAGCCAAGTGCTTTAAATAATGCAGTAACACAGGTTGTTGGGGAAGAGGCTTGATTCTGTCAGGTCAGGTGTTAATCAGCATCAGGGACACAGGACCAGGAACCATAATCTGAGAGAGAGGCAAGAGGTGCAGGCTCACTGCCCTGCCTTTGAACCTTGCCTGTAAACCAAGGCAGGCACAGCTAGCACCTTTCCAGCTGAGAGATGTGCTCCTGACCTTTCACTAGTGTCCTGCTAGGTTTTGCCAGCATTCCAGGAGAGATCACAGTGCAGCTCACACACTCCACTGCTGCAGGCTAGAGAAGGAGGTCAGTTGGTTGAAACCTACAACAACACATTACCTCTGTCTTGAGTTAGGAGCACTGAAATTGCAAAGCTCACCCCTGAAGATGCAGCTCCTGCTGCAGGAACCCTGCTGCTTCTTCCCCATGGCTTTTACACTTGCCTTGTGTAGTTTAAATTGCTGATGTTCTCATCACATTACTTTTTAAACAAAACAAGTGTGTTGCCAAAACCTTGTTGCTTGGGTCTGTGTGTATGTGTGTGTGTGTACATATGTCTATACATAGCCTTTCAGAACAGGCCTTACTGTATTTCCTTTCACAGTGCCTACTGGTACAGCTTGTGCTGTCTTACAACATTCTGAGAGCACTCCCAGATCTTCCCCTCACCAGTTCTGGACAGGAGGCAGAGCTTGCTTTCTTACTGGCCCCACTGAGGTTCATGGCATGTGTTTCTCCAACAAGAGATTACAGCAATATAGTGAAAGCACAGTACAGTCTCTGCATGTGCACAGCTGGAGCTCCTCTTGCTCTTTCTGGAGTTTAATCAAGTCTGTGTCTGAAATCAGTGGCAATGCCTATGGTAGCATTTCAAAAACCAGAAGCAGCTGTTAGCACAGTCCCCTGCAGGACTTAAATAAGGCACAAAACTAATTAAGCTGCACTGTTCATTAATCTTTACAGCTGCCCCCTTAGAAGTGTTGTACAAATGAGCAGATAATGTTTTGAGTATCAGCTGTTTGGGACCCCCAAGCATTTACATGTGCACATTAGTCTGTTGGCAATATTAATCTGGCATTATCTAATAAGGGCTGATCTTGCAGGAGAAGGTAAGAGAAGCTGAAAAGGACTTAGGTAGAAGACACACCAGGTTCTGTACTGTACTGGCAGTGTGAGGAGCTATGACCCTGCTGCACAGCTACCAGCTGAAGGCACGATGGTGGTGTGCTCTCCAGAGCCCTGGTGGTAGGTGCTCTTTCAGTCTGCTCCTTTTATCTCTTCCTTACAACCCTCAGAGTAACCACATGATCTCCTCTTCTGCTGGGCTGCCTCTTCTGCCCCTTGATCCCAGCCTTTGTCCTGGAACTGGTGACTGAGGCCTGGGCACATGGTGGTGAGTGCCTGTGGAGCTCGTGCTCTAAACCACTGCTCTGGCTGTTTGGGCTTAGACTAGTCACTCATTCCTCCTTCAGCTTCTCCTTCAGCCTTTCAACAGCTGTGCAGCAAAGACTCAGCAACTACTGAACTACCTTGGATTCATGGTGACGGCACCACCTCCTTGTCAGGCCTGATGTTGTATGCACCAGTGCATGTATGCCTTCATACACTTCTTTTGCACTTAACAGAAGAGGCAGGTTAGACAGGCTTAGAGCATGACAGAATCGCAGTGTTTGTACTCTTTTGTTGTTGTTATTATGGGGATGATTCTACAGATGATGCACTTTCAGGTAACAATGAAAACAAAGTTTGTGAAACGCAGCTGTCGAGGAGCTGTCCCTCGACAGCAGCGCTCCTTGATCCGTCCGTCTCTGACCCTGTGCTCTCCTTGGAGGCTTGGGAACGAGAGATGGTGTCTTCCTCCCATCACAGGATGTATTTATAGCTGACTGACAGAAAGTTCACAGAGATAGAGAGATATATATTTAAACAGTTACAAATTGGCTGCTATTCTCAGACTTAGATGTGTTAGACTGATTTTATAATGCACAGAGGTAAAGTTGTATTTATATTGTCAGCATTTACTGATACGACACGTGGCTTGTAGGCAAGACCCAGCTCAAAGCCTTTGTTTCTTTGGCTTATTTAATGTTGTGGGTTTGGGTGGGTTTTATTATTGGGTTTGGGTTTTTTTATCCTTTTGATTTGATTTGTTTTGTTTTTGACAGTGTAGCCATTGTGTGTGTGGAGTGCAGTGAAACGAATGCAAATCACTAACCTTAGCCTGCAGTTAGACCAGCAGTTCCAATGTTTACAGGACAGTGACTATTGATTGTAAACCCATACCATGTCAGTTGAAAGGGTGCACTCTTTCCATGTCTTGGAGGCATTCTGCTTCCCATGACAGCTAATGAAATGAATGCCTTCTGGTTTAGATTCCTGATGATGTCCCTTTGGAGAGGTTTAAATGCAGATTGTGGCTTTTGTTGTTGTTGTTGTTTGTTTGTGGGGGTGTTTTTTTCCCTGCCATGGGCTCACAGGACAGAATTTCTACTGACACAAAGTGTTGAATGCCTCTTCCAAGAGATGGATTTATTTTTTGTGAAGGTGATTTATGAGAATGTTTTATAAGCAGATCAGTGTTGTTGAAAAAGTTGGTCTGGAAGCCTTTAAATAAACGTGTGCAGATGTTAAAGATGCATCCCAAAGCAAAGGTGGTTTCTTTTCATAGGGTACTCTTAGTGGTGTAGTTGATCCCTCTGAGCTCTCCTAGCAGCACACCCATTTAACATGTCACTGTGCACAGCTCAAGTCTGTTAGTTAGGAGACAGTTTCAGATATGGCTTTGTTAGTGTCGTGTGTATCCTGTGTTACACCTCTGGCAGCAGCTCCCAATGCAAACATCAGCTGCAGAGGGCAGGGCTCGTCCCCCCGTACACACACCGTGGCAAGGTCAAAGAGCAGAGAGCCTGCCCTCGTTGTGCTTTGGCTGCAGGAGTGTCACAAGTCTGCTGGCTGTTTGGCACTCAAGAGTTCTCCCTCACTGTCCACAGGGTGTGCCACCCCCTTAGTCCTTTTGCTTTCTGAAGGCAGGCAGTTAGCAGCTTGCCTCGCTGTGGCATCCCTGCCTGTGTGCTGCTGATCCTGCCAAACTGGGTAGTAAGAGGTGCTTCAATAATTACTGAGTATTTATTGTGTATTTCTTAGGTGCTTTCAAAAGCCTTTCACTGCTACTTTAAAGCAAAAATTCTGGGGATCTGTAGTATAGCAATAGCTGTGTAACTCCAGCTTTCTGAACATGCCAAAAGCAAGTTGTCCTTGGGCTACTTCCATTGGCAATGGTGTAGAGCCTAGCGTTCAGTACCTTGAAGCTGCAAGCTCTGGTTATTGGAAGAGAGCAGCTCAGCTTTGTATAATTCACTATAGACTTCACTGTCCCTCCCACTAGGGAACCACCTGTGACCTCTTAACTCTTCAACCATGGCTTAACTATTGCTTCAGTAACTCTTGTTTTCCACCTTTTGTTACTTAAATCATCCAACTTCAAGCAGTTTTATGAATGTTATTTTAGTATCAATGTACTCTTTAAGATGTCTTAACAGCATTTCATGTGAATGTCCTAGCTGGTAATAAATCATCATGGTCCAACAAGCTGAGGCAAGCTGACCACTGAGTAAGTATAGTTGTTGTCTAGTGCTTATTCTTTGTGCATCAAATAATTCTTAGGAGAAGAAAGAACAAGAAAAAAACACCAAAAAGCCTAAGTGTAAGCACTGAAGTGGTGGAAAGCCCTTCCCACATTGTGTGCCTCAAACCAGTAGTAATGCATTACCACACACCTTGACTTGTGGATGGGGTGTCAGAAAGAGGCTTTTTTTAGTGATGTCACTTGTTTCTCAGTGTCTGCCTTGCAAATCACTATGCTGTGGAAACTTAGGTCTACCAAATAACATTACCCAGTGGAGTCATGGGTTTGGGGGGAGGGGGCGGGGGGGAAGGCAAACAAATGTTAATTTATATAAGATGGAACTTTTCTCTTGTATTTAAACCTCTGTTTGTCCTTGGGTTGTGTTCCTGGAACAGTTCTGTATATATTTGGCAATATGTGTTCTGTGTTTGATTGTACATTTTGCACTGGTTGGAAATCCTGTATACTCTTAAGCATTATTGACAAGTCCCAGAGACCTGTAACTAGAATTTGTCTGTGAAGAATACAACATCTCTTCTACCCTGGATGTCTGTGCAGTAGTCCTGCTTTGAAAGTCACAGAGTGGCTTGAGTTGGAAGGGACCTTAAAGATCATCCAGTTCCAACCCCCTGCCATGGGCAGGGACACCTCCCACCAGTCCAGGCTGCTCAAAGCCTCATCCAGCCTGGTTTTAAACACTTCAGGTATGAGTCATAGAATCATAGAATCAGTCAGGGTTGGAAGGGACCACAAGGATCATCTAGTTCCAACCCCCTGCCATGGGCAGGGACACCCCACACTAGATCACGCTGGCCAGAACCTCAGCCAGCCTGGGCTTAAACACCTCCAGGGACGGGGCCTCAACCACCTCCCATACACAACTTCTCTGTGCAACCTGTTCCAGTGTCTCACCACCCTCCCAGTAAAGAACTTCCTCCTAACATCCAGTATCAATCTACCCTGCTCTAAGTTTAAAACCATTGTCTCTTGTCTCATCACCACAAGCCCTTGTAAAAAAATCCCTCCCCAGATTTCCTGTAGGCCCTTTCAGGTACTGGAAAGCCAGTGTAAGGTCTCCCTGGAGCATTCTCTTTTTCCAGACAGAACAGCCCCTGCTCCCTCAGCCTGTCATTGTAGAAGAGGTGCTCCAGCCCTCTGATCATCTTTGTGGCTGTCCTCTGGACCCTCTCCAACAGATCCAAGTTCATGTGTTGGGGGCTCCAGAGCTGGATGCAGCAGTGCAATGGAGTACACTTGAGCTGGGCACTGCTTTTACAGGCAGGCTTGCTGCTGGAGGTTGGGCCATGCTCCCTGAGGGCATGGCCATGCTGTAGTGGTGTCACCTCATAGGTCTGCGTTTCTAAGATGACAGCTTACACACAGTTTGACCCCTGCCACACTCCAGCACTTCTAGAACCCCTGTTTCTGTGGGTGGCACTTCCTGGTACAATCTGGGATGCCACCAGAGTGCACTGAGCATTTTGGCTTTGTGAGGTACTTGAGTGGTGATCCAGGTTTTCCAAGGTAGGTTTGTACAACTGTCCTCCTCTAGAAACATGACCTGGTGTTTTCAGGGGGTGGGGAACAGGCCCTGTTGTGCTTGGCTCAGGTGAGCCATGGTGGACCTGGCCTGTACAACTCAAGGGCCAGAGCCCATGGACTCAAGAGGGAGGGCTGTCCAGAAATCAAAATCCAGATGGAAACTCTGCCCTACTGTGGGTGGAGAGACCACCCCAGAGGTCAAGACCCATCTACTCCTGGCCTGCCTCTCAGGGCTGGTAGGGTCCATCTGCTTGACACCTGTACTTGGGATGTCCTTGCTGCAGGAACCCTTCCTATGGCATGGAGCAGCTGTTTCTCCTCACTGTGCTCAAGAACTGATTGCAAAGCAGGAGGGCTTGTTTTAGCTCTAGCATATCAGGGTAAACCCAATTGCTTCTTGCTGGGCTGCAAGTCAACATGCTCTGAGGCAGCTGCAACCATGTGAGAGAAACTTACCTAGAACTGCTGCTCTGGGAATAGAGGGGAAGGACACAGAGCACTGATCTTCATGTAGGTGAAACACAAAGCACCCAAAATTGAAGTGATCATGATTTAACCAAGCTGTGTGCCTACTAGCTTGCCTTAAAAATGGAAGAGAAACTGCCCTTTCTGTGTTACCTGGGGGAAGCAAAGTGGCATTTTCCACCTACTCCAGGTGCTAGGGAGATTGAGGTACACTGCAACATAGTGCTCATCACATTCTTTTCAACTTCACACCTTTCCAACCAGCACCTCTTCCAGCCATGCAATTACAGGAGACAGCCAGACTCTCTGCTGTGTAGAAGACACATATCTGGAGGGCCTGGGACACAAAGGATGAGGAAAAGGCAGAGGTACTTAACACCTTCTTTGCCTCAATTTTTACTAGCAGGGCAGAACATCTTCCAGACAGCTGGCCTGCAGAGCTGGCAGAAGGAGCCAGAGAGCTGCATAGTTTCCCACTGCTCCAGGAGGTAATTAGAGATCGTACCAGCCGCTTGGACCCCCACAAGGCCATGGGACCAGAGGGGTTCCATCCTAGGGTGCTGAGCGAGCAGGCAGATGAGCTGGCCAAGTCACTCTCCATCATTCTTCAGCAGCCCTGGCTTACTGGAGAGGTCCCAGAAGACTGGAAGCTGGCCAGCATGGTGCCCAGCCACAAGCAGGGCCGGTTGGACGAGCCAGGGAATTACAGGCCTGTCAGCCTGACCTCAGTGCCAGGCAAGGTTATGGAACGGGTCATCTCGAGTGCGATCACACAGCACTTACAGGATGGCCAGGGGCTCAGGCCCAGCCAGCATGGATTTAGGAAGGGCAGGTCCTGCCTGACCAACCTGATCTCCTTCTATGATCAGGTGACTGCCTGGTGGATGTGGGGAGGCCTGTGGATGTGGTCTGCCTGGACCTCAGCAAGGCCTTTGACACCGTCCCCCACAGCAAACTCCTGGCCAAGCTGGCAGCCCCTGGCTTAGACAGGAGCACACTGCGTTGGGTTAGGAACTGGCTGGAGGCTGAGCCCAGAGAGTGGTGGTGAATGGTGCCACATCCAGCTGGCAGCCAGGCACTAGTGGTGTGCCCCAAGGATCAGTGCTGGGCCCCATGCTTTTCAACATCTTTATCGATGATCTGGATGAGGGCATTGAGTCCATCAGCAGTAAATTTGCAGATGACACCAAGCTGGGGGCAGGAGTTGATCTGCTGGAGGGCAGAGAGGCTTTGCAGAGAGACCTCGACAGGCTGGACAGATGGGCAGAGTCCAGGGGCAGGAGATTGAACACATCCAAGTGCCGGGTTCTGCACATTGGCCACAGCAACCCCAGGCAGTGCTACAGGCTGGGGTCAGAGTGGCTGAGAGCAGCCAGGCAGAGAGGGACCTGGGGGTGCTGGTTGATGGGAGGCTGAACATGAGCCTGCAGTGTGTCCAGGCAGCCAAGAGGGCCAATGGCATCCTGGCCTGCATCAGGAAGAGTGTGGCCAGCAGGAGCAGGGAGGTCATTCTGCCCCTGTACACTGCACTGATTAGGCCACACCTGGAGTCCTGTGTCCAGTTCTGGGCCCCTCAGTTTAGGAAGGATGTTGACTTGCTGGAAGGTGTCCAGAGAAGGGCAACAAAGTTGGTGAGGGGCTTGGAACACAAGCCCTATGAGGAGAGGCTGAGGGAGCTGGGGTTGCTTAGCCTGGAGAAGAGGAGACTCAGGGGAGACCTTCTTGCTCTCTGCAACTACCTGAAGGGAGGCTGTAGCCAGGCAGAGGTTGGCCTCTTCTCCCAGGCAGCCAGCACCAGAACAAGAGGACACAGTTTCAGGCTGCACCAGGGGAGGTTTAGGCTGGAGGTTAGGAAGAAATTCTACACAGAGAGAGTGATTGCCCATTGGAATGGGGGAATGGTCTACCCGTGGAGGTGGTGGAGTCACCTTCATTGGAGGTGTTCAGGAGGAGACTTGATGGGGTGCTTGGTGCCATGGGTTAGTTGTTTAGGTGGGTTGGATTGGTTGATGGGTTGGATGCGATGATCTTGAAGGTCTCTTTCAAGCTGGTGTATTGTATTGTATTGTACCTCCATGGGTGCTGCAGCTGGGCTTGTGGAACACATTTGTGAGACAACCAGCATGGGCTGAGCTAGATGGACTTTGGTTTTCAGAAGACATAACCAAAACCTTTCATCCTCATACCCAGTCCTGCAAAAGAAAAGAAGTATGATATAATTCTCCAGTAACTGAGAAGAAGAAGGCAGTGATGAACCTTATGATCCTCCTTCTTAGCAGAGCACTGCTGGAGTGGGCAGTAAAGTGCCATCTGAGGGTGAGACACCACAGGCATCAGTGGAGGATTCATGGCTACACAGTTCATCCAGGAACTCCACGGCTCCCAGTGTGCCATGATGTGCTGCCTGTAGCCAGAGAATTTGATCCCTGAGAGAGCAGCAAGGATCTGGTTTGCAGCCCAGTGGACCATTTCCAGCAGCCCCTCCTGTCCTGCTCATGTAGCACTGCACCTCACTTACTCTCTGGTCACAGAGTCACAGAATGGTGGGGGTTGGAAGGTGTGGTGGGTTGAAATTCCACACACACACACACACTCCCCAGCATTAACTTTGCCACACCAGCTCAGCTGGAAGCAAATGAAAGCTGTGTTTGCAAGCAAACTACAATCTACAATAAGATGCAATACATACAATTGTGCAATACACAATTATTTACAGTTAGCAAACAGCACAAGAACCCCCTGGTCAAAGACATGGGGAAGCTACTAGCTTCTCCCTCTCTGCCTCTCTCTTACCCCCCTGTACAAAAGAAGGGAGAAGAGAAAGGAGCAGAGAAGTTAGACTTAGCCAAAACAATGCAGCCAAAGTCAAGCAGAAGCAAGTTAGTATCTCTCCCAGAGCAAAGAAGCAAGAAGAGAGAACTTGTTTAGGGAGCTAAAGCTTATGGTAGCTATCTCTCCAATGGGATTGTTTAGAATCACCTTTATTTTTCCTTTTCATGCCCAATAGTGACTTCTTTACATTTTCTTTACATTTTTACTACTTTCCTGCTGAAGATCTGTGAAAAATTCTTAAAGGCATAGCCTAAAGCTACCACAGAAGGGACCTCTGGGATCATCTAGTCCAACCCGCTGCTAAAGCAGGTTGCCAGGTGGGTTTGGAATCTCTCCAGAGAATGAGACTCCACAACCTCTCCGGGCAGCCTGCTCCAGCACTCCAGCACCCTCACAGGACAGTTCTTCCTCATGTTCAGGTAAAACATCCTGGGTTCCAGTTTGTGCCTGTTGGCCATGTCATTGGGCACCACTGAAAAGAGTCTGGCCCCATCCTCTTGACCCCCACCCTTTACATATTGATAAGCATTGAGAAGATCTTCTCTCAGCCTTCTCCAGGCTGAACAGCCTCAGATCTCTCAATCTCTTCTAAGAGAGATGCTCCACTCCCCTCAACATCTTTGTAGCCCTCTGATCGACTCTTTCAAGTAGTTCCCTGTCTCTCTTGAGCTGAGTAACCTAGAACTGGACACAGTACTCCAGCTGTTGGCTGCTTTGGCCACCTAGACATGGCTCATATTCAGAAGGGGATCAAGGCAGGCATCACAAAACACACCCAGAGAAGCTGCACAGACAGCACCTCACCCCAGACTGGGAAATGAGGCACAGACAAGCTGTGTCACCTGCAGGACTTCTTCCAGTCAACACTGAGCTGTGATCACCCAGACACAACCACAGGCACATGCTGGCACTGCTCCCCTGAGTCTGTGCCAGCTGCCTGCGAGGCTGGTGGGAGCTCAGGACTTGTGGGGATGCTGCTCACACCTCCACCCCTCGGCGCACCGGTTTGAGGTCAGGACCTCCAGCTCAAAGCAGCTTTCCCTCCTGCCATTCCCAAAGCAGCTACAACAGCTCTGGGGGCACAAAACATCCTCAGCAACAAGGATCTTGTCAGTCCTGCTTTGAACTGGCCAAGTTGAAACAAATCAGTCCGCTCACATGGGCCACGACAAAACCTCACGTCAAAGGTCTTGCTCCAACATCTCTCTGTCACAAGAGGATGCCTTGGCCTCCCCTCCAGTGCTGCAGCAGCTTCCTCTTTGGAACAGAGCTGGAAGCAAGCCTCCTACAACTCTGTCTCATAAGCTGCAGACCCCCACAGCTGTACTGTGACATCTGCCCAGACAAAACTTGTGGTTGCTACGTGGGCTGTGTGACAGAGTCTCCACACACCTGCAACACAAGTGTGGAAACAGACCTCACCTAGGAGATGCCAGAACTGAAAAGCCTCCACCAGACATGTTGTAGGAGGAGACACTGCTTCAGCTGACCAGGAGGCACATTTTTCTTCTGCACTATTCCACATCAGCTTGCCAACTTTGGTCTCCAGCTAGTGCCTCCATCCTCCTCCTAACTCATCATCCATTCCCTTCCCAGGACTCACCACTGCTCTGTACAATGGTTTGCCATATAAGCTCTCCTCCAAAAACATCTAGCAGGGTTTTCAGGCTTCTTGGGGCTAGAAGTCAACATTGTGTGGATTTCTTTCCAACTTCCTGTCACTGTGGTGTGTCAGCAGCTCTGCACATAAACTTTAAACTTCACCCTGCTGAAACCTGTCCAAAGTCTCAGTGGTATCTGCCTGGTGGAGGGAGCTGCCTTTAGTTTCTGTTAATGATAAATGTCCACCTCGGTGTCTGCCAAGGCCTGTCCTGAACGTTGGCACAAAATTAAGCAGTGTCACTAAAGTACCTAACTACCAAAGCCGGGACCTTCGTTCTGGCAGTTCTTTTTCATACCCAAACAAGGCCATTTTCTGCTGGGTACAGCTGCGCGGCTTTTGCTGTCCTCGCTGTTAAACTGGAGGCTGCTGCCCTCTTGCTTTCTGACTGAGGATAGCAAAACCCTCCACTGAATTGGGGAAGGCTTCCCGGAGCCCCTGTCCAGACCACTCGACCTGTGGTTGCTGAGGGTTAAAAGTTGCTGTAGGGGAAGTGGTGTTCTGGAGCTGTGCAAAGGTGCTGAGCCTACAGCTGTTTGGTTCGTGGACACACACACACACAGAGAAAGACATGTGCCATTGTTTTACAGTGATCCTCCTCCAAAATTATCATCAGTTCAGGGAGAAAAAGAGGTGGGGTGCTGAGGGAATGGGTTTAGGAGGCTGATCTCCCAGTGTCTGCAGAGTTTTCTTTGATGGTCCTTCACACTGTCTTCTCCACGCTGCTGTCTCCATCCCTGCTGTGGACACCAGACAGCCACCACCCATGCTGGGAGCAGCGGTGGTGCCATGCCACACTGGTGGAAAGCATGGGCTGGCCAGCTTCTTCTGATCCCACCTCATGAAGACAGTGGGGGCTATGCCTGCAGCTTGGGGGAGACAGGAAGCTGGGCTTGGGGTGAGCTGGGTGAACAATGTCTCACCCAGTCAGTGAGGGCCATGCCCCGCAGCTCCCAGCAGAGGGACATTCTGACCTCTCACAGCATGCGGATCAAGGCCTCAGCAGCGGGCAGCAAAGGCCAGCAATGCACCAAGGCTGGGTCCTAGGCTGCCAAGAGTGGGAGCAGCCTTGGTGGGAAAGGTTTGCAGGACTCATAGCTCTGCTATTCAAGTAGAAGCCTGAAATTCCCAGCCCACTTCAAGGCCAGACCCCAGAGCACTCTGCACTGGGGCACAGTGGTGGACAATGACTGCATGACCCCTAGACAAACACCAGCGGACTTGTCCTAGAGAATGGTGGGGAGCAAAGCCTCAACAGCCCCAACATCAGGCCTATGTGTACACAGGCATGAAAAAGTTACTAGGGCAGGGTCTACATGGCCTGAGACCTTGGTGTCACAGTGCATGGATCAAGGGAGGCCTGAGGTGGGAGTTCCTGCAGAATAAATCTCTCATGCATGGCACAGTACCTCAGATCTTCACTCCTCTAGCAGCAGACTCCTCAACAAAGCAGAGAGCAGAGTTGGGGACAGGTTTCTCCCCCTGTAGCTCCCCACAGCTGGCTCAGGAGCAGCAGAACAGGGGTTAGCCCAGTCCATACTCACAGCATTAGGAGCTGTGGTGCAGCAGGGGCTCATCTTCAGCTCCCCCACTCCTCTCAGGCCTTACTCCCCTCACCTGCTGCTCACTACACACCTCCCTTCCCTGCCCTTTAACCGCTCCTCACATGGCCACTGTCAGCTCCTCCAAGCTTCCTCACTGCCCCTCACACCACTCTCCTCTCCCCCACCTCTGGAGGGCTCCTGCTGCCATCTCCAACTGCCTCTCCGCAGTTCTGCCTGGCCACATCCAACAGGCACAGCCTGACTTGCCCATGGACACGAGGAGCAGCTCCTACCCTTGAGAGGGGCCCTGCCCCCTCCCCCCCAGCAGAGCCACCTGGAACAAGCATGATGGGCAACTTCCCACACAGAGTGACCCCAAGAGCACTGCCATAGCCAAGGGCCCCTTCTGGAGCAGCTGCAAGGTTCCCAGGCACTGCCACCAGCCCTCAGGAAAGCTCTTTGCTCTCACCCACAGAAGATGAGCTGCCTGCTGCTCTCACCACTGCTCCCAGCCCATCCTCACCTCCCCTCTGCCACACACCCCCACGACACCCACGGGACTCCCACAGGACACTGGGGCAGCACACACCTGCTTTCTGCAGGTCTGCCACAAACACCAGGCAGCATCAAGCTGCCACTCTGCTGTGGAAGCAGCACCCCCTGACACCTCCATTCAGGGACAGGCTCCCTTCTGACCCAGCCCACTGACCCCCAGGGGATTAGCACCACAATCACAGCTCCAGGGACTCAGCCCAGCCACAATGAGGGAGCAGCAAACACTTGCTCACCACCATCAGCTGATGGCCCTGGGCAGCTCAAAACAACCCAGAAAGAGAAATGATGGGGCAGCAGCTGGGTAAAGCCACTGGGATTAGGGAGGCTCAAAGGGGGCTCAAAACCAGCCTGGCCCAGCAAACCAGCTAAGCCAGCAAAAGCCCAGCTCCAGCCCTCAGCTCACCTCACCAAACATGGGCAGCCAGCTGCTGGGGCCCAGCACCCCGGAAAGGCCACAGAGACTCAGGCTGCAATGGACAGGGCTCAGGCCAGAGGCAGAGAGCAGCCACCTGCAGACAGCCATGGACAGGCACCATCACCTCTCACCTGCACACAGACCTCCTCCTGCTTTCCATTGCCCTGGCCACGAGCACCTTTTCTGTGCCCTGAAGGAGGAGCACATTGAACACATGCCCTTGCACACCTCTAGAAGGCAGTGGGTGGTGACCATGCTGGGTATTTGAATTTTTCTTATACTTAGGAGCTTATGAACAGATCTTGAAAGAATAAGAGGAAGTGGTGATCACTTGAGAGAAGGAAAAGAATCATAGAATCAATAAGGTTGGAAAGGACCTCAGAGATCATCAATACAATACAATACAATACAATACAACACAATACAATACAATACACCAGCTTGAAAGAGACCTTCGAGATCATTGCGTCCAACCCATCAATCAATCCAACCCACCCAAACAACTAACCCATGGCACCAAGCACTCCATCAAGCCTCTTCCTGAACACCTCCAATGAAGGTGACTCCACCACCTCCATGGGCAGCCCATTCCAATGGGCAATCACTCTCTCTGTATAGAATTTCTTCCTAACCTCCAGCCTAAACCTCCCCTGGTGCAGCCTGAAACTGTGTCCTCTTGTTCTGGTGCTGGCTGCCTGGGAGAAGAGGCCAACCTCTGCCTGGCTACAACCTCCCTTCAGGTAGTTGTAGAAAGCAATAAGGTCACCCCTGAGTCTCCTCCTCTCCAGGCTAAGCAACCCAGCTCCCTCAGCCTCTCCTCACAGGGCTTGTGTTCCAAACCCCTCACCAACTTCGTTGCCCTTCTCTGGACACCTTCCAGCAAGACAACATCCTTCCTAAACTGAGGGGCCCAGAACTGGACACAGGACTCCAGGTGTGGCCTAATCAGTGCAGTGTACAGGGGCAGAATGACCTCCCTGCTCCTGCTGGCCAAAATGTTCCTGATGCAGGCCAGGATGCCTTTGGCTCTCCTGGCTGCCTGGGCACACTGCAGGCTCATGTTCAGCCTCCCATCAACCAGCACTCCCAGGTCCCTCTCTGCCTGGCTGCTCTCAGCCACTCTGACCCCAGCCTGTAGCACTGCCTGGGGTTGCTGTGGCCAATGTGCAGAACCCGGCACTTGGATGTGTCCAATCTCCTGCCCTTGGCCTCTGCCCATCTGTCCAGCCTGTCGAGGTCCCTCTGCAAAGCCTCTCTGCCCTCCAGCAGATCAACTCCTGCCCCCAGCTTGGTGTCATCTGCAAATTTACTGATGATGGACTCAATGCCCTCATCCAGATCATCAATAAAGATGTTGAAGAGCATGGGGCCCAGCACTGATCCTTGGGGCACACCACTAGTGCCTGGCTGCCAGCTGGATGTGGCACCATTCACCACCACTCCCTGGGCTCGGCCCTCCAGCCAGTTCCTATCCCAACACAGTGTGCTCCTGTCCAAGCCAGGAGCTGCCAGCTTGGCCAGGAGTTTGCTGTGGGGGACGGTGTCAAAGGTCTTGCTGAGGTCCAGGTAGACCACATCCAGTCCAACCTGTCACTCAACACCTCATGACTACTAAAATGGAGCTCCAAGTACCACATGCAAACCCTTTTTGAACATTTCCAGTGATGGTGACTCCACCACCTCTCTTGCAGCACATTCCAATGGCCAATTACTCTTTCTGTGGAGAACTTTCTCCTCACCTCAAGCCTAAACTTCCCCTGGAGGTCATGTGTCTCAGGCCCAGTTGCTGTGGGGATGTCATGTCAGGACAAAGGTGTAAGTCTCAATGGGTTACATTAAAGCTTTGATGGCAAAAAGCATTCCAGGTCATCTTCTTCTGCATCTGCCTAGCCATCATCCCCTGATAAGATAGTCAGGGGATCTCACGAACACTGAAGCACTGAGGGAAATGATCTAAACCAAGGTAGATTTAGATTAGATGTTAGGAATAAGTTCTTTACTATGAGGGTGGTGATGCACTGGAATGGGTTGCCCAGAGAAGCTGCAGACACCTCATTCCTGGAAGTGTTTAAGACCAGGCTGGCTGAGGCTTTGAGCAGCCTGGTCTCAGCCCATGGCAAGGAGGTAGGGCTAGATGATCTTTCAGGTTCCTTCCAACTCAGGCCATTCTGTGATTCTGTGTAATGTGGCAGGTGGCATTGCACTGTCACTGTCAGCACTGTCAGGGATGTCCCTCCTGCTGCAGGTTTTAGTCCTCTGCAATGAACAACAGCCAGTGACCACAGGGTGCTGGGAGAAGAAGCTGCTCCCACCACTGTTGAGTGTCTTTACAGAATACAGGATTAACCAGGTTGGGAAAGACCTCAGAGATCATCAAGTCCACCCTATCACCCAACACCATCTAACTAAACCATGGCACCAAGTGTCTCATCCAGTCTCTGCCTAAACACCTCTAGTGATGGTGACTCCACCACCTCCCTGGGCAGCACATTCCAATGGCCAATCTCTCTTTCTGGGAAGAACTTCTTCCTAACATCCAGCCTAAACCTCCTCTGGCACAGCTTGAGACTGTGTCCTCTTGTTCTGGTGCTGGCTGCCTGGGAGAAGAGACCAACCGCCACCTGACTACAATCTCCCTTCAAGGAGTTATAGACAGCATAAGGTCTCCCCTGAGCCTCCTCTTCTAGAGAGTTGTTAGCTGTTGGAATGTGCTGCCCAGGGAGGTGGTGGAGTCACCATCTCTGGAGGTGTTCAAGATAGGATTGGATGTGGCACTTGGTGCCATGGTGTAGTAGTCATGAGGTGTTGAGTGACAGGTTGGACTTGATGATCTTTGAGGTCTCTTCCAACCTTATTGATTCTATGATTCACCAGGCTAAGCAACCCCAGCTCCCTCAGCCTCTCCTCACAGGGCTGTGCTCCAGACCCCTCCCCAACTTTGTTGCCCTTCTCTGGACACCTTCCAGCATCTCAACATCTTTCCTAAACTGAGGGGCCCAGAACTAGACACAGGACTCAAGGTGTGGCCTAACCAGTGCTGAGCACAGGGCACAATGACTTCCCTGCTCCTGCTGGCCACACTGGTCCTGATGCAGACCAGGATGCCATTGGCCTTTCCCACAACTCCCTGTCAGAGCCAGTACTGGTGGTGTGCCTGATAACCTATGTAGGTGAGGTCAGTGTTGTGAAACTTGTTTCATCTGAGTGTCTGTCTCACAGTCCCTGAGCAGAAAGCCCGGCAGGGGGCCAGCACCAGCCTTTGCAGACCAGACCCTACCATAAGCTTCCTGCACTCATTGATTTTTGGTGTCCTTGTTGAGAGTGTGCTAAGCCTTTTAAAGCTGTCGGCAAATGCACCCACAGCTGTCAAATAACTGCTTGGTATTCCCCAACATGGTGAGGTATCCCCCAGGTTTCCACTGCTCTTCAGCTGCCTGCACTGGGCTACAGAACACACTGAGTGTAACCAATGGATGGAAACTGTGTTTGCAACTTTCTGTGTTTGGCATGGTCTGCAGCAAGAGGATGCTGCATAAACTGGGGACTTGTTCAACTTCTGAAAGCTCAGTAGATTAAGACAGCTCACAAATCTGCCTCTGCCCACTCCTCACTATGCCAGCTGCCAGATAACAGATCAGACCAGGCTGAAGGCAAACCTTCCCAGCTCTGTGGCTCACTCACCAACAGCTGAGAAATATCCAGGAGCATCTTCTTAAGCTGCCTCTGAGCTGCTCAGGTTTGCAGGCTGCAAGCATCCTCAGCAGTCAGGTTATCTCCATCTTGTGGTCATCTTACAGCAGAGCTTTGGCAGCAGGTGGTGAAAGTGTTGAGCTTCTGCTCCATACCCAGGGCTTCACTACCATAATGCTGTAGGCATGCCTAGGAGAAACAGAAGGCAATTATTTCACATTTAAGAAACACATCCCTTTCCCATCACTCCCTCAGGCTTTCTTTGGACTTTAGGACCAAGTTGCATTGAAGAGAGAGAATGGAAATCATGACTAAACCGGTAAGAGTTGAGCAAACTGCAAACACAGAGTCCAGGCCAATTCCCATCCACAGACATATTGAGGATCACAGAAGAAAGAAGGTTTTGGGGTGCAAGACATCTCACTGTCTGAGGAAACAAGGCAATGAGTGCTTCTTCAATCTTTCCTGCACATGGGCCTCTCTCTGTCTTCCGCCCCTGAACCTGTGCCCTAAATATACGACACCTGTCAATGTGGTCCCTCACTCCCACCTTCTGTCCTTGCTCTGGGCACTGTTTCTTCCAGATTAGTTCTTACAATCATAGAACCAATAAAGTTAGAAAAGACCTCAGAGATCATCAAGTCCAACCTGTCACCCAGCACCTCATGACTACTAATCCATGGCACCAAGTGCCACACCCAGATCCCTCTTGAACACCTCCAGGGATGGTGTCTCCATCACCTCCCTGGGCAGCACATTCCAATGGCAATTACTCTTTCTGAGAAGAACTTTCTCCTCACCTCCAGCCTAAACTTCCCCTGGCACAGCTTGAGACTGTGTCCTCTTGTTCTGGTGCTGGTTGCCTGGGAGAAGAGACCAACCGCCACCTGGCTACAACCTCCCTTCAGGTAGTTGTAGAGAGCAATGAGGTCTCCCCTGAGCCTCCTCTTCTCCAGGCTAAGCAACCCCAACTCCCTCAGCCTCTCCTCACAGGGCTGTGCTCAAGGCCTCTCCCCAGCCTTGTTCCCCTTCTCTGGACACATTCAAGAGTCTCAATGTCCTTCTTAAACTGAGGGGCCCAGAACTGGACACAGGACTCAAGGTGTGACATAACTAGTGCTGAGTTCAGGGGCACAATGACTTCCCTGCTCCTGCTGGCCACACTATTCTTGATGCAGGGCAGGATGCCATTGGCCCTCTTGGCCACCTGGGCACACTGCTGGCTCATGTTCCACTGCTGTCAGTCAGCACCCCCAGGTCCCTTTCTGCCTGGCTGCTCTCCAGCCACTCTGACCCCAGCCTGTAGCTCTGCATGGGGTTGTTGTGGCCAAAGTGCAGCACCTGGCACTTGGACTTGTTGAATGCCATCCTGTTGGACTCTGCCCATCGGTCCAGCATGTCAAGGTCCCTCTGCAGAGCTCTCCTACCCTCTAATAAATCAACTCCTGCCCCCAGCTTGGTGTCATCTGCAAATTTACTGATGACTGACTCAATCCCCTCATCCAGATCATCAATAAAGATATTGAACAGGATGGGGCCCAGCACTGATCCCTGGGGCACACCACTAGTGACTGGCCTCCAGCTGGATGTGGCACCATTCACCACCACTCTCTGGGCTCAGCCCTCCAGCCAGTTCCTAACCCATCTCAGAGTGCTGCTGTCCAAGCCAGGGGCTAACAGCTTGGCCAGGAGTTTCTGTTCTTCTTTCTTCAGTTATTCTTGCTGTAGTCCTCCTGCAGCACTGGGATTTCCTGACCTCTCCCACAACTTTCAAAGCTGTCTTTGAATCATAGAATGGCTTACATTGGAAGTGACCTTAGAGACTGTCTACTCCAACTTCCCTACCATAGGCAAGGGCACCTCTTAACTAGACTTTGGTTGCTCAAGGCCTCATCCAACCTGGCCTTGAACAATCCCAGGGAGAAGGCATCCACAGCCTCCCTGTGCAGTCTATTCCAGAGTCCCACCACCCTCGTACTGAAGAACTTCTTCCTAAGATCCAGTCTAAACCATCCCCTCTTGTCCTATTGCCAGACATTCTTAAGAAAAGTCCCTCTGCAGCCTTTCTGTAGGATCCCTTCAGGTATTGAAAGGCTATAAGGTACACCGTGAGCCTTCATTTCTCTGACTGAACAACCCCGGCTCCCTCAGCCTATACTCATAGCCGAAGTGCTCCAGCCCTTGGATCATCTTTGTGGCCTCTTCTGGACTCACTCCAACAGCTCTGTACTCTTCTTATGATGCAGTATTTGAGGTGGGGTCTCACCAGGGCAGAGTAAAGGGGCAGAATCACCTCTCTTGACCGGCTGGCCACACTCCTCTTAATGCAGCCTAGGATTTATTGTGACTTGCCAGTGTCCAACCTTCTGCTCTGCCTTCCCTTTGTCTCCTCTTCCTGCTCCTGTTTCTGGTTTCTGGCCATCTCACTGGCACTATGGCCTTGACCCCACACTTTCTCCCAGTTCTAGAGTCACAGCTACCTCCTGTCATGCTGGAAAGAAGCCTGGGATCTGCTTGCCCTCCTCCTCTTGGGCAGCTGTGAACTACAGGTGAGTACTGCCTGCTCCTGCAAGGAAAGGAGCATGTCTGGCTGCAGCCCACACCAGCCATGTCCTCCCTTGGCTTCCTCCATGGCTCAGTCTCCTTCCAAGGGCAGTCAGGGAGCAGTGAGATCAGCTTCAACTGATCTCCTTCATCAGGAGCAGTGTGCAGATGAGACCCTACTAGTTTTGCCAGGGCTCCAGCTGGACACACAGACATGCTAGACACACTCCAGCATCAGAGCCTCCCAGAGCTACAGGGAAGACCATGATGCTGCAGGGACCTCACTGGTGACTGGGAAGTGCTGGGAAACTCCTTGTGCCAGGAACCTGAGGGATACTAGTCCAGGATGGACTTGAGGCTGGGGCTGAAGGTGTGGCAGCCACTGTGACAGCCACATAGTGAAGCCAAGGGGTTTCCTTCATGGTTGCCAGGAGTGTGGTTGTCTGCATGCATGCTGCATGAGGACCAGGCAAAGCTAATAAGCTCACGGAGGACCTGCTTGGTGCAAGTAATAAAGAAGTAGTTCCATGTCCTTAGGAGTGGCCTGGCTGTCCTGGTTGTACCTCCTCCTGTTAACAAGGACAGAGCTTTAGAAGTATCTGGTAGGCTCCAAAGAAGCTCTCAGTTCCTGCTGCAGTCACAGGGCTGTGAATATTTAGCTTACTGCTCGACATTTTTGTGCAGAACCCTCTCATTCTCTCAACAGGGGACTTTGCCTACAGTGGTTCTGGCTGGGGCACATCTCAGGAGCTGAGCTGCACAACATGCCAGAAGAACTTCACTCCACACTGGTTGTACTTTCAGGTTCCATGCTTGCTCCTCCAGACCCAGAGTGTGAGGAGTATGCTCCCCACCATGGGGCCCGTTGGACAGGGTGATCAGCTTGTCTCTACACCTTATCATAGCAATTTAGCAAGTATAATAGTTGTGGGGTTTACATGAGTTTGTGAAGCACTTAACAAGAAGTGATTATTCAACCCTGCATTGAGCTGACAAGGCCTCAGACTGGGAGCTATCAAGCTTGCTCTGTGTGCCTTAACCTGCCTGCAACTCTATTTTACTTGGTTTAGCCATGACAGATAGATTTATAAGGTTGATGTGGCTCATTTACTTTTTCATACCTGGTCCAGTAAAGAAGATAGCTGTAATCACTTGTTCTGTGCCGAACAAATCTGCAGCACTGTGTCCAGTTCTGGTGCCCCTCAGCGTAAGAGGGACACTGAACTGCTGGAGGTGGCCCAGAGGAGGCCATGAAGATCTTGAACATGTCAATGAGACTGGGGAGAGGCCTCAAGCACAAGCCCTGTGAGGAGAGGCCAAAGGAGCTGGGATTGTTTAGCCTGGAGGAGGCTCAGGGGAGACCTTCTTGCTCTCTACAACTACCTGAAGGGAGGTTGTAGCCAGATGGGGATTGGTGTCTTCTCCCAGTCAACCAGCAGCAGAACAAGAGGACACAGTCTCAAGCTGCACCAGGGGAGGTTTAGGCTGGAGGTGAGACAAAAGTTCTTCAGAGAAAGAGGAACTGGCCGTTGGAATGTGCTGCCCAGGGAGGTGGTGGAGTCACCATCCCTGGAGACGCTCAAAAAGGGATCTGGGTGTGGCACTGAAGCCATGGTTTAGTAGTCATGAGGTGTTGGGTGACAGGTTGGACTTGATGATCTTTGAGGTCTTTTCCAACCTTATTGATTCTATGATTCTATGGTAAGATGATCACAGGGTCTGGAGCACCTCCCCTATGCAGACAGGCTGAGGAAGTTTGGGTTCTTCAGCCTGGGGAAGAGAAGGCTCTGGGGAGACCTTAGAGCAGCCTTCCAGTACCTGAAAAGGGTTAGAAGAAAGCTGAGGAGTGACTTCACATAACGGCTCGAAGCGATAGGACGTGGCGGGTTAAGGGTTAGCCTGCATGCACGTGGGAGTCAGCTGACTCCGGAGAGGGTCACCACACCCCAGGTGGGCGTTACCGGACCCCAGGTGGGCGTTACTGGACGCCAGGTGGGCGTTACCGGACCCCCGTGGGCGTTACCAGATCGGGTTTGTCCCCGCCCCTTTCCTGACTCTAGGGGCTGGGGGAGGGGGCGCGCGAGGTTTTCTCCGGCTTGCTGCGTTTGCCTCTGGCGCTGCCTTGCCGGAGGGAGCTGCCGGTCATGCAGTTGAGCGACCTGCCATGTGGTGCAGTCTACCCCTGTGTGTGGAGGCCTACCTCCAGAGGAATCCGCCGTCGTCAGGGGGAATCCGTGGCCATCCGCGATGGGGTTGTGTATATATCTGTACATATATTCTCCCTTATATTCTGTGTATATTCCTTCTTCCTTAATACCTGATACTTCTTGTTAAAAATTGCCCTTTTAGCTTCTAATTCAATGTAAGTTGTTTGCCTGCCCTTTCGCCCTACCTGTGTTTTCCCCTAAGGGAGAAGAGGGAGGGGGGATGGAGGTAGTGTAAGGTCTGCCCCGGCAGGTTTTACCCTGGAGCTTTTAAACGTTGACACAGGATGAGAGGAAATGGATTGAGAGGAGGGGAGATGAGGCTGGAAAAAATTACCTACAGTGAGGGTGGTGAGACATGGAACAGGTTGCCCAGGAAGGTCAGGGATGACCCCTCCCTAGAGCTGTTCAAGGTCAGGTTGGATGAGGCCTTGAGCAACCTGGGTTAGTGGAGGGTGCCTGTGCCCATGGCAGGGGGAATTGGAACTGGATGATCTTTAAGGTCCCTTCCGACCTAAACCATTGTATGCACTACTAGCACAGTGTGGTAGTGAGATAAATACAGGTCTGGTACGATACTGAAGTTCGTGAGATGTTACAGCGAGAAGCATAGGGGAGGGCAGGAGTGGAGTGGGAAGAGGTTGGACACAGACTTCATGTTGCAGACTCTAGCAGTAAACTTAAGCAGACCAGCATAGGGAGTGCATAGGTGGCTCATCACAACAGTAAGTCCAAAAGTGTCAAAACCAGCAAGCAAAGAGGTTTCTCTCCTTTAAAGAGAGAGCTTCAGGCTTGAGCTGGCTGCAACTCACATAACCCTTCCTGGCAATTAGGCACAGCCAGTGTTGTGACAGTAAGCATATTCTAGAGGCCAGTGATGAGATTCACAACAATATGGGAAATGCAGCAGTCTGCAAAATGGAATGTTTGTGTATACTGTGATTGCTGCATCACCCTACTGAATGGAAAATCGTTGTAAGGGCAGATAGCCTCAGATGAATGAACTTTGTATTGAACATTTGACTCTCTGTGTGTGGAGCATCTAAATGAGCTTGGTCAGAGAATACTAGGCTCTGACAGGAAGCAGTATTTGGAGGCAGTCATGATTGTGGCCAAAGAAGGTTGTCACCAAGTTCTTGGGTGCTAGTCATTACTGTGAACCCTTCATAGGTGCAACCCTTGGTGAGGCACAACCAGAGCCCAGCCTGTCAGATCTAAAGGTTTCAAGTATGCATTGCTTAAGGTGCCCATGCAGATGTGACATCTGGAGCTCAGCAGCTGCATGCTGAGCAGGCAGAGCCCTGCTGAGAGGGTGCCACGGGCCCAAGGTGGTGAGAACAAACACTAGATGACACCCAAACACATCCCAGCCCCCAGGAGATATGCACTGAAGTAATGGTTTTGTATAGGTGTTAGCAGACACATGTAACCATACAACTAAATTCAGAAGTGTTTTCTGTACTCAGACATTTAAGCAATTGAGTTCAAACCTAACCTGCATTCTCTGCAGTGGAGATGCATTGAGCTGTCATTCCTTGGTCTCTCCCTCCAGAGGGTGGCTTCAGCTGCTGCCTTGTAACAGGAGTGCCAGAGAAAGGACTAATAGAGAAAGACCTGGGGGTGTTGGTTGGCAGCTAGCTGAACATGAGCCAGTGATGTGCTCAGGTGAGCCAAGAAAGCCAAAAGCATCCTTGTCTGAATCACCAATAGTGTGGCCACTGGGGTAGGGAAGTGATCATGCCCCTGGTAAGGCCATGCCTCGTACTGGGTTCAGTTTTGGGCCCCTCACTACAAGTGAGGGGAGCTGGTCCAGAGAAAGGCAACAAAGGTGGAGAAGGGCCTGGAGAACAACAGAATCACAGAACGGTGTGGGTTGGAAGGGGCAGTCATTTAGTCCAATCCCCCTGCCAAGGCAGGCTCACCCATGGTAAATCGTGTGGGAACACACCCATCTCCAGAGACAGAGAATCATGGAATCAGTCAGGGTCGGAAGGGACCACAAGGATCATCTAGTTCCAACCCCCCTGCCATGGGCAGGGACACCCCACACTAGATCAGGCTGGCCACAGCCTCATCCAGCCTGGGCTTAAACACCTCCAGGGACGGGGCCTCAACCACCGCCCTGGATAACCCATTCCAGGGCTTCACCACTCTCATGGGGAAGAACTTCTTCCTCACATCTAGCCTGAATCTCCCTATTTCCAGCTTCATTCCATTCCTCCTAGTCCTATCACTACCTGAGAGCCTGACAAGTCCCTCCCCAGCCTTCCTGTAGGCCCCCTTCAGATACTGGAAGGCCATAATAAGGTCACCTTGGAGCCTCCTTTTCTCCAGACTCCTCAAGCCCTCTGGGCAGCCCATTAAGTGCTCTGGCACCCTCAAAGTGAAGAATTTTCCACTCAAGTGGCTCCTCCTGCGTTACTGTTTGTGTCTGTTACCCTTTGTCCCATCACTGGACACCACTGACCATAAAAGGTTGCATGAGGCGGGGCTGAGGGAGCTGGGAGGAGGCTGAGGGCAGCCTCTACTGTTTGACAGCTTCTGGAAAGGTTGTTGGAGCCAGGTGGGGCTTGGTTTCTTGTCCAAGTGACAAGCGACAGCATGAGAGGAAATGGCCTCAAGTTGCACCAGGTGAGGTTTAGATTGGATATTAGAAGAAACTTCTTGACTGGAAGGGTTCTCGAGCACTGGAATGGGCTGCCCAGGGAAATGGTTGAACCACCACCCCTGGAGGTGTTTGAAAGATGCAGTGGAGGTGCAGTGCCCAGGGACATGGTTCAGCACCGGTCTTAGAGTTACAGAATTGTTTTGGTTGAAAAGGAATTTTTTAAGTTCATCAAATGCAACCATCAGGTTAATGCTTGGACTGGATGTGATCTTAAAGGACTTTTCTGACCAAAACAATTACATGATTCTACAAGAAGGCTGGCAAGGGGATGTTTACAAAGGCCTGGGTGAGGGGCAGTGGCTTGAAATTAAGAGTAGGACATTAGAATGAAGCTCATTGAAACAGGTTGCTCAGGGAGGTGGTTGAGGCCCCATCCTTGGAGAGTATATTCAAGGTCAGGCTCTACAACAGGGCTCTGAGCAACCTGGTCCACTGGATGATGTCCCTGCTGACTGCAGGGGGGTTGGGCTAGATGACATTTGGAGGTGCTTTCCAACCCAAACCATTCTGTGATTCCATGGCGCCACCGGCCGCGCAGGAAAGGCAGACGGAGAAGTGAGGCCACGCTGGCGGAGAGCCACAGGGCTGCCGCCGCTCCGGCACAGGCAGCAGCACAGCACTCCAACATGGCCGCCGGCGCCTCAGCGTAGTGCCCCCCTTAGGCGGGCGGGGGCGCGCATGCGCGGCAGGCGCTGCCGGGCGGAGCGGGCAGTTGGAGTCACTGGGGCGCGGGCGGGGCTGCGCGGTCGCTTAGTCGGAGCCGGGGTAGGGTTGCTGCGCTGTTCGTTCGCAGCGGCGCGGAGCTGCCCGGCCCGGCCTGGCCCGGCCTGGCGGCAGCAGTAACAACAGGGGAAGAGGCTTTGGCTAGTATCTGAAAGCCCCGGGTTGAGGTGGTGGTAAGGAAGGAGCGGCCCACCCGCCGGACAGGAGCCCTCCCGGGCTTGTGCGGGAGAGGCAGCGCGAAGGGCCAGGCGCTGCCAGTCAGCGGGAGGCTGCTGCTCCTCTGTTTCTCCGTTGTGACCAAGTGTCCCGGCTTCAGCGGGTTAGTGACTGCGTTGTGCCTTCAGAGGAATCGTGCGTTCCGCAGGGTGTTGTCTGTGTGTCTTTTAAAAGTGTGGTTGTCCGGGGAGCCTGCCCTTTCTCGGCTGGAAAGCTGTCCTCACTTCCGTTGATTTTGTTAATAGCTTGAGTAGTAATCTGCAGCGTGGAGACCCTGTTGCCGCCGGAGCCTGGTCGTCTCTTAACTGATAGCGAAAACAGTTTCGTTTCCCGTGCCGGAGGAGACTGCTTTGGAGGATGTGCGCTGATGGAGGTTCCTGGGGCTATGTTTCTGATCAGGTGTCCTCCCTTCTGCAGGCAGTGAGGTGCTGGGTGAATGTCCTCGCTGTCGAATGACCCAACTTCACGGCAGCTAACCAGGAAAAAGAACTTTAGGAAAAGCTTCAGAAGCCACTCCTGAGCTGTTTCGCTTTCTGCTTTCAGTGCATTACTTGCTGCCACCGCTGCTGCACTGCCAGTCCTCTCTGCTTTATTGCCAGCTGTAGGAATGGGAGTGTTGTGCAGGTGTGAGTTGAAGACTGCCTCCGGTTTAACCTCTGTACCTTCATATCTGTCAGCTTGTTAAACTAAGTGAATTGTCCTCCCCATCGTATAGTGTAGGAGGATGTATTTTATGGTATCCTTGTTTGCTGTTTCTGACCTTACTCAGCCTTTTAGTATTGGTGTACTGCAGAGCTATCTGAAGGTGGCTTGATGTTGTCCTTTGTCCTCCCACGCCCCTGCCCCCTTTCTTCTTCTATTGAGGTTTCCTCTTTTGAATCAACTTTTGAAACTGCATGTCCAGGTTATTATACGTTTTCTTTATTATCACTCTTTGCCCAGCTATAAATGGAGATTGCATTAATTTCTCTGGAGCAGGAAGTTAAATGCAGGTGTTTGAGGTAAGAAGACTTCAAGGAGCTATAAAGTTAAAATTTGAGTGTATCATCTAAAAGAAAGGGGAGAGAAAAAGGCCCCAAAATGCTTCTCATTGCCTTTTTCAGGTCTCTTGTACACATGTGACTTGGAAGACAATTGCAGACAAAACTGCATATTGTTTTTTTATGTACTTCTGAATGAATGTTTGGATGTTTGCTTCTTTTGTACGATTAAAACTTTAAACCACTTACACATTTGTCCAGCATATGACATCCCTGTGATACTGGGTGGCTCTGAAAGAGATGTGAACTTCCTGGATCTTTTCCTTCTAGCAGGTTAACCAACACCTCGTCTCTTTGTGGGGGTGTGGAGGGAGCCCACACTACTCTGTTTTGTCTGTAAAAGGTTGCGAGAAGGATCCAGAAGCTCAGTGTGGCCACCACCTGCTGCCAGCTGGAGATGTGCAAGTGCATGTGTTCAATGTGTATTCCTCCTGGGCACAGTATCTCTGCAGCCCCTGGTTGAGCAGGACCTGCTGTGAAATCAGCTGTGGTAGAGGTTCTAGGAGCAGTCAGTGAAATATAGTGGACCTCCAAGCCCAGGAGTTGCTGGGTGAGGGAGGCATTCCTGTGTAAACCTGTGTGGGGCAGAGCTCACTGTAGAGGTGTAGGTATGTGGGTGTGCCTGTGCGTAAACCACGTGTACACACACAGAGACACGGTCAGGTTAGTCAAGTGAAGCTGTTCAAGGAGTGTTGGGAGTACAGGACTTCATGTTATGTATGCTTTTTGTGCAGCACCCAAGTTGGTCTGTGGTAAACTTGGGTGCAGGAAGGTAGAGACAGATCCACTGTGTAGACGGAAATGTGTCGTGGTGTCAGGAATGTGCAGGGGGTTGGGATTTGGCTTCCTTGTTGTGTTGCCCAAGGTGCTTTCCCCTAAGCAAAGGGAACCAGTATGGGGAGGTCTACTTCTGCAGAGAGCAGCACAGACTAGCTTGATGTGGGGTGCTGCTGTTGCAGGCAGCTGCCTGGTGCTGCATCCGTTAGGAGAGAGCACTGTGCAGGTATGTGAACAGCCACTGCCCACCTCGGTGTGAGGGACTGTCCTGCTGTGCCTTGAGCTAGAGAGACTTCAGGAGAGTGGAAGTTGCCTTCTCCCATGCCACTGACTGTGAGGGTGCTGTCTGTTGGTTGCTGTGGGGTAAAGGTGAAGCATTTCAAGCACATGAGCTTGTCAGGGCTCACCCCTGCATGCAGCCCATGCTTTGAGAGCAGATTTGCTCCTGGGTTGTGTGAGAGCTCTGTCTGGCTTTTGTCAGTAGTCGCGGTGGTGAGTTTCTGTGGAGAGTGTTCCTGGGGTGAGTGAGCTCCTGAGAGCAGAATGCCTGCCCAGGAGCACTGAGTCTGCCTGGCAGTGCTGTGCCTGGAGCTCCTGGTGTTTCATGTGTGTGGCTCTCCAGCCCTGGAGGAAGCCCTGAGTGTGTGCAGGGCTGTGAGGGGAGTGGGAGGCTTTGGGTAGCTCTGGCAGTTTGCTTTGAAACCACCTGTGCTGCTCAGCCGTGCCAGGTGTGAGCGCTTCCTGGCAGGTGTGTCTTCTCCTGCAGCATCTGCCTGTGGCAGTGGGGAAGGTGCTGTTGGACATGAAGCAGCAGGCTGCTTGTGCCACAGTGGTGGGCTTGTGTTTCTCTGAATGGGGCAGTAACCCCCTGAGGAGGGGGGTGGTGCTGGCCCTGCCTCTCTGGTGCTCCTGCTGTCTGCAGACCCTGGCTTGCAGCGAATGGGTTTCACTTCTGTTGGGTTTTCTCTCTGAAGAGGCATCTGTGGCGTCAAGGCATCATGTGTCTGTGGGTAAGACGTATGGCATGGCATGGCATGGCCTGGGTGCATGGGGCTTCCATGGCGGAGCTGGCGCACACCCCAGGGGTGCTGGTGTGGGGCTGCAGGTTTGCATGAGGGAGAAGTGGCTGTGAACTTCCCAGTGTCTCTGTGGGGCATGAGAGGGGTGACTACTGGGTGCCAGAGTCAGGAGGTAATATGTCCCTGCTCTGCTCCCCTTGGAAGTCCTGGCCCTGCGGACAGTGACATGGGCCACTTCACTGGCAGGCCCACCTCTCTTTGAACCATGTGGCCAGCTGGCAGAGACCAGGGTTGCTGTGCCCCTTCAGCTGTTGTTTTTTTGACATCATACTTCTTGGTTTCGTGCCACCCCATGCTTGGCAGATCCTTACGACCCAGAAGTATCAAAAGTCTCCAAAGATGAGCCACTGAATCCTTGCTTGTTGGAGGTGGGAGGTAGAATAGTTAAACCCAGTGTTTTTAGCCCATGTATGTAAAAATCTCTTCTTTTTTTCCCCCTCTCTCTTATTAGGTGAAGATGCAGGACCCTGAACTCATTGCAAAAACACTGCGAGCTGTTCTCCATCCCTTCAAAAACGGAGTACCTTTGTCAGAGCTTCAGGGTGAATACAAATCCCTGACCGGTGAGTGGATTCCCTTCAGGCACCTAGGATATGGCACCCTGGAAGCCTACTTGGCAAGCATCCCAGGAGTGGTCAGGATGGAAGGGAACAAAATGGGAGAGGTAAGACTTAGTCACACTTCAGCAGTGGCTTTTCTTGTGTTTGCAAAGCCTGTGTGGTTCATGGCTTTACCTTTGTCTGTGCCATGGGTTCCTGAGAAGAGAGTACTGTAGCACACGTGGTGCACTAGTGCTGGGAGAAGGGGAAGCTGTGGCATGGACCAGGTGTCCAGGTGCTTCTTGCCTGTAGACCAGGAAGCAGTGTTTGCCAAGGGTAGAATGTCCTGGAGTGTTTCCTCAGAAACATGGGTTCTGTGTGGAAAGAGAGCTTGTGTGGCTGTAGACCTCTGGCCTGTCTCTCAGCATTTCTCATTCCTGGGGGGAGGGATTATTGGTGGGTTGTCCTGAGACTTTAAAGAAGTTCGACTTGTGTGCTTGCCTTGATCACCTCTTCAGGGTGGGGTTTAGCATCATCACATTCCTGCTGCAGAGCTGTTGTGGGTGCTATTGCTTGTAGCCTGACAGTGGTTGATTTAGTCTCAGCACTCTTGCCTGTCATGAGATGCAGTGCTGCAGGACTGTGAAGACTTGCTAAGGTGAGGAAGAGCCCCTGCATGTGGGCAGTCTGATGCAGCACTATCTCAGCTTAGCAAGTTTGCAAGGGACAAGGAGTTGGCTCAGGGATGAAGGAGGAGGTGGAGCACAATTCCTGAAGCCTAGACTGTAGGAGAGGAAAAGGTGGCAGATCTTTGTCACAATGTCTGGCTGCAGCAGCAGGTCTGGAGGGACAGCTCTGAGGGCCGAGCTTCCTTGTTGGCTCAGCTGCATTGTTCGGGCACCTGGGAACTCAGAACTAGGTCCTCCCTGGTTATCTGTAAAGAGTGTGACGAGGGAGTTTTGTGCTGATGTCTGGAAATGTGGCTGGTTTTAAGACAGAGGTTCCCTTGCTTCATTTTTACAGCTCAACATTTGCCCTTTTGCAGCAGACACCCAAGTTCAAGGTTCTCTTTCACTTGCTCCAAGCCTGCATCAGCATTGCTAATGTGAATGCAAGTGCCTCTGGGAACATTTATGATGCTGCCATTGAATGCTTCCTCATGGTGTCTCTGGCAGGTAGCCAATGTGTTTCTAGCTAGGGCCTTGCAGGGTGTAATCTGGTATCCTCCCATTCCCTTGAGAGCCTCACTTATCCTCTAATGCTCTGAGAGCCTTGTGGCCTCCTGGATAGTAGTGGAGGTGGTGCCTTCTCTGTGACAGCTGTAACCAAAGAGTGACCTGTGACTTTGGGAGGTGGAAAAGGAGAAAGCTACTAAACAGAAGTCTTCAGGTAGTTAAGCAAGACTCACTTAGGTTTAGAAGTGCCAACTGTGCTCTACATGACTGAAGTAAGTGTGGGAAGCACCCTGCAAACACTTTGGGGAGCAGGAGAGATGCAAAAACTGAGCCCACATTGCACTTTTATGATCCTCATGTTGCTGCTGTGCAGAGTGTTCTCTGGGCAGACATTGAGCAGATGATGGCAAGTGTGGTTACACACTGGCATGGAGTAGTGACTAGCTGGGACTTCTTCTACATGCTTTCCTCATGCAGGACCTGGCCAGTACTTCAGAGTAGCGTTTTGGTCTTTGTTCATGTCTCTCCAGAATGCTTGAGCTCCATTATAAGGTGAGACAATCCACAACAAGCCTGCTGTAAAAGCAGGCACTCCAGCAGTCTCACTTCCTGGCTCTGGGAGTACTCTATCATCCAAAGAGGCTGCCAAGACCCTTGCCTCTCCCTTCCATTCCTTTGGGGGATGGTAAGGCAGGAAAGTATGATGTACTCGCATAGAGATCTGCTAGCAGCTGATCCTGGCTGTAGGCTAGGTAGTCCTGCTGAAAGAATTTCCCTTACTGCTGGGGCAGCTGTGCAGAACACACCACAAAACATATATTCAACAAGCAGTCCTCTAAAGTGGGCAGTGAGTAACACAGATTGATCTTAAAGTGCTACAGAGAATCCTAGGATCATTAAGGTTGGAGAAGACCTCTAAGATCATCAGGTCCAACCTTCAACACATGCTCCTTAAATTAAAGGATTTGTGTGAGGTGCATATTGCCTGGGTAACTGATGCTGAACAGGCTGGTTGTGTTGGAAAAGCAATGATAAAAGTATTCCCCTGTTCCCCTTACTGCTAAATGCTAATTTAGCCTCCGTGAATGCAGGCAAGATGAAGGCTGACATCTGTTCCGTCGTGTGGTAGGTGTGTTCTTCAATTTATAGCCAGGATGAGGATTAAGTTACAGAAAACACAGCAAGGGGACTCACACTCTGAAATGCTGTGCACCTGCAGCAGGTGTTTGTGTCACCAATAGAACAAGAGGACACAGTCTCAAGCTGTGCCAGGGGAGTTTTAGGCTGGAGGTGAGGAGAAAGTTCTTCCCAGAAAGAGAGATTGGCCATTGGAATGTGCTGCCCAGGGAGGTGGTGGAGTCACCATCCCTGGAGGTGTTTAAGAAAAGACTGGATGGGGTGTTTGGTTCCATGGTTTAGTTGATTAGATGGTGTTGGGTGATGGGTTGGACTTGATGATCTTGAAGGCCTTTTCCAACCTGGTTAATTCTATTCTA
This sequence comes from Picus viridis, assembly GCA_033816785.1. Lineage (NCBI taxonomy): Eukaryota > Metazoa > Chordata > Aves > Piciformes > Picidae > Picus > Picus viridis. The sequence goes on from CM066606.1 coordinate 4,186,221, forward strand.
CTCTATTTTGAGGAACCCTGCTTTGCTTTGTGTTCAGTTGCAAGCAGTATATGGTCACACCTTCCTCCCAGGAAACTTTGAATTCTACTCAGATAACTAGACCCCTCCAAAAAGAGGGTTTTGAAGACTGCTTTGCTCTGCCTCAAGTGAATTCATCCAGTAAAAATGTACACTGTTTTGCACCACAGTTCATTCTAATTTAACCACCATTTGCACTAAACTTGAGAGTCACTGTGATGGTAAAGCAAGGAAAGAAAAATGACATTCATGTCAGGAAAAACCTGAAGTGTACCAAAGATGTGAGAATGTGGATTTATCTGAACTATGATAAACTGCATAGGAACAAATAAAATCTTTCATGTTGAGACACTGAGAAGAGAGCAGGACTGAACCTGGTGATTCCCACAAGCATCAACATTACAAGCTGGGAAATGCAGGAAGAGCTCTTCACAGACAGAGAGATTGGCTACTGGAATGTGCTGCCCAGGGAGGTGGTGGAGTCACCATCACTGGAAGTGTTTAAAAAGAGCCTGGATGAGGCACTTAGTGCTATGGTTTAGTTGATTAGATGGTGATGGGTGATGGGTTGGACTCAGTGATCTTGAAGGTCCTTTCCAACCTGGTCAATTCTGCATTCTGTACCTTTCTCTGGCAGTTGGCAGAGCTGGGCACATCTCAAAGTGCCTGTACACAACTGCCCACAGCATGGGGCACAACTAGGAGAAGCTGGAGGTCTGCATTGCCCTTCAGGGATGTTATCTGGTTGGGTCATGGAGAGCTGTTTTTCTGCCATGGATGGACACAGGCTGCTGAGGAGTGATGGGCTGGGATTGTGAGGAAGGGGAGTTTGTGTGAGCACCTCCAAATGTGAAAGCAGTGGGGATGCTCAGAGCTCTGCCTTGGATGGCTGAGGATGCAGCAAGAGCTGGTGACTTGTGGGCAGCAGAGGCACCAGCGTATGGGGGAGGCTACGGTGGATCTGGTACGAATGCCCTCGTTGGGAAGAAGGGGCAGATAAAGCAGGTCATCTCTTCCAACAACTGGAAGAAGCCTCACATTTGCAGGCCCTGGTCCTCACAGAGGGCTTGAGCCTCTGCCTTACCTGCTGGAGTGATCTGACAGCCAAGCACGTGTAATCCAGAACATTGCTGGGCTGTGCTGATGACAACTTCTTGAGACAAGTGATGAGCTGATCGAGGAGATGCTTTGGTGGACCTGGCTTACAAATAAGGAAGAACTGGATGGGAATGTGAAGCCTGGGAACATCCCTGGGTGCAGTGACTGTGAGCTGGTGTTGAAGAGCCTGAAAGGAGGGGAATAAAGCAATCAGCAGGCTCAAGAGACCAGGACTTCAGGAGAGCAGACTGTGGCCTGTTCATAGAATCATAGAATCATAGAATCAGTCAGGGTTGGAAGGGACCACAAGGATCATCTAGTTCCAACCCCTGCCATGGGCAGGGACACCCCACACTAGATCACGCTGGCCAGAGCCTCGTCCAGCCTGGTCTTAAACACCTCCAGGGACTGGGCCTCAACCACCTCCCTGGACAACCCATTCCAGGGCTTCACCACTCTCATGGTAAAGAACTTCTTCCTCACATCTAGCCTGAATCTCCCCATTTCCAGCTTCATTCCATTCCCCCTAGTCCTATCACTACCTGAGATCCTGAGAAGTCCCTCCCCAGCCTTCCTGTAGGCCCCCTTCAGATACTGGAAAGCCACAATGAGGTCACCTCGGAGCCTTCTCTTCTCCAGACTGAACAGCCCCAACTCCTTCAGTCTGTCCTCATAGGAGAGGTGCTCCAGCCCTCTGATCATCCTCATGGCCCTTCTCTGGACACGCTCCAGCACGTCCACATCCCTCCTGTAATAGGGGCTCCAGAACTGGACGCAGTACTCCAGGTGGGGTCTCACCAGAGCTGAGTAGAGGGGAGAATCACCTCCCTTGCCCTGCTGGTCACACTTCTCCTGATGCAGCCCAGGATCTGATTGGCTTTCCGGGCTGCAAGCGCACATTGAGAGCTCCTGTTGAGCTTCTTGTCCACCAGCACCCCCAAGTCTCTCTCCTCAGGGCTGCTCTCCAGCCAGTCACTGCCCAGCCTGTATTTGTGCCTGGGATTGCCTCGACCCAGCTGCAGGACCCTGCCCTTGGTCTTGTTGAAGCTCATGAGGTTGGCTTGTGCCCACCTCTCCAGCCTGTCCAGGTCCCTCTGGATGGCATCCCTTCCCTCCAGGGTGTCCACTGCACCACACAGCTTGGTGTCATCAGCAAACTTGCTGAGGGTGCACTCGATGCCACTGTCCATGGCCCCCACAAAGATGTTGAACAAGACAGGTCCCAGGAATGATCCCTGAGGGACTCCGCTTGTCACTGGCCTCCACTGGGACATGGACCCGTTGACAGCCAACGGGTTCTGGAATGTGCTTGGAAAACTTTCATGAGATACAATCCTGGAGAGAAGAAGGGTCCAGGAGGGGTAGTGGGTTTTCAAGGACAGCCCCTCCATTCTCAGGAATGGTCCATCCCAATAATCGGGGGCAAGAAACCCTAAAGCTGGCGGGAGACAGACATGGATGAACAGGGAACTTCTGTCAAAATTCAGCCATAAAATGGAAGTGTGCATGAGGTGGGAACAGGTAGAGGCAACCTGGGAGGGGTAAAAAGACTGCTTGAACAAGTGTGCATAGCCTTAAGAGGAAATTACATGTATTGTTGTTGAGTTCAACAATGTGAAAGCCAAGACAGTGCCATCACCTCCAGCACAGCTTCCAGAGCACTGCCAGTTCTGAGAGCATGCTTCTGAAGAGCATCCTTAAAGCACCTGGTTAACTGTACAGGCAACAGGAGAAAACACAGGAGCAACAGGAAAACTTGGAAGAAAGAACATAGAGCAGATGGAAAGCTAAGGCTCTTGGGTGTGCTTCATTTCACTGAACCCTTCACAAGTCCATGCTCAAACCATGCAGCACAGGTTGTTGCACTGATCCCTCTGAAAGGGTGAAGAGTCAGGGATTTCAGGTTCACCTTTTGCTTAAGATGAGTTAAGATTCAGTCTGGTGCAGTCCACTGTGTGACAGAGTTTCTCTCTTACTTAAGTGACTGTTTTAAAGGTAGGGCTGCAGGAGGCCCACATGGATGAACAAATTGCCTATTGAATTCCATCATTAAAAGCACCTCCTTTGGGTGCATAGTAAGCAGCTGACTCTGGAAAGCTATTTCAGACATGTGAAAGACAAGATGGCAAGTAGGAGCAGTCAGTGTGGCTTTGTCAAGAGAAAGTCATGTGTGGCCAGAATGGTACCCCTGCAAAGCAATAAATGGTGAGTTGGGTGAGAGGAGGGTATTGGGTCTAGTTTGTCTGAATTCTGGTAAGGCTTCTGACAGCCTGTCCCATAAAAAGGTGTCTCAAAACCCATCAGGAAACTATTCAGCAGTGGTATGTCCCAGAGGCTGCTGATGCTGGGGAAATGCTAACATGTTCAAGGGTGGCCTGTATGATGGGACAGAGATCATCCTCATCAGGTTTATAGGTGATAGGAGGGACTGATAGACCAGGTGGGTGTGCTGCCAGTCAGAGACCTGAACAAGTGGGAGAGGTAGAGCAACAGGAGTGCTGTGTAGTTAGAGATCTTCTGAGCCGCTTGGACCCCCACAAGGCCATGGGACCAGATGGGATCCATCCTAGGGTGCTGAGGGAGCTGGCAGATGAGCTGGCCAAGCCACTCTCCATCATATTTCAGCAGTCCTGGCTTACTGGAGAGGTCCCAGAAGACTGGAAGCTGGCCAGCATGGTGCCCAGCCACAAGAAGGGCTGGTTGGATGAGCCAGGGAATTACAGGCCTGTCAGCCTGACCTCAGTGCCAGGCAAGGTTATGGACCAGGGCATCTTGAGTGTGATCACACAGCACTTACAGGATGGCCAGGGGCTCAGGCCTAGCCAGCATGGATTTAGGAAGGGCAGGTCCTGCCTGACCAACCTGATCTCCTTCTATGCCCAGGTGACTGCCTGGTGGATGTGGGGAGGCCTGTGGATGTGGTCTACCTGGACCTCAGCAAGGCCTTTGACACCGTCCCCCACAGCAAACTCCTGGCCAAGCTGGCAGCCCCTGGCTTGGACAGGATGTGGTGGAGTAGGAAGGTTCCCCCCCCCACACACAAAAGAATTCCACAGCTAACTCAGCCAGAGAAGCAGATGAAAGCTGTATTTTACAAGCAGATATGGAATGCAATGAATATGTACAAAAATACACAATATTTACAATATATACAGAAATATATAGCAATGTATGTAATACAGGAAACCTTTCCCCAACCCCCCTGCGGCCAGGAGGGTTCGGCCTGCCCCTCCCTTCTCCCTCCCTACCTCCCCTTTTTCCCAAAAGGGTTAGAGACAGAGAGAAAGGAAGGTAATTAAAAGGGGAAAACTTTGTTAAAGCTCAAAGCGAATGCAAAAGTTAGTTTTCTCTTATCTGGTTAGCAAGAATCGTTCCTGCATAGCAAGCTGTTGCTTCAGGGAGAAAAGCAGGCCAGCTCACAGTACAGGGGGAAGAAGAAGACTGACTGCCCCCCCCGACTGAAAGACTAAGCCAGAACTTACAGCCGGGTTCCACCAATGAAATTGGATTAGCATATCTCTTCTTTTCATTTATATACCAAAATATTCAGCCAGAGTGTTCAGAAAGTGTCCCTTTCTTAAAGGCACAGCTTAAACCAGTCACACAGGAGCACACTGCGTTGGGTTAGGAACTGGCTGGAGGGCCGAGCCCAGAGAGTGGTGGTGAATGGTGCCACAGCCAGCTGGCAGACAGGTACCAGTGGTGTGCCCCAAGGATCAGTGCTGGGCCCCATGCTCTTCAACATCTTTATTGATGATCTGGATGAGGGCATTGAGTCCATCATCAGTAAATTTGCAGATGACACCAAGCTGGGGGCAGGAGTTGATCTGCTGGAGGGCAGAGAGGCTTTGCAGAGGGACCTCGACAGGCTGGACAGATGGGCAGAGTCCAAGGGCAGGAGACTGAACACATCCAAGTGCCGGGTTCTGCACACAGCAACCCCAGGCAGTGCTACAGGCTGGGGTCAGAGTGGCTAGAGAGCAGCCAGGCAGAGAGGGACCTGGGGGTACTGGTTGATGGTAGGCTGAACATGAGCCTGCAGTGTGCCCAGGCAGCCAAGAGGGCCAATGGCATCCTGGCCTGCATCAGGAAGAGTGTGGCCAGCAGGAGCAGGGAGGTCACTCTGCCCCTGTACACTGCACTGGTCAGGCCACCCCTTGAGTCCTGTGTCCAGTTCTGGGCCCCTCAGTTTAGGAAGGATGTTGACTTGCTGGAAGGTGTCCAGAGAAGGGCAACGAAGTTGGTGAGGGGCTTGGAACACAAGCCCTATGAGGAGAGGCTGAGGGAGCTGGGTTGCTTAGCCTGGAGAAGAGGCGGCTCAGGGGAGACCTTCTTGCTCTCTACAACTACCTGAAGGGAGGTTGTAGCCAGGCAGAGGTTGGTCTCTTCTCCCAGGCAGCCAGCACCAGGACAAGAGGACACAGTCTCAGGCTGCGCCAGGGCAGGTTTAGGCTGGAGGTTAGGAAGAAGTTCTATGCAGAGAGAGTGATTGCCCATTGGAACGTGCTGCCCAGGGAGGTGGTGGAGTCACCTTCATTGGAGGTGTTCAGGAAGAGGCTTGATGGAGTGCTTGGTGCCATGGGTTAGTTGTTTGGGTGGGTTGGATTGGTTGATGGGTTGGATGCGATGATCTTGAAGGTCTCTTTCAAGCTGGTGTATTGTATTGTAGTTCAGTGCAGGGAAATGCCAGTTGCTGTACCTGGGGAAGAGTGCATCCTTGGAAAGTAGCTTGTCAGGGAAATTCCTGGGGATTGTGGTGGACACAAAGGTGAGAAGTCTTTATCCTTGGGGATGTTCCCCCCAACTGGGCAGCATCCTGAACATTGAGGTCTAGTTGATGCTGCTCAGAGCAGAGATGCTGTGTGAGATGGCCTCTAGGATGTGTCTTCCAGCTTCCACTTTTCTCTGATTCTTTACTTTTGACCACAGCAGTGGTGAGGCTGCCGGTACACTTTGTGTGGAGGTGTTGACTGTGCAGTGGGTACACACTAAGCAGGAGCTCCCTGGATGGGAGAGCTGTACCTCAGAAGAAGACCATCTTCCAGTGGCTGTTGACTGAGCCAGCTGGGTGCAGGTGCTGGCTGTGCAGTGGAGGAGGAAGAGGAGGGGAAGGATGATCTGGACTGCACTGCTGTAGGCCAAGAGCACTGCCTTGTTCCTAGTGTCGTTCATGCTCTGCCCATATTTTCCTGGGCTGTTTGTGTCAGCCTGGGAGGCTGCGGAGAGGTCTGGAGCAAGCTGTTGTTGCTTAGCCATCACTTGTTTCTTTTTTGTCTTGTCACTCAGTTGTTCTCTTTGGTTGCCTTCCCTGTCTTGTGAGAAAAGGTCCCTCCTGAAGCTGCTGTTGGATAAATTTCAGAGGTGTTGGCCAAATCCCTGAGCTTTTCCTGCTCTGAGATGTCAGCTCTCATGCTTGTTGGGGGCCATGGTTATGAAGATAGCGGTGCTGTGCAAGGATCCCTTTTTCAAGTGTACCACTGTCCCAGACCATGGCTGAGACCAATGGAGAGAGCCTCTGAGACCAGAAGACTCCTGTTTTTCACTGAGGTTTTTTTGGGTGGCTGCCTGTGTCCCTGTGGAGCCGCTGGGGTGTACCTGTCCATTTGTTTTTGCAGTTGAAATGGTCCAAAAGTTTGGGTCATGTCTCCTCTGAGTGGCAAAGTGCATGCCTGACATGCAGGGGGATTACTGGAGCAGGGTTCCTGCAGCTGTTCAGTGAGTGGCAAATCATGGCAGGAGGAGCAAGAGCAGTCTGGAAACCCATGGCTTCTTAGGGTTGTGAAGTGAGGTAGTCAGGCTGAGAATCCATCCTGTTCCCTGGTAGGGCCCAACCTAATGTGGGAAGGTGATGGAGGGGCTCTGGTGGACTTGGCTGCCTGCTTTGCTGATTCTGGAGCTAGGCTGCAAAAGGAGAGTTACAGGCATGGAAACAGTTGGAAGTCCTTCTGAGAGCTGTGGATGAGCTTGGGCCTCACAAGCTGCTTTCCTCTCTGTCCTCTTCCTCCCACAAGGTCATCTGCCATGCCGTTGCTTGCAGTGAGACCATGCAGATCGCCCAGCTGGTGGCTCGACAGAGGAGCTCCAAGAGGAAAATGGGACGGCAGGTGAACTGCCAGATGAGGCTGAAGAACACCTCTCCAGTTGCATTAGCAGGTAAGCCCCCTGGCAGCAGGAGGGTCTGCCTTGGTGGAAGAGCTGTGCAGCTGCTGGAACAGGAGTCGACCGTCAGGCTGTGTCACCCCTGGCCACGAGCTGCATGATCCTGGTGAGGAGTTCCTGGGAGCAGGGAGTGCTTATGCTTGCAAGCCATGGTCAGGGAGGAGCCCCTTCAAAGCACAGACATGAGATGTGAATGATCTTGATAAAAGAGCTCCTTGACTTCACTTCCAGCTACCCATGCTTCTGCTTCAATATTCTATTCTATTCTATTCTATTCTATTCTATTCTATTCTATTCTATTCTATTCTATTCTATTCTAGCTACCCATGCTTCTGTGAGAAACACATTTGAGCTGTGGGTGAGAAGTGTGGCAATGAGCCTGCTCAGTCTCTGAGCCTGGCACAGGGATGAGCCCCATGCCCTTACAATGAGGAAGGTCCTGAAGCATCATCTGGGGATGTTGCAGCAGCTCCTGTTGCTCATGCATGTGCCTTGGTGCCACAGTAATGATATCCAGGGGCTGCTTTTTTGTAGCCCTGTGCCTTTTTGTTTAAACTGCTGCAGCAGCATGTTCCCAGAGCCTGTGGGTCATTTTTCCTTTGTGTTGTGTCATTGTCAGTGGGGTGCCTCAAGATCAGGCCCAGGCAAGGCCCATCTGCTTGTGTGTTTGCAGCTTGAGCAGCAGTGAGTCTCCTAGTTTGTTTGTTTTCCCCTGTTCTTGTCTGTTACAAAGGGTTTGCTGCTTCTTGCTCTTCTGTGACCAGCCCAAAAATCTACCCTCTAGTTGGGAAGCTGAACTGGTGACTCATATCCCAGTTGGTGTTTCCCAAGAGAGGAGTAGACTCCAAAATGATGCTGAGAAGTTGGAGCAAAGTGTCTGAAATCACTTACATGGAATTTAGGAAACTGTATCTCAAGGTGAAAGATGTAAGAACAAAATTTAAACAGCAATGATTTTGAAAGACAAATTGGTTCACTGTCAGCTCTCAAAATTACTTGAGCCCACTGGAATTGGTGTGGTACAGGGAGGTGACCAAGGGCTTGGTTCTCCCACTGTAGCCTGAAGGCCATGTGGTATGTTCCTCTGCAGGTGTTAACTTAGTAACCTCCACTGTGTAGCTGGAGTTTGGGAGGAGGATGCTTGCAGGTCAGGGTAGAGAAGAAGAAACCCTTTGGACAGTGGTGCAGGAGGTGGCCAAGGAGGTGAAGTTAGGCTGCATGTGCTACACCTCTTGTGGGAACTGCTGCTACTGTTGGGTGATGAAGGGCAGCCTGACCACGGGTTCCAACGGGGGCATGACCTGTTGTGGGACCTCCCAGGTGCACAGCTTTGCCAAGAGTGTAAGGGAAGATGGGTCTCCTGTCTCTCTGGCTGCTGCAACAGGGTGGTGGAGGCTGTGGTTTGTGTACCCCTGGGAGTGAGCCACAATGCTGTGTCCGAGAGGGCTATGGCTGTGGCTGAAAGCATCCTTTTTGACTGCCTTTTGTTCAAGTGTGCACTCCCAGGAGGGAGCTGCCTGCTGAGCCTGAGGTCTGCTTGGCTTGGCTGGAAGAGAGCTCTACTCACAGCTGCATCTGCAAACTCTCTAGGGAAGCCCAAAGGAACCCTGCGACAGCCCAGGCCTTTGAGCATGTCAGAAGAAGGCAGCAGGAGGCCGGTCCCTCGCCAGCCGCGCGGCAGGGGCTTGCCATACGGCGTGGTGAAAGCCGGCGTGGACAGTGCACGCTCTGCCTTGCCCCCAGCTGCTGGGAGTGGACCACCTAAAGAGATCCCCATGCAGAGGCACGTCACTGTGGTGAACAGGTCAGTGTATGACTGTGGTGGGGACCCTTGGATGCTGCCATCCTGTCAGTGTGTTTTGGGATGTGGAAATCCAGGATCCTGGCCTTGCAGAAGGTGAAGGTGGCTTGGGTACTCAGGAGGGAGGTGGGTGACCCTTTTCTTGGGGTGATTCTGTAGCTACTCTGTCCTCATGGCCTGCTCCCATGTCTCCTGGGGGGAAATGTAGCCAAGGGATCTGTGGATGTCACTGTTACCCAGTCCCCAGGAGGGAGATGCTGTGGCCAGGGCAATGGAAAGCAGGAGGAGGTCTGTGTGCAGGTGAGAGGTGATGGTGCCTGTCCATGGCTGTCTGCAGGTGGCTGCTCTCTGCCTCTGGCCTGAGCCCTGTCCGTTGCAGCCTGAGTCTCTGTGGCCTTTCCGGGGGTGCTGGGCCCCAGCAGCTGGCTGCCCATGTTTGGTGAGGTGAGCTGAGGGCTGGAGCTGGGCTTTTGCTGGCTTAGCTGGTTTGCTGGGCCAGGCTGGTTTTGAGCCCCTTTGAGCCTCCCTAATCCCAGTGGCTTTACCCAGCTGCTGCCCCATCATTTCTCTTTCTGGGTTGTTTTGAGCTGCCCAGGGCCATCAGCTGATGGTGGTGAGCAAGTGTTTGCTGCTCCCTCATTGTGGCTGGGCTGAGTCCCTGGAGCTGTGATTGTGGTGCTAATCCCCTGGGGGTCAGTGGGCTGGGTCAGAAGGGAGCCTGTCCCTGAATGGAGGTGTCAGGGGGTGCTGCTTCCACAGCAGAGTGGCAGCTTGATGCTGCCTGGTGTTTGTGGCAGACCTGCAGAAAGCAGGTGTGTGCTGCCCCAGTGTCCTGTGGGAGTCCCGTGGGTGTCGTGGGGGTGTGTGGCAGAGGGGAGGTGAGGATGGGCTGGGAGCAGTGGTGAGAGCAGCAGGCAGCTCATCTTCTGTGGGTGAGAGCAAAGAGCTTTCCTGAGGGCTGGTGGCAGTGCCTGGGAACCTTGCAGCTGCTCCAGAAGGGGCCCTTGGCTATGGCAGTGCTCTTGGGGTCACTCTGTGTGGGAAGTTGCCCATCATGCTTGTTCCAGGTGGCTCTGCTGGGGGGAGGGGGGCAGGGCCCCTCTCAAGGGTAGGAGCTGCTCCTCGTGTCCATGGGCAAGTCAGGCTGTGCCTGTTGGATGTGGCCAGGCAGAACTGCGGAGAGGCAGTTGGAGATGGCAGCAGGAGCCCTCCAGAGGTGGGGGAGAGGAGAGTGGTGTGAGGGGCAGTGAGGAAGCTTGGAGGAGCTGGCAGTGGCCATGTGAGGAGCGGTTAAAGGGCAGGGAAGGGAGGTGTGTAGTGAGCAGCAGGTGAGGGGAGTAAGGCCTGAGAGGAGTGGGGGAGCTGAAGATGAGCCCCTGCTGCACCACAGCTCCTAATGCTGTGAGTATGGACTGGGCTAACCCCTGTTCTGCTGCTCCTGAGCCAGCTGTGGGGAGCTACAGGGGAGAAACCTGTCCCAGCTCTGTTGAGAAGGCTGCTGCACAGAGGAGGGTGGGAGATGTCCACAAGTCTTCTGTTTTCTGTGTTTGCAGTTGGGTTGGGTTTTTGAAGTGCCACCTGTGAAAAGGCAGTGATCTTCTGTCCCAGGGCAGGCAGAGCAGTTCTTGACAAGTTAGTTGCTGTTGTCCTGGGTTTGGCTGGGAGAGGATTTCATTTTTCACCTGAAGCTGAGCGAGGCCCAGGAGAGCTAACCTAAGCAGCTGGTGGGATGTTCAGTCCCATACTGACATCATGTCCCCTAAGTAAGGAGAGAGGTGGCACAGGCAGGAGAGAAGGCTTTTGGCTAGGGAGGCACTCTTCATGAGAGCATTTTTTCTCCTGATTCTCCTTCTCATTCCACAAGTTTTGTTGTATTTGAAGCTTTGTAGGGCTTGAAATAAAATCGGGCAGATGTCAGCCTTATTCTGGCTCTTCTAAAGGGGCACATTTCGTGTTGGATTGTCAGCTTTGCTCCTTTGGCAGGTTCCCCTGAGATCCTTTCAGGTCACAGTGTTCTTCTGCCTTCGTGTCTGTTGTCTATAACTGCTGTACTCAAGAGGAGAAGCTGCAGGTGAAGTGTGCTTATAGCTTAAGTAGTTGTGGAGAAGGAGGCATCTTGTGCTGTTGCCAAGGATCCAGACATTGTCCTGTTAGCTAGGGGACACATTAGGGGGAGGGTTCATGAAGAAGAGGATCATATCATGTTTGAATGCAAGGTTGTCAAGTGGCCTTTGTGACTGGATTGATCTGTTTCAACATTTGTTTGGCCAGTTCAAAGCAGGACTGGCTAGTGTCCTTGTTGCTGAGGATGTTTTGTGCCCCCAGAGCTGTTGTAGCTGCTTTGGGAATGGCAGGAGGGAAAGCTGCTTTGAGCTGGAGGTCCTGACCTCAAACCAGTGTGCCAAGGGGTGGAGGTGTGAGCAGCATCCCCACAAGTCCTGAGCTCCCACCAGCCTTGCAGGCAGCTGGCACAGACTCAGGGGAGCAGTGCCAGCATGTGCCTGTGGTTGTGTCTGGGTGATCACAGCTCAGTGTTGACTGGGAGAAGTCCTGCAGGTGACACAGCTTGTCTGTGCCTCATTTCCCAGTCTGGGGCAAGGCCCTGGCCTGCTGTGGCTGATCTGTGTTATTTGCCTTGGCAAGATGTTCTCTCAGTGACTGAGTTTGTCTGGGTGCTGACCTGTCTTGGTGTTCCACCCAGCATTTTGTAGTGAAATCCCACAGTGAGGCTGCAAATGGCAGCTCCATTGTGGCTGCTAGAATCTGTGTCCCACCTCTTTACTGCTCCCTGGTGTTTTGCTAAGAGATTTTCATGGCCACACTAGCTGGCACTTGCCCCACTGCATGATTTTATGTGGAAGGGAAACAGGCTGTTTGTCCTTCTTGTCTTGTAACACCCGGATGACATGGTGGAGCTGCTGAAGGTAGCTGCAGTTGTGGCAGGTTGTTTCCTGCTGCCTTCTCAGGCCTTCTTGCAGATACTGTTAGAATAGAATAGAATAGAAGTAACCAGATTGGAAGAGACCTTTGAGATTATCAAGTCCAACCTATCACCCAACACCACCTAATCAACTAAACCATGGCAACAAGCACCCCATTAAGTCTCTTCCTAAACACCTCCAATGATGGTGACTCCATCACCTCCCTGGGCAGCACATTCCAATGGGCAATCTCTCTTGCTGGGAAGATCTTCTTCCTAACATCTAGCCTAAACCTCCCCTGGCACAGCTTGAGACTGTGTCCTCTTGTTCTGGTGCTGGGTGCCTGGGAGGAGAGACCAATCCCCACCTGGCTACAACCTCCCTGCAGGAGTTGTAGAGAGCAAGAAGGTCTGCCCTGAGCCTGCTCTTCTCCAGGCTAAGCAACCCCAGCTCCCTCAGCCTCTCCTCACAGGGCTGTGCTCCAAACCCCTCCCCAGCTTTGTTGCCCTTCTCTGGACACCTTCCAGCATCTCAACATCTTTCCTAAACTGAGGGGCCCAGAACTGGACACAGGACTCAAGGGGTGGCCTAACCAGTGCTGAGTACAGGGCAGAATGACCTCCCTGCTCCTGCTTGCCACACTGTTCCTGATGCAGGCCAGGATGCCATTGGCCCTCTTGGCTGCCTGTGCACACTGCAGGCTCATGTTCAGCCTACTATCAACCAGCACCCCCAGGTCCCTCTCTGCCTGGCTGCTCTCCAGCCACTCTGACCCCAGCCTGTAGCACTGCCTGGGGTTGCTGTGGCCAATGTGCAGAACCCGGCACTTATATGTATTCAGTCTCATGTCCTTGGACTCTGCCCATCTGTCCAGCCTGTCGAGGTCTCTCTGTTGCAGTATCTGAGGCTGTCTTTGTAGTATCACTTGGTAAGTTCACATCAGAAACATACTGCTGTGAACCTTCAAACTCACAGGAGGTGGGAGAGACCTTGCTTGTAAGGCCAACTGCAGAGATCCTTGAAGCTGGAAAGCATGGCATGGCTGAGAAGTTTTGAGTCCTGATGACTCCCTTGCTTGGATGAGCAGGCAGCATCCACTGGTTCCACTCCTGAGACACCACTGTCCAAGGGCCAGAGAGCAGAGCTGAATGTGCCTTACCAATGAGTATGTTTTCCTTTTGCTCCAGAACCGTGATCTGTGGGGGTGAAATGCTAACTATCTGCTTGGCTACAGCCTCACATGGGGGCTTGGCATGGCTGGCCAGGCATTTGAGAAGGGCCAGGCTGCTCTTTTGTTCTCTTATTGCTGCCTTGGCTGGGAGGCCTCTTGCTGGGAGCAGTTTGTAGCAGCTGAGGAGCACTTTCAAGTGTGACATTTGTGCCCATTCTGTGGGGCAGCACTTGAGAGAAAAATTGTTTAAACAGTGTGGATAACAGTATCCACAAAAGGACCTTGAGGTCCTGAGGTGTAGTTCTAGGTATTTCCCTGAGGACAAATGCTTTCAGGAGACTCTGATGTGGTTACCAAGAAAGAGAGCATAAAGCATCATCATATTCAAAGGACCAAGTAGAGAGGCTGAATATAGAAAATGTAAGACCATCAACTGTATTACTAGGCCTGGATGCTTTCCTGTTCATAGAACCATAGGCTGGTTTAAGTTGGAAGGGACTTTAAAGATCATCTAGTTCTAACCTCTCTGCCACCTGGGCTGGGTCACCTTCCACTAGACCAGGTTGCTCAAGGTCCCATCCAAACTGACCTCAAAGACTTCCAGGGATGGGGGATCCACAACTTCTCTGCAACATGTTCCAGTGCCTCACCACCCTCACAGTAAAAGAATTTCTTCATTTTATCTAGTCTAAATCTACCTTATTTCAGTTTGAAACCACTACCACTTGTCTGATGACTGTGCTCCCTGAAAAATGGCCCTTCCACAGCTTTCCTGTAGGCCCCTTTTAGGTACTGAAAGGTCACACTAAGGTCTCCCTGGAGCCTTCTTCCAACTTTCTCAGCCTTTACTCATAGGACAGGTGCTTCAACTCTCTAATCACCTTTGTGGCCTCCTCTGGCCCTGCTCCAACAGCTCCCTGTCTGTGCTGAGGCCTCCAGAGCTGCCCCAGCACTGCAGGGTGGGGATCTCAGGAGAGCCCAGCAGAGGGGCAGAATCCCCTCCCTGCCCCTGCTGCCCACACTGCTGGGGATCAGTCTAGAACAGGGCTGGCTCTGGGCTGGCAGCACTCAGTGCTGGCTCATGGCCAGCCCTGCACCCATCAGCACCCTCAAGTCCTTCTCCAGAGGGCTGCTCTCTAGCCCTTCACTCCCCAGCCTGGATTGATGCTGAAGATTGCATTGGCCCAATCGCAGGACCTTGTACTTGGCCTTGTCAAATCTCATAAAGCTCCCATGGGCCCACCTCCCAATCCTGCCAAGGTTCCCCTGGAGGACATCCTGTCCCTCAGACTTACCAGCCACAATGCACAGCTCAGTGGTGTTGGCAAACTTGTTGAGGGTGCACTTGATACCACTGTCCTTGTCATTGACAAAGGTGTTCCCAACTGTGCTGGTCCCAGTGCCAGCCCTTGAGGAACGCACTCATCACTGGCTCCCCTTGGCCATGGAGCCATTGACCACAACTCTGCAAGAGTGACCGTTCAGCCAACCCCTTAGGCACCGAGTGCTCCTTGGCTTTCCTACTTAACATTCAAGGATGTTGTGCAGGACTGTGTCAAATGCTTTGCACAAGTCCCAGGTGGATTGCATCAGCTGCTCTTCAGGACTGTCACCCTCTTGTAGGAGGCCAGTGCTGATGTCTTTTCATTGTGTATTTTGTTTGTCACAATCACAGAATTGTCAGGGCTGGAAGGGACCTCAAGGATCCTCCGGTTCAACCCCCCTGCCATGGGCAGGGACACCTCACACCAGAGCAGGTTGCTCACAGCCACATCCAGCCTGGCCTTCAAAACCACCAGGGATCCAGGCTTCCACCACCTCCCTGGGCAACCCCTCCAATCTGAGGATGAATCATGAGATAATGAGAGAAAGCTAGAAACCGCCTGTTGATCTGTTTTGTAACTGCTGATCAGGTGGTCTTCCAAGCCAGGACATTGTGAGGTCTTGACCACTGGGCCTGCTAGGAATACATGAAATACATTTTGTGTGTAGGCCTTGTAAGCAAACAGGAATGCTGCCCAGAGCCAGCAGAATGCTTGAAAGCCATTTTCTTTCACGTTTTAGATCTGAGAAGAAGCCAGCTGTCCCATCACGATTTCAAAAGGATTTGCAAGTCCATCTCTCCAGAAGCTCTTCCTTAGATTCCAGTGGTATGTTTGCCCTTTATTTTTCTTATTGTTTACTACCCACCTAAAATTTGGTGTTAGCTTAAGAAGAATCCATCTTGGTACTTGTTTTGAATGAAGATAGGTTTGGGTCTGTGAGTGAACTATCTCACTACTGATTTCATGGTGCTGGAGAAATGTGTGTGTTTACTTCTCTGCCTCTCTGTCTTCAGGTACTAACTGTTAAAGCCAAGCACAAAGCTAGTGTGAGTAGATTGAGGAGGAGTATGCTTTAATTTCACTGCCAGGATAGGGATCTGGTGCAGGAGAGTGAAACTCTAGCTTCCAGGAGTAAGCAGCTGTGGTAGTTTGGCTACTGCCACAGCAGCACACTAACCTAGCTGTCCAGAAAAGACCTTTTTGTGTTCTGGGCTCTCAGCAGTTGTGCTGTTGATGGGCTTGCCAAATCATGGAATGGGTTGGGTTGGAGGAGCCCTTAAAGTCAGGAGAGGTTGCTTTCTTTGAGACCTGGCAGGCTGATTTGTGAAGCTTCAGGTCTGGCAGCAAATGCTCTCCTCTAAAAGGTGGAGAGTAGAGATGAGGAAGCAGGCAAGCTCCAGTGGTGGGAGCATCCAACTGGGATAATGACTGCCTTGCTCCTACACACAGTGCATGAAGTAGTCCAGAGCAGCTGGACAGTTGGTATCTCTTTCCCTTGCTCTGCTGGAGGGCTTCCTTGGATGCAGTAGCACACAAAGGCTGGGTGCTGGGTTCAGAGTTTCCTTCAGCACATGTTTTAGGATGAAAATCAAACCATTGGCCTGTTTTGTACCCCTGAGTGAATTTAGAAGAGCATCTTTGGGTGTGCTGCTGTATCTTGGTGCTTGTAATCCTGAAGAAATTATCTTCTGTCCTTCTCAGGACGCTGCCTCGGTGCAACCTCTCAGCAGCAGCATGGCTGAGGGTTCTGTAACCTCTTTCAGGATCCCTTCAGAAGAAAACATTTAGCAGTGCCTTATGAAAATAACTGCAGTGATTGAAAGTTCAGCTTCAGGTCAATTACTAAATGTCTGAGGTTTCCCGTGGCTTGCTCCAACAGAAAAGTGACTGAAACAGCCATGCTGGGCGGGACAGCTGCATGGTAGAGTTGATGTTATGCTGGCAGCTTCCATGTTTAATTTTTAAGTAGGTAAGTAATCACCTGTTTTTCTCTTTGCTGAGAAGGCTATGTTTACTTCAAGGCTGTCTGTTTTTTGTTTGACAGAACACTTGAATGCCTCCCCTGGGAAGACACAAACCTCTGCCTCCGGCCCTTCCGCTGCCCGTATCGAGGAGGTTCAAAGCCGCATTGCGGAGATTCTGAACAAGTGCAGCAGTGGCGTCTGGGTGTCAAAGATTCCACAGATATACAGGGAAATGTACTGGGAGGAGCTCAGCACAGCAGTGCTCCATCAGCTGGAGAACTGGCCTCATGTCTGCACAGTAAGTACTGAGTGGTGACATCGTTGTGGAAGATGCCAGTACCCTGCAGATTCCTGAGTGTTTGTCTGCCAAATATTGTTTTACGTGGTCCTGCTTTTCCTTTCACAGTCTGTAGCAGTGGGGAAAGACATCCCAGCTCCCCCTTCCCTAGATTGTAACAATGGCTTCAAACAGCACCCCAACAGTTGCTTGTTTTGGAGAAGGTCAGCCTCAGTGGCTTCTTGGAGCAGGTGGTCCAGGTTGCTGAGATGCCACTTTATAACTGTCTTCAACACTGACAAACCCAAACAGCAGCTAATGATGCTTGTTTTTCATGATGGAGTTGTGGGTTTTTTTTTCCCCCACTGCATTTTATGCTATTCTCTGTTGGTGGGTTTATCTCTTCCTAAGTCTATAAGATACCAGCAAAACCAGTGTGAACAGTCTCAGATCTGTCTGTTGTTATCTTTCCATAGGCTTTTCTACAGGTCTTTTCTCACATCTTAAGTCCAGGTTATGTAATTTTGCTTATGGTACAATAATAGGTGAAATGTTGGAGGGAGAGATTACAGCTCAGCCCCTTCCTGCCCAGCCCCAGTGTCTGGTACCTCTTCAACAGCAGAGGGATGCTTGTCTTTCATATTAGGATCTGGTATCAGGCTGAGCCTCCACTTAGAGGAGGTGGGCCATGTCACTTGCCATCACCACTGGGGTCAGGGTCTTAACTGCTGTGCTTTTCTTTCTGCTTCTGTGGTTCACTTAGGGTATGGTGCCACTTTGCATCAAGGCTTTGTTTAGCTTCATAGGCCAGTCATAAAATCATAGAATTATTTAGGCTGGAAAAGACTTTTAAGATCATCAAGTCCAACCCTTAACCCAGCACTGCCAAATCCACTGCTATACCATGTCCCTCAGCACCACATCTACATGGCTTTTCAAGCCCTCTAGTGATGGGAGCTCCACTACTGTCCTGGGCAGCCTCTTCCAGGGCTTGACAACCCTTTTGGGGAATAAATTCTTCCTCATATCCAACCTAAACCTCCCCTGGTGCAACTTGAGGCCGTTTCGTCTTGTCCTATTACTTGCTACCTGGGAGAAAAGACCAATCCCCCACCTCACTTGAACCTCCTTTCAGGGTGCTGTAGAGAGCAGAAGGTCTTCTCTCAGCCTCCTTTCTTTACTTCAGGCTGAGCAACCCCAGGTCACACAGTATCACACAGTATAACCAAGGTTGGAAGAGACCCCAAGGATCATCAAGTCCAACCTGTCCCAACAGACCTCACAACTAGACCATGGCACCAAGTGCCATGTCCAATCTCCCCTTGAACACCTCCAGGGACGGTGACTCCACCACCTCCCCGGCAGCCCATTCCAATGACGAATGACTCACTCAGTGAAGAACTTCTTCCTCACCTCGAGTCTAAACCTCCCCTGGCGCAGCTTGAGACTGTGTCCCCTTGTTCTGGTGCTGGTTGCCTGGGAGAAGAGACCAACCCCCTCCTGTCCACAACCACCCTTCAGGTAGTTGTAGAGGGCAATGAGGTCACCCCTGATCCTTCTCTTCTCCAGGCTAAACAACCCCAGCTCCCTCAGCCTCTCCTCACAGGGCTGTGCTCAAGGCCTCTCACCAGCCTTGTTGCCCTTCTCTGGACACATTCAAGTGTCTCGATGTCCTTCTTAAACTGAGGGGCCCAGAATTGGACACAGTACTCAAGGTGTGGCCTAACCAATGCAGAGTACAGGGGCATAATGACCTCCCTGCTCCTGCTGGCCACACTATTCCTAATACAGGCCAGGATGCCATTGGCCCTCTTGGCCACCTGGGCACACTGCTGGCTCATGTTTAGGCGGGTGTCGATCAGCACCCCCAGGTCCCTCTCTGTCTGGGAGCTCTCCAGCCACTCTGACCCCAGCCTGTAGCTCTGCATGGGGTTGCTGTGGCCAAAGTGCAGCACCCGGCACTTGGACTTGTTGAATGTCATCCCATTGGACTCCGCCCATCTGTCCAGTCGGTCGAGGTCCCTCTGCAGAGCTTTTCTACCCTCTAACTGACTAACATCTATTCCCAACTTGGTGTCATCTGCAAACTTGCTGATGACTGACTCAACCCCAAAGCAGTCTCTAAGCTGCTCCTCACCAGACCTGCATCAATGGACACTCTCACCTTCATCAGCATCTCTCAAACTGTGGTACTAGAAGGATATTGAAGTTCTGAGAACATCTGCTTGAAGTGACCTTTCATGTACATGCTGCTAAGTATTTTCTTGTGCAACAACTTCAAATGCCAAAACCAGCCAAACAAAATATGGGGGTTCACTGAAATTAGACATTTTGCTTTTCAGGCATGACCATTTCATGTGTTTGTGGTGTTCTGACACAAACTCAAATGCATTTGTGATATCTTGCTGCAGAGATCAGTTACGTGTGCATGCAGCAGGAGCT
The DNA here is from genome assembly GCA_033816785.1 of Picus viridis. Classification (NCBI taxonomy): domain Eukaryota; kingdom Metazoa; phylum Chordata; class Aves; order Piciformes; family Picidae; genus Picus; species Picus viridis. Next base: position 4,205,397 of record CM066606.1, read on the forward strand.
TGCTTTGGTGGCTGGCAATCAGCTCTTGCATTATCCACAGAGCAAGCTGTTATAAACATAAGGGTTTATAGCCAGAGTTACTGAATTCAGGCAGCAAATTTTAGTCATTTTGGTAGCTAATGTTCCAGACAAAATGTTACTGTTCAGCCAGGATCTTCAGTCTGTGCTCACTGTCCATTTGCTTGTTCTTTGCTCAGTCTGCCGCCTTCTTTCTAGCAAGTAAATAAAGTCACTTTAGTGTAAGTAAGCAGTCATTAAATCCATGGAGACATTGTCATATGGCAGGCACAGCACAACAGCAGTCAGAACTATCAAGTTGTCTTGGCACAGTCAGTTTTTGTGGGCCACTGTTAATGAGCCTGTAAAGCCAATCTCAGCTTCCCATCTTACGTAAACCATAGTCGTGGCTCTGGCATGGAGGTGTGTGAACTGGGACCTTGTCTCCTCATGAAGCCTACCATGCATCTTAATTATAATCAGTTCTGGTTCAGTTTGTCTGCAGGTGTACAGCTCTCTAGATCCTTTCAAGTGCCAGGGGGCTGACTGTACTCTTCAGTATCAGGAGAGATGCTTCCACGACTAATTCCTGAATTACTTCTGCCTTGTTGAGTGCTTACACTTGGAGTGTCTGCCAGCCTCAGAAGAGAACAAAATGCCTGGTGTTTTCTCTGAGTACCTTCTTAAAGAGACAGCATATGCTCATGTTGAATGCATGCTCATCAGCAGTAGGTGAGTTACAAACCAGCAGGCAATAAACCTTGTTAGATGCTTTCGGCATCTCCAGGCTCATCACCTGGGGACTCTGCTAGTGACAGCTGAACAGCTCACACCCCTAAACTCTTCTCTGAAAGGGAGGAATTTAACTTTTGCCTTCTGGGAAATTATCGTTTCTGTGTTTAAGTTACAACCACCAGTAGTGGAAATGTTTCCTACCTACTGAGGTGAAGTCTCCAAAAATCACTGTAAATTGCAGGGTGACAGTCTTTGCTCTGAGTCTTCACCTTTCAGGGAAGAGGACCTGCTAGAGGATCAAGGCTGACTTGTTACTTCCCCTCTTTAGGTGAGCTTTCTTGAGCATCTTGCTTGTAGCAACATATTTTGCACAGCTAAATGCAGAAGTACAAAGTAATTACATAGTGGCTGGCACTCACAGGTTATAGCCAAGCCTTAATGAGCAACTGGCTGAGAACAAATATGCTCTCACCACCCAGAAAGTCTTTGCTGTCCAGACAGGCTTCACTCAGGAGAAGAAGATTCTGCTTCTCCAGCTCTGTTGGTCAGATCTGTTCTGTCTCCATCAAGATTAGTGGTTTGGTAAAAATGGTGACTGGCAATGACTCTCCCACCTTTCTGTTTTGTCATAGCAGAATCTTCTACCTTTGATTGATTATTTACTTACTTAATAATCCCCACTGTAGCCATCCTACTCCTGTCTCATTTCTTCTCTTTCTAAACCTTGTTCTCACAAGGCCTCCTCACTACCAGAAAGCTGTCAGCCCCAAGACTGGCTGGAAAGGAGTACTTGTGGAATAATTACATACAGGCAGGTTCAATCAGGGCCTTATAAAAGTTGTACTGGGTCAGGACAAAGATGTTCCTAATCTGATACCCTCCTTGACAACAGCAGGTACCTAGGAAAAAACAGGATTTTTGAAGTAAAGCATCCAAATTTCTTTACATGTAACATCTACAGATGCAGAATCAGAGAATGGTTTGGGTTGGAAAGGGCCTTTAAAGATCTTGTTCCAACCCCCCAGCCATGGGCAGGAACACCTTCCACTAGGCCAGGTTGTTCAAGGCCCTCTCCAGCCTGGCTTTGAATACCTCCACAGAGGGGACATCCACAACCTCCCTGGATAACTTGTTCCAATGTCTCATCACCCTCACTGTAAAAAATTTCTTCCTAATGTCCAGTCTAAATCTCTCCTCCTCTAGTTCAAAACCATTGCCCCTCATCCTGTCAATACAGTACACCAGGTTGGAAGAGACCTTCAAGATCATTGCGTCCAACCCAACAACCAATCCAACCCACCCAACAACTAGACCATGGCACCAAGCACCCCATCAAGTCTCCTCCTGAACACCTCCAATGAAGGTGACTCCACCACCTCCACGGGCAGCCAATTCCAATGGGCAATCACTCTCTCTGCATAGAACTTCTTCCTAACGTCCAGTCTAAACCTGCCCTGGCGCAGCCTGAGACTGTGTCCTCTTGTTCTGGTGCTGGCTGCCTGGGAGAAGAGACCAACCTCTGCCTGGCTACAACCTCCCTTCAGGGAGTTGTAGAGAGCAAGAAGGTCAACCCTCAGACTCCTCCAGGCTACGCAACCCCAGCTCCCTCAGCCTCTCCTCACAGGGCTTGTGTTCCAAACCCCTCACCAACTTCATTGCCCTTCTCTGGACACGTTCCAGCAAGTCAACATCCTTCCTAAACTGAGGGGCCCAGAACTGGACACAGGACTCAAGGTGTGGCCTAACCAGTGCAGTGTACAGGGGCAGAATGACCTCCCTGCTCCTGCTGGCCACACTCTTCCTGATGCAGGCCAGGATGCCATTGGCTGTCCTGGCCACCTGGGCACACTGCAGGCTCATGTTCAGCCTCCCATCAACCAGCACCCCCAGGTCCCTCTCTGCCTGGCTGCTCTCCAGCCACTCTGACCCCAGCCTGTAGCACTGCCTGGGGTTGCTGTGGCCAATGTGCAGAACCTGGCACCGTAAGCCCTTACAAAAAGTCCCTCCCCAGCTTTCATGCAGCCCCTTTCAGGTACTGGAAGGCTGCTGTCAGGCTTCCCCAGAGCCTTCTCTTCTCCAGGCTGAACAGGCCCTATCTCTGTTCTTGGGTGGTATTTCCTCTCTTAAAGAACCGGATACCACATACACCACTACATTTGGCAGCTGTGTTTTTAATATTCAGAGTGGATTAAACAGGTGTGCTCAGAGAAGAAGATTGCCATAGTAACCAGTTGTATTCCTTGAGCAAGTTCAGCTATGCCAGTGTTATGCTCTGAGGGAAGGAATTTCTGTGCTATAATTTAGCTGTGTGAAGCAAAATTCATCCTTCCAAACAGAGAAACAGACTAGAGAGAAGTAAAAACTCAGCTGTAATTATACACAGTAGATAGTGTGTGTTCTTATGAGCTGAAATATATTTTGCACATAAAGGAGATAGAATCATGGAATTGTCAGGGTTGGAAGGGACCTCAAGGATCAGCCAGTTCCAACCCCCTGCCATGGGCAGGGACACCTCACACTACAGCAGGTTGCTCACAGCCACATCCAGCCTGGCTGCAAAAACCTCCAGGCATGAGGCTTCCACCACCTCCCTGGGCAACCTGTGCCAGTCTCTCACCACCCTCATGGGGAACAACTTCTTCCTAACATCCAATCTCAATCTACCCATTTCTAGTTTTGTTCTATTCCCTCCAGTCCTATAATTCCCTGACACTCTCAAAAGTCCCTCCCCAGCTTTCTTGTAGCCTCCTTCAGATACTGGAAGGCCACAAGAAGGTCTGCACAGAGCCTTCTCTCCAGGCTGAACAACCCCAACTCCCTCAGACCCAGAGGATCATAGGAGAGGCAGGCTCTCATGGCTGGTGTTATAGATCAGTAAAAGCTTGCACAGTTTTACACAAGCCCTACAAACTGTCTCCTGCAGATGAGCCTTAGCATTATGACAGCTTCCTTCTTCCATGCTTGGTGAAGAAATCAGTGTTTGACTTGACAGTTTGCTTTAGCAGGTGTCTCAGTACCAGGCACACTGCCAGTAGCCATTTAGAATGGAGTTCAGTGAGCAGAAGACAATGTTCTGCCAAAAATTTACCCAGATGTGTTGTCTGTAACATAGCACAGGGCAGAGTACAATTAGTCTCAGTTATCTCTGAGAAGATGGTGTCAAGGTGCATGTGGATAGGAGCCACTTGAGGATGCAAGATCCAGAATAGCTTTGCTGTCCAAGCACAGTGCTAGAACAGGCTCTGTAACTCAAGTCTTAATCATGAGTGGTTTGACTGCATCTCTCCTTGTTCCTGCTTCACATACCCTTGTAACTAGTTGTGTGTAAAATCTTGCACTTCTCTGGCCCATTAGGAAGAGATCACTGCATTAAGGGGTGATAATTATAATGCACAGACAAAAGGAACTGCTGACAAAGATGTCTCTGATCCTCATAAGGATGTCCTGGCATAAGGACAGCCTTCAGTAGTACAGGGTTGTTAGGTGAGCTCAGCTGGCTTGTTCCAACGCAAAGTTTCACTTGTAACTGTGCTGATTCAAAAGTCAGTGTCAAAACCATGAGGAACTGTGGAGAGTGTGTGTAAGGTAACCAAGTGGGAGGGCAAAGAGGGTGGGCAAGAAGAGGATAAGCTAGAAACACTCCTGAGCTTCACAGGGTTGGACCATTCCAGCCCTGAGCACTGGATGAAATTGAACAAGGGATATCTTGCCACTAAGAGTCCTTGGTCTAGCATCAAAAGAAAAGGCTACTAAATAAAATACCTTTAAAAAAGATTTTTCCTTGTCTAGTATTGTAGGAGGCCTGGAGGTGTTTGAGGTAGTTCTTATGTCCTGATAAACTGACATTCAGTTGAAATTCAGTAAAACCTCAGCCAGTTCTTCTGCAGAAGCATTTCTGAATTGCTGAGGTTGGAGAGGACCTCTTGAGATTACCTGATGCAACCCCCTTCCTTGGGCAGGGTCTCCATGAGGAGTTTGCCCAAGGTTGTATCAAGGTGTGTTTTTAATGACAGACACTCTGCAGCCTTTCTGGGCAGCATATTCCAGTCCTGTTCCTGTCAAGTTCCAACTCCATAAGCCTTTGAATGTGTCCTTTTGGCATTTTTAAGGGTAAGAAGTTAGCTTCCTATGCAAAACAGCTGATTGCATGTTGGACTAGAAGCTGTTAAAAGCCAGAGTGGATCCCAAGGATATAAGCTGTAACTAGATGACATAAGGACTGTTGGACATACTTCAAACAGGAGCTCTTGAATCATAGAATCAATAAGGTTGGAAAAGACCCCGAAGATCATCAAGTCCAACCTGTCACCCAACACCTCATGACTACTAAACCATGGCACCAAGTGCCACATCCAGTCCCCTCTTGAACACCTCCTGGGATGGTGACTCCACCACCTCTCTGGGCAGCACATTCCAATGGCGAATAACTCTCTCTGGAAAGAGCTTTCTCCTCACCGCCAGCCTAAACTTCCCCTGGCACAGCTTGAGACTGTGTCCTCTTGTTCTGGTGCTGCTTGCCTGGGAGAAGAGACCCACCCCCTCCTGGCTACAGTCTCCTTTCAAGTAGTTGTAGACAGCAATGAGGTCTCCTCTGAGCCTCCTCTTATCCAGCCTAAACAATCCCAGCTCCTTTGGCCTCTCCTCACAGGGCTTGTGCTTGAGGCCTCTCCCCAGCCTTGTTGCCCTTCTCTTGGAGGCAGAGGAACAGGCTCTGTCTCCATGCCCAGAGATGAGCTGCTGGGGAAGGCAACCAGGCTGGATGGGCAAGCATCTCTTGAAGCAATTAAGGGAAAAAAAGAGGGTATATCACCTTGAGAAAGGGGGTAGGAAACTCGAGATATGTTTAAGGAAGTTGTTAGATCATGTAGGAGAAAAATTAGAGAGGCAAAGGCCCAGTTGGAACTGAGGCTGAACACCTCTGTGAAGGATAATAAAAAGCATTTTTACAATTATATTAACACTAAAAAGAGGGGCAAGAAGAACCTGCACTCCCTATTGGACCTGGAGGGGAACACAGTGACTGAAGATGAGGAAAAGGCTGAGGTCCTGAACACCTTCTTTGCCTCAATCTTTAACATCAAGGCAGGAAGAGTTCAGGACGAGTGGCCTCCTGAGCTGGGTGATGGGGTCAGGGAGCAGTGTAATGCCCTGGAGATCCATGAGGAATTAGTTTGGGACCTGCTGAGCCACTTGGACACTCACAAGTCCATGGGGCCGGATGGGATCCATCCTAGGGTGCTGAGAGAGCTGGCAGATGAGCTGGCCAAGCCGCTCTCCATCATTTTCCTCCAGTCCTGGCTGACCAGTGAGGTCCCAGATGACTGGAAACTGCCAATGTGGTCCCCATCCACAAGAAGGGTCGGATGGAGGAACCCGGAAACTATCGGCCAGTCAGCCTGACCTCAGTGCCAGGGAAAATGATGGAGCAGATCATCCTGGGGGCAATCACTGCACACCTGAAGGATGGCCAAGGGCTCAGGTCCAGCCAACATGGATTTAGGAAGGGCAGGTCCTGCCTGACCAACCTGATCTCCTTCTATGATCAGGTGACTGCCTGGTGGATGTGGGGAGGCCTGTGGATGTGGTCTGCCTGCACTTCAGCAAGGCCTTTGACACCATCCCCCACAGCAAACTGCTGGCCAAGCTATCAGCTCGTGGCTTGGACAGCAGCACTCTGTGCTGGGTCAGGAACTGGCTGGATCTGAGGAAGAAGTTCTTCAGTATGAGGGTGGTGGGACTCTGGAACAGGCTGCCCAGGGAGGTTGTGGAAGCCTTCTCCCTGGGGGTATTCAAAGCCAAATTGAATGAGGCCTTGAGTAACCAAACGTAGTTGAGGGGCATCCCTGCCCATGGTGGAGAGGTTGGAGTAGATAATCTCTTAAGTTCCCTTCCAACCTAAGCCATTGAATGACTCTGTCAGATTAGAGTGACAGTTCTGATCAGTGTGTTTTAGAGAAGTCTTTGAGGACCTGTTTGATACCAAGTGCCATGAAGCCAAACCTTTCCTGTTTGCCGCATATGATGTGACTTCGTTTCTGACTTTAAATGCCAACTTCCACTCCGCCTTCCCTTTCCCTACCTTACAGAAGAATGGCCGAAAATAGCTGCATGTTCTAGTTGTGAGTGCACCCCTGAAAGTGAAGGACACTTCCTCTCACTGGAAACTAATTTCCAAGAGCTGTTTTCTTCACTACCTTCCTGGAAGGTCATGATGCTGTAGGAGTTTGCCAGTGTATCTGCTCTTTGATAATCACTGTACACACAGTTAAACAAGACTCGGTGTCATCTTGGTCATTTCTTTTGATTATATCTATTAGTGGTGTGGTTTATTGCACCTTGTCAAGCACACAGATAAAAAGCTTTTGTCCTAGCAACACACAGAGGAGCATGTCTGCCTTCATCCCACCTATATCTGTATGTCAGAAGGTGTGGACTTGCTGCTCTTTTGCATTCCACTTACTCAGCTGCAGTGTCAGTATTTATCTTTCTGTTATTTGAAGCTTTATTTTTTGGGGGCTCTGCATTTTAATTTCATTGTAAGAGTTCCCTCTGTTACTCAGGCCCAGAACAGACATGATTCTCTGTGCAGAATGACTTCAGTCTTTGTTGCCCTGATAACACATTGTGACAGCTTCTGACTCTGCTTTGTGCTCTCTGAGGGAGAGGTGACAGCAGGCATGTTGTGCTTGCAAAGCAAGCCTGCCAGCCATGCCGATGAGAAGCACCTTGCAGGCAAGTCTGTAAACTCCACTGGAAGCTAAGCTGAGGTATTTGTGCTGAAGAAAGGGTGGGCATTTTGCAGTGCTGCTCACAAGTGAAGCTGTTTATTGATGACTAGAAGTTTCTGTAGTGTTGTGCATCCTTGAGATCACCTTGCACCTTGAACATTAACTTCTGTTCAAGAAGTAGTAGTCTAATGGTGTCCACTTGAGCTTATTGAAGTAATCTGAAACAATAAAACAGCTGGGTTTGTTTCCCTCCCCTGTCTCTTAAGTGGTTTGCTCAGTCAGCATCTACAGTCTCTTTAAAAAACAGCTTCAATGTGTAGAAAACCCCAGAGCTATTATTGGAGTTAAGAGGCTTAAAGATCTCTAAGGATCTTCTCTCTTTAGTCTGCTGCCAGTCTTCGTGTAAGGTTTAATAGTCCCATGAGCTACAATTTGTTTCCCTCTGTTGCAGCACCAGTTAAAAAGAGCTAGCTAAGAGAAAGAGTGCATAAAGCATCCAGCTTCTTTCAGGAGGAACTTCCATACATTCCTACACAACCTGCTCAAACAGATTGTCCTGATAAGGCCAAGTATTTTCTGAAGCTTAGGTTTCATTGGCTGGTGATTTAAACAAATTCCTCAATCTTATGTACACACACTTGATAAAGATGTCCCACCACACACCTGTATCTAGGATGTTATTGTCTGCCCTGGTTTTTCTCTTGGGGCCACTTGGTAGGCTTTGGTTTCTTGATGGTGTATCAAAGCCTTGCAAGTTTTCAGCCAGGCTCCCCTCTTTCTCTGTGGCTCAAGAGGCACAATAAGATTCCTGATAGTAGAGGGTACAAGTACAGGTGTTTCCTCTCATGCATCATTCAAGATGTCTATGGTCCTTCTGCTTTACATGGACTGACATGTTTTGTTATCTCTTACATTAAGCTGACTAGTAGATCTACTTGAGAACTTGTACCAGTGGTACACTGAGGACCTTTGTATGATTTGTTTTTATTTTATCCCATAGTGGATAGGTATTCCTCAGTAAATGGATGTCTATAGGGCAGCACCTCTCATCTGCCTCCAGTTAAAAGGGACTGTCTCCTTGGTTTAGTGAGTCTACTTGGAAATACTGGAACCTTAAAGCTTGTGGATTCATTTGTATGAACCCAGGGACCTGAGGGTTGCTAGACAGATTTTTGCCTCTTCATGTCTTACTCTTGCAGAAAACATTAATACTTTGTTTTTGACTAATAAAGAAGGGTTCAAAATGCATGAGAATTGTCTATTTATTTGTCTAATTATCTTATATTAATCATCTTATCTAATTGCCTGATTTTTGTATCTATGAAAATTAATTCACAGAATCACAGAATTGCCAGGGTTGGAAGGCACCTCAAGGATCCTCCAGTTCCAACCCCCCTGTCATGGGCAGGGTCACTTTCCACTAGATCAGGTTGCCCAGAGCCACATCCAGCCTGGCCTTAAAAACCCCCAGGGCTGAGGCTTCCCCCACCTCCCTGGGCAACCTGTGCCAGTGTCTCACCATCCTCATGGGGAAGAACTTCTTCCTAATGTCTAATCTAAATCTCCCCTGTTCCAGCTTGGATCCATTCCCCCTAGTCCTATCACCCCCTCAACTTCCCCACCCTCATGGTGAGGAACTTCTTCCTAACATCCAATCTGAATCTACTCACTTCTTTTTTTTTTTTCCATTCCCCCAGTCCTGTCACTCCCTGACACCCTCAAAAGTCCCTCCCTAGCTTTCTTGTAGTCCCCTTCAGATACATAATAAGGTCACCTCAGAGCCTTCTCTTCTCCAGACTGAACAACCCCACCTCTCTCAGCCTGTCCTTGTAGGAGAGGTGAAGCTTCTCTTTCATTTTCTTGAGGATCACAGAATCACCAAGGTTGGAAGAGACCTCAAAGATCATCGAGTCCAACCTGTCACCACAGACCTCATGACTAGACCATGGCACCAAGTGCCACGTCCAATCCCCTCTTGAACATCTCCAGGGATGGTGACTCCACCACCTCTCGAAGTGTCTCCAAATGCAGAGCCAAAATGTTCATTACATGACATGTTGAAACACCAGTGGCTCTTTGCAAGATCTGAAGTACAGACAGCCTGAAATGTTTTCTTGTCCAACTGCCCTGTGGCAGTTGAATCAGTCAGGGGATCACACCTACTGCTCCACACTATCTTTATCCTCCTCCTCTCTCCAGCTGCATAAACTGTTTCAGAAATTTCTCTTCAACAGGGAGAGCCTCAACAGTTACACAGTCAGCAAAAATGCCTGGGCTTTTTTTTTAAGATATGTTTAGATTGTGTTGTAAAACAATTATGGGGGCCAGACAAGCAAATTCACACACAAAGAAATGTTGCTACCTTACCAAACTTCTTCAGTGCCTTTTTTCTCACAACAAATACTAAAAATATCTCTTAGAATAATAGAATCAACAACAAGGTTGGAAAAGACCTCAAAGATCATCAAGCCCAACCTGTCATCCAACACCTCATGCCTACTTATCTCTCAAATACTTTTGCCTACTAGATTCAAATACTAGAGAGGATCCCATCATACAAGGATTTTCTTCCAAGAATGGATTCTTAGTCTTCTCTATATGCTCATGTTTTGCATTACTTTTAATCCCCTAGTATGTCTGACAGCTACCACCAAGGAGTCCAGTTCTGTCCTCTCTCTCTCTCTGCCCACAAACCCAAGCAGAAGGACAAGCAAACGCTATTAGAGAAGAACTGGTAACCAGCAGCTGTGGCATGTCACTCCCTCAGTACATTGAGCAGTACTCAAGGAGTGGGAAGGGGGACTGGGAAATCTGTAGGGTGCTCCTCTATGTCAGTTTCAGGTAGCATGCATGCTAGTGTTCCTAGAAGTTGACCAAGACCTATTTGAGGAAGCATTTGGTAGCCTGCTTTTGCACCATTCTAGACAATGTAGTGCACAGCAAGCTTATGGAAATGCACCTGTGTGGTAACCCTTGGTTGCCTTTGCTGACTCTCTCAACTCGCATCATCTTGTTGCACTTTGGGCTGAGTATGAAGAGATGCACACAGTAGAAAACACAAGGCTCTTGACACAGTAATGGCCATTTCTGTTTCCTCCATCTATAGCAACTAAATGTTCTTACCTTGATAATGGTTGGCCTGCATTATGCTTGCTGTGTAAGGTAATACTTAAAGGCTTATTTGTTATTCTCTTATTGTATGGTGCTAAGACAGAAGAGCAAGGAATTACTTTAGCAAGGTTTATAGTAAAGTTCTGATGGGTGTGGACATCAGTATCATAAAATGAAGTGCTACCTCTGAGTAGTAACAGGTAAACTACAATGACTTCAGCTACTCAATATTAATCTTTAATATGATATGGGCCCAGGAAACTACTGAGTTGCTTCCTCTGAGGAAGGAACATCAAAGTGGACCCACATGAACCTTAACAACTTTGGCAGTAGTTGTTCATGCTTTTGCTGTCTCAGTTCTACATAGGTATTTCTGCTGGGGATCTAGGTTAAAACTGCAGAGCTACATAGCTTTGGGAAGTGGAATTTTATTGTTAGTTACTGTTTCTATAGGTCTCAAATGGTGATTACAAGGTTGTGACTTCAGATTATAATCTTCGTAGTTGAGTTTAGCAAAGGGTAGAGACATATGGACTGGCAAAACATCTGGGTCTGGAAGGAGGCTGTGGGCATGGTTTAGAATGGCCTCATCAAATTTAGTGTTAAATTTGTTATGATCTGGTAGTGTCTTCCTCAGTTTCAGAATTGTATCTGTGTCACAGCAGGCAGCCTTTGCAACCCTGCCTGACAGGTGTCCTCTTGTTAGTGAAGTGTGCAATCAAATCCCCTTTCCCTCAGCAAACTGAGACAGAAACTTGTGTTTATTATCTGCTTACTTGTATGGAAGACCAGGGGCTAATGTGCAAAAGACCTAAGTTTGTAGAAAGTGCCCATCACAGAGTCACAGAACTAGTGAGGTTGGAAGAGGCCTTTGAGATGGTTGAGTCCCACCCCTCACCTAGAGCTCACAATCCCACCACTAAGCTGCCACCACTAAACCACGTCCCTCTGCCCCACATCCACAAGTCTTTTAAAGACCTTCAGGGATGGTGACTCCACCACCTCCATGGGCAGCCCTGTTCCAATGCCTGACAACCCTCTCTGTGAAGAAATTGTTCCTAATACCCAGCCTGAACCTCCTTGGCATTAATTGAGCCTGCTTCCTCTTCTCCTGTCAATTATTGCATGTGAGGAGAGAGACCAGAATACCACCTTATGGTCCTTCTAGGAGAAAAGAAGATACTTCTTTAGAAGAAAGTCCAAGTTGTATTGCATAGATGAGAGATTTGCCCCACCCTGGTGTAGCCAATGTGTTTGGTGGGTAGAGAGGCTTTGCAGAGGGACCTCGACAGGCTGAATAGATGGGCAGAATCCAAGGGCATGAGACTGAACACATCCAAGTGCCGGGTTCTGCACATTGGCCACAGCAACCCCAGGCAGTGCTACAGGCTGGGGTCAGAGTGGCTGGAGAGCAGCCAGGCAGAGAGGGACCTGGGGGTACTGGTTGATGGGAGGCTGAACATGAGCATACAGTGTGCCCAGGCAGCCAAGAGGGCCAATGGCATCCTGACCTGCATCAGGAAGAGTGTGGCCAGCAGGAGCAGGGAGGTCATTCTGCCGCTGTACACTGCACTGGTTAGGCCGCCCCTTGAGTCCTGTGTCCAGTTCTGGGCCCCTCAGTTTAGGAAGGATGTTGACTTGCTGGAGCGTGTCCAGAGAAGGGCAACGAAGTTGGTGAGGGGTTTGGAGCACAAGCCCTATGAGGAGAGGCTGAGGGAGCTGGGGTTGCCTAGCCCGGAGAAGAGGAGTCTGAGGGGTGACCTTCTTGCTCTCTACAACTTCCTGAAGGGAGGTTGTAGCCAGGCAGAGGTTGGTCTCTTCTCCCAGGCAGCCAGTACCAGAACAAGAGGACACAGTCTCAAGCTGCACCAGGGCAGGTTTAGACTGGATGTTAGGAGGAAGTTCTATACAGAGAGAGTGATTGCCCATTGGAATGGGCTGCCTGGGGAGGTGGTGGAGTCACCATCATTGGAGCTGTTCAGGAGGAGACTTGATGGAGTGCTTGGTGCCCTGGTTTAGTTGTTTGGGTGGATTGGATTGGTTGATAGGTTGGACGTGATGATCTTGAAGGTCTCTTCCAACCTGGTTTATTGTATTGTATTGTATTGTATCCTTCAAAACAGAGGAGAAGGCATTACCAGAAATACTACCCTGCAGTACGTGCCTCAGGCTTAGCTCCCTGTGGATGTCCACTTCAAAGTCTGTGTAAAATGTGTGTTGTAAAAATGTAGCTGGAAGAATGATTTAGACTTAGAGGTGCATCTGGTTATTGACTCCACTTTTTGCTTTCCAAGGTGGAGAAGGTACGTCGGGGTGATCAGACGGATGGGCTTCTTTACCCTCCTAAGAAAGGAGAAGCAAAAAGTCACACACCAGGAGCAAAAGGGGATACACCAGAGCGAGAAAAGGCATCTCAGAATGTTATTTCTCCAAAAGCAGACCCCTTGTCAAAACCAAGCGTGGAGGCCACGCCTGCACCACTTAGTAGTGACTTCAAGCAGAAAGTTGTTAACATCTTGCTGAAGTATTCCAATGGTCTTTGGGCTAATGCCCTTCCCAAGCTGTACCAAGATACTTACCAAGCAAAATTCCCAGAAGATGTTCTGAATAACCTGGACCTGCTCTCAGATGTCTGTGTAGTGGACTATGTCTCTGAAGTCCCCAGGAAGGCCATCCTGTATGCCAAACCCCAAAGACGTGCTGCTGAAAATCAGAACACCACTGAAAAACTCCAGAGGCACGGCAGTGGGAAGGCCACAGCTGAGCAGCAGCATGAAGAACAGTATCCAGAGAATGTAACTGCTCCTCCTCTGATCATTCCATCAGAAGGATCAGTGTCTGTCATAGTGCTAGAACTGAAAAACACTAATGAGGTCCTCATTAGGTAAGTTTGTACTTCAGTCCTATCTTTGATGTGCTTTGTTTATAAATGCACACATCTATGTTGTGCAGGTGTGCCATAAGAGATTGGATAGCAGGAGGCTGCAGGGCATTATATATTTATTTCACAAATAAAAGTGTTTTGGCCTTTTTGAAAAACATTTTACACCAGAGTCAGCAGAAACTCTGCAACTGGAGTGTCTACAATAACAACAAAATCTGGGGACTCAACGTGCTGCCTCCTAACATGATTGTCTGTTGTAACCGTACAGGTGAAACTTGATAGATCTCTGTGGTGATGAATCTGACACTGCCTCAGAATAAGTTCCCCTAGCCAGATGGCTCTCCCTGCACTCATAAAACACTTAAAATATCCTAAACCTGCCAGATAGGCATCCCAGAAACATATCCAAATGTCTGTGATTTCTCAAGCAACACTGATTGTGGTTCCACCCATGTTACTGACTTATTTTGAAAGTGAAGCTGGGAGGAGAAAAGCAACAACAACAAAATCAAACCAACCAAACAAAAAACCCCATTTCTGTCTGCTTAAGTGGACATTTCCTGGAACTTCTGTGTTGAGATGATCAGTTGTGTGAGAATCAAGCAGATTTGACTTGACTTTGGAAGACTATTTAAAATAGCTCTACAATAACCCATAGTAGTGTTGCGTGTTAACTGAATGCTGCTTTCCCCCTCATTGCTGCTTTGCCCACAAGGTTGAATTGTCTGTGTTCAGATTACACTGTAGTTATCACTTTTGAGGACAGATGAGCTTCCTTCCATCCTACAGTAACCTGCTAATGGTGCTTGGTTTGGTTGCTCATCAGTGCTTAGAGCCTAGTGGAATAGAATTACAATAGAATAGAATTAACCAGGTTGGAAAAGACCTTTGAGATCATTGAGTCCCACCTATCACCCAACACCATCTAATCAACTAAACCATGGCACCAAGTGCCTCAGCCAGTCTCTGCCTAAACACCTCCAGTGATGGTGACTCCACCACCTCCCTGGGCAGCACATCCCAATGGCCAAACTCTCTTTCTATGAAGAACTTCTTCCTAACATCCAGCCTAAACCTCCCCTGGAGCAGCTTGAGACTGTGTCCTCTTGTTCTGGTGCTGCTTGTCTGGGAGGAGAGACCAACCCCCACCTGGCTACAACCTCCCTTCAGGTAGTTGTAGAGAGCAATAAGGTCTCCCTGAGCCTCCTCTTCTCCAGGCTAAACAACCCCAGCTCCCTCAGCCTCTCCTCACAGGGCTGTGCTCCAAACCTCTCCCCAGCTTTGTTGCCCTTCTCTGGACACGCTCAAGAGTCTCAACATCCTTCTTAAACTGAGTGGCCCAGAACTGGACACAGGACTCAAGGTGTGGCCTAACCAGTGCTGAGTACAGGGGCACAATGACTTCCCTGCTCCTGCTGGCCACACTATTGCTGATGCAGGCCAGGATGCCATTGGCTGCCTTGACCGCCTGGGCACACTGCAGGCTCATGTTCAGCCTACTATCAGCCAGTACCCCAGGTCCCTTTCTGCCTGGCTGCTCTCCAGCCACTCTGACCCCAGCCTGTAGCACTGCCTGGGGTTGTTCTGGGAAGTAGTGAGCTGTATCTTAATGTCCCTTCCAACCCAAGCCATTCTATGAATCTTGCACATGTGTTATTGTGGTGTTCCAACAAATACCATGATAAGCTTGGGATGCTTCCCTGTTGGGATACAGTGCACAAATCTTAGTTAGAAAATATGATTCACCCAAACTGAAATCCCAACCACCTTTTTATTTGTTTTTTTTTTTTAAAGGAGGGTATCTCCTTTTGAAAGTGATTTCAAATCAAGGCTAATGTTAAAATTTTATACATCTCTTCAAATGATGAACTGAGCAACTGTGTGGTCATAAACTATGTTGAGCTGGGTTTTTTCACCCCTAGCTTCTGCAGCTTTAGCTTTCAATAATACAATAATACAATACAATAATAATACAATAATACATTAGATAGTTTCAGTCATTCTCAGAGGTACTGATTAGGATTCAAATAAGTCTATGTGCAGAATAATTACAGATCTTTCACTGTGGAAACAAATACTCCCCTTCCTCATTGGTAATCAGCAGTATTCAAACCAGTGGCCTTAAAGATGAAAATTAGATATCCTTTTTTTCTCTAGATCATTCTCGCCATTGGAATGCTCAGTCTTGAACTTTATGTGTTTGACCCTTTCACAGCCCAGCAACAAGCTATAGAATAGAATGGAATAGAATAGAATAGAATAGAATAGAATAGAATAGAATAGAATAGAATAGAATAGAATAGAATAGAATGGAATGGAATGGAACAGAATAGAACAGAATAGAACAGAATAGCATAGCGTAGCATAGCATAGAATAGAATAGAATAGAATAGAATAGAATAGAATAGAATAGAATAGAATAGAATAGAATAGAATAGAATTAACCAGGTTGAAGAGACCTTCAAGATCATTGTGTCCAACCTATCATCCAGCACCACCTAAACAACTAAACCATGCAACCAAGAAGCCCATCAAGTCTCCTCGTGAGCACCTCCAATGATGGTGACTCCACCACCTCCCCAGGCAGCCCATTCCAATGGGCAATCACTCTCTCTGTGAAGAATTTCTTCCTAACATCCAGTCTGAACCTGCCCTGGCACAGCTTGAGACTGTGTCCTCTTGTTCTGGTGCTGGCTGCCTGGGAGAAGAGACCAAACCCCACCTGGCTACAGCCTCCCTTCAGGTTGTTGTAGAGAGCAAGAAGGTCTCCCCTGAGCCTCCTCCTCTCCAGGCTAAGCAACCCCAGCTCCCTCAACCGCTCCTCACAGGGCTTGTGTTCCAAACCCCCCACCAACTGTTGCCCTTCTCTGGACATGTTGATTGGTTCCAGCTGATGACTAAAAAGTGGTACTGAAAGCACACTTGCAGTCTTGAGCCACCTGCACATAGAGATTAGTCTCTCACACACCTGTTTTGGGGGTAGTTTTTTCCCAAGATTCTTTGCCAAAGAATCTAAACAATGGTTTTTCAGTTGGCTTTGAGCGGCCCAAAACATTTCTTCTGTTGGGTTCTCAACCTGTTGCCAGAAAGCAGTGAGTGAGGCAGGAAATTCTGGTCCTTCTGCATTCTGTTAAGATACTGTTGAGTGTCTTTAGGAAACACATGTTAAGACATAATGTGGCACATGTGGCTGTGTGGTGCAGAAGACACGCTGGAGGGAAGGGATCCATCCAGAGGGACCTGGACAGGCTGGAGAGGTGGGCACAAGCCAACCTCATGAGCTTCAACAAGGCCAGGTGCAGGGTCCTGCATCTGGGTCGAGACAACCCCAGGCACAAATCCAGGCTGGGCAGGGACTGGCTGGAGAGCAGCCCTGAGGAGAGAGACTTGGGGGTGCTGGTGGACGAGAAGCTCAACAGGAGCTCTCAATGTGCACTTGCAGCCCGGAAAGCCAATCAGATCCTGGGCTGCATCAGGAGAAGTGTGGCCAGCAGGGCAAGGGAGGGGATTCTCCCCTCTACTCAGCCCTGGTGAGACCCCACCTGGAGTACTGCCTCCAGTTCTGGAGACCCTATTCCAAGAGGGATGTGGAGGTGCTGGAAGGTGTCCAGAGAAGGGCCACGAGGATGATCAGAGGGCTGGAGCACCTCTCCTGTGAGGACAGACTGAAGGAGTTGGGGCTGTTCAGTCTGGAGAAGAGAAGGCTCCGAGGTGACCTCATTGTGGCCTTCCAGTATCTGAAGGGGGCCTACGGGAAGGCTGGAGAGGGACTTGTCAGGCTATCAGGTAGTGATAGGACTAGGGGGAATGGAATGAAGCTGGAGGTGGGGAGATTCAGGCTGGATGTGAGGAGGAAGTTCTTCCCCATGAGAGTGGTGAAGCCCTGGAATGGGTTATCCAGGAGGTGCTTGAGGCCCCATCCCTGGAGGTGTTTAAGCCCAGGCTGGATGAGGCTGTGGCCAGCCTGATCTAGTGTGGGGTGTCCCTGCCCATGGCAGG
This sequence comes from Picus viridis, assembly GCA_033816785.1. Taxonomy (NCBI): domain Eukaryota; kingdom Metazoa; phylum Chordata; class Aves; order Piciformes; family Picidae; genus Picus; species Picus viridis. The sequence continues at coordinate 4,222,851 of CM066606.1, forward strand.
GGGTTGGAGCTAGATGATCTTGTGGTCCCTTCCAACCCTGACTGATACTATGATACGTGACTGTCACCCTGTTCCTTGTCCGTTACCAAGCAGATGGGTGCTTACATAGAAACAAAAGGGCTGTCACTCTGAAAAGCAATGGCAGTTAGGTGCTGAGGTTAGGAAAAGAAGGGTTCCCTGGAGTGTGATCTGGTTTAATCTTATCTGTGTAACAAAACTAGCACAATATGTGGTAGTGCAGTAACCCTATGCATATGACAGACCTCCAGAATAAACCTGGATTTTTAATTAGGGGGATAATCTAAACTGTGTGTTCAAAATGAGCAGTACTGAAGAAAAGTTAAATAGAAGCCACTACTAAGTATTTGGGAATAAGTTTTCCTTTTATCTGCTCTAATCTTAACTTGTTTCTGAAGCATTCAGGACTTCCCATTTGGAGTTTTCAGTTACAGAGTTTATTAAACAAGATCTATGCCACACCAGCTGCTGCCATATGAACCATTAGGTCAGCAGCCTAGATTCCAGGGTTGTTCTGAAGGCTGAGCATAAACAGCACATGGTTTGACAGCTGACTTGAGAAGCTGTTGTAAACACCTTGTTTTAATCAACCTTATTGAAAACCTGATGAAGGTGATATTTTGTGCATGACTGAGTAACTTCAGAGGTGACCTATTCACACAGAACCACAGAATCACCAAGGTTGGAAGAGACCTCAAAGGTCATTGAGTCCAACCTGTCAGCACAGACCTCATGACTAAACCATGGCTTCAAGTGCCACCTCCAATCCCCTCTTGAACACCTCCAGGGGCGGTGACTCCACCACCTCCCCGGGCAGCCCATTCCAATGACGAATGACTCTCTCTGTGAAGAACTTTCTCCTCACCTCCAGCCTAAACTTCCCCTGGCACATCCTGAGACTGTGTCCCCTTGTTCTGGTTCTGGTTGCTAGAGAGAAGAGACCAACCCCTTCCTGGCTACAACCACCTTTCAGGTAGTTGTAGAGAGCAATGAGGTCACCCCTGAGCCTCCTCTTCTCCAGGCTAAACAACCCCAGCTCCCTCAGCCTCTCCTCACAGGGCTGTGCTCAAGGCCTCTCCCCAGCCTTGTTGCCCTTCTCTGGACACCTTCCAGCAACTCAACATCTTTCCTAAACTGAGGGGCCCAGAACTGGACAGAGGACTCAAGGTGTGGCCTAACCAGTGCAGTGTACAGGGGCACAATGACCTCCCTGCTCCTGCTGGCCACACTGTTCCTAATGCAGGCCAGGGTGCCGTTGGCCTTCTTGGCCATCTGGGCACACTGCAGGCTCATGTTTAGGCAGCTGTCATTCAGCACCCCCAGGTCCCTCTCTGTTTGGCAGCTCTCCAGCCACTCTGACCCCAGCCTGTAACTCTGTATGGAGTTGTTGTGGCCAAAGTGCAGCACCCGGCACTTGGGTTTGTTGAATGCCATCCTGTTGGACTCTGCTTCACATGGTTGTAGCAATCCAGAACTCATAGTAAAGATCTAGCTGAGCATGTCAGATTCTGCACTGCTGGAGCACGTTTAGCTGCCAGTAAAAATACCACATTTCATGTCAGTTACTCTTCTTACCTCCCTGTTGATGGGGAGCAGAGTTTGGATACTGATGTATCCCCATTCCAGAGGGACCTGGACAGGCTGGAGAGGTGGGCACAAGCCAACCTCATGAGCTTCAACAAGACCAAGTGCAGGGTCCTGCATCTGGGTCGAGGCAATCCCAGGCACAAATCCAGGCTGGGCAGTGACTGGCTGGAGAGCAGCCCTGAGGAGAGAGACTTAGGGGTGCTGGTGGACGAGAAGCTCGACATGAGCTCTCAATGTGCGCTTGCAGCCCGGAAAGCCAATCAGATCCTGGGCTGCATCAGGAGAAGTGTGACCAGCAGGTCAAGGGAGGTGATTCTTCCCCTCTACTCAGCTCTGGTGAGACCCCACCTGGAGTACTGCCTCCAGTTCTGGAGCCCATATTACAGGAGAGATGTGGACGTGCTGGAAGGTGTCCAGAGAAGGGCCACGAGGATGGTCAGAGGGCTGGAGCACCTCTCCTGTGAGGACAGACTGAGGGAGTTGGGGCTGTTCAGTCTGGAGAAGAGAAGGCTCCGAGGTGACCTCATTGTGGCTTTCCAGTATCTGAAGGGGGCCTACAGGAAGGCTGGGGAGGGACTTGTCAGGCTATCAGGTAGTGATAGGACTAGGGGGAATGGAATGAAGCTGGAAATGGGGAGATTCAGGCTAGATGTGAGGAAGAAGTTCTTTACCATGAGAGTGGTGAAGCCCTGGAATGGGTTGTCCAGGGAGGTGGTTGAGGCCCAGTCCCTGGAGGTGTTTAAGACCAGGCTGGACGAGGCTCTGGCCAGCGTGATCTAGTGTAGGGTGTCCCTGCCCATGGCAGGGAGGTTGGAACTAGATGATCCTTGTGGTCCCTTCCAACCCTGACTGATTCTATGATTCTATGATTCTATGTGCTTAGAAAATACCTGTCCATGTGTGCACATAAACCTTCCAGGTTTCTGCTCAGCTTCATGGAAGCTGCGTCCTGACTGCCTGTGGCGGTTGTTTACTTTGTTTGTTTTGTAAAACCCTCCAGGTACGTGGGCAAAGATTATTCTTCAGCCCAGGAGCAAATGGAAGATGACATGAAAGCTTACTATAGTCAGAACAGCACGGTGTCAGTAGCTCATGTCCTGAGTGTGGGGCAGCTGGTTGCAGTACACGCTGAAGAAGATGCTTGGTTGCGTGCCCGGATAATTTCTCTAGAAGACAACAAAATAAAGGCAAGCAATTACGTTTTGGGGCATTTGGAGAAACACTTGGAATAGTCTTTTTTTTGCCTTAGATGCACAGTCCCGAGTACACTGCACTGGCATTCTCTCTTTTCCTGCTCTTGAAGTACTCCTGTTTTCACTTTTGTCAGAAGTTAAGACTTCGTTGAAGTCAGGCAGCTGACAAAATTGAATGGTCTTTCAGTTTTCTCTCCATAAATAGTTTGAGTTTGGGTCCTATGGCACTTTAGTATTGAAAAGTAGGCATTTCATAGAGAAGGGAAGTGACTCTCTGCAAGGGCTTGCAGTGATAGGATGAGAGGGCATGCCTTTAAGCTTGAGGAGGTAGATTTGGATTTAGATGATAGGAGGAAATTCTTTACAGTGAGGGTGGTGAGACACTGGAGCAGTCTGCCCTGGGAGTTTTTGGGTGCCCCCTCTGTGGAGCTGTTCAAGGCCAGGTTGGATGAGACCTTGAGCAACCTGATCTAGTGGAAGGCATCCCTGCCCATGGCAGGGGGTTGGAACTGGATGCTCTTCAAGGTGTCTTCCAACCTAAACCGTTCTATGAATCTGTGAATAGTGCTGTTAGACTCATTCCTCCCAAGACTATTTGGAGTGGGACAAAGGAAGGGAAAGAACAAAATTCACTTGCCGATAGGCCTTGTTTGAAGTCTTGTACTGAAGTATCTATTACATGCACTAAATAGCAAGGCAATGAGAGTGTGTTCCCTTCCAGGTAGATCTGGTAGTCTGGGAGTTAGAGGCAGCATTTTATTTAAACCTCTTTGAGACTTTTTTAACTCCCCTGTTAAATGTTTGCCAGGCCAGACAGCCTCTTCTTGCTAACTGTGGTGACAATACTGTGTCTAGTTTTGAGCTTCCCAGTTCAAGAAGGACAGGGACTTGCTGGAGAGGGTACAGCAAAGTTATACAAAGATGCTTAGGGGACTAAAACATCTCTCTTACGAGTGGATCTTTTTACTCTGGAGAAGACTGAGTGGGGGAGGTGTCATCAGTGCTTATAAATACTTAAAGGGTGGGTGTCAGGAGGATGCAGTGGTGCCCAGGGGTAATGGGCACAAACTTGAACATCAGAAGTTCCATCTAAACATGAGGAGCTCATTTAATCTAAGGGTGCTGGAGCACTGCAACAAGCTGCCCAGGGAGGTGGTGGAGTCTCTATCTCTGGAGATACTCAAAACCCACCTGGATGTGTTCCTGTGTGATCTTCTCTAGGTGAACCTGCCTTGGCAGGGGTTGGGCTAGATCTTCCATTCAGTGAATCTGTGATATGAAAAAGGGTTTTCAATTATTTCTTGTCTAGTTAAACATTAATAATAATTTTTTGTTCGTTTTTTTTTTCCCCTCAGGTGACATTTTACCCAGATCTGCTTAACATAGCTCTAAAGTTGATGATTTCACAAATATTTAAAGAGAATCTGTATTAGAATTGAAACTTTTCTGAAAGTTAGTGCTACTCCTTTCAGCTGGAACTTGGAGGGGGGTGTCAGAGCTTGGTTTTGTGAGGGATTGCTTGGTTTAGAGAAGTGGGAAGAGCATTGGTAGCAAGCTCACCTCCAACTTTTGTATAGCTGGAGCTGTCAGCCAAAAGAAGGGTACTGGTTTACTGCAGCATTTGCTGGTTATCCTCTGAAACAGTGCTCAGACTCCCTTTTCAGTGTTTGGTATGCAGACATTTTGCATGATCCCTGTCAAAGCCTTCTTTCTCTCACTTTAGCTATTTGCTGCCAATCAGCAGTTTCTTTACTGGTATCTCGTACAGGCTGTGGTATTTGTAACAGAGGTACTGTAAGCATAAATCCAAATCATTCTCTTAATGCTGTTAAAACAAAAGGCAAAGCATAGAATGGCACCCCAGGGGTGTTTGACTTTTCAGCACTCTCAAAACCTTTCTGACATTGTTTGAGGTGATTATGTGCTGAGTCCTTCCAAGCACTGCTCCTGTTAAGAGTCTGTAGAACAGTGGCAGAGGATCACAGAATTGCAGCATGTTAGGGGTTGAAAGGGCTCGCCAGAGGTCATAGAGTCCAAAGCCCCTGCCAAAGCAGGACCACAGAATCCAGCACAGGTCACACAGGATGTTTTCATACTGGAAGTGTTGGAACAGGGAGATCACAGGATGTTAAGAGTTGGGAGGGAGATCCAGTCCAACCCCCTGCCAGAGCAGGACTATAGAATCCAGCACAGGCCACACAGGAACACATCCAGATGGCTCTTGAAAGTCTCCAGAGAAGGAGACTCCACAACCCCTCTGGGCAGCCAGCTCCAGGGCTCTGTGACCCTCACAGTGAAGAAGTTCCTCCTCATGTTGAGGTGGAACCTCCTGTGCTGGAGTTTATATCCACTGCTCCTTGTCCTATCACAGGGTGCAAGTGAGCAGAGCCTGTCCCCTCTCTCCTGACACCCAGCTCCCAGATATTTATAAACATTGATTAAATCCCTTCTCAGGATCACCCAGGGGAGTCCACAAAGGAATGCATCCAGGTGGGTTTTGAAAGTCTCCAGAGAAGGAGACTCTACAACTTCTCTGGGCAGTCTGCTCCAGTGCTCTGTCACCCTGACCATAAAGAACTCTCTCTTCATGTTGAGGTGGACCCTCCTGTGTTCCATCTTGTACCTGTTGTTCCTTGTCCTTGGCACCACCAAAAAAAGCCTGGCACCTTCATCCTGACACCCTCAGATATTTATAGATGTTGATAAGATCCTCTCTCTCAGCCTTCTCCAGACTAAGCAGCTCCAGGTCCCTCAGTCTTTCTTCACAGGAAAGATGTTCAAGTCCCCACAATCATCCTTGTAGCTGTGCATTGGACTCTCTCCACCAGATCCCTGTCTGTTTTGAACTGGGGAGCCCAAAACAGGACACAGAGGTCTTGACAAGGAGGCTTTCCCTGAAAACTCTGAAGCAGTGAAATAAAGCTGGGATTAATGGCATTGTATCGTACTAAATCAGTGGAAAGTGACATTTCTGTGGCTGCACAGAGAATGTGGTAACTGAGCACATTTTTCCCTAGACTGAAGGAAACACAATTACATTCATGACCTGCCACCTTTATTCCCTCTTCCATTATCAGGTGTGCTACGTTGATCATGGCTTCAGTGAGCTTGTTGAGAGCAACAGTGTGTACAAACTGCAGAAACAGTTCACTTCTCTTCCATTTCAAGCTGCAAAATGTAAACTGGCAGGTGAGAGAAAAAACAGGTGGTGTTTTCTGTCCAAGACAGCTAGTCTCAGCAGACACAGGTCCTCATGGAAAGAAGGAAGAGGAATAAAGGAAGGATGTGGAGGAGAGTTCTGTAAAGAAACTTTGATATTAGAGGACCTTGCTGTCTGTGTCTGTGATGGAGCTTAGCTGTTTCTGTGCTTGGTTTGGATGTCTTTGTCCCTTTGATGTATGCAGGCTTTAAGAACTCAAAGGAAACTTTGCTGATGTGTGAAGCTATGTACAGGCACAGCTGCTTGTTCAAGAAATGAGGCACACCTGTTGTGGCCAGGGCAGGCAACAGCCCTAAATAGGATCCTGTTTAGTTATTTCAAAGTGACTCTTCCCCTGGAAAGGATTCACCTTCCTAAAACAAACAGGCATTTCTAACTTAAACCAGTTACATTTCAGGGGTGTAAAATTGACATGGATGAGCTTTTGTTTGGTTGGATTATTTTAGTATTCCTTCTTTCTCTACTCATTTGCTTGGACTCTTTCTGAAGAGGGTATTTCTGTTTGTTTAGGGAATCTGTTTTTTCCTTTTTTATTATTATTATTTCTTTTTTCCTTTTTTTTTCCCCTCTCGTTTTTTTCCTTTTCTCCTTTTTTCTTCTTTTTTTCTTTTTCTATTTTTCTTTCATGTTTTTTTCCTTTTTCTCCTCTTTTTTTCCTTTCTCCTCTTTTTTTCCTTTCTCCTCTTTTTTCCTTTTCTCCTCTTTTTTCCTTTTCTCCTCTTCTTTCCCTTTCTCCTCTTTTTTCCTTTCTCCTCTTTTTTTCCTTTCTCCTCTTTTTTTCCTTTCTCCTCTTTTTTCCTTTCTCCTCTTTTTTTCCTTTCTCCTCTTTTTTCCTTTTCTCCTCTTTTTTTCCTTTTCTCCTCTTCTTTCCCTTTCTCCTCTTTTTTTTCCTTTCTCCTCTTTTTTCCTATCTCCTCTTTTTTTCTTTCTCCTCTTTTTTCCTATCTCCTCTTTTTTCCTTTCTCCTCTTTTTTCCTATCTCCTCTTTTTCCTATCTCCTCTTTTTTCCTTTCTCCTCTTTTTTTCCTTTCTCCTTTTTTCCTATCTCCTCTTTTTTCTCCTATCTCCTCTTTTTTCCTTTCTCCTCTTTTTTTTTCCTTTCTCCTCTTCTTCCCTTTCTCCTCTTCTTCCCTTTCTCCTCTTTTTTCCCTTCTCCTCTTTTTCCCCTTCTCCTCTTTTTCCCCTTCTCCTCTTTTCCCCCTTCTCCTCTTTTCCCCCTTCTCCTCTTTTCCCCCTTCTCCTCTTTTCCCCCTTCTCCTCTTTTCCCCCTTCTCCTCTTTTCCCCCTTCTCTTTTCCCCCTTCTCCTCTTTTCCCCCTTCTCCTCTTTTCCCCCTTCTCCTCTTTTCCCCCTTCTCCTCTTTTCCCCCTTCTCCTCTTTTCCCCCTTCTCCTCTTTTTACCTTTCTCCTCTTTTTTCTTTTTCTCCTTTTTTCTTTTTTTCCTCTTTTTTCTTTCTCTCCCCTTTTTTTCTTCTTCTACTCTTTTTTCTTCTACTACTGTTTTTTCTTCTTCTCTTTTTTCTTCTTCTTCTCTTTCTTCTTCTTCTTCTCTTTTGTCTTCTTTTTTCTTCCTCTCCTCTTTTTTCTTTCCTCTCTTTTCTTCTTTCCTCTTTTTCCTTTTTCTCTTGTTTCCCTTATTTTCCCCTTTCCTCTTCCTCTCCTCCTTTCCTCTTCCTCTCCTCCTTTCCTCTTCCTCTCCTCCTTTCCTCTTCCTCTCCTCCTTTCCTCTTCCTCTCCTCCTTTCCTCTTCCTCTCCTCCTTTCCTCTTCCTCTCCTCCTTTCCTCTTCCTCTCCTCTGTTCTTTCCTTTTTTTTTCCTTCCTTCCTTCCTTCCTTCCTTCCTTCCTTCCTTCCTTCCTTCCTTCCTTCCTTCCTTCCTTCCTTCCTTCCTTCCTTCCTTCCTTCCTTCCTTCCTTCCTTCCTTCCTTCCTTCCTTCCTTCCTTCCTTCCTTCCTTCCTTCCTTCCTTCCTTCCTTCCTTCCTTCCTCCTTCCTTCCTTCCTTCCGAATTCCTTCCTTCCTTCCTTCCTTCCTTCCTTCCTTCCTTCCTTCCTTCCGAATTCCTTCCTTCCAAATTCCTTCCTTCCTTCCTTCCTTCCTTCCTTCCTTCCTTCCGAATTCCTTCCTTCCGAATTCCTTCCTTCCTTCCTTCCTTCCTTCCGAATTCCTTCCTTCCTTCCGAATTCCTTCCTTCCGAATTCCTTCCTTCCTTCCTTCCTTCCGAATTCCTTCCTTCCTTCCGAATTCCTTCCTTCCTTCCGAATTCCTTCCTTCCGAATTCCTTCCTTCCGAATTCCTTCCTTCCGAATTCCTTCCTTCCGAATTCCTTCCTTCCTTCCGAATTCCTTCCTTCCTTCCTTCCGAATTCCTTCCGAATTCCTTCCTTCCAAATTCCTTCCTTCCCTTCCTTCCTTCCTTCCCTTCCTTCCCTTCCTTCCCTTCCTTCCCTTCCTTCCCTTCCTTCCCTTCCTTCCCTTTCTTCCTTCCCTTCCCTTCCTTCCTTCCCTTCCTTCCTTCCCTTCCTTCCCTGCCTTCCTTCCCTTTCTTTCCTTTCTTCCCTTTCTTTCCTTTCTTTCTTTCTTTCTTTCTCTGTTAAACAGGTACAAATCTGTCAGTGCAGCCAGGTTGCAGTAGCAGGAAGGGAAGGTTCCCGTTAGGACACAGGCTTGGTTATTATTTTTCTTTCAAATACAGTGATACATAAAAAGTATGACATGTCTTACAGGACTGGAAGTCTTCTGTGATGATCCTGTCCTGGTAAAGGCTGTGGAATCACAGACATGCTCCAAGATATTTGCTGTGGAAATACTGGAGAGGGGTGATGTTCCTCTCCTTGTTCTCTATGACACTTCGGGAGAAGACGATATCAACATCAACGCTACCTGTCTGAAGGCATTGTATGACAAGTCCCTTGAACTGCACTTAAAGGTACCATTTTCCTGTTTCCTTCCTAGTTAAAATCATTGGCTGCTAAGGTCTTAGACTGACAAAACTCAGTACTCTGCAGTGTGCTAAGTTGTGTGTGTGGTTCTCTTCCCCCTTGACAAAATCTTAACCATCGCAGGTAGATGTGCTCTACACAAGCGTCAGGGTCACCAGTGTTTTCTCTGATGGAAGCCTGTATTGCCAAGTTCCCTCTAAAGGCTTGTCCAGACTTTCTGAAATCTTGCAGAAACTAGAAGACTTCTTCCATTATAAGGTAGGTTCTGTGGTGAGAGAAGAGGTGAAGTCATTTAGTTTTCTTCAGAGCATACCAGTCATGTACAGCGAGTTCTGCATGGGACAGCAATGTGCCCTTGTGACCAAGAGAGCCAATGGGATCCTGGGGTGCATCAAGAAGAGTGTGGCCAGCAGGGCTAGGGAGGTTCTTCTACCCCACTGCTCTGCCCTGCCCTGCTGAGACCACACCTGGAATACTGTGTCCAGTTTTGGGCTCCCCAGTACAAGAGAGACAGAGACCTGCTGGAGAGAGTCCAATGGAGAGCCACGAGGATGATTAGGGGACTTGAGCATCTCCCTTAGGAAGAGAGATTGAGAGCCCTGGGGCTGCTTTTAGTCTTGAGAATACTAGGAGGGGGTCTCATCAATGTGTATAAATATCTGAGGGGTGGGTGTCAAGTGGAGTGGGACAATCTCTTTTTGGTGGTGCAACAGTAACAAGACAAGGAACAACAGGTTCAAGCTTGAAGATAGAATATTTCACCACAACATGAGGCTAAACTTCTTTACAGTGAGAGTGGCAGAGCCCTGGAGCAGGCTGCCCAGAGAGGACACAGTCTCAGGCTGCGCCAGGGCAGGTTTAGGCTGGATGTTAGGAAGAAGTTCTACACAGAGAGAGTGATTGCCCATTGGAATCGGCTACCCGTGGAGGTGGTGGAGTCACCTTCACTGGAGGTGTTCAGGAGAAGACTTGATGGGGTGCTTGGCTGTATGGTCTAGTTGTTGGGTCGGTTGGATTGTTTGATGGGTTGGACGTGATGATCTTGAAGGTTTCTTCCAACCTGGTGTATTGTATTGTATTGTATTGTATTGTTGTGGAGTCTCCTTCTCTGGAGACTTTCAAAATCCACCTGGATGCATTCCTCTGTGGATTTCTCTGGGTGATCCTGCTCTGGCAGGGAGGTTGGACTTATCTCTGGAGGTCCCTTCCAAGTTCTAATGCACTGTGATACTGTGGAAATCTCAAGTTTGAGGTAGCCATAAAATATTCAAGCCAGGTTGCAATTTCTCTTCCCAGATTTATGGAGGGCATCCTTCAGCATGAAAATCTCTTTGATTCCTTCTTGCTTACAAGCTGTCTCTAAGGCTTCAGTAGCTGCTTACAGCTTTCCTTCAATAGTTAGAACTGTAACAGTGTGGCTTGTAATGGGAAGCTTCCAGGGCAAACTGCATCAGATGGGTTTAAAGCCTGGTTTGTCTTTGTTGGTGGTGGTTTTTTTTAGTGGAAGTTCTACTTGCATGATGGAGTTGAGGTATGAAAACAGCCTGGCTCACAGCACACCATGCAAGTTGACAATAAAACACTCTAAGCAAGTTCTGCTCTTTGTGCCTTAGCCTCCTTGGAGATTTGGTGGCTTTGATCTGATCTGCAGCATAGATTGTCCTTTTGCCCTTAGAACTGGAGAATCACACAGTGGTAGAGCTTGAAAGGGACCTCTAGAGATCATGCAGTCCAACCCCCCTGCTAAAGCAGGTGGTCCAGGTGTGTTTGGAATCTCTCCAGAGAAGGAGATTCCACAACCTCTCTCAGCAGCCTGCTCCAGGGCTCCAGCACTCTCACAGCAAAGTAGTTTTTCCTTGTGTTTAGATGGAAAAGCTTTTGAATGTCATGGCTAAGTTCAACTGGAATTGGTGTATAGGAGGTGTTTTCAGAAGTCTGAAGTTTCTTTAAAATAGGCATGTGGCAGAGAAGTCTGATATTCCACCAGCCATATGCAAACAATGCAGCAACCTTGCTAGACTGCAGAGAAGTTACATAAAAGAGAGGAATTCTTAAGAGAATCTAATTTGTTCAACATTCACTTGAGCCTGAAAGAATCAGACCATGAAATGCAGGTTCATGAAGGTCCTGTTAGAGTGCTGCTTGTGAAACTACTACTGTCAGAGTGTTTTTAGGTGTGGAGGTTAAGCTTTACACTGGTGGTAGAGCACAGAGCATCTGCAAATACTTTATATTGAACATGTGAGGTCCCTTCCAGCCCTAACAGTTCTGTGATTCTATGTCTGAGTTACTGAGATTCAGTTTCTAGTGAGCTAAACACTGAAGGAAAATATGCAGAACCCTGAAATATTTGGCAACACAAAGCAGGCAGCCAGACAGGTGTTTGAAAAATGCATGTTTTCTGGACAGAGGTTTTGTGGCTAGCAAAGAATCTTTAATATCTTGACTTTGCAGCTTGAGGGTGTTCTGTTTTCCTGAGGATTATTTAGGACCATTGTGGTGAATGTCACTCCCGTGACACTGGCCAGCAGGTCAGGAGAGGTGATTCTTCCCCCTTACTCTGCTCTTGTGAGACCCCACTCTTGAATACTGCATCCAGTTGTGGTGTCCCCAGCATTAGAAGGACACAGAGCTGTTGGAGTGAGTTCAGAGGAGGGTCACAAACATGATCCAAGGGCTGGAGCACCTCTGCTATGAGGATAGGCTGAGGAAGCTGGGGTTGTTCAGCCTAGAGAAACAAAGACTCCAGGGAGACCTTAGAGCTGCCTTCCAATACCTGAAGGGATCCTACAGGAAGGCAGGAGAGGGACTTTTCATGAGGTTGTCTAGCAGTAGGACAAGGGGGAATGGTTTGAAGCTGAGGAAGGGTAGGTTTAGACTGGATCTTAGGAAGAAGTTCTTCAGTGCAAAAGCAGTGAGACTCTGGAATGGGTTACCCAGAGAGGCTGAGCCTTCTCCCTGAGAATGTTGAAGGCCAGTCTGGATGAGGCCTTGAGCAGCTGAGTCTAGTTGAGAGGTGTCCCTGTCCATGGTGGGGAGGTTGAAGTAGATGATCTCTGAGGTCCCTTCCAACCTGAGCCATTCTGTGATTCTGTGACACTTTCATTTGAGTCAGTAGTAAATTTGGGTTGTTAAATACCTCGACAGATTACGTGTTCTAGTGTATGGGGTAGGAGCTTCTTTGGTTGTAACAGCTCTAATCTGATTTTGCCTTTCAGAACATTAAAGTAATGGGTCAGTGCTTTCAGATTCTGTGATGCCAAATGTGCCTTGCTCTTTTTCCCTCCAGCATTTCATGTTCTTTGCTTCCCTGTAAGTTACACAGCTCGGAATTAAAGCTTTACCAGTTGGGAAAGCTTAAACCAGCATGGTAAGAAATGCTCCCCAGTCCAGAAAGAGATCTTAATGCATTTTTTTACTTCTCAGAACTGTTTATTTCATGTGTGGCTTTTGAAAGGGGTGAGTGCCAGATAGTAATAGCTCTGTGCTTTTAACTTTCTTTTTTTCCCCCTTTTTCTATTTGCAGCAGGCATCTGAGTTTAATGTATCACTGCCTTTCTGTGGCAAAATCTGCTTATTTCCTTCCAAAGGGAAGCTGGCACGTGTGGAGGTAAGAAGCATGCAAAGAGCAGCCATAGAGCAGTTTTCCTATAAAGAAATGGCTCTTTTTGTTCATCTAAATACAAACCCATGGTTTCTGTTGAGCCTGTTACAGTGTGTTGCCTCGTTGTTAGGTTTTAAAACCTCAAAATGGTGCCCTTTCTTTCTTCTTTCAGATAAGGATTATTCACACTAGAAGGGCACTTGATGTGCAGTTCATGGATACTGGAACAGTTGCAACTGTGAAAGTGTCAGAACTTAGAGAAATCCCACCACAGTTCCTCAGAGAAGTGATTGCAATACCTCCTCAGGTATAAAGATTTCTTCTATCTCTTCTATCAGCTAATCTCTTCTAGCAAGGTTAGCTTTTAACCCATCAAGACACTGAGTTGCTGGAGAGTGACCAGAGAAGGGCAGCAGAGCTGGTGAAGGGTCTGGAAGACAGGCTTTATAAAGAGCAGCTGAGATAACTGAGATTGTTCAGTCTGGAGAAGAGGAAGCTGAGGGAAGACCTCATTGCTCTCTACAACTCCCTGAAAGGGGGATGCAGTCAGGTGGGGGTTGGTCTCCTCTTCCAAGTAAGAGGATGAAAGGAAGTGGCCTCAAGTTGCACCAGGGGAGGTTTATGTTGGATATTAAGAAAAATTTCTTTGCTGCAAGAGTGGTCAGGGATTGGAACAGGCTGCCCAGGGAGGTGGTGGAGTCACCAAGCCTGGAGATGTTAAGAAACCTGTGGACATGACCCTTGGGGACATGGTTTAATGTCCATGGTGGTGTTAAGTCAGTGCTTGGACTCAATGACACTAGAGGTCTTTTTCAGCCAAAAGGATTCTATGATCTCTTGGCAGTGTTTGCTGCTTGAAATTTTGTTCAATAGCATTCAGCATTGGAATGTATCTGATGGTGGATCTTGGCTGAAGTAAATAATCATGTGGTCCTGTGTATTGACATGATGCTGCTGTGTACTCTGTGTAACTGCTGGGTTTGCACATTTCTCTGTCTTTGTGTGTGTGTCAGCCATGCCTGAATCTGTCAGCATCAATGGAGTTCATGTGAGCAGCACTAGTTTCCATATCACTAAATTGCACCTCATGTATTTAATTCTCTCCTTAGGCTGTAAAATGCTGCCTAGCAGATTTACCACCTAACACTGGCATGTGGACTCCAGATGCTGTGCTGTGCCTGAGAGACACTGTAATGAATTGTCCTGAGTTTAGCATGAAGGTAAATAGTCAAAATGGAACTTGAAATCCAGAAGGGTGTGGGAAGAGCATTGAAAGAATAACCCTAGGGATCATCAGATTTGCACAAATCATGCACAAGAAGGATATCAACCTGTTGGATCTGGGGCCAGAGGAGGCTACAGCAGTGATATGAGGGCTGGAACCCCTCTGCTGTGAGGCCAGGCTTAGAGAGTTGGGGTTGTTCAGCCTGGAGAAGGCTCCAGGGAGACCTTCTGGTGGCCTTTCATTTCTTCAATGCAGCTGACAAGAAAGACTTGTTCTCAGTGCCTGTTGTGATAGGACAAGGAGTGATGGTTTTAAACCAAAAGAGGGAGATTCAGACTAGAGAGGAGGAGGAAATGTTTGACACCGAGGGTGGTGAAACACTGATGCCAATTGCCCAGAGAGGTGGAAGATGCCCCCTGGAAACATTCCAGGTCAGATTTGGTGGGGCTCATGAGCAACCTGATCAAGTAGATGTCCCTGCTCACAGTGAGGGGCTGTGAGGCTAGATGACCTTTAGAGATTTCTTCCAACTTAAAGCATTCTGTAGTCCTGTGAAATTTGGTTTTGTTACAGAACTTTAGAAGTTTGTAGCCAGCTCTTGGGCATAAATTCTACACAGAGTCCTTTCCTTAGGACACCTGGCATAAAACTTAACTTGCTTAAGCCTGTTAAAAGCTGCTCTTTTCCCCTGAGGAATTTAGCAACATTCACATTAGCCTTTTACATTGTGCTGTCCCAGTCCAGATGGTCAGGAATACAGTTGTTAGTGATTCACCACATTAAAAAATGAGTTAAGATTAAGTTCTTTTTATGCCTCATGTGGACATAGCCTTTTCTTCTTCTCTTCTTGGGAAGCAGCTTTAAGTTGTTTTGCCTTTTTTTTACCCCCCCTTCTAATCCAGAAATACTCTCATGTGCTCTCAGAATTACATTTACCTTTCAGATTAAATTATTCCTGTTTGAAAGGTATCCAGTTTAATTGAACTGAAAACACCCCTCTAGGTGAAATCTCTTACTACCTACAGGCTGAAAGCTAATTTCTCCTTCAGAATCTGATTCCAGATGCTGCCACAGCACTCTGAAGAAGTTTTGTGTAGCTTCCCCTCTGCCTTTTAACTTTGCTTTATGACACTGGAGGCTATGTAGTTACAAAAGCACAGCTCCTCTGGTCTGTGACATCTTCCAGGATGCTCTGTTTGGTGTTGGGTTTTTTGCTCAATTAAGTAACAGATGACAGATGTGTGCTTTAATTGCAGAAAGCTTTTGTTCCTGGCTAGGAAAATCAATGGAAGAATTTGTGAAGAGCTGCTAGGATTTTTATCAATTCAAAATTTCAGTGCTTTACTATCAGTGTGGCACATCTGATGGTAAATGAATTGTTGTTGCTACTTGAAAATTATGCATGATACATGCTTGGAAGCTTCCCACCCCCTGCCCCCCTTTATGTTTTCCCCTTCTTTATTGTTTTTTCCACATCTTTATTGTTGTTTCCCCCGCATTGTCCTTTATTCTCTCCCCCCACCCCTTTATTTTGTTTTCCTCCCTGCCTTCATTCTGGCTCCCCCTCCCTTTATTCTGGTTCTCCTCCCTTCCCTGCTTTATTCTGGTTTGCTCCCTGCCTTCATTGTGGTGTCACCAGCCTTTATTCTAGTTCCCCCCCCCCTTAATTCTGGTTCCCCCCCCTTAATTCTGGTTCCCCCCTGCCTTCTCCCCTTTATTCTGGTGTGTGTGTCCCCCTTTATTTTGGTTCCCCCCTGCCTTCTCCCCTTTATTCTGGTGTGCCTTCCCCTCCTTTATTTTGGTTCCCCCCTGCTTTCTCCCCTTTATTCTGGCATGTCCCCCTCCTTATTCTGATTCCCCCTGCCTTCCCCATTTATTCTGGTCCACGTCCCACCACACCCCCACACCTCCCTTCTGGTTTTTATCCCCTGTCATTCTGGTTCCCTACCCCCATTCTGGTTCCTCCCCACCAGTTCTGGATTTCCACCCTGCAATTGTGATTTTTTTTTTCCTCCCTTCATTCTGGTTTTTCCCTCCTGTATTCTGAGGGAGCTGGGGTTGCTTAGCCTGGAGAAGAGGAGGCTAAGAGGAGACCTTATTGCTGTCTACAACTACCTGAAAGGAGGCTGTAGACAGGTGAGGGTTGGTCTCTTCTCCCAGACAAGCAGCACCAGAACAAGAGGACACAGTCTCAAGCTGTGCCAGGGGAGGTTTAGGCTGGATGTTAGGAAGAAATTCTTCACAGGAGGAGAGATTTCCCTTTGGAATGTGCTGCCCAGGGAGGTGGTGGAGTCACCATCCCTGGAGGTGTTTAAAAGCAAGTCTGGATGAGGCACTTAGCGCCGTGGTTTCGTTCATTAGACAGTGTTGGGGGATAGGTTGGACTCGATGATCTCTGAGGGCTTTTCCAGCCTGGTAAATTCTGTGATTCTGTGAACTGTTACAGGCTTTAAACTTGTGTGCAACATCAGCTTTTAAGCAACATCAGCTTTTAAGTGCCTTTAAGAGTTGTTAAGTGTGGGGTCAGACTGTGTTTTGTTTCCCCAGCTGGTCAAACAGGACGGGTCAAAGGGGATCGCTCACATCTACCTGTTCCCTCCGGGGAATCTCTCAGACACGGATCACAGCATCAACCAACAGATCAAAAATGCAGACTTGTGGAAGCATCAGAAGGATGTTTTCTTGAGTGTCACCCCCAGTGGAACCAGCTCCACAAAAGTGACAAGTGACACTGTCTCAGCTCTACAGCTTGCCAGTGGAAAATCAGAAAAGAGCCTCTCTGATGCAGCTAGAGAACCCAGCAGTGTGGCGTCTACCCTTGATATGCCTCCACCTCTGCCCTTGTCAAAGACTGGTGAGCTCATGGATGTCTATGTTTCAGTAGCCTGCCATCCAGGTCACTTCATTGTCCAGTCTTGGAAGGAGCTACATAATCTGGAAGCCCTAATGGAAGAAATGATCCTGTACTACAGCAGGGCAGAAGAGAAACCTGTGAACGTTGAGAAAAACAAGCTGTACGCAGCTAAAATTGGAAATCAGTAAGTAGATGAATTAAAAACAAAGTCTTTTGGAGGCAAGCTTAGCTCTGCTAAGCTAGGCAAGCCTTGCTCTGCTTTGTCTGCATTGTTAACGAGGTGGCAGATGTCCAACAGCATCTGAGAGATTAAGGGAGTAAATGAGGTTGCAGTCTGAGAGATGTTTCCAGATTGCACTTGGAAGAGTGGACTTCTGGTCACACAGCAGCAGATCTTGGAAGCCTGTTGGTTAAGACCTTTTGTTTGCATGTGACTTTTGTTGTGCCTTGGGAGGCAAGTGGGTGAAGACAAATTCAGATTGGTTTTGGTTTTGTTATCTTCCCTCTTTGTAGGTGGTACAGGGTCATCATAAAAGGAATTCTTAGGAATGGGTTTTTGTCAGTGTATGAGGTGGACTATGGCAAACATGAGTTTGTCTGCGTAGAGAAGGTCCAGCCACTCATGGACACGTTCAGGAAACTTCCTTTCCAAGCTGTAACAGCTCAGCTTGCAGGTGGGTAGTAAGCATTTACCTTTTCTTTTAACTATTGTTATCATTGTTGGGATTTTTAATGCTGTTGTGTTAAAAAGTCTTTATGTCAGCAGGGGTAGCAAACACACAGAAAGTGGACAGAGCCAAAGGTTAAGTGGGTGTCATCATTTTCTGCTGAAGAAATCATGCACCTGCTTGCAAAAACATGCTTCATTCATGCATATTTCTGTCACAGAATCATGAAATGGCTTAAGTAGAGACCTCAGACATCATCTACCCCAAGCCCCCTGCCATGGGCAGGAAGGTCATCAAAGCTCTTGTTTTACTTCGTGGCATAGCTGGTGCTGCTGGTTCACTTTTCACTCTTTCTTTGTTTGAATGCAACGCTTTCAGTTGCCACCTGTAAAACTGAAGGTTGATCACATTTTCCCAGCAGCTGCTTTTCACTGCCATTAATATTTACCATTTAAATCTGTGTCATGTTGAGTATACCTGCAAAGGACAGAGTGAAGGATTTTGGGACCCTTAAATATAACCCATTGCAAAGTGTGAGAGTTTCAGTGTGTCTGTTGATAAGAGCTTACCTCACCTGTTGGTTGAGAACTTATGTTCTGATTATCCTAAGCTACATAAAGAAAAAAAACAACCTAGATGATGAGTTTCTGGAGAAGTTTTTTGTTGCATTTCTTGCCTCCATTTGCAATTTACTCTTTTCCAGTGCGTGCTTGGAATCTGTGGGTTGCTTGAAGTAATACTGATGTTCTCAGACAAAGTCCACAAAGGGGGTGGGGGCTTTCCACAGACTTACAATAAAACCAGTTTCTCTGTGGCTGTGGGGCACAGGCAGTGTGCATACA
The DNA here is from genome assembly GCA_033816785.1 of Picus viridis. Classification (NCBI taxonomy): domain Eukaryota; kingdom Metazoa; phylum Chordata; class Aves; order Piciformes; family Picidae; genus Picus; species Picus viridis. The sequence goes on from CM066606.1 coordinate 4,241,000, forward strand.
TCTGATAGAATTGCAAAGATAAGTAAGCAAACTTTGATCTCTCCTTGCTGTCTCTTCTTTCCTTTTCCAAATGGTTTCTTTTCCTTTCTGCCTTGCTTTCAGATGTATGCATCTCATCCTGTTCAGTCGCTGCTTTCTGCCACTGTTTGGTCAGCACTAGCCTAGTCTTCAGTTACAGAATGTGCATGTCTAAAGTGACAGGCCACAGAGTTGGTGCTCTGATATCCCAGGTTGCCCTCTGTGGATCTTCTTCCCCTCACAGCCTCAGTGTGACCTTAGGGGTTGCATAAGCTTAGTGATGATGGATATGTTACCGAGAGGCTTTGAGGTCCTAGGATGGCAGTGCTGAAATGAAGCTGATCCCTAGCTGTGTCTGTCTGCTGGGGTAGCACAGTGTCCAACTGAGCAAGCCTACAAATCATCCAATTTTCCTGCTTCACAGAATCCCAAGTAGATAGTTAAGCTGGCCTCTGAGCTGCTTCCTATTGTCAAAGCAGGCCAGCTGAGCCCGGAAGACCGGTAACTATTGTCTTGCTATTCTTCCACTTTTTTCCTCTCTTGTTGTTTTATTTTTGTTTGTTTTTCCATGCCTGCTGTCTCTCAGTCTCTGATCCATTTCCTTGTAAAATCCCATTTGCTTCTCTACCAGCTTTCCCTAGCATTAATTAACCTACCTTAACTGCTGATGAGCTGTTGACTTCTCGTTCCTCTTGTAACCTGCCAGGAGCTGTGTTCCTGTGTTGTCCTTCCCTATCAACAGCAAGCTGCTGCTAATAGTAAAAGCAAAGTGCTGTCTCTTTGCTGCTTTGCTTCTTTTATCCACAAGCTGTTGTTTGGGTATTCATGCATGATGTTTGAGCTCTCTGTGTCTAGATGTGGTGGTCTGAGGAGACTGAATTCCAAGTCTGCAGGAGCCACTTCTCTCTTGGTAGATCGCAGCCGCATTCAAAAACCTGTTTGGGTTCTAGCATCACATCCCCTGAGCAGGCTTGCCTTTGTGGGATGCTGCTCTCCAAAAATAGAGCAGCAGGTGTGAGGCATTTAAGCATTTCTTCTTGTTTCTGCTCCCTGCAGATCTAGTTTGGAGCTTGGAGGTTTGGTGGGTATTTTAGTAGCAGATGCTACTTTGAGATAAAGGAAAGTTTATCTAAAGCAAGGCCAAGAGGACAAATAATTTCGTCACCCTCAGGCAGAAAACAAAGAAACAGCTTGCTTTGAAAGGATCTTCAGTTTCCTTTTTGTTGTGTTTCCTGATATGCCTTGATCATGCATGGCAGCTGATGCACTTTTGAGTTGCTCAGTGAGTCAGTGCCTTTGCCTTTCACTTCTGCAAACTTCCCCATGTCTTTAGACTTCAAGAAGAACCAAATATCCTAGTGTCTGTAATAATTAGGCTTGTCTGTGTGGGAGATGAGTGAGCTTGTGTTTCATTTCTAGAGTTAAGCTGCATTCAGTAGCATTTGAACATCTATTTCCTCAAGTAATTATTTACCCACCCACCCCACCCTTGCCCTGCTTTCTATATAAACTCGATCATTCAGGTTGGCCTAGCCTATAAATGACTTTCTGTTTTGCTTTACATTTTGTCCTAGGAGTGAAGAGCCAGCAGTGGTCAGAAGAGGCATCCATAGTGTTTCGGAATCTTGTGGAGAAGAAGCCCTTGGTGGCACAGATAGAGGCAGTCCATGAGAGCACTAACTCCTGGGATCGAAAAATAGTCACTTTTCTCGTGGACACCTCCCTGCCAGAAACAGATATCTGGATCCATGATTTTGTGTCTCAGAGTCTGGTGGAGTTTTCAAAGGATGATTAATCACCCACTTCTGACACGTAGCAGCTCAGATCCCGTAGCAATATCAAATGAGTAACGAGCTTTGGAGATAAATATAACCACTACTACATGGCCTTGGAGACAAAAGGTGATATTATTATTGAGGGGATAAAAGTCTCTACTCTGTGAAAAGGGTTTGTTTAACAAGTTTTGAGTTCTGTTGACTTCAGTTGACTTTCTAAGATTTGCACTTTGTTCAGCTATTGTATTGCTAGAATGTTTGGTTGGAAAGATTAAACAAACAAACAAACTAAAGTTATTTATCAGTAAAACAGTGTTGGGTTTTTCTCCTGTGATCTTTCCCTCTCTTTTGCTGGTGGGGTGGGATTTTTTTATCTCATAGCTGTTACTGTGTACTTCCCCCTTGTTTCTTTAGCTTTATTATTACTTGGGAAGCATGGAAGAAGCCTTCAGTATTCCTGAGTTTAGCGTTAGACAGGCATTATTGGTGGGTTTTCCCTCCCTTCCTTAACGTTTTAAGAGTGGAATAATTGAAGGGACCTGGCCTGAGAGAAGACTTGCATTTGTAGGATTTCACTTTCACAGGAGGGTTTCCACTTAGTTGCACAATAATTGCCATCATAGAATCAATAAGGTTGGAAAAGACCTCAAAGGTCATCAAGTCCACCCTGTCACCCAAGACCTCATGACTACTAAAACATAGATTGGGGTTTTCTTATTTTGAAAATGAAGAGTTGTCCTCCAGTTTCTGCAGTAGTTATCTTAGTAGCCATCTTAGGCTGGGTGTTAGGAAGAAGTTCTACACAGAGAGAGTGATTGCCCATTGGAATGGGCTGCCTGTGGAGGTGGTGGAGTAACCATCATTGGAGGTGTTCAGGAGGACACTTGATGGGGTGCTTGGTGGCATGGTTTAGTTGTTTAGGTGGGTTGGATTTGTTGATGGGTAGAACATGATGATCTTGAAGGTCTCTTTCAGCCTGGTGTATTGTATTGTGTAGTTCACTAATGCAGGCTCACTAGGCTGAATTATGCTCTTGCACCAGCTACAGCGCTGGTGGAATGCTGCTGAAGTTAGCATCTAGTGAGGTGAGCTGCATTGAAATGAGGTGAGAATCTGACTGCTTTCAGGAGCCCTGATTTACTGAAAAGTGAAAGGAAATCAGGGTAGATTTTGAAGCCGCCTCATGAAGATAACCAGGTTGTCTCTTGTGCTCAGACACTAAGAGTTGAGTGAAACAAGTCCTCAACTGGCATGAAGTAGCACACCTGGGCCCACAGAGCCCTCCCAATGTGTGCCTGCTGAAAGCTGGATTTGGAGGCATTAATGTCCTGGGATGACAAATGTAACCTCAATACAATACAATACAATACAATGCAATAAACCAGGTTGGAAGAGACCTTCAAGATCATCATGTCCAACCCATCAACCAATCCAACCCACCTAAACAACTAAACCATGGCACCAAGCACCCCATCCAGTCTCCTCCTGAACACCTCCAATGAAGGTAACTCCACCACCTCCACAGGTAGCCGATTCTAATGGGCAATCACTCTCTCTGTATAGAACTTCTTCCTAACCTCCAGCCTGAACCTCCCCTGGCACAGCCTGAGACTGTGTCCTCTTGTTCTGGTACTGGCTGCCTGGGAGAAGAGACCAACCTCTGCCTGGCTACAACCTCCCTTCAGGTAGTTGTAGAGAGCAATAAGGTCACCCCTCAGTCTCCTCTTTTCCAGGCTAAGCAACCCCAGCTCCCTCAGCCTCTCCTCATAGGGCTTGTGTTCCAAACCCCTCACCAACTTCGTTGCCCTTCTCTGGACACGTTCCAGCAAGACAACATCCTTCCTAAACTTGCTGTGCTTACCCATCTGCCTGCTGTTCTTCAGCCATGATACCACTTGTCCAAAGTCTCCACACCCCTCTTCACCCCACCTCCTCGACCTGTTGCTAAATTTGAGTCATTCCTTTCCCTCTCCTTTGATAGCTCCTTTTCGTGTCTGATTCTGAGACACGTTCAAGGACTGCTGCTCCCTGGAGACAGGAGCAAGCAATGTAGTGTGACCACTGGGGATTGGTGCTTAAAGTCCTCTGAACACAGTATTTTTGGCCTACTTTATTTTGGGCCTTAGAAATATTTAGAGGAGATGCAGACACGATTATATTTCAGTCTGCTGCCTTAATTTGAGCTTGCTTGCCATAGGTTGTTAACACTACAGCTTTACACTTGCCAGCAGCAAGAATGTGTTTTTTGCTGTAAATAGCTATCTAATCTTTCCAGTTACATACAAGCTCATCTAAGAAATTCTGCCAGCTTGTTGTCTGCATGGATGGAGGAAGCTGGGCAGAAAAGGGACCATGACTTGAGAGGTGCAGTGCATGTGTGACATGAGGGTGGGAGAAAGAACATGCATGGACCAATTGCTTAAGCCTGTGAGAATTACATTGTGGCACCTTCTTAGTCTAATCCTGGTTTAGCTCTGGAGGAGGTCTGAGCTAGGCAGGAGGATTCCTCTTGGAAGTCTGGTGAGTGTCTCTCTCTGCCTGCAATGTACACAGGGTACAGGAGAGCCTCTGTGGACTGAGCAGGAAGCCATAAACTGCTGCTCTGATCCAACTGATAGTTAACATGGGCTTGGTCATACACAAGAGGGTTGTTGTTGAGGGTGGTGGAGCAGTGGAACAGGCTGCCCAGAGAGGTGGTGGAGTCTCCCTGGAGACTTTCAAGCCCCATCTGGATGTGTTCCTGTATGACCTGTGCTGGATTCTGTGGTCCTGCTCTGGCAGAGGGGTTGGACTCAATGATCTCCAGAGATCCCTTCCAACCCCTAACATCCTGTGATCCTGTGATTTAAGCATGGTGAAGTGAGGCTCCTAAGTGTTTTACTTGAGAGAGAAGTTACCTGGTCCCATCCTAGCCTGTATCAGCACTAGTGTGGCCAGCAGGACCAGGGAAGTGACTCTCCTCCTGTACTTGGCAGTGGTGAGGCCACATCAGTTTTAGGCCCCTCACTACAAGGACACTGAATTGCTGGAGTTGAACCAGAGAAGGGCCATGAAGCTGGTGAAGGGTCTGGAGACCAGATCTGGTGAGGAGCAGCTGAGGGAAGTGAGGTTGTCGTAGCCTGGAGAAAAGCAGTCTGAGGAGAGACCTTCTGGCTCTATACAACTCCCTGAAAGGAGGCTGGACCCAGCTAGGGCTTGATCTCTTCTCTCTAGTAACAAGTATCACAGTATCCCAGTATCACCAAGGTCGGAAGAGACCTCAGAGATCATTGAGTCCAACCTGTCACCACAGACCTCATGACTAGACCATGGCACCAAGTGCCACGTCCAATCCCCTCTTGAACATCTCCAGGAATGGTGACTCCACCACCTCCCTGGGCAGCACATTCCAATGGCTAATGACTCTCTCAGTGAAGAACTTTCTCCTCACCTCAAGCCTAAACTTCCCCTGGTGCAGCCTGAGACTGTGTCCTTTTGTTCTGGTGCTGGTTGCTAGAGAAAAGAGACCAACCCCTTCCTGGCTACAACCACCTTTCAGGTAGTTGTAGAGAGCAATCAGGTCGCCCCTGAGCCTCCTCTTCTCCAGGCTAAGCAACCCCAGCTCCCTCAGCCTCTCCTCACAGGGCTGTGCTCAAGGCCTCTCACCAGCCTTGTTGCCCTTCTCTGGACACGCTCAAGAGTCTCAATGTCCTTCTTAAACTGAGGCGCCCAGAACTGGACACAGGACTCAAGGTGTGGCCTAACCAAAGCAGAGTACAGGGGCACAATGACTTCCCTGCTCCTGCTGGCCACACTATTCCTAATGCAGGCCAGGATGCCATTGGCCTTCTTGGCCACCTGGGCACACTGCAGGCTCATGTTCAGGCAGCTGTCGATCAGCACCCCCAGGTCCCTCTCTGTTTGGCAGCTCTCCAGCCACTCCGACCCCAGCCTGTAACTCTGCATGGGGTTGCTGTGGCCAAAGTGCAGCACCTGGCACTTGGACTTGTTGAATTCCATCCTGTTGGACTCTGTCCATCTGTCCAGCCTGTCAAGGTCCCTTTGCAGAGCCCTTCTACCCTCTAACTGATCAACATAACTGATCAACATCTGGCTCCAGCTTGGTGTCATCTGCAAATTTGCTGATGACTGTCTCAATCCCCTCATCCAGATCATCAATGAAGATATTAAAGAGGATGAGGCCCAGCACTGATATGGGACAAGAGGAAATGGCCTCAAGTTGTCCCATGGGAGGTTTAGGTTCAACACTAGAAGAAACTTCTACACTGAAAAGGTTCTCAAACCTTGAAACAGGGTCCACAGGAGGTAGATGAATCCCTGTCCTTGCGCTGTTTAAAAGACACAGAGATGTGGTACTGAGGGACATGGTTTAGCACCAGACTTGGCAGGGTTAGGTTGATGGTTGGACTTGATGATACTAAAAGGTCTTTTCCAACCCAAATGATTCTGTGAGTCTATGATTCACACCTCCTACCCAGTGCCACCCCAGCCCTAAGTAGCTCCATTACTAGTAGCCCATGATGCTGCATGTTCTCTGCAGTAATTTAGCTCCTTACCTACTGCCTTCTTACACTACCTGTGATGTCAGCTGCAGAGCTGCATTTTCACATCTCCTTTTAATGTCACTTTTTTTGCCAGCCTGTAAGGTTCTCTGTTGTGTTTACTGACTGACTCCATGATGCTGTTTGAGTACATTTTGTGCTCTGGCTTAAGGGAAGGAAAAAAACCACCAACATGCAGAATACTGAATACATACTGAACACTCTGGCTCTGTCCAAGCTCTTGATCCATGAAGTAGTTCCTGTAAGTAGTTTGCTGTCCCTAGGAGGCTTGAGAGCTGCCTGCTCAATGTAGTTTGTTTAATTCACACAGAATGATGGCTGATTTTTAGCTTCAGTTTGTGTCTGGGGTTTGTGTGAGTGGTTTCTCTGCTTCCATGAATGCAGGACACCTCACCAGGGTCAAGCTGATGGTGGGATTGCTGTTTCAGGTCATCTTTCTGTTCCTATGGCCTCCACAGACACACTCCACACAGGTCTGGGCACTGTCCTGCCAGAAAGATGTGGATTAATTACAGAGAATCCAGGCAAAGCAAAAACAAGTCTAGGAAACCTGCCTTAAGCAGAAGGATTTCGGGTTAGTCTGCAGAGGAGAGGGCTAAGAAGGGGAGCACTCGAAAGTAAGCATATGGGTTTACATGTAGGAAGAAATTGGCCACAGGAGGGCCTTGAATTGCAGCAGGGTTAAGTTCAGGTTAGGTGTTAGGTGATCTTTCTAAAGAGAAGGGGGAAGCTTGGAAATGGCAGTGGAGTTCTGATTTCATGATAAATGCCAAAAACAGGGAGGAATGCAGGATGTGCAGAGCTTATCCTGCCTGGGGATGTGGAGCTGGAGGAGTGGGATCCCACCCAAGCTAACTTTCCAGCCAGAAAATGAAAAGGGAAGTGCAGCACTGTCCAACATGCTGTATGGATCACTGTGAATTTTGTAAGCTGGAACATTAACACTCATTACCCAGAGAAAACAGAATGAATTAATTGAAAGCACCAAAGCAGATCTCCTGCTTTTCCGAGGCTGTGAACCACAAGCACCCTCAGACCACTTTCCTGTTTATTCCACCTCAGAATCACAGAATCACCAAAGGCTGGAAGTGACCTCAAAGATCACCAAGTCCAACTTGTCAGCACAGACCCCATGGCCAAACCGTGGCACCAAGTGCCACATCCAATCCCCTCTTGAACACCTCCAGGGACGGTGACTCCACCACCTCCCTGGGCAGCACATTCCAATGGCTAACAACTCTCTCTGGGAAGGACTTTCTCCTCACCTCCAGCCTAAACCTCCCCTGGCACAGCTTGAGACTGTGTCCTCTTGTTCTGGTGCTGGTTGCTAGAGAGAAGAGACCAACCCCCACCTGGCTACAACCACCTTTCAGGTAGTTGTAGACAGTAATGAGGTCTCCCCTGAGCCTCCTCTTCTCCAGGCTAAACAACCCCAGCTCCCTCAGCCTCTCCTCACAGGGCTGTGCTCAAGGCCTCTCCCCAGCCTTGTTGCCCTTCTCTGGACATGTTCAAGAGTCTCAATGTCCTTCTTAAACTGAGGGGCCCAGAACTGGGCACAGGACTCAAGGTGTGGCCTAACCAGTGCTGAGCACAGGGCACAATGACTTCCCTGCTCCTGCTGGCCACACTATTCTTGATGCAGGGCAGGATGCCATTGGCCTCCTTGGCCACCTGGGCACACTGCTGGTTCATGTTCTATTGTGTTAAGCTTATGAAGTTCACCTCTTCATCTCCCAAGTGTGTTCACCCCAAGTCACTTTGAGGAAGTAAGAACATGAGAACTCTCTTTTCCATCCCCCAAATATTTCCTGTCTCCAATGTTTCTACCCCTGGACAACTCTTTGGCCATTTGAGGAGGGTTTTGTTGCAAACCCTCTTTGTGTTTCACCACACTGATCCTTCTGTTTTCACAGTTGCTGTGCATGGGGCAAACCTTGGGAGGCTTAGATTCTCATGTGCTGGTTGTGTTAGACAAGAAAGGTGGAGAAGAATTATGCCATGACAAAGCCCTCACTCCAAACCTTCTCAGTGCCTGAAAGCTTCCTTTTGTGTTCCTGTGTTCATTGCTGATGTTTTCAGACTGGAAATGTTGGAACAGGGAGATACATGATGTTAGGAGTTGGAAGGGAGATCCTGTCAAACCCCCTGTCAGAGCAGCACCATAGAATCCAGCACAGGTCACACAGGAACACATCCAGATGGGGCTTGAAAGTCTCCAGAGAAGGAGACTCCACAACCCCTCTGGGCAGCCTGTTCCAGTGCTCTGTGGCCCTCACAGTGGAGAATTTCCTCCTCATGTTGAGGTGGAACCTCCTGTGCTGGAGTTTCTATCCATTGGCCCTTGTCCTATCCCAGGGTGCACCTAAGCAGAGCCTGGCCCTGTTCCCTCCCTCCTGAGCCCCTGCCCTCAGATATTGATAAACATTTGTTAAATCCCCTCTCAGTCTTCTCCAGACTAAGCAGCCAGAGCTCTCCAGCTTTCTAGAAGGTCCAGAGGGACCTTGACAGGCTGCAGGGCGGGGCCCAAGCCAACTCTTGTGATATTCAACAAGACCAAGTGCAGGGTCCTGCGTCTGGGTCGGGGCAATCCCAGGCACTGATACAGGCTGGGCAGGGGCTGGCTGGAGAGCAACACTGAAGAAAAGGACTTGGGGTGCTGATGGATGAGAAGCTCAACAGGAGCCAGCAGTGTGCACTTGCAGCCCAGAGAGCCAACCAGAGCCTGGGCTGCATCAAAAGAAGTGTGGCCAGCAGGTCAAGGGAGGTGATTCTCCCCCTCTGCTCCACTCTGCTGAGACCCCACCTGGAGTACTGTGTCCAATTATGGAGCTTCTATTACAGGAAGGATCTGGAGGTGCTGGAAGGTGTCCAGAGAAGGGCCATGAGGATGAGCAGAGGGCTGGAGCTTCTCTGCTATGAGGACAGACTGAGGCAGTTGGGGTTGTTCAGTCTGAGAAGAGAAGGCTCCCAGGAGACCTTCTTGTGGCCTTCCAGTATCTGAAAGGGGGCTACAAGAAAGCTGGGGAGGGACTTTTGAGGGTGTCAGGGAATGATAGGACTGGGGGAATGGAACAAAACTAGAAATGGGTAGATTCAGATTGGATGTGAGGAAGAAGTTGTTCCCCATGAGGGTGGTGAGAGACTGGCACAGGTTGCCCAGGGAGGTGGTGGAAGCCTCATGCCTGGAGGTGTTTGCAGCCAGGCTGGATGTGGCTGTGAGCAACCTGCTGTAGTGTGAGGTGTCCCTGCCCATGGCAGGGGGTGGAACTGGCTGATCCTTGAGGTCCCTTCCAACCCTATCAATCCTATGATTCTAAGGTGGCTGCCACCTCCTAGATGCAGGTGGCAATATGACAGTAAAATAGGACAGGAGTTTGGTGGCTGCACTGGCACCGATCTCACTTGTGGGGAAGCAGCGTTCATGAAGCACTCACACTTGGCAGCTGCAGCTTCCAGCAGTGCTGGCAGTGGGGCTGTCCACACCCGGGAGGCCAAGGTGGCCGTGACTGGGTCTGATTGAGCCTTGAAACTTGCCCTGTGCCCCCAATCCCAGAGCTGCACCACTCCTCCCAGGGGAAGGGCTTCATTCGGCTGCAGCCCGGGGGTGGGCTCTGTCCCCAGGACCCGAGGCGTGCACATCTCGCTGGCGAGCTGTCTCGGCGCTCGGAAGAAGTTGCCACGGGACAAAAGGCAGAGTCCAGAATCAGCGCGAACTCTTGAAAGCAGGAAAAAACCCTTTGGGAAGCAAACTCACCCTGCCACCCTCCGCATCCCCCTCGCCGTGACGGGTGCCAGTTTGGGGAACTCCGGGCAGGGACAGCCCAAACCCGGGACCTGGGCACAGCTGTTCCAAGCCGGGAGGAGCCACGGGGCCGTCCCCACGCTGAGTGACGGCCAGGCTGGGAGCGGGACCGGGGCTGGGGCTGGGACCGGACCCTCCGCCCCCGCAGCGGCGGAGCCGGCGCGGGCAGGACGCGCCGCCCGGGCTTGGCACGGCTCGGCTCGGCACGGCTTGGCGCACGGGTGCGGTAAGCGGGCGGTGGGGTGGCGGTCACGACACGGCACGGCACTACACGGCACAGTCCTTATGTGGCCAAAATATTTGGCTGGCACCGGGTGGCACCAGCTCGACATAAATAGCGGCCGCCCCCGTGCTGCCTGCGCCCGGCAGAGAGCTGGGGGGACGGGCTGGGCGCTGGGGTGCCCTCCCTGCATCCCTGCTTCCATCCCTCCACCCCTGCATGCCTGCATGCATCCCCGCGCCCGTACTTCCCGGGGGTGGGAGCTCGGTGGCAGTCGCTGTCCCCGGGGCTCAGGGGCTGTGCCCCCGCCGCAGGCAACCGGGAGCCCACAGGGAGAGCCGGGAGGTGCTGGAAGAGGTGGGTGGGAAGGGGCCCTGCGGGTAGAGAAGGGAGCTGGTAGTTCTTTTTTTGCTGCTGTTGCGTTGGTGATCCTGGTAGCTCTGCTAGGAGATGTTCTGCGGGGGTGGATCACGAGAAAGCTCCGCTGCTTGCGATGGAAGAGTACAAATTAACCGGGGAAGGGGTTGGGGGTGGGGCGAGATCCCTTTGAGTTCTTGTGGTGTGTTTTCCATGGCTATACTTTGTCGGGCTTGAATTAGTCACTGCCTGGCTCGAGAGGCACCTCCTATCTCAAAGATAACTTTCCCTCAAGCTAGATGCAGCTCCTGCCCCCACTTCATGTGCCACACTGAGGTGCTCATCTGTCTGCTGCCGCTTTTGAAACGGTCCTAGGTGGTTTGTTGGGCAGACCTTGTTGCCCACTGCCCCCTACCTATTCTGGAGCAGCTGTCCTGCCCTCAGGCAGAGGTCCTCTCTCTAGTTGCTTTACATCTTTCCTTGGCTGTTGAGCCCTGAGCCAGAAAAGGTGCTGGGCCATGCAGCTGAGGTTATTTTTAAGTGCCTATAAAATCCCTTCCTCCTGCCTGACCTGCCAGCTCAGGCAGCAGCAGCAGCACGGGAGGAATTCCTCACTTCTCACCAGAGAGGCAACGTTTGTGCCGGGAGGTGGCACCTTCAGCTGGCAGAGCAGGCAGTGGGCAAGCTTTTGAGCATGCCAGCCTTACTTTGGGTGGACCCTTCATCTTTTCTCCTTGGAAGGAGGAGCTGGGCTGCAGCGCTGACCCCACTGGCGTTGTGCTGGCACCCCCCGTGCCCAGAGCCAGATGCCTTTTGCTGTGGTGTGAAAGAGTCTGCACAGTTGCCTGCTGACAGCCTCTGTACCTCTTGCCATCAGCTCCATGCATTTGGGTACTCCAGCAAGCACTCAGTGTGCTGTGCTCACAGCTGCTCCCTTCCAGGTTTCTGCTTCACTTTGGTCAGGGCTCTGTTTTTCCTTTTTATCCTTCTCCACCCTTCTTCATCACTGCTTTGTTCTGCAGCCTGACTCACTCTTTCTCCACACGTTTTTCTCAGCTGTGATGTTCTGCTTCCTGCTTTTCTCTGGATATTATGGTGGGGTTTGCATAATCTGGAGGATATGTTGCTGTCTCCCCTCCTGCTCGCTGTGTTGGGGAAAGTCACGCAGGCATGGGGGCAGCTAGGTCTGGCTTGTCACTGACCTGCTTTGCCCATGGTTTTTCTTTCACTCCACCAAAGGACAGTCTGATGTGTCATTTGCAGAGATGCTGAATGGTCATGGGGATGTGCTGTGTCCAGTTCTGGAGCCCCTATTGCAGGAGGGACCTGGAGTGCTGGAGCATGCCCAGGGAAGGGCCATGAGGATGAGCAGAGGGCTGGAGCTGCTCTGCTATGAGGACAGACTGAGGGAGCTGGGGTTGTGCAGTCTGGAGAAGAGAAGGCTCCAAAGAGACCTTCTTGTGGCCTTCCAGTATCTGAAGGGGCTCCAAGAAAGCTGGGGAGGGACTTTTGAGGGTGTCAGGGAGTGATAGGACTGGGGGGAATGGAACAAAAATAGGAATGGGTAGATTCAGACTGGATGTGAGGAAGAAGTTGTTCCCCATGAGGGTGGTGAGAGCCTAGCACAGGTTGCCCAGGGAGGTGGTGGAAGCCTCATGCCTGGAGGTTTGTGCAGCCAGGCTGGAGGTGGCTGTGAGTAACCTGCTGTAGTGTGAGGTGTCCCTGGGCACCCCTGGGAGGGTTGGAGCTGAATGATCCTTGAGGTCCCTTCCAACCCTAACAATCCTATGATTCTATGTGTAACTCTCTCCCCCTGCAGCGAGGTGCTACTGAATGTTGTATTTGCTGATGAACTGTTTGGGGTTGGGTTTTTTGGGTGTCTGTTTTGCTGTTTTCCAGGCAGGTGGAGCTTTTGTGGAAGCCCAGCTCAGCACAAGGGGAGCAGGCTGGGATCTGCTTTCTGATTCTTTCCCTCTGTGACAGTGATAAGCAACTCATGAGCTAGGAGAGACTCTTGTCTTCATTTTAGTCCAGGCCAGGGCTTGTAGTCAAAATGGGGTTTGTTTGTAAAACTACCAGGCTGTTGCATGAAGCAGGACAGAAAAGTTGTGTTCCATGGCTCCATGCTGCTCCTCAACAGCTACATGTTGGTGTGTTGTTGTTGGGTTTCTTTTGTCACAGGACCCAGCACTGGTGGCTTCTCAGTACTCTAGACCATCCCCACCTCGCATCAGATCTCTCCTGAGACAAAGAGGTAGTGAGTTTATATGACTTATGCCTAGAAACCCCCACAGGATGGAGAGCCCACATCCCTGGTGCCCCATCTTAGAGTTGTATCACCTTCCTGGGAGGGCGTTCTTTGTACCTGTTCACAGTGAACCAGATGTGTCCACATCAGAGGCTATTCAGGGTCAGACCAAAGTCTGCCCAGCCCAGGATACCCTGGCTGTCAGCAGCCAGCAGCAGATGCTTCAGGAGAAGATGGAAACAAGGCTGCAGAAGTGCTTCTCCAGAGCTCTGCCCTGCTCCAGCACCGTGCAGTTCATTGTCTCTCCCAGGTGGAGGTGGTATTTTTATTTCTTCAGGCCTTGGAGGATTGTGTGAGGGCCCCACCCGGTGAAAGGTCTGATTCACACTTGGTGCACAGCCTACACCACATGCTCATTGCTGCTGGAAAGCTCATTTGACTCTGATTTTGATTCATCACCCACATCTCTAGGGCCTATCAGATGCAGATCGGTGGAGCATTTCACTGTCACTTCCTCTGCTTCAGCTGCACTAGCCAGGGGGTGGGCCCAGGAACATGCAGGGGTAGATTTGTCTTGCCCTGGGCAGTCTGGCAGGGCCCCTGTTTTACAGGACATCACCTGCTGAAGGGTCTGAGGCACTGCTCAGTGTGAGCCTTTCTGCTCCTGAGCTCACATGGCAGCCATCAGCTAGAGCATGCCAGGGAAGCAGGAGTCCATCCGAGGACTGACAGAAGCCCAGGCAAGAAACCCAGGGTCCCTTTTCAGAGGAGATTGGGCTGACTGTGGAGTTTCCAAGTGGCAGGGCTCGATTTACAGAGCAGGAACTGAGAGCACAGTGACACTAATGACTCAAGTGTGCCCACACACTTTTTGTAGGGATTAGTAATTAAGCAATTAAGGGCAGGCCAGGTGCATGAGAGGACCTCTCTCCCAATATAGGAGGACTCATGACTGTGTTTACAAGTGTGGGCCTGAAAAAAGCTATGCAGAGGGGAGACACAGCTGGGATGGTCTGCCTTTGGGCTTGGAAAGAGTTTGCCCCCACGCCGTGTTGCCTGGACACCAAACATCCAGGCTGTTTGAGGGGTGGCCCTGGTGAGAAGGTTTGGCTTGGTAAGAGGCAGTGTTGGATTGTGTGGCTTGCAGGCTGCAGGAGTGTGGAGAGGAGGAGGGCCAGGAGGCACAGGCAGCTCCTGAGTGTCGAGTTAGGAACTGGGTGAGCTGTGCCTCTGGGCATGTAAGGGAGAAAGAACACCTGGGAGAGTGCAACCAGTGTTAAGATTCCCCTCAAACAGCAGTGGAGAAAGGGAGCGGTCACTCTGGGTGAGCACAGGGAGCTTTCCACAGTGTATGCATGACCTCCAACAACAAGCTGTTTGCCATGGAGCTCTCCAGGGCAAGGATGGGAATGTCAGCTTGTCTTGGTCCAGAGAGGGAAGGAGAGTCAGTTCTTCTGAATATTCCTGTGTTAGGAAATTAGAGGCACAAATGAGGCCAAAATGTCAACAGCCCTTGAGGCTATTTATTACACAAAGTGAATGGAGCAGAGGGGGAGAGAGAGAAAATAGAGAGGGAGAGAGAGAGAGAGAGAGAAGAGGGAGAGAGAAGAGGAAAGGAATTATATTACCACACCCCTCACCCCCCAAGACAGTGAGTCTGTGGAGGAAAGGTGCTGCAGCTTTGGATGTAGAAGAGATGTTGTCCTTGTTGGCTGTGCTGTCCTCTGAGCAGCCTCTTCAGCTCCATGAGTTGCAGCAGGCAGAACTTAGGCCACAGAGAGAGGGTTCCTCTTGGTCTGCTTCTTCCAGGCTACATGGGGATGTCTCTGTCATTTTTCTCTCCTGGTATCCTCTCTGTTTTTCTTCAGGGCAGCATTGCCCTGGGCTTTTCCTTCTCTCCTGTTTTCCTTCCCAGCACCATTGTCCAGGTCTTTTCCTTCTGTGTTTTCCTTCTCTAGTGTTTTCCTTCTACTGAGCAGTTGCTTTTATGCAGTAATGCTGAGTAGTTGCTTTTATGCAGTTTTTAGGTATGTATATTCCAGAGAGTATGGATAGCAGTAGCCTCTGCCCATTTCCAGGGCAGCTGCAGTCTGCTGAGCAATCCTTACCTGTGCACCTTCCCAAGAGTTGTTCCAGTGACAACTGCCCCATACACATCAGCTGTTGTCTGGGCAAGCAGCAAAGGTGATTTTATCTTTGCTGAGTCACACCAAGAGAGACAAGATTTAGTCTCTCACACAGCTCCAGCATGAGGATCCCCATGGGAATGGAGCATCTTCATCATCAGTAAGTGTTGTCTACAGCGTATTGAACTTCTGGATGGTGTCAGCAACTCCAGACAGCACCACGTGTTTGGCATGGCCAGCATGTCATTGAGACAGGCAGGAGTCACAGTGTGCTCTGACAGACCCAAAATACCTCCTTCCAGAAGTCTCTTTTCAGATGCAACTTGCAGTGCGTCTCAGGTTAACAGCCGCTGGTTGAGAGGGTTTTATCGAACCAAAGGAGAAGGAGAGCCGAAGGAGATCTAGAAGGAGATCTTCCCTGGAGGAATCTGAGTTTCCTGAAGGGACAGCTGATTCCCAGCTGGATTTCATTAGGCATGACCCTCTTGCAGGGAAGCTGAGAGGGCCTCTTCAGCCTTTCCAATTGATGTCTGGCTTGCCTGGAGTGACAGAGTTGGGTACTGAGCTCTGCTTTCTGCTCGGACGTGACAGAGCTTCTCATGGTCTGGATCACCTCCTGTCTTTGATTCTGTGATTCTGTGAGTGGACAACCAGGTTGGAGAAGACCTCAGAGATCATCAGGTCTAACCTATTACCTCATACCTAACACTTTCTGATAACTAAACCATGGCTCCAAGTGCCACATCCAAGCCTTTTTTGAGCACCTCCAGGGATGGTGACTCCACCACCTCCCTGGGCAGCACATTCCAATGGCTAACAACTCTCTCTGGGAAGAATTTTCTCCTCACCTCCAGCCTGAACCTTCCCTGGTGCAGCTTGAGACTGTGTCCTCTTGTTCTGGTGCTGGTTGCCTGGGAGAAGAGACCAACCCCCACCTGGCTACAACCTCCCTTCAGGGAGTTGTAGAGAGCAAGAAGGTCTCCCCTGAGCCTCCTCTTCTCCAGGCTAAGCAACCCCAGCTCCCTCAGCCTCTCCTCACAGGGCTGTGCTCGAGGCCTCTCCCCAGCCTTGTTGCCCTTCTCTGGACATGTTCAAGAGTCTCAATGTCCTTCCTAAACTGAGGGGCCCAGAGCTGGACAGAGGACTCAAGGGGTGGCCTAACCAGTGCTGAGTACAGGGGCAGAATGACCTCTGTGCTCCTGCTGGCCACACTAGGATGCCATTGGCCTTCTTTGCCACCTGGGCACACTGCTGGCTCATGCTTAGGCAGCTGTCAATCAGCACCCCCAGGTCCCTTTTTGCCTGGCTGCTCTCCAGCCACTGTGACCCCGGCCTGAAGCACTGCATGGGGTTGCTGTGGCCACAGTGCAGAACCCAGCACTTGGACTTGTTGAATGCCATCCTGTTGGACTCCACTCTTCTCATACAGGGCATGAATGTGCTGGCACTGCCCAGCTCTGCTGTGGAAAAGCTGAGGGGTGAAGCTACCTGTGACGGGCACTGCTTACTGAGCAAGGGGCTGGAGACATCAACTCTTTTGTGTCTGACAGCTTACAAAAGCTATTGAGGAAAGGGAAGCAGCAAAGAAATTTCCCTGTCTTCCTTTGCTGGCTTAAGCTTGTGAAGTCTCACACAGTATACAGGCATATGTTTTTAACACATGCCCTGTTGTATAGAGGTGTTTTTGACAACTGGAGCCTTTTCTAGAGTTAGTTTGGTTTTTTTTTTCCTTGATATTTTTTAGGTTGTTTGTTTCTTTTGTTTAGTCCATTTATTAATTAAAACAGAATCTATGTTCTCTCCAGATAGCATCATCACAGGGCATGGATATATGCACTGTGCATCCCAGGGTCACCTCTACCCTTCCAAGCACTTATTGATGGCAATTGGTATTTAGCAGCTACTCTGAGAATTCAAAGTAGACTGAACAAATGAATAAGACTATGAGGAACTCACAAAACAACAAGAAAGGAAGTTACAAAAGTTAGTTTGAAACAGAGGAGGCTGTGGGGAGATCTCATTGCTTCTACAACTACCATCAAGGACATCATAGAGAGGTTGGTGCGGGTCTCTTCTCCCAGGTAATTAGTGACAGAACAAGAGGGGAGGGCCTCAAGCTGCCACTGGGTTGGGTTAGAGTGGACATCAGGATCAATTATTTCACTACAAGAGTGGTCAGGGATTGGAATGTGCTGCCCATTGAATGGTCTTCAACAAGACCAAGTGCAGGGTCCTGCAGCTGGGTGGAGGCAACTCCAGGCACAAATCCAGGCTGGGCAGGGACTGGCTGGAGAGCAGCCCTGAGGAGAGAGACTTGGGGGTGCTGGGGGAGGAGAAGCTCAACAGGAGCTCTCAATGTGCACTTGCAGCCTGCAAAGCCAATCAGCTCCTGGGCTGCATCAGGAGAAGTGTGGCCAGCAGGGCAAGGGAGGTGATTCTCCCCCTCTGCTCAGCTCTGCTGAGACCCCACCTGGAGTACTGCCTCCAGTTCTGGAGCCCCTATTCCAAGAGGGATCTGGAGGTGCTGGAAGGTGTCCAGAGAAGGGCCACGAGGATGATCAGAGGACTGGAGCACCTCTCCTATGAGGACAGACTGAAGGAGTTGGGGCTGTTCAGTCTGGAGAGGAGAAGGCTCCCAGGTGACCTCATTGTGGCCTTCCAGTATCTGAAGGGGGCCTACGGGAAGGCTGGGGAGGGACTTGTCAGGCTCTCAGGTAGTGATAGGACTAGGGGGAATGGAATGAAGCTGGAGGTGGGGAGATTCAGGCTGGAGGTGAGGAGGAAGTTCTTCCCCATGAGAGTGGTGAAGCCCTGGAATGGGTTGTCCAGGGAAGTGGTTGAGGTCCCGTCCCTGGAGGTGTTTAAGCCCAGGCTGGATGAGGCTGTGGCCAGCCTGATGTAGTGTGGGGTGTCCCTGCCCATGGCAGGGGGTTGGAACTGGATGATCCTTGTGGTCCCTTCCAACCCTGATTGATACTATGATACTATGCCCAGGGAGGTGGTGGAGTCACCAGCCCTGGATGTGTTTAAAGGTGGGTTGGATGTGGTGCCTAGGGATATGTTTCAGGGGTGAACGTTGCAGAGCAGGGTTCTGGGTTGGGCTTGCTGATCCTGAGGGTCTTTTCCAACCTGAATGCTTCTGTGATTCTGTGTGCTCTATTTAATTGGGAATCATTCACGATGATTCTTGGCTGCTCTGCAAGCTGCACACGGGTTCCTCAGCATGAGAAAGCTGCAAAGCAAGGCACTGTGATGGTCTCCTGGAGGCTGAGTGACTTGCTGTCGTGCTGCAGAAGCAAGGGGCCTAACCAGGGTGACCTTCAATGATGTCTGAGCTCACCATGGTTTAACAGTTTGTTCCAGGGGAAAGCAGCTAAACCCTCTTGTGCTGAGCTGGAATCAGAATTCAGACTTTAATCATAGAATTTTTAGGGTTACAAGGGACCTCAAGGATCATCCAGTTCCAACCCCCATTGCTGCCAGGAGAAGCAGCTTTGCCCTGCCAGGGTTTTGAAAGGGGTTCATCTCCAGTGACTCCTTGAACAAGAAAATAACCTGATTCCTCAGGTGGGCATGCATTTGCTGCAAGGAATAACAGGGGAGCACAAAACCTCTGTCCACCCTCTAGCATAGAATTGTTAGGGTTGGAAGGGACCTCAAGGATCATCCAGTTCCACCCCCCTGCCATGGGCAGGGACACCTCACACTGCAGCAGGTTGCTCACAGCCACCTCCAGCCTGGCTGCACAAACCTCCAGGGATGAGGCTTCCACCACCTCCCTGGGCAACCTGTGCCAGGCTCTCACCACCCTCATGGGGAACAACTTCTTCCTCACATCCAATCTGAGTCTACCTATTGCTAGTTTTGCTCCATTCCCCCCAGTCCTATCACTCCCTGACACCCTCAAAAGTCCCTCCCCAGCTTCCTTGCAGCCCCCTTCAGATATTGGAAGGCCACAATAATGTCTCTTTGGAGCCTTCTCTTCTCCAGACTGAACAGCCCCAACTCCCTCAGTCTGTCCTCATAGCAGAGCAGCTCCAGCCCTCTGCTCATCCTCGTGGCCCTTCTCTGGACACCTTCCAGCACTTCCAGGTCCTTCCTGTAATAGAGGCTCCAGAACTGGACACAGTGCTCAAGGTGGGGTCTCAGCAGAGAGTAGAGGGGGAGAATCACCTCCCTTGCCCTGCTGGCTATGTTTCTCTTGATGCAGCCCAGGCTCTGGTTGGCTTTCTGGGCTGCAAGTGCTCACTGCTGGCTCACGTTGAGCTTCTCATCCACCAGCACCCCCAAGTCCTTTTCTTCAGGGCTGCTCTCAAGCCAGCCCAGCCTGTACCAGTGCTTGGGATTGCCCTGACCCAGATGCAGGACCGTGCACTTGGTCTTGTTGAACCTCATGCAGAGAGGACTTTGCCACAGCTGGGTAAATGAAGTGAGTGTGGAAAACAAGTTCTTGTGAAAGGCAGGGCATCAGTGTGGAGCCCAGTTCACATCCTGTGTGATCTCCTGGTGTTTAGAGAAGGAAGCTGGGCAGCTGCATAGACCTATGCATTCTTCTGAGAGCAGGTCACAGCAGGTGTAGATGGGAAAGGACCTCTGGAAGTTCCTAGTCCAGTGTACTCCTCTGACCAGGCCTAGCCCCAGAGGTAGATCGGGCCTAGCCCAGCTGAACAGCAGTTATCCATGGATGGGGATCCCACTATCTCTCTTGTCTCTGTCTGAGGGCTACACCACTCTTACAGTAAGAAATTTTCTCCTTGCCACATCTGGTTCTCCATTGCCCTCATGGGTCATCTCTAAGGAAAGCCTGGTCCTTCATTCTCCAGAAGTCCTTGACCTTCAGGCAGCAGCACACTGACTGCAATCAGATTCCACTGCAGCATTTCCCTCTTCTAGGATAAAGAAGTCCAGTTTCTCCTGTTTCTCCTCATGTCTGTGTCCCAACCTCCTGCTCATCCCAAAGTTCCTGAACTTGAGTCTCTTCAGCTTATCGAGACCTTGTCTTCTACTGAGGAGCATTTGAACTGCATGAAGCACCCAGCTCCAGCCTCTGGGGTGCTAAGCAAAAAGGAATAACCCCCTTTAAAGGGCTGGCTTTAGACATTAATCTTCCTTGCATTCCTCCAAGCCAAAGAGCTGACTCTCAGCAAGAACAAAGCATGTTCATTCAGGCACACCTCTGAATGCCTGCACCATAGGTATGGGACATGTGGTCACCTGCAAGGCCACTGCTGGGCTCTTGGTTGTGTCTGCCAGAGAGGGGACCACTGGCTGCAGGTGTGACATTTGCACCTGTGCACTGTGAGGAGCCCATTCCTGCACACCTGCAGCTTCTTCTGTCAGGGCCAAGGAGATTTGAAGGTGCTGGGATGCACCCAGCAGTCAAGACTTTGGATGTAATGACCCTGGGGATGGGTCCAGCTCCTCCTGTGCTCTGCTCTGATTTCCTACTGGGTCTTGCAAAACTGGCATAGACCCAGGTTTTCAGCTGTGCTCTCAGATGGAGCTGATGTGCATCTTCCCCTCTGTTGTTACTGGATCTGGCCATATTTTGTTGGTCTCTTCTCAAAACTCCTGGGTGCTGGCAATGTTGTGGTGCTCAGTGACGCAAGGAGCAGGGCAAGCAGAGTCAGATTCTCGCACACCAGCACCTCAGTAATGCTAGGATACAAGCCCAGGCTCCACAGGTTGTCCCATAAGAACCAGAACCAGCAAAGAGTCAGTTTTTGGTGGGTTGATACCCTTTAATCCCTAAAGCCCCACATCCCCACTCCTGCCTGTACCCCACTGCCTACATCCCCATTGAGTCTGCTCTACCACTTGTAGTGACTTCTCCTTCCCCAGGTGCTTCTGGTACCCACCTTCTCCTAGACCTCCCTGCAAATGCCCCCACTCTCTCCTTCATTCCCTGTCAGCTGAAGGCTTCCTCCACATTGCACCTGTGCTGATGGGCCCTCTGCACACACTTGCACCTTGGCAAGAAATTAGGCTTTGAGTCCTGTGTGAGGTTTTGTGAAGAGTTGTCCATGGCTTTAAGGTCTGTCAGAGGACTGAGAGGCCACTTCAAAATACTGTCTCCATTTAGGAAACAGCATAGTGGGGGTTGGAAGGGACTTCTGGAGATGAAGCAGCAGCACCTAGCTCAGCTTGCCTAGGATCATAGAATCAGTCAGGGTTGGAAGGGACCACAAGGATCAGCTAGTTCCAACCCCTGCCATGGGCAGGGACACCCCACACTACAGCAGGCTGGCCAGAGCCTCATCCAGCCTGGTCTTAAACACCTCCAGGGATGGGGCCTCAACCACCTCCCTGGATAACCCGTTCCATGGCTTCATCACTCTCATGGGGAAGAACTTCTTCCTCACATCCAGCCTGAATCTCCCTATTTCCAGCTTCATTCCGTTCCCCCTAGTCCTATCACTCCCTGAGAGCCTGACAAGTCCCTCCCCAGCCTTCCTGTAGCCCCCTTCAGATACTAGGAGGCTACAATGAGGTCACCTGGGAGCCGCCTTTTCTCCAGACTGAACAGCCCCAACTCCTTCAGTCTGTCCTCATAGGAGAGGTGCTCCAGCCCTCTGATCATCCTCGTGGATTGTATGCAGGTGGGCTTTGCAAGTCTCAGGAAGAAGACTGGAGGAGCTCCAGAGAACTCCAAGGAAGGTGGAGCACATGGTCCTTCCACCTGCACAGCATGACCCTTGGATTCACACCTGGGTGACTCACTGGGGTCTCAGTGTGTGGGCAGAAAGAGCTTCCCTGGAGTTTGTGGGAGCTGCTCACTTGAGGGATGTAGGGCTCCTGAAAAATGCACCCTGGTGTTGGTCTCTGAAGGTGCTCTGAAAGCCCAAGGAAAGAAAACAGGGGGAAAAGGAACTGTGGGACCTGCAGTGGTGCTGGCTGGGGTTGGTTTGCTGTTTTCACACTGTACAAAGAGTTTCTCTGAACTTTAACTCAGGTTGGTACTTAAGCTATGAAAATATCTTACCAAAGGGGAGCTGTTCTCAGGGCAGGGTTAGCTCCTGTCTCTGGTGCTGTTCAAAACCAGCTTTCACCCTAGATTCTGCCTTTGGACTTGGTAGTTTTTCCCATGGATAACCATTATCTATGCTGGTGAGGCTTGTTGGCCACCTCCTTGCCTCAGAAACCAAGACCTTGGTCAACTTCAAAGCACAGAAGAAGTTTCCCCGTAGATTTAAGGGTTGCCTGGATGTTCATTCCTTCACCCAAGGCTCTCATCAAGGGTCACAGAACACAGAGCTCCCCTCCTCTGCCTTTTGCTGATGACTCAGTGTGGCTGGTGTCTCAAGAAGCACCAAACTCTCCCTGCTGCAGCCCCTGGAGCTGTGGAAAAGACAGCCAAGTGCTGTGAAATGCTGAAATCAGCATGGTCTCATGAAAAAGATCATGAAGCTCCACGAGTGGTCCTTAGCATGAAGCTCAAGGACCTGTGTTAAACCCCTGCTTGAACCCTGGCACAGGTCAGGGAGAGCTGGTGGTGGTGGTGGGGACCTCAGCACGTGGCATAAGTGACAACAACTAAGCTTAGGCAGGGTTTACCTGCAGTGCAGACCCCTCTTGCCCTTTTATGGGTCGGTCTGTTTGCTTTTTCTCTCAGCACTCGTTAGCGAGATAGGGTAGACGGGCCCTGGAATGCAGAGATAAGGGAGAGCAAGTGAGAGTTCTGTGCCTGGAGGCTGTGCTGGAGGACTCACACAGCCTGTTAGATGAGCAAGGGATCAGTACAAGCTGTCCCATCGCCGTGCCTGAGTCACTGGCACCACCCAGCTCCACCGGCGGAGCTGCGAGCCCTCTGTCCCCTCCACGCAGCTCTGCTTGGGGTACGTAGCAAACCCAACTCCCTCTGTGGGGCTTTCAGCTGCGTTTCAGCAAGCTCTGCACCTGTCCTCAGCCCTCAGGGCCTGCCTTTTGCTATATGCAGCCCCAGCTTCATATCTCTGCAGAAGCTTTGAAACCTGAAGCGCTGCCCAGCAGCGCTGCCTGCGCGGGCTGACATCCGACGTCTGTCCTGCCTCTACGCCTCCTGCTGCTGACAATCTCTGTCCTTCCAGCAGGAGATGACAAGGTCAGCCCTACAGAGGCTGTGCTCTGGGGCCAGCCAAGCTGCTGCTCAAGCCAGTCTCCCTGGTTGCTGGGAAGGGGCTGTGGTAGCTGTCCTCATGTAGCCGTGAAGGAGATTGCTGTGTGCGTGGCAGGAGTGGGCATTGCAGGGAACTCAGCAGCCTTGGGTGGGAAATCATTCTGCCCCTGTACACAGCACTGGTTAGGTCACACCTTGAGTCCTGTGTCCAGTTCTGGGCCCCTCAGGTTAGGAAACATGTTGAGATGCTGGAATGTGTCCAGAGAAGGGCAACAAAGCTGGGGAGGGGTCTGGAACACAAGCCCCATGAGGAGAGGCTGAGGGAGCTGGGGTTGCTTAGCCTGGAGAAGAGGAGGCTCAGGGGAGACCTTCTTGCTCTCTACAACTCCCTGCAGGGAGGTTGTAGCCAGGTGGGGGTTGGTCTCTCCTCCCAGGCACCCAGCACCAGAACAAGAGGACACAGTCTCAAGCTGCACCAGGGGAGGTTTAGGCTGGGTGTTAGGAAGAAGTTCTTCTCAGAAAGAGAGATTGGCCATTGGAATGTGCTGCCCAAGGAGGTGGTGGAGTCACCATCCCTGGAGGTGTTTAGGAAGAGACTGGCTGAGGCACTTGGTGCCATGGTTTAGTTGATTAGATGGTGTTGGGTGATAGGTAAGACTCAATGATCTCAAAGGTATTTTCCAGCCTGGTCTATTCTATTCTATTCTATTCTATTCTATTCTATTCTATTCTATTCTATTCTATTCTATTCTATTCTACTTCCTGCCTGCCTGCTCTTAACTCCTTCCACACAAATGAGGGGGGGGTTGGTTTCTTCTCCCTAGTATCAAGAGATATAGGATGAGAGGAAATGGCCTCAAGTTGTAACAGGGGAGGTTTAGGTTGGAGCTGAGGAAAAATGTCTTTGCTGCAAGAGTGGTCAGGGATTGGAACAGGCTGCCCAGGGAGGTGGTGGAGTCACCACCCCTGGAGGTGTTCAAAAAATATGTGGACATGGCACTTCAGGACATGATTTAATGGCCACAGAGGTGTTGGGTTGACTGTTGGACCTGATGACCTTAGAGGTCTTTTCCAAATGAAGCAATTCTGTGATCCTATGGCAAGAGTAATTCAAAACTAAACATTTATTGTGAAACACAGAGCAGTTGTGGTTCCTGCATCTAAGGCTGCAGTGGGAGCAGCACAGCTCCAGGTCCAGGTCCAGGCTGCCTCCCACATCAGAGAAGTAGCAATTGCTGTAACAAGAAGTGTGTGTTTGTGAATAATGGTGGTAAAGGTTCTGCCCTCCTCTATGCTGACCTGAAGCACAGCCTTGCTGGTGCTGAGCTGCTGGACAAGGCTCCTCACCTGGCTGGTGCATGGTTGCATAGCTGAAGCACATCAGCCTTGCATCTCAAGGTGCCTTGCAGTGGAATGATCAAGCACAGGACTGCTGGGGTCCCACCACCTGGCTTGGCCAAACCCACTGAGCCCCACAGGCTGTTCTTCCTCCTTCACTCACTCTCACTGCCCTCAGCCCTGCTCCCCACAGGCTGCTGTTGCTGCACAGAGCAAACCAGCCTCACTCAGAGCTGTTTTTCAGCCTCTCAGGTCTTGCCTGTGGGAGCCAGGGTGGCTGCTCCTACTCCCATCACGGAGGGACCATCTCCTGGTGCTCCACCTCCAAAGTGCTGAGTGGCAGGAATGTGAGTGCTGCAGGAATTGCCATCCCTCTACCGAGAAACCAAAGGTCTGACCAGATGACAGCTCTAAATTTAAGGGCTTGCTGTCCAGCCCTGTGTGTGTGTGTTCTTGTGCCCTTTTGTGGCCAAGCTGAAGATAAGGTTCCTATCTGGAGCAGCAGCTGCAGCTGTAGGAGGTATAAAGGGAGTCCTCTGCTAATGAAGAGCATGATCTGCCCTGAGAGGCTGAGCAAAGCTGGGGAGATGGGACCCAGGGTGGGGCTCTGACACCCTTCAGAAGCTGAGAGGAGGCCATTTATAGACACTGGAAAGGATATTTCTCTCCTTGAAATAATGCACAGGCCTTGCTGTTGTTGCAGGGCAGATGACACTTGAGACAACAGCAAACCTTTTGTTGGGTTTGGTTTTGGGGTGTTTTGGAGGTTGCTTGGTTGTTTGTTTTCCCAAACTGTAGAAGTTGCTTGACATGATCTGGAGTGCAATGTTCTCCTCAGGAATTGAGCCAAACTTTGCAAAGACACAGAGCAGAAGAAAACCTCAAATAAAGTTAGAAACCAAGGGGAAGGGGAAGGGGAAGGGGAAAGGGAAGGGAAAAGGGAAGGGGAAGGGGGAAGGGGAAGGGAAAGGGAAGGGGAAGGGGAAGGGGAAGGGGAAGGGGGGGAAGGGGAAGGGGAAGGGGAAGGGGAAGGGGAAGGGGAAGGGGAAGGGGAAGGGGAAGGGGGAAGGGGAAGGGATAGGGAAAGGGGAAGGGGAAGGGGAAGGGGAATGGGAAAGGATAGGGAAAAGGGAAGGGGAAGGGAGAGGGGAAGGGGAAGGGAAAGGGGAAGGGGAAGGGAAAGGGGAAGGGATAGGGAGAGGGGAAGGGATAGGGGAAGGGAAAGGGAAAGGGGAAGGGATAGGGGAAGGATAGGGAAAGGGGAAGGGGAAGAGAGAAGAGGGGAGGGGAAGGAGAGGAGAGGGAGAGGAGAGGGAGAGGAGAGGGAGAGGTTCGGTTTGGAGAGGTTCGGGGAGAGGAGGGGCGAGGAGGGGAGGGGAGTTGGATGCTCTCTTACACATTGTGGTGAATGCTATTTTTAACCCGCCTCCCTATCTCGCACAAGCTGACCTCATGGAAGGTGTACCACAGCCTCTCAGGGCTGGCAGAGCTCCAGTTACGTGTGTGTGAGGCGGTGTGGCATTTTGTATTAGGAGCCAGGGGCCAAACCCCGCTGGGTCGGCAGGGATTATCCAGAGAGGTCGCTTAGCCGTGCCGCTCCCGCCTCTTGCGGGGCTGCCGGTTTCGACGTGCAGGGCAGCTGCTCAGCTTGCAGCAGGGCAAGCACGGGCTGCCTGGGGGAAGGTGGGTCACCCAACAGCCTCTGAGGACCAGTGGGTAATACTTCCTGATCTCCTTGTGGCTTTAGGGACTTTCAGGGCTCAGGGCGCTCAGTGATGCTACAAATCTGTTTCTCCGCCTGGCGACCACGACCTCACCGGGAGGGCCATGTGTGGGGGAGGCGTCCCCTGGGGGCTTGTAAGGGCAGCAGAGCTGCAGGCTGTTGTGATTCGTGGTTGATGGCCTGTCCTTCAAGGGAGTAAATGCATAGGGCACTTCATTGACACCTAGCGCTGCTTAGAGAAAGGCACCTCTAGCCAGGCTTGCGGCTTCAGGGTGCTGTGCTTTGCGGAGGCTTTCAGGGCTCAGTGTTGCTACAAATCTCTTTTCCCCACATGGTGACAACGCCACTGGGAGGGCCACGTGTGGGGAGGTGTCCCCTGGGGGCTTGTAAGGGCAGGAGAGCTGCAGGCTGTTGTGATTTGTGGTTGATTGCCTGCCCTTCAAGGAAGTGAATGTATAGGGCACTTCATTAGCATCTTGTTCTGCTTTAAGCTTCCCCCGGGGCTCAAAAGCCCAATGGAACAGATTTAGGTTGCCTCCCCTCTTCCTCTTTTCCTGGGAGGGAAAGCAAAATGAGGCAGGAGGAGGAGGAGAAGTAAAACTATGGAAGAGCCATTCTTGAATCGATTTGGCAGTTAAAAGCTATGTTTCACCAAAGGAAATAGAATAAAAGGACATTTGAAGGAAGGTTACAAAGGTATAAGGAAAAGTGATAAATAAAAAGTGTATACAAAACCAGGCAGAGCTGGCAAAGGATTCTCTGGATGTAAGAGGGATTCTCTTTGGATGGAGTCCCTTAGATGTCTGGGACAGCATGGAACATCCCCCCCATACCATGGTTAACAGCAGCAGGGTGTCAGAAAGCCAAGGGTGGGAGAGAGGAAGCAAGGCAGGGAATTTGCCCCACTTTAAATAGGGTTGTGGAGAGGAAGTGGCTTTGACTGGGGAACCCTTTCCCCTGGGAGGGGGCCAGGTCTCTCTGCCCACCTGGATCAAGTTTCTTTGCCCACCTGAGGTGAGGTTAGGGTTTTTTTCCAGCCCATCCCTCCTGGGCTGGGCTTATCATAGTATCATAGTATCAGTCAGGGTTGGAAGGGACCACAAGGATCATCTAGTTCCAACCCCCTGCCATGGGCAGGGACACCCCACACTAGATCAGCCTGGCCAGAGCCTCATCCAGCCTGGGCTTAAACACCTCCAGGGACAGGGCCCCAACCACCTCCCTGGACAACCCATTCCAGGGCTTCACCACTCTCATGGGGAAGAACTTCCTCCTCACCTCCAGCCTGAATCTCCCCACCTCCAGCTTCATTCCATTCCCCCTAGTCCTATCACTACCTGAGAGCCTGACAAGTCCCTCCCCAGCCTTCTCGTAGGCCACCTGCAGATACTGGAAGGCCACAATGAGGTCACCTGGGAGCCTTCTCTTCTCCAGACTGAACAGCCCCAACTCCTTCAGTCTGTCCTCACAGGAGAGGTGCTCCAGCCCTCTGATCATCCTCGTGGCCCTTCTCTGGACACCTTCCAGCACCTCCACATCCCTCTTGGAATAGGGGCTCCAGAACTGGAGGCAGTACTCCAGGTGGGGTCTCAGCAGAGCTGAGTAGAGGGGGAGAATCCCCTCCCTTGCCCTGCTGGTCACACTTCTGATGCAGCCCAGGATCTGATTGGCTTTCCGGGCTGCAAGTGCACACTGAGAGCTCCTGTTGAGCTTCTCCCCCAGCACCCCCAAGTCTCTCTCCTCAGGGCTGCTCTCCAGCCAGTCCCTGCCCAGCCTGGATTTGTGCCTGGGGTTGCCTCCTAGCATTGCTTGGAGAAAGGCATCTCTAGCCAGGCTCCTCTACAAAGCCCTGCCTGATAAGTCCACGATGGGCCAGTGTGCTACTGAAGTTGTTCCACCTTCGTGCAGGATTGCTTGCATGTAGGATGTGGACGTGGAGGACCCTGAGCAATCTGAGCTGGCTTTGAAATCAACCATGCTTTAAGCATACATCTCCTGCAGCTCTGGGGTGCTCAGCATCCACACACATCCTAGTCACTTCTCCTGTGCTTGGTGTTAATGCTTCTTGTGATCATTTCAGGTCCTGGTTTGGCATAAGAGTGAGGTTCACCAGGCTCCTCCAAGATGTCTTACAGAAAGGAGCTGGAAAAATACCGAGACCTGGATGAAGAGGCCATCCTCGCAGCTCTGACAGAGGAGGAGCTGACCAAGTTAGAGAATGAGCTGGAAGAGCTGGATCCTGACGTGAGTTGTTTTTAACACCAGCTTTGCTAGGTGGTGAGCCTCTGTGGTTGTGGGGGAATGGGCTGCATTAGCAACCTGTGCTTCAGGGAGATCCTTTGCAGAGCTTGCACTCAGTGTGAGGAGGGAGGAGACTGCACACAGAGAAGCAGAAGCAGCTTTGCCATTGCAAGCATAAGCTGCTTAAGGGACCTGATCTAGTTGGGGCTGTTCCTGCTTACTTCAGGAGGTTGGACTAGATGGTCTCTAGAGGTCCCTTCCCACCCAGTGCATTCTATGGTTCCATGACCCTCTTGCCCTTGCCCTGGAATGTGTGCCCTGGTGTGATGGGCACTGGCATTTGCAGCACCAGTGTGAGCCAGTGCTGGTTGTTAGGAAGAAGTTCTTCACAGAAAGAGAGACTGGCCATTGGAATGTGCTGCCCAGGGAGGTGGTGGAGTCACCATCCCTGGAGGCGTTTAGGAGGAGCCTGGATGAGGCACTTGGTGCCATGGTTTAGTTGATCAGATGGTGTTGGGTGATAGGTTGGACTCGATGACCTCTGAGGTCTTTCCCAACCTGGTTAATTCTGTATTCTGGTGCAGGGCATTAAACCTGCAGGCACTGGATCTCTGCTTCTGATCAGGCCACCCTGGAGAGAAGTTGTGGGTGTTTGTGTGTTGTTTGGTTTGGTTTTGGTTTAATTTGGGTTGTTTGTTTGTTTCTAGGGCCTGTATTTCCCTCCATTTTTTTGGCAGAAAATCCAACCCCCACATTTTGCAAAAGAGGAGAATTGCTTCTTTGCAGCCTCCCAACATCATCAGGAGCTGTGCATATGCAAGCACTGGGTCTGCTGGTGCCAAGCAGAGAATAGAATAGAATAGAATAGAATAGAATAGAATAGAAATAGAATAGAATAGAATAGAATAGAATAGAATAGAATAGAATTAACCAGGTTGGAAAAGACCTTTGAGATCATGGAGCCCAACCTATCACCCAACACCATCTAATCAACTAAACCATGGCAACAAGTGCCTCATCCAGGCTCTTCCTAAACACTTCCAGTGATGGTGACTCCACCACCTCCCTGGGCAGCACATTCCAATGGACAATCTCTCTTGCTGGGAAGAGGGGCCCAGAACTGGACACAGGACTCAAGGTGTGGTCTAACCAGTGCAGTGTACAGGGGCAGAATTACTTCCCTGCTCCTGCTGGCCACACTATTCCTGATACACGCCAGGATGCCATTGGCCCTCTTGGCCACCTGGGAACACTGCAGGCTCATGTTCAGCCTACTATCAACCAGCACCCCAGGTCCCTTTCTCCAGGCACTCTGACCCCAGCCTGTAGCACTGCATGGGGTTGCTGTGGCCAAAGTGCAGCACCTGGCACTTGGACTTGTTGAATGCCATCCTGTTGGACTCTGCCCATCTGTCCAGCCTGTCAAGGTCCCTCTGCAGAGCTCTTCAACCTTCTAACAGACCAACTCCTGCTCCCAGCTTGCTGTCATCTGCAAATTTACTGATGGTGGACTCAATCCCCTCATCCAGATCATCAATAAAGATATTGAACAGGAAGGGGCCCAAAATGAATTGCTTTTGTTAGGTGGGCATGGGGCCAAAAAAACAGAAAAAAGAAGATGTTTAAATAAAGAAATAAACATCAGCATGTTGTTCAAAATCACCTCAGGTGTCTTAGAAAGTAAATGTTGACTTCCACCCAGCAAAGCTTTAAAGCACATGCTTAGTGCCAAATCTGGGAATAGCCTTACTGCATTAAGGCTGTTCTATATTTAAGTGCAAGCAGGTGCTTAATGTGCCATATGTGTCAGGCACAAAGCAGCTTCCCATGGTGGCTGAAAGCACTGAGGAGCAAGGAGGGATTTGGACTGGGCTGCCCAGGCAGGTGGTGGAATCACCATCACTGGAGGTGTTTAGGAAGAGTCTGGATGAGGCACTTGGTGCCATGGTTGAGTTGATTAGGTGGTGTTGGATGATAGGTTGGACTCCATGATCTTGAAGCTCTCTTCCAACCTGGTCTATTCTATTCCATTCCATTCCATTCCATTCCATTCCATTCCATTCCATTCCATTCCATTCCATTCCATTCTATTCTATTCTATTCTATTCTATTCTATTCTATTCTATTCTATTCTATTCTATTCTTCTATTCTATTCTGAGAAGATGCTGACGTCCTCAAGGGGTCTTGTTCCACAGCAGTGTGACCTCCTCTGCCAGACCCTGCCTCTAGTTTTGTGGTGGATCATGAAAGGCAGGAGAGGCCATTGCAGAGGAGGCCATTGCAGCTCTCTGGTCATGGGATTTGGAACTGGGCTCTTCTCAGTGGTAGGCAGTGACAGGACAAGGGGCACCTGGTACAAACCAGATCACAGGAGCTTTCACTTGGGCTTAAGGGAAAACTTCTTTGCTGTGAAGGTGCTGGAGCAGGCTGCCCAGAGAGACTGTGGAGTCTCCTTCTCTGTAGAATCTCAAAACCCACCTGGGCATGTTCTTGTACAACCTGCTCTAGCTGACCCTGCTTTAGCAGAGAGGTTGCACTGGGTGATCCCCAGATGTCCCTTCCAGCCCCTACCTCTCTGTGATTTCCCTGAACTGGTCCTTGCTGGGACACCTGGGGCTTGTGGGAGCTCAAACAGACGCATCTGGGGGGGAGAAGGTGGACCGAGCTTAGCAGCTTGGTTCTGCTGCTGTGACTGCTGTGGGGAGGCAGCAGAAATGGTGAGGATGTGGGAAGTAGCCCCCTCCCACAGGGGGAGGAGCAAGGGCTGATGTGTGAGAGGCCCCACAGAAAGGGATGGAGCTGCTATTCTAGAGAAACATCCACTTGGCAGCATGGAAACCTTGTAGTGGAGCCAGCAGCTGAAACCAGAGCGGGAAAGGAGCATCATTGGTGTTAGATGATGTGGGGTTCAGTGGGGTTGGAGACAAACTTTGACACAAGGAGGAGCAGACTGTCCAGCAATGTGGAGGAAGGAGAGAGCACCGAGGGAAGAGGGAGAGGGGGCAGCATTTGATGGCTGGGTGTGCTGGCCTGCAGAGATGACCTCTGTTTCTCTCCCTGCCTAGAATGCATTGCTGCCAGCTGGCCTCAGGCAGCGGGATCAGACCCAAAAGCCACCCACTGGCCCCTTCAAGAGGGAGGAACTCATGGCCCACCTAGAAAAGCAGGCAAAGGACATCAAAGACAGAGAAGACTTGGTTCCTTTCACGGGTGAAAAGAGAGGTATGGTCATCCTTTGTGCCGCGTCAGGGTGAAGGCACAGCGTGTGTACGCAGTGCAAGGACTGTGTCTGACCCCTGGTGCTAAGCATGAGTTCACTTCAACACCACCATGGTGATGGATCTGCTCAATCTGCTCCCCAGCCTCAGCCAAGGCTGTCTGGCTGTGCCCAAGAGGTCCATCAGCTTGCTTATCTGGTTACCACTCAATATGGCAAGTGATGGACAGAGGCTGTACCACTGCAAAGCCTCTTTCCAGCACCATCCCACTGCAGCTGTGTCAAGCTCTGGGGAAGACATCATCTTGTTTCCTCTGTCTTTCCTCCTCTGCCCTGCTCTCCTGTGAGCTCTTCAGGGTGTTCTCTGCCTTCCACCATTGCCATTCATGCTCCACCCCTGCACTCTGCACTTCATGTTGGCACAGAGAAACTCCACAGCTTCCCTCAGACCATTCCTGTCTTGTCTTCAACACCTCTTGACAGCCCCAGCCTCATTTCTCAGTCTCCTGCAGCCTGCATGTTTCTCTCTTCCTGCACTGTGAGTCCCCTGCTCTGTGCGTCCCTAGAGCCTGCAAGTGAGGGATGTGCCCTGCTTCTCCTTCTGTCATCTTCTCCTGTTCTTCAGGGACATGTCCTGTTACCCACAGAACTTTCCTGCCCCCATTAGCACTCTGAATATCATCTGACATGGGACATGGTCTCCATGACATAGATGATATTCTTGCCTCTGGGTTCCAGGAGCTTCTCAGCAGCTTTTTTTCTGTCCTCCCTCTGTACCATGGTCACCCTGCAGCAGAAGTTCTGGCTCTATGCTGTTTGCACTGCTGGCTGCCCCATGTCAAAAAAGAAGTGCATGAAAATGTGTGGGGATGTGAGTGTCTGTTAAATCTCTCCATTTAATACAAGTGGAGCTCCTACCTTTTGGTCAAAAAAAACCCCAGAGTTCTTTAAAAGAAGCAAATGAAGTGTGAGGGATGTGATTCTGCCCCCTGCTCTGCTCTGGTGAGACAGCACCTGGAGTGCTGTGTCCAGATCTGGGGCTCCAGTTTAAGAAGGACATGGAACTGCTGGAAAGGGTCCAGAGGAAGGCCACAAAGAGGGCTGGAGCACCTTCCCTGCATGGACAGCCTGAGGGAGTTGGGGTTGTTCAGTCTGGAAGGCTCTGGGGAGAGATTATGGAGGCCTTCCAGTACCTGAAGGGGGCTACAGGAAAGATGGAGAGAATCTTTTTACAAGGGCTTAAAGAGGCAGGACAAGAGGGAATGGACTGAATCCTGAGGAGACATTTAGACTGGAGATGAGGAAGGAATTCTTCACAGTGGGGGTGGTGAGGCACTGGAACAGGTTGCCCGGGGTGGTGGTGGATGTCCCCTCTATTGAGGTGCTGAAGCCAAGGTCAGGCAGGGCCCTGAGCAGCCTGGTCTAGTAGAAGGTGTCCCTGCCCATGGCAAGAGGGTTGGAACTAGATGATCTGCCATCCCAAATCGTTCTGTGGTTCTATGAAAAGAGCAATTTGAGTGCTCTCAGGAAGAGTGGTTTGTCAGTTTCCAGCACAGCCTAGCCCAGCACTGGCTGCTTTCCTGGCTAGCCTGAGAGGTACCCAGGAGGTGGAGGTATTTTGGGCATCTTGAGTCTTCATCTTCTGTCCTGAGCTACTCACATTTCCACCTGATGTGTTTCCAAGCACATTAAACATATTTTCTCTCATAACATGCTGCTGAGTGAAGACACTGCTACCCTGACTGTGAGCCAGAGATAGTAAATTACCTCCACACAGCTGTTGCAGAGCTGGAAATAAATCACCATGTCTGCAGTTTGGAGGGTGATTTACTGCTCTGCCACGGGCCAGCTCTCCCTGGCTGTGCTGCTGGGCAGGGCAGGAGTTGGCATGTGCATGCAGGCTGTAGTCTGGTTTGCAGTGCTGTGTTTGCTTGCACCACTGGGAGCTCAAACTTGAGTAAAGCATGACTGAGATGTGAAACTTTCTAAGACTAAGCCACAGAAGTTCCAACAGTGTGTTTGTCAAAACACAGCTGGGCACTGAGATGTCAGAAAGGAGTTGCTGTGTGATGGCAGAATTAAATTCACTGCTCCCTGATGAGCCAGCCTGATGGTTTGTTGAGCCATGTGTCTGGTGGGACAATGGTTCTGGGTCTCCCCACCAAGCCAGGGCAGAGGGGGCCAGCCCTCCCTGGACATTTAGCTACAGAAGGTGCCTGGTGCACACATGACAGCCTGCCTATTTTTGTGAGAGCAGCTGTGTCCCAGGAGGCAGATTCTTGCCCTCTTGGTCGGGGCAGCAGCACACAGGCAGGAGCTGGGCCACTGTGCCAAAGGCTGCTCATAGCAGCCTCCATTTCTTACCAGGGTAGGGGGAATCTGCACCACAGTTGCTTCTTCCTTGAGGCTAAATTTAGCCCCTTCTGTTTCTGCACATCTTTAAGCAGCAGGATCTTTGTTTCTCCTCTAAGTGCTGCTGACTCTGGTTTCAGAGCAGGGATAAAAATAGTCCTGGCTGGCATGCCAGGCTGAGAGCTTTGCAATCTCTATCTCTCTGCAGTGATCCTGGACTATTTCAGGGGAGGGGTCTGCTCCAAAATGCTCTGGGATCCCTCCCTCTCCCATCTTCCAGCAGAGTTGGGTCTGCCCAACAAACTGCCCCCTGCCATGGGATGTTACAACACCACAGACCTCTCTCTTTGGTGTTGGTTGTGTGAAGTCTCAGACCTTACCTGTTCAGCCTCCACAAAAGATCTGCCCACCCTCTGCTGGTGAGAGCAGCTAGGAGCTGGCAGCAGCCATGCAGTGCCAGGAGCCACATCCACTGCCCCATGTCTCTATGGGACACAGCTGGCTCCAACAAGGAAAGGGTCCTGGCCTGCCTGCTGATCATTCTGGGCAGTGGGATGGGGAAGTCACAATAAGCCCCTGCAGTGGTCCAGACCTGGGGCAGAGTGACTGGAAAGCTGCCCAGCACAAGAGGACCTGGGGGTGCTGGTTGACAGCAGCTGAGCCAGGGTGTGCCCAGGTGGCCAAGAAGGGCAATGGCATCCTGGCCTGCATCAGCAACACTATGACAGCAGAAGCAGGGAAGTGCTCATGCCCTGTACTGGGTGGGTGAGGCCACACCTGGAATACTGGGTTCAGCTTTGGGGCCCTCACTTGAAAAAGGACATTCTGGGGCTGGAGCATTGTCCAGAGAAGAGCAGCAAATGTGGTGAAGGGTCTGGATCAGAGGTCTGGTGAGGAGCTGCTGAGGAACCTGGGGTTGCTTAGTCTGGAGGAGAGGAGGCTGAGGGGAGACCTCATTGCTCTCTACAACTCCCTGAAAGGTGGCTGGATCCAGGTGGGACTCGGCATGGCCTCAAGTTGCTCCAGGGGAGGTTTAGGTTGGGTATTGGGAAAGTTTTCTTCACAGAAAGAGTGGTCAGGCATTGGAAGAGGCTAACCAGGGAGGTGGTGGAGTTACTGCTGGAGTTGCTCATGTATGTGTAGGCATGGCACTTCAGGGCATGGTTTAATGGTCATGGTGATGTTGGGTTGATGGCTGGGACTTGATCTTAGAGGTCTTTTCCAGCCTTAGTGATTCTGTGAGTGCCAGTGAGCTTGTGGCATCCATGGCTGGGCTTGGAGCTGCATCACTTACTGCATGAACACCTTGTCCACGTGGGCACCCCCACCAGGAAAAGGCCACCAGTGAGCAGAGGAGATGGCAGCCTGGCATTACCAGCTGTGCCTTTTGTTTTGCACCTCTGACTTGAAGGGAAAAGGCCTCTTCCTTGGCC
The DNA here is from genome assembly GCA_033816785.1 of Picus viridis. Lineage (NCBI taxonomy): Eukaryota > Metazoa > Chordata > Aves > Piciformes > Picidae > Picus > Picus viridis. The sequence goes on from CM066606.1 coordinate 4,276,508, forward strand.
TGCTGCTGTGCCAGGAGACAGGGCATGGAGCTCTGCTTCTGGCACATCCGTGGCGTCATTCCCACACTGCCCTACTGTCCTCTGCAGCAACACTGAGAGAGACCAGGTGCCACAAGCCTGCTCCTCCTTGCATCCTGTGTGTTTGCCAGACAACAGACTGCTATCCCTTACCTCCTCCACCACCTCCTTTCCACCTTCTTTTGATTCATGTGCCATCTGTCCTGCCACCATGCATGTGGAGTTAGCAGCAGGAGCTGTCTCAGTGGCAGGACTGCTCCTGAGCAGTGCTGCATCTAGGCCACTGGCCTCTCTTGGTCCATGTGAGTGCTGGCAAATCTCCACCCCTTTTATGCAGCCTTCAGAGGAGTGAAGTCCTGCAGGGTGAGGCTGTGCATGGCTTTCTGGGTGCTGTACCCTGGAGCAATCACCATCCTGTGCAAATGTGCTGCTGAGCTTTTGTAGATGCAGCCCTCTGCACTGGTGACAGAGTCCAGGTCCACAGATGGAGATATCACATGTAGAATCATAGCATGGCTTGAGTTGGATTGGACCTTAAAGATCATCTGGTTACAGCCTCCCTGCCATGGGCAGGGAGACCTCCCACCAGACCAGGTTGCTCAAAGCCTCATCCAGCCTGGTCTTAAACACTTCCAGGCATGAGGAGAAGGAGAAGGGGAAAAGAAGAAGGGGAAAAGAAGAAGGGAAAAGAAGAAGGGGAGAAGGAGAAGGAGAAGGAGAAGGAGAAGGAGAAGGAGAAGGAGAAGGAGAAGGAGAAGGAGAAGGAGAAGGAGAAGGAGGAGAGGGAGAGGGAGAGGGAGAGGGAGGAGAGGGAGAGGGAGAGGGAGAGGGAGAGGGAGAGGGAGAGGGAGGGAGGGGAGAGGGAGAGGGAGAGGGAGAGGGAGAAGAGAAGGAGAAGGAGAAGGAGAAGGAGAAGGAGAAGGAGAAGGAGAAGGAGAAGGAGAAGGAGAAGGAGAAGGAGAAGGAGAAGGAGAAGGAGAAGGAGAAGGAGAAGGAGAAGGAGAAGGAGAAGGAGAAGGAGAAGGAGAAGGAGAAGGAGAAGGAGAAGGAGGAGAAGGAGGAGAAGGAAAGTAGCAGCTTCTCTGGGCCAGTGTTCCAGTGTCTCACCAGCCTCAGAGTACAGAACTTCCTAATGGCCAATCTCAATCTACCCTGCTCTAGTTCAAAGCCATTGCCTCTTGTCCCATCGCTACAGGCTCTTTTATAAAAGTCCCTCTCCAGCTCTCCTGTAGCCCCTTCAGGTGCTGGAAGGCTGCTGTAAGGTCTCCCTGGAGCCTTCTCTTCTCCAGGCTGAAAACTCCATCTGCCTTGGCCTGTCCTTGCAGGAGAGGTGCTCCAGCCTTCCGATCATCTTTGTGGCCCTCCCCTGAGCCCTCTCCAACAGGTGGCAGATGCCTCCTGGCTTGCATCTCAGCAGGATCCAGGCTAAGATCAAGGGCAGGGGTTTGGTGTCTCCTGATTCTTCTCTAGGTCCTTGTGCTCCTCTGCCCCTCCTGCCGTGCAAACCTCACCCTACAGAGATGGATCTGCAGGGCTCGTTGAGAAGCAGGTGCTGTGGCCCTGCTGGGAGTGACCTCACTTTGCTTTGGCAGGAAAAGTTTGGATCCCCAAGCAGAAGCCAATGGATCCTGTTTTGGAAAGTGTGACTCTGGAGCCGGAGCTGGAGGAAGCCCTTGCTAATGCCTCTGATGCAGAGCTCTGCGACATTGCAGGTAAGAGGGTTTCACATGGCTCTGGGGATTCAGGTGTGACTGCTGCTTTCCTTTCCCTTGCTCCCTTTCCCTCTCCCTCTCCCTCTCCCTTTCCCTCTCCCTTTCCCTCTCCCTTTCCCTTGCTCCCTTTCCCTCTCCCTTTCCCTCTCCCTTTCCCTCTCCCTTTCCCTTTCCCTTTCCCTCTCCCTTTCCCTTTCCCTTTCCCTTTCCCTTTCCCTTTCCCTTTCCCTTTCCCTTTCCCTTTCCCTTTCCCTCTCCCTCTCCCTCCCCCTCCCCCTCCCCCTCCCCCTCCCCCTCCCCCTCCCCCTCCCCTTCCCCTTCCCCTTCCCCTTCCCCTTCCCCTTCCCCTTCCCCTTCCCCTTCCCCTTCCCCTTCCCCTTCCCCTTCCCCTTCCCCTTCCCCTTCCCCTTCCCCTTCCCCTCCTCCTCCTCCTCCTCCTCCTCCTCCTCCTCCTCCTCCTCCTCCTCCTCCTCCTCCTCCTCCTCCTCCTCCTCCTCCTCCTCCTCCCTCCCCCTCCTCCTCCTCCCCCTCCTCCTCCTCCCCCTCCCTCCTTCCCCCTCCTCCTTCCCCCCTTCTCCTTCCCCCTCCTTCCCCCCCTTCTCCTTCCCCCTTCTCCTTCCCCCCCCTCCTTCCCCCCCTCCTTCCCCCCCCTCCTCCTTCCCCCTTTCTCCTCCTCCCCCCTCCTCCTCCTTCCTCCCTTTCTCCTTCCCCCTTCTTGCATTAAGGCTTCCAACACAAGCACCCTGGCCAGGGACTGCATCTCTGGGTTTTGCTGTTTTACTGAGCTCCTGCAAGGCCCTGCCCTACAAAGCTGCCTTTCTAAGCCTCAGATCTGTGCTGCAGAAAGGCTGTTTGGGGCAGCTCCTTCTGCAGCTGTTGGGAGAGCACACTTGAAGTGGCAGCAGGGGAACTGACGTGGTACAAGCTGTGCTGAGGTCTCAGTATTGACAATGAGAAGCCTGCTTAGCAGGGCTCATTTAGCAGGAGACTGTTCTACTGCTGCCTGTTTAGCAAGGCTCATTGTCAGCTGTGATGTATTGTCAGTGGGAAAGATCTTGTGAAGGGCTCCCAGCAAGTTCTGGAAGGTCTCCTGTGCCTTTGGTCAGCTGGAGAAGGCAGAAATGGGATGCCTTTTCATTTTGCTTGAGTTCACTTGGAATAAGCACAGTGAGCACCAAACTTACCAAGAGTGGCTTCCTCTTGTCTACCAGCACCAACTCTAGCACCCTGAAACCCTGTGTGGTCACAGCAGCAGATCCTTCCGTTTCTCTGCAGTCTGGCTGCTCACAGTCCTGGCTGGTGAAGGGATTTTGTTGTCAGAATAAGCTGTGTTTGGGGTGCAGGTGTGTCCCCACAATGCTGGGACTGCAAATGGCTTGCTAGAACTGTGTTGTGCTCCTGAAAATGTCAGCTGTGAACACACCCAGAGAAGGGCAAGGAGGCTGGGGAGGGATCTTGAGCACAGGCCCTGTGAGGAGAGGCTGAGGGAGCTGGGGTTGCTTAGCCTGGAGAAGAGGAGGCTCAGGGAGACCTCATTGCTCTCTACAACTCCCTGAAAAGAGGCTGTAGCCAGGAGGGGGTTGGTCTCTTCTCCCAGGCAACCAGCACCAGCACAAGAGGACACAGTCTCAAGCTGTGCCAGGGGAGGTTTAGGCTGGATGTTAGGAAGAAATTCTTCCCAGCAAGAGAGATTGTCCATTGGGATGTGCTGCCCAGGGAGGTGGTGGAGTCACCATCACTGGAGGTGTTTAGGAATAGCCTGGATGAGGCACTTGGTGCCATGGTTTAGTTGTTATGAGGTATTAGACATTAGGTAATAGGTTGGACTTGATGATCTCTGAGGTCTTCTCCAGCCTGGTTGATTCTGTGATTCCATGTGGCAGAGAAAAGGCCCAGCTGAAGTACAAACCAAACAGCTCAAAGTGCCCAGCAGCACTCAGACTTTCAGGTGAAGGCTGCTTGGCTTTGTGCAGCCCAGCCAGGGATGTGTTGTGTGGGGGTGGAGGGAAGTGGACTTTGATGGTTGTTGACACCCTTTGCTGCATGCTGTCCTGACCATGCAACCCAGGCCTGGGGTCACAGCGAGCTGCCACTCTAAAAGGTGCCATTATTCACATGATGGAGCTCAGGGATAACCTTCTTCTGCAAGTCCCAGCCCTTCTTGGCCAAAGTACCCAGCAAGTGGCAATGGGCTGCTGACAACTAAACACAAGAGGAGCAGCTCATGGGAAAAGAAATTCACTTTGTGGCAGCACACTTGAACTTCAGGGGGAGATTTCATAGTATCATAGTATCAGTCAGGGTTGGAAGGGACCACAAGGATCATCTAGTTCCAACCCCCCTGCCATGGGCAGGGACACCCCACACTACATCAGGCTGGCCACAGCCTCATCCAGCCTGGGCTTAAACACCTCCAGGGACGGGGCCTCAACCACCTCCCTGGACAACCCATTCCAGGGCTTCACCACTCTCATGGGGAAGAACTTCCTCCTCACCTCCAGCCTGAATCTCCCCACCTCCAGCTTCATTCCATTCCCCCTAGTCCTATCACTACCTGAGATGCTGACAAGTCCCTCCCCAGCCTTCCTGTAGCCCCCTTCAGATACTGGAAGGCCACAATGAGGTCACCTGGGAGCCTTCTCTTCTCCAGACTGAACAGCCCCAACTCCTTCAGTCTGTCCTCACAGGAGAGGTGCTCCAGCCCTCTGATCATCCTCGTGGCCCTTCTCTGGACACCTTCCAGCACCTCCACATCCCTCTTGGAATAGGGGCTCCAGAACTGGAGGCAGTACTCCAGGTGGGGTCTCACCAGAGCTGAGTAGAGGGGGAGAATCACCTCCCTTGACCTGCTGGCCACACTTCTCCTGATGCAGCCCAGGATCTGATTTGCCTTCTGGGCTGCAAGTGCACATTGAGAGCTCCTGTTGAGCTTCTCCTCCCCCAGCACCCCCAAGTCTTTCTCCTCAGGGCTGCTCTCCAGCCAGTCCCTGCCCAGCCTGGATTTGTGCCTGGGATTGCCTCGACCCAGATGCAGGACCCTGCACTTGGTCTTGTTGCAGCTCATGAGGTTGGCTTGTGCCCACCTCTCCAGCCTGTCCAGGTCCCTCTGGATGGATCCCTTCCCTCCAGCATGTCTGCTGCACCACACAGCTTGGTGTCATCAGCAAACTTGCTGAGGGTGCACTCAGTGCCACTGTCCATGGCACCCACATAATGTTGAACAAGCCTGGTCCCAGGACTGATCCCTGAGGGACTCTGCTTGTCCCTGGCCTCCACTGGGACATGGACCCATTGACAGCCACTCTTAGGGTGTAGCCATCAAGCCAGTTCTGTATCCTTCTAGTGTCTAGTGTCTTTTCTTTATTTTAACCACTCTGCCCACCCAGAGCTCAAGGTTTGTTCAGGTGTGTCTGTGCTCACTTTTCTTTAGGAACCCATACAGTTACTTTTGAAAGCAAGAAAAGCTGATTAAAACAGCAGTTTGCCTTCAAACATGAGCTTCCTGTGAGTAGCAGGATTGCTACACAGAACCTTTCCCTCAATGTTTCTAAGTCTCTGGCTTCCCACCACTCATTTGCATCTGGCTAGAATGTCAGCAGGTCCCCCCTGGCCACAACTCAAAGTGCACTGGCATCTTGGTTTTGCAGTCATGAGCCTGAGATACACAGCTGTGGACAGCAAGTTCTCCATGGGTCAGCAATGTGCTCTTGTGGCCAAGAAGGCCAATGGGATCCTGGGGTGCATTAAGAGGAGTGTGTCCAGCAGATCCAGGGAGGTTCTCCTTGCCCTCTACACTGCCCTGGTGAGGCCACCCCTGGAATATTGCATCCAGTTCTGGGCTCCCCAGTTCAGGAGGGACAGGGATCTGCTGGAGAGAGTCTGAGGGAGGGCTACTAGGATGCTGAGGGGACTGCAGCACTGCCCTGGGAGGAGAGGCTGAGATACCTAGGGCTGTTTATTCTGGAGAGGAGAAGACTGAGGGGGGATTTAATAAATGTCTACAAATGTCTGAGGGCTGGGGGTCAGGAAAGGACAGGGACAGCCTCTGCTGTGTCCAGTTCTGAGCCCCCTCAGTTTAAGAAGGACATTGAGACACTTGAATGTGTCCAGAGAAGGGCAACAAGGCTGGGGAGGGGTCTGGAGCACAGCCCTGTGAGGAGAGGCTGAGGGAGCTGGGGTTGCTTAGCCTGGAGAAGAGGAGGCTCAGGGGAGACCTTCTTGCTCTCTACAATTGCCTGAAGGGAGGTTGTAGCCAGGAGGGGGTTGGTCTCTTCTCCCAGGCAACCAGCACCAGAACAAGAGGACACAGTCTCAAGCTGTGCCAGGGGAGGTTTAGTCTGGAGGTAAGGAGAAAGTTCTTCCCAGAGAGAGTTGTTAGCCATTGGAATGTGCTGCCCAGGGAGGTGGTGGAGTCACCATCCCTGGAGGTGTTCAAGAGGGGATTGGCTGTGGCACTTGGTGCCATGGTTTAGTAGTCAGGAGGTGTTGGGTGACAGGTTGGACTTGATGATCTTTGAGGTCTCTTCCAACTTTGGTGATACTGTGATACTGTGCTCACTTGTGCCCTGGGACAGGACAAGGAGCAGTGGATATAAGCTTCAGCACAGGAGGTTCCACCTCAACATGAGGAGGAACTTCTTCACTGTGAGGGTCACAGAGCACTGGAGCTGGCTGCCCAGAGAGTTTTTGGAGTCTCCTTCTCTGGAGACTTTCAAGCCCCATCTGGATGTGTTCCTGTGTGACCTTTGCTGGATTCTATGGTCCTGTCAGCAGGGACATCCTCAACCAGATCAGGTTGCCCAGAGCCCTGTCAAGCCTCACCTTGAATACCTCCAGGGACAGGGCCTCAGCTACCTCCCTGGCACATCCCTGGGAGGTGCAGGCTCCTGCTGGACTGGACCCCTTGACTAAATCCTACCAAGGGCATTTATTAGGGCTTTTTTTGGTCTGTTATTTTCTTCCCCTTGCTATTTTTGCACGATGCTGACTCATGTCAGCCAGTGGGAAGCCTTGGCTGTTTGTCTGTCATCCACAAGATGATGTTGCTCTTCTCCTATGAAGAACATACACTGGAATAAACAAGGGAGCACCTGTGAGCTGAAGGGCTTGGCCCCACCTTGCTGTGCTTGTCCATGGGCAGGCCAGTGTGTTACAGACCCTCAGCCCAGGCAGCACAGCATTTACGTGTGCTACCCTGGGTTTGGAGCCTGCAGTAACCCAAGTCATGTTCTCCTTTCCTGTTTCTGTAGCCATCCTTGGTATGCACACCCTGATGAGCAACCAGCAGTACTATGAGGCGCTGGGGAGCAGCACCATTGTCAACAAAGAAGGGCTCAACAGTAAGTGGTTTAGCACACTGGCAGCTGGGCTTTGAAGCTGGTAGCAGGGGGGAAGCTGGGAATTATTTCTGGGCTGAAGGTTCCAGCCATGGGTGTCAGCAGCAACCTCTGATTGCTGGGGCTGTCTCTGGTGCATCCTTGCCCTGTGAGGCAGCTGGGTGTCAGCTGCTGCCCTTGCACCTTCTGGGAGCTAGCACAGCACCATGCAGGCAGCTTGCTCTCCATCACCACAGTTTTGGACCTTGGGAGCATGTAGCAGCAGGCACCAGCTGTCCTGTGCTGGTTGGCCCAGGTGCTGGGCAGCATTTCTAGATGCACATGAGCGTAAGTGAAGCTGACCAGTGCTTGCTCAGTCCTTCAGCTTGTCTCTGTCTGTCAGGTCATGCTTCCTAAACCTGCTTCTGGAAGAGAAGAAGCACCCCAAAGAGAAAGTGCTGCTGCTTAGGGTGCTTTCAGCTTCACAGGTCTTGCTTTTCACTTGCAGGTGTGATTAAACCCACACAGTACAAACCAGTTCCAGATGAGGAACCAAACTCAACCGATGTGGAGGAAACTCTGAAACTAATACAGAGCAATGATCCTGACCTTGAGGAAGTCAACCTCAATAATATCATGGTATCTGCTCCTTTCTACTCTGTTTTGAGCAACAGGGCTTGTTGCCTGCTGTGGGACAACGGTGTCAGGCTGGTAGCAAGAGGACTCCTGTAGATGCCTGGAAGAATGGAGCTGTGTAGCTTGGGAGACCCCTCTCAGCCTGTCTGGTTGAAGGTGTCTAGGCTGCTTTGGCACATTTGGTGGAGGGGCTCTTTATGCAAGATAAAATGATGGACTCACAGAATCATTAAGGTTGGAAAAGACCTCTAAGATCATCAAATCCAGATGTCAACCTAGCACCACCATGGTCATTAAGCCATGTCCCAGAGGGCTGTGTCCACAGAATCGTTGAACACCTACAGGGACAGGGACTCCACCACCTCTTTGGGCAGCCTCTTCCAATCCCTGAGCACTCTTGCAGCAAAGAAATTTTTCCCAATATCCAACCTAAACCTGCCCTGGTGCAACTTGAGGCCATCTTCTCTTGTCCTAAGGCTTCATTAATCATGTGAGACTTGTCATGGAAATATGAAGAAACCTCCCTTCTCTCTCCATCTCCCACCCACCCCTTCTGTGTGACTCTGTGAACCAAATCAGGACTCAGCACCACTTATGATGCCTCTGGGACACACAAGACACCCAGAAAAACACAGTTTCCACCTGCCCTCCTTGACTGCTGGACCTCCACCCCCCATCCCATGAGGTCTGTTGAAAGATGACCTATTCACATAGCTAGGATGTGGTTGACTCCACATGCACATAGAAGGCACTTGAGCCATGGCCACCTGCACCTTTCTGTAAGCAAAGATTTTTTGCTTGAGTGTTCTGGATACTAACCCTGAGTGCCCCAGGCTGAGGATATGAGAAGCAAGACCTTTATGTGTGTGTATGTGTGTGTGTTGAACTCATGTCTTTCAGGATGTGGTTTGGAGAAGTGGGGAGTGGTAGTGGAGATGGCAAGCTGTTGGGCTCTGTGTGGTGGCTCTGCAGGTGGCTTTGACTACTGATAATGCCACATGGCAGGACCCAAATGATGTGGGAAGAAGTCCAAGTTGAGGCTACCACTTAAAGTTTTAGACAGGTGGGAACTGGTGCATCCCTCTCACATCCAACAAGTGAGAGGACAGGAGGAAAGAGGCTCAAGTTGTGCCAAGGGAGGATCAGGTTGGATATCAGGGAAAATTTCCTTCACAGAAAGGGTTGTCAGCCACTGGAACAAGCTGCCCAGCGAGGTGGTGGAGTCTCCATCCCTGCAGGTGTTTAAAAGGTGCTTGGATGTGGTGCTGAGGGATGTGGCTTGGTGGCAGCAGCTTAGCAGCAGTGGTGGGATTGGGAGCTCTAGGTGAGCAGGTGGACTTGATGATCTGACAGGTCTCTTCCAGCCTCAACAACTCTATGATTCTGTGAAAAGGGTTGATGTGCTAGAGGGTGGGAGAGCTCTGCAGAGGGACCTTGCCAGGCTGGACAGATGGGCAGAGTCCAACAGGATGGCATTCAACACGTCCAAATGCCGGGTGCTGCACTTTGGCCACAACAACCCCAGGCAGAGCTACAGGCTGGGGTCAGAGTGGCTGGAGAGCTGCCAAACAGAGAGGGAGCTGGGGGTGCTGATCGACAGCCGCCTGAACATGAGCTAGCAGTGTGCCCAGGTGGCCAAGAAGGCCAATGGCATCCTGGCCTGCATCAGGAATAGTGTGGCCAGCAGGAGCAGGGAAGTCATTGTGCCCTGTACTCAGCACTGGTTAGGCCACACCTTGAGTCCTGTGTCCAGTTCTGGGCCTCTCAGTTTAAGAAGGACATTGAGACTCTTGAATGTGTCCAGAGAAGGGCAACAAGGCTGGGGAGGGTTCTGGAGCACAGCCCTGTGAGGAGAGGCTGAGGGAGCTGGGGTTGCTTAGCCTGGAGAAGAGGAGGCTCAGGGAGACCTTCTTGCTCTCTACAACTCCCTGAAGGGAGGTTGTAGCCAGGAGGGAGTTGGTCTCTTCTCCCAGGCAACCAGCACCAGAACAAGAGGACACAGTCTTGAGCTGCACCAGGGAAGGTTTAGTCTGGAGGTGAGGAGAAAGTTCTTCCCAGAGAGAGTTGTTAGCCATTGGAATGTGCTGCCCAGGGAGGTGGTGGAGTCACCATCCCTGGAGGTGTTCAAGAGGGGATTGGATGTGGCACTTGGTGCCATGGTTTGGCCATGGGGTCTGTGGTGACAGGTTGGACTTGGTGATCTTTGAGGTCTCTTCCAGCCTTGGTGATTCTGTGATTCTGTGAAGTGCTCAGTAATTGAAAACACTCACATTGTAGGAACTCAGGTAAGCAAACATCCTTTAGACGTATTGCTCATTCCTTCTCATGGGTCATGGCCTCACACCGTCCCTCTGCGTTTCTTTCCACAGAATATTCCCATACCAACCCTGAAAGCTTTTGCAGAAGCACTGAAAAACAACACCTACGTGAAGAAGTTCAGTATAGTTGGGACAAGGAGCAATGACCCTGTGGCTTTTGTAAGTACTGCCAGCCCATCCTCATGAAGCTGTGACAGGAGACCTGCCTGGGTGAGCTGTTTTTGGAGCTACTGACCAATGGCTTCTGCACCTTATGGTGCATATGAGATGCTCTGCACCTCTGGCATTTGGTGTCAGTGAGGGGGTTGAGGGAGTCGTCAGTAAGTCTGCAGATGACACCAAGATGTGTCTGTGTCCATCTGCTAGAAGGTAGGGAAGATTTACAGCAGGACCTGGACAGGTTAGACCCATGGGCCAAGGCTGATTGCAAGGGCCAGGTCCTGCAGCTGGGTCACAACCACCCCATCGTGAGCTGCAGACTTGGGGAGGTGTGGTTGGAAAGATACAACTTGGACAGGCACCTGGAGGTGTAGGGGAATAGTCAACTGACCCTGAGTCAGCAGTGCCCAGGTGGCCAAGAAAGCTAATGGCATCCTGGCTTGGGTTAGAAACACTGTGGCCAACAGGGACAGGAGGTGATCATCCCCCTGTGCTCAGCACTGCCACACCATGGGTGCTGTGTTCAGTTCTGGGCCCCTCACTACAGGAAGGACACTGAGGGGCTGGAGCATGTCCAGGGAAGGGCAACAAGGCTGGAGAAGGGTCTGGAGCACCTGGGCTGTGAGGAGCGTCTGAGGGAGCTGGGGGTGTGCAGTCTGGAGAAGAGGAGGCTGAGAGGAGACCTCATTGCTCTCTACAGCTCCCTGAAGGGAGGTTGGAGTGAGGAGGGGGCAGCCTCTTCTCCTGGGTGTCAAGCAACAGGATCAGAGGAAATGGTTTCAAGCTGCACCAGGGGAGGTTCAGGCTGGAAGTTAGGAAACATTTCTGCACAGAGAAGGTTCTCAATGGAATGGTCTGCCCAGGGCAGTGGTGGAGTCACCATCCCTGGGGGTGTTCAATCAGTTTACAGACCTGGCACTTAGGGACATGGTTTAGTGTTGCCCCTTCACTGCTGGGTCAAAGGTTGGACTGGATGATCTTGGAGGTCTCTTCCAACCAGATATACTCTGCGATTCTGTGTGCTTCAGTTTCAGGAGTGCTAGTGAAAGCCAGCAACAGGCTTTGTTTCCTCCACTTTCTTTCTCAGCTGTGGAGACCTCAGGACACAAGCCTGTAGTCACATTTGGCCTCAAGGACCTCAGTGGGGTTGCAGGGGGTTACTGAGTAGTCTGCCTGAATCCTTGCACACTCTTCTAGCACCATTGTATCCAGGTTTTGCTCTTCTTCATCCCAGCCACCCCTATCTACTTCCACATACACATGTATCACAGGTTTACTGCTAACAACCCTTCTTTGTGAAGGGTTGAGTAGATCCCTCAGATTATTTCAAGCACTCTGGACTGGGCAAGAAGCCTGCAAAGGCAGTGCTGGCACTGTTTGGAGGCCTGTGGGGCACTGTGCAAGGCGAGGGGAGCTGTGGAGCCAAGTGTTGCACAAGCATCACCTCCTGGTCTGTCTGTTTCACAATGGAGATCAGCCCTCCCATGCCACTTAAGAAATCAATTCATCATATCAGGTCAGGGAGGGACAGATGAAGCTGGCACAAGGCAGTTGTGGACTGTCACACTGGGGGGGTGGCCCTAAGGGTTTCTCCATGTGAGGTTTTGCTGTGGCCTCCAGTGTGATCATGTTCAAGGTCAGAGAGCACTGTCAGCAAGTTTGCTGATGACACCAAGCTGGGTGGAGTGGCTGGCACACAGGAAGGTTGTGCTGCCATTCAGTGAGACCTGGACAAGCTGGAGAGCTGGGCAGGGAGAAACTTGATGAAGTTCAACAAGGGCAAGTGTAGAGTCTTGTACCTGGGAAGGAACAACTCCATGCACCAGTATAGGCTGGGGACTGACCTGCTGGAGAGCAGAGAAGGGGAAAAGGAGCTGGGGGTCCTGGTGGATGGGAGGATGACCATGAACCAGCAATGTGCTCTGGTGGCCAAGAAGGCCAAGGGCATCCTGGGGTGAATTAGAAGGGCTGTGGTCAGTAGGTTGAGAGAGGTTCTGCTCCCCCTCTACATTGCCCTGGTGAGGCCACATCTGGAATACTGTCTCCAGTTCTGCACCCCTCAGTTCAAGAAGGACTTCAGGGAATTGCTTGAAAGAGTCCAGCACAGAGCCATGAGGGTGATGAAGGCAATGGAACATCTTCCATATGAGGAGAGGCTGAGGGCTCTGTAGCTTGGGGGAGACTGAGAGGTGACCTCATCAGTGGTTAGAAATATGTAAAGGGTGAGTGCCCAGAGGACGGAGCCAGGCTCTGCTCAGTGGTGCCCAATGACAGCACAAGGGGTGATGGTGGAAGCTGAGGCATTGGAAGTTCCATGTAAATATGAGGAATCATTTTTTTCCCTGTGAGTGTGACAGAGCACTGGAACAGGCTGCCCAGGGGGGCTGTGGAGTCTCCCTCTCTGGAGATATTAAAAACTCACCTGGATGAGTTCCTGTGTGATCTGCTCTAGGTGATCCTGCTCTGGCAGGGGGTTGGACTGGATGAGTTTTCAAGGTCCTTTCCAGCCCCTGAAATTCTGTGATTCTGTGATGTTCATGTTCAAGAATCCCTCTGCAATGGGCAGGAATCCCCTTCACCCTGCACAGAGCTCTCCCATCTGGTGGCAGTGAAACCACCTGGTGCACAAGGTCAACCCACAGTCTTTTTTTTAATTAATTGGAATGGAATGGAATGGAATGGAATGGAATGGAATGGAATGGAATGGAATGGAATAGAATAGAATAGAATAGAATAGAATAGAATAGAATAGAATAGAATAGAATAGAATAGAATAGACCAGACCAGACCAGACCAGGCTGGGAAAGACATCAGAGATCATCAAGTCCAACACCATCTAATCAACTAAACCATGGCACCAAGTGCCTCATCCAGGCTATTCCTAAACACCTCCAGGGATGGTGACTCCACCACCTCCCTGGGCAGCACATTCCAATGGACAATCTCTCTTTCTGGGAAGAACTTCTTCCCAACCTCCAGCCTAAACCTCCCCTGGCACAGCTTGAGACTGTGTCCTCTTGTTCTGGTGCTGGTTGCCTGAGAGACGAGACCAACCCCCACCTGGCTACTACCTCCCTTCAGGTAGTTGTAGAGAGCAAGAAGGTCTCCCCTGAGCCTCCTCTTCTCCAGGTTCCTCTGAAGTTGAGGGGTCTTGGTCCCCAGCTGCTCTGGGTTGCCCTGCTCCGACCTGTCTGACTGCCATTTTGTGCTGCCTCCCTCTACCCACAGGCACTGGCAGAAATGCTGAAGGTCAATAACACACTGAAGAGCCTGAATGTGGAGTCCAACTTCATTTCAGGGTCGGGGATCCTGGCTCTGGTCGAAGCTCTCCAGGGCAACACCTCGCTCGTAGAGCTGCGCATCGACAACCAGGTGAAGCATGGGAGCTCTCATCAGGCCAGCGTGTCCTGGTGGGGGGAGCTGAGAAAGGTGCTCACAGTGGAAGGTGGCAGCCTCCTACCACTGCCAGGTTGAGTTGGACAGGCTTCAGCCACTTGTTTCTTCTGCAGTTCCTGGTCAGTGTCTGCTAAGACCTAGAGCTGCTGCTGCATACAAGCAGCCTGCTGGGTTCCTGGTGCTGCTCTGGAGGAGTGGTGATGGAGCTATCCAGTATCATGCCTTGCTCTTAGACTTGCAAGGTTGAAATGTCTACTAAATAGAACTTTTGGGGTTGGTTGGTTTTGGTTTTGTTTTTTTTTTCATTTGTTTGGGGTTTTTGCTTTGCTTTGTTTGGTTTTGTTGTTGTTTGTTTGTGGTTTGGCTTTTTTTTGTTGTGGGGTTTTTGGGTGGGGTTTTTGGTGGGTGTTTTTTGTGTGTGTATGTGTGGTTTAGTTGTTGTTGTTTGGGGGGGGGTTGTTTGGTTGTTTTTTTGCCATAACACAATGGAAAGAGAATGAGACCTCCAGAGTGTGCAGGGGTACAGATTGCCATAGCAAGTTTAGCCTCCCAAGAAACCCAGGGGGGAAGTGGTGAAGCAGTTTTGCTGTGGGGAGCTCAAGGACAGGTGACTGAGAGTTCACAGAACCACAGAATCATTAAGGGTGGAAAGACCTCTAGGATTACCAGGTGTAAATATCAACCCAACACCACCATGGCCACTAAAACATGTCCTGAAGTGCCATGTCTACTCCTTTCTTGAAATGAGAGAGGATCCTCAAGGGATGGGAACCCCACCACCTCCCTGGGCAGCCTTTTCCAGGGCTTGGCCACTCCTCCAGGGAAGAGACTTTTCCTAACATCCAACTTAAACCTACCCTGGTGCATCTTGAGGTCATTTCCTTTTGTCCCACCACTTGTTGGGGAAACCAAGAGACCAACCCCCACCTCACTCCAACCTCCACTGAGGGAGTTGTAGAGCATGAGAAGGTCTCCCCTCAGCCTCCTTTTCTCCAAACTACACAACCCCGGGTCCCTCAGCCACTCCCCACAGTACTTGTTCTCTAGACCCTTCCCCAGCTTTGTTGCCCTGTGACTCCATTCAAAGTTGTCATTTCTCCAGACAACTCTCAGCTGCACATGTACCCAAGAAAGAAAGTCTTTAGGCAAGAGGACTTGTGGGAATGTCTGCTGGAGGAGCTGGAGCCACATTATTGTGCCAGGAAGAGGCCAGTGGTTTGTTTCACCAGCTCCAAGCCAGACACACCAAATGCACCAAGGGGTCCAAAGAAAGGAGGGAAGGGGTAGAGATGGCAGATCTAAGTGCTCTCTCTGAATCCTCCTCTGACCTGACCAGCTTGGTTTTCTGTTTTCAAAAGAGCCAGCCCTTGGGCAACCAAGTGGAAATGGAGATTGCAAACATGCTGGAGAAGAACACCACCCTGCTGAAGTTTGGGTACCATTTCACTCAGCAAGGGCCCCGGCTCCGTGCCTCCAATGCCATGATGAATAACAATGACCTAGGTGAGTTGGGGGCTGGCTGCAAGCTGGGCACCACAGGAAGGTCCCTCCCTCGCTCTCTGGGCAATTCCTGGTGGTAGAAAGACAGAACTGCTTGCTTGAAGGCTCTTGTGGGTGTGCTTGAGTTAGGAACCACCTCTTGGAAGGCCTGGTAATGCTTTGAGCCTCAGGGAGGAATTATAGAATGTGTGGAGCTGTATTGGGAGATGACACTGCTTGCTTGAAAGCTCTGGTGGGTGTGCTCGAGTTAGAAATCATCTCTTGGAGGGCCTGGTGATGCTTTGAGCCTCAAGGAGGAATTATAGAGCCATAGAATGTGTTGGATTAGAAGATGACATCATAGAATGTGTTGTATTGGAAGATGACATCGAAGGGCATCTTGTCCAACCCCCCTGCAGTGAACAGGGACATCTTTAACTAGATCAGGTTGCAAAGAGCCCCCACCAAGTTTGACCTTGGAGGTCTCCAGGGCTGGGGCCTCCACCACCTCCCTGGGCAACCTGTTCTGCATTCCACCATCACCCTCCTTGTCAGGAACTTCCTCCTGATGTCCAGCCTAAATCCACCCTGCTCTAGTTTAAAGGAAAACACTGACTGCTACCCCAGTGCAGCTGCTGTCAGGAAGGCAATGAGTCGTGCCCCAGCCCTGGAGACACTGGGCAGCTCTGCCTCCCAGAAGAGGCAGTGTGTTTGGCAGTGCCAGCGGGTGCTGCTGGCAGGGGCCAAGAGCTGCTAATGTGCTTCAGCACAGCGCGTGACACAACATATGGCTGTGAGCTGCCAGCACTCGGGATTCCTGCCAGCTCCTTGTCTTCCTCCAGCTTCATTCCCGCTTTAACAAGGAGATGAAAAGCAGTAGAGTTGATCTTTGATGGCAGAAGGACTTGGCCCATCCCCCCTTCTGAATAGGAAGACACATGGCTTGGAGTTACCTTTCTACTCTCACTGAATCACAGAATGATGGGTGATGGTCTAGTCCAACCCTCCTGCCAGAGCAGGTTCACAGTGAAGAAAAACGTGGTCAGGTCTGCAAGCTGCCCCTTCAGCTGATACAAGTGGCAGGGGCTTTCCATTGCTTGGCTGCAAGCTGCTGTAGAGCACTGGAAATGAGTCCAGCAGAGCCATGTTGAACCCAGCCTGTGTGCCAGCCACGCTCAGCGGCTCTTGACTGCATAGGTGAGGTTGGTGACAAACATGACAGCCAGAAGCTCCTCCCCAGCAGCAGCAGATGATGTATGTGGGAAGAACAAGCTAAAGTTTGCAGATTGTCTGGTTTTGTTGTTTGGGTTTTTTCACTTTAGGAAGAAACTCTTCCCTGTGAGGGTGATCCTCACCCTGCAAGCTTGGAAGGGCAGAACCATTGTCTGCCCTGACCCAGTGGTAGGCAGAACCCTGCTGTGAGCAAGAGGATGGGCTGGGGGCTTACCACAAGCACTGCTGGGTTCAAACAGGTCTAGAAAGCAAGGGCCAGCTGGCAAGATCTGAGAAAAGCTCTGACATGCAAATGCCAGCCAGGAAGAAATGGAGGAACGCTGGAACCAGGTATTCTAACTTGCATAGGGTTCACCACAGGCAGGGTGAAACTTCATCGTTCTGATGGTCTCTGGCAACAGGACCTCAGCTTCACTACTGGACAAAAGCCATAGGTTTAAGTGTCTGTTGTGTTTAATCACAGAAGCATTTTTGTTGGAAAAGACCTTTAGGACCATCAAGTCCAACCAGTTCCCTAAACCTACCAAGGCTGGTGCTAAACCCTGCCCCTCAGCACCGGCTCTCTGAAACACCTCCAGGGATGAGTCTTCAACCACCTTCCTAGGGAGCCTGTTCAAGTGTTTGAGAACCCTTTCAGGGCAGAAGTTTCTCCTGATAACCCAACCTAAACCTCCTCTGGGGCCACTTGAGGCCATTTCCTCTCCTGATCCTTGAGAGAAGACACATCTAGAGAGATTACAACTACCTTGTGTTTTAACAAGAAGTAACTCAGCCTTGCTTCAGCCAGTGTCATGCTCCCAGGAAGCAGAGCCAAGCAGGGAGGTGTGTGCCAGTTCCTCAGTGACCACACAGAGCAGACAGTAGCACGGGTCACCGAATATTTATTCTGCCTGTGGATGCACCAGGAAAGGCTAACATGCTTTTGTGTCCTCTGCAAGGGTTTTTCACAGAATCACAGAATTTCAGGGGCTGGAAGGGACCTCAAAAGCTCATCCAGTACAACCCCACCCCTGCCAGAGCAGGATCACCTAGAGCAGATCACACAGGAACACACCCAGGTGGGTCTTGAATGTCTCCAGAGAGGGAGACTCCACACCCACCCTGGACAGCCTGTTCCAGTGCTCTGTCACCCTCACAGGGAAGTAATTCTCCTGTTTCCATGGACCTTCCTATGCCTCAACTTCCACCCAGTGCCCCTTGTGCTGCCCTTGGGCACCACCTGGTGCACAAAGTAATCACCTGGAAGAGCTGGGTCTAGGAGGTTAATTGTTGCTGTGGTAAAGGGAGAAGCTCACAGCTTGCCTTCCATGTGGTGATGATGGTTGTACCTTTTCCTTCTCTCACCCTTCCTTTTGGTCTGACCTGGTTCTTGTTTGCAGCACAAATCCCTCGGTCTGATGGTCTCTGGCAACAGCACCTCAGCCTCACTACTGGACAAAACATAAGTATAGAAAACAAACCCACAACTTGCATTTCCCTCCCTGTCAGCAACAGCTCTCTGCTTCTGCTCCACTCCAGTGCTCTTGCCTACCATCACCTGATGCTACCACAACTTGGGTTTGGGCCTATGGCTTTATTTTTTCGTCCTTTGAGGTGCTTTGTATGAAGCAGCTATGAAAGGCTTCCACACTCATCCTCGTGAGCTAACTTCTGGCATCTTCTCTGTACTTTTATTTTTGGGTTTTATTGGGGGGAGGGGGTTTAACTTCATGAGTATAGGGTTTGGTTTTTTTTCCTTTCATCCTCAGCTGTAAATCATCTTCAAGAGTAGAATGAGACCAATTTTCCCCATGTTATTATCATAGTATCATAGTATCAGTCAGGGTTGGAAGGGACGACAAGGATCATCTAGTTCCAACCCCCCTGCCATGGGCAGGGACACCCCACACTACATCAGGCTGCCCAGAGCCTCATCCAGCCTGGGCTTAAACACCTCCAGGGACGGGGCCCCAACCACCTCCCTGGCCAACCCATTCCAGAGCTTCACAGCTCTCATGGGGAAGAACTTCTTCCTCACATCCAGCCTGAATCTCCCCACCTCCAGCTTCATTCTATTCCCCCTAGTCCTATCACTACCTGAGAGCCTGACAAGTCCCTCCCCAGCCTTCCTGTAGACCCCCTTCAGATACTGGAAGGCCACAATGAGGTCACCTCGGAGCCTTCTCTTCTCCAGACTCCTTCAGTCTGTCCTCACAGGAGAGGTGCTCCAGCCTTCTGCTCATCCTCATGGCCCTTCTCTGGACACCTCCAGATCCCTCTTGTAATAGGGGCTCCAGAACTGGAGGCAGTACTCCAGGTGGGGTCTCAGCAGAGCTGAGTAGAGGGGGAGAATCACCTCCCTTGACCTGCTGCCCACACTTCTCCTGCTGCAGCCCAGGAGCTGATTGGCTTTCTGGGCTGCAAGTGCACACTGAGAGCTCATGTTGAGCTTCTCCTCCCCCAGCACCCCCAAGTCTCTCTCCTCAGGGCTGCTCTCCAGCCAGTCACTGCCCAGCCTGGATTTGTGCCTGGGATTGCCTCCACCCAGATGCAGGACCCTGCACTTGGTCTTGTTGAAGCTCATGAGGTTGGCTTGTGCCCACCTCTCCAGCCTGTCCAGGTCCCTCTGGATGGATCCCTTCCCTCCAGCCTGTCTGCTGCACCACACAGCTTGGTGTCATCAGCAAACTTGCTGAGGGTGCACTCGATGCCACTGTCCACGGCCCCCACAAAGATGTTGAACAAGCCTGGTCCCAGGACTGATCCCTGAGGGACTCTGCTTATCTGTGATCAGAGGGCTGGAGAATAAAGATAAGAAATGTGTGTGGGGGTGTGTTAATAATTTATTTATATTTTGAAATGCCCTTTTTATTTTTTAATTAACTTTTCAATTATTATTTTAAATGGCATTTTATCTTTATTTAAAGCTTTTATTTGAAATGGCACATTTTTAATTACTGGGAATTAAGTATATATATATATATATATAAAATTATTATTCTAAATTGTATCTATTATAATTATTTTATTATTATTTAAATTATTATTCTCAATTATTTGAAATGGCCATTAAAATAAAATTATTTGCAAGGGTACTTAAAAATAAATTATTTGAAAGGGCATTTAAAAATAAAACCATTTGAAAGGGCACTTAAAAATAAAACCATTTGAAAGGGCACTTAAATATTATTTCAAAGGGCACTTACAAATGATTGATTGGAAATGGCACTTAAAATGATTGGAAATGCTACTTGAAAATGATTTGCAAAGGCATTTAAAACTATTTGAAAGGGCACTTAAAAGAATGATTTAAAAGGGCATTTAAATAATTATTTGAAAAGGCACTTAAAAATAAATGACTTGAAAGGGCACTTAAAATAAAATGATTGGAAATGGTACTTAAAAGAATGACTTCAAATGGCACTTAAAACAATTATATGAAAGGGCACTTAAAAAAATATTTGAAAGGGCTCTTAAAAGCAAAATGATTTGAAGGGGCACTTAAGATTATTGGAAATGGTACTTAAATATTACTTGAAAATGCATTTAAAAATAAAATTATTTGAAGTGGCACTTAAATTATTTGAAAGGGCACTTAAAAATTATATGAAAGGGCACTTGAAAATAAATTATTTGAAAGGGCACTTAAAATAAAATGGTTGGAAATGGTACTTAAAAAATCATTTGCAAAGGCATTTAAAAATAAAACTATTTGAAAGGGCACCTAAAAGAATGATTTAAAAGGGCACTTAAAAAATCATTTGAAAGGGCACTTAAAAATATATGAAAGGGCACTTAAAAATTATTTGAAAGGGCACTTAAAAACAAAATGATTTGAAAGGGCACTTAAAAATATATGAAAGGCCACTTAAAAAATTATTTGAAAGGGCACTTAAAAACAAAATTATTTGAAGGGGCACTTAAAAACAAAATGATTTGAAGGGGCACTTAAAATGATTGGAAATGGTACTTAATGATTTGAAAGGGTACTTAAAAAATGATATGAAAGGGCACTTAAAAAATGATATGAAAGGGCATTTAAAATGATATGAAAGGGCACTTAAAAAATGATATGAAAGGGCATTTAAAATGATATGAAAGGGCACTTAAAAATTATATGAAAGGGCATTTAAAATTATATGAAAGGGCACTTAAAATGATATGAAAGAGCATTTAAAATTATATGAAAGGGCACTTAAAATGATATGAAAGGGCACTTAAAAAATTATATGAAAGGGCATTTAAAATGATATGAAAGGGCACTTAAAAAATGATATGAAAGGGCATTTAAAATTATATGAAAGGGCACTTAAAAATTATATGAAAGGGCATTTAAAATTATATGAAAGGGCACTTAAAATGATATGAAAGGGCACTTAAAAAATGATATGAAAGGGCATTTAAAATGATAGAAAAGGGCACTTAAAAATTATATGAAAGGGCACTTAAAAATTATATGAAAGGGCACTTAAAATTATATGAAAGGGCACTTAAAATGATATGAAAGGGCACTTAAAAAATTATATGAAAGGGCATTTAAAATGATATGAAAGGGCACTTAAAAATGATGATATGAAAGGGCATTTAAAATGATAGAAAAGGGCACTTAAAAATTATATGAAAGGGCATTTAAAAATTATATGAAAGGGCACTTAAAAATTATATGAAAGGGCACTTAAAATTATATGAAAGGGCACTTAAAATTATATGAAAGGGCACTTAAAAAATGATATGAAAGGGCATTTAAAATGATAGAAAAGGGCACTTAAAAATGATATGAAAGGGCATTTAAAAATTATATGAAAGGGCACTTAAAAATTATATGAAAGGGCACTTAAAATTATATGATATGATAAAAGGGCACTTAAAAATGATATGAAAGGGCATTTAAAAATTATATGAAAGGGCACTTAAAAATTATATGAAAGGGCACTTAAAATTATATGAAAGGGCACTTAAAATTATAAAAGGGCACTTAAAAAATGATATGAAAGGGCACACTTAAAAAATGATATGAAAGGGCATTTAAAAATTATATGAAAGGGCACTTAAAAATTATATGAAAGGGCACTTAAAATGATATGAAAGGGCACTTAAAAATAAATTATTTGAAATGGCACTTAAAAATAAAATTATTTGAAAGGGCACTTTTTAAAGTTATCATTTGAGGTGGCACTTCGTGGTTTTAATTATTGCTTGAAATGGCACTTCAGAAATTATTTGCAATGGCACTTTAATTATTATTTGAAATGCCACTTTACTTAATAGCTGTTTGAAATGGCTCTTAGGTGTTTTTTAAATCATGGTTCGAAATGGCACTTCAGTTTTTTTTTAATTACTACTTGAAATGGCAGCTTTTAAAAAAAACAAAAAACAACTATTGTTTAAAATGGGACTTTGGGGTTTTTTTTTTAATCATTATTTGAAATTACACTTTTTGAAGTTATTGGTTGAAATGTCACTTCATTTTTTTTTCCAGCTACTGTTTGAAACTGCAGCTTTTCTTCAACTGTTGTTTGAAATGTCCCTTTATTTTTTTCTTAACTATAATTTGAAGTGGTACCTTTTTATTCTTTGAAATGGCACTTTATTTTTTTTTTTTTAATTGTTATTTTTTTAATTACTTTGGTTTTAATTGCTATTGGAAATGACACTTTTCTGAAAATTATTTGAGATGGCTTTTTAAAATTACTGGTTGAAAAGTCACCTTATTTTTCCAGTTACCACTGGAAACTGCACCTTTAAATTACTGTTTGAAGTGGCACTTTTAATTTCTAATTATTTTAATCTATTTTTTTTTAGCTATTATTTGAAATGGCACTCAAATTTTTTTTCTGCAGTTATCACCTGAAATTGCACCTGTTAAAATTACTGCTTGCAATGGAATTTCATTTCAATTGTTATTATGAAATGGCACTTTAAAAATAGTTTAAAATTGCACCTTTTAAAATGATTATTTGAAATGCCACCTCTTTAGTTATTATTTGAAATTGACACCTTTTCTGTTATTACTTGAAATTGACACCTTTTCAGTTATTATTTGAAATTGACACCTTTTTAAATGATTATTTGAAATGCCACCTTTTCAGTTATTTGAAATTGACACCTTTTTAGTTATCATTTGAAGATGCCAGGTTTTCTAATTATTATTTGCACCTTTTTAGTTATTATTTGAAATTGACACCTTTTTAGTTATTATTTGAAATTGTTTAGTTATTTGTTATTTGAAATTGCCACCTTTTCAGTTATTATTTGAAACTGCCACCTTTTCAGTTATTATTTGAAATTGCCACCTTTTTAGTTATTAATTGAAATTGACACCTTTTCAGTTATTATTTGAAATTGACACATTTTAGCTATTATTTGAAATTGCCACCTTTTTAAATGATTATTTGAAATGCCACCTCTTTAGTTATTATTTGAAATTGCCACCTTTTTAGTTATTATTTGAAATTGCCACCTTTTTAGTTATTATTTGAAGTTGAACACCTTTTCTAATTATTTTAAATTGCCAGCTTTTTAATTATTTGAAATGCCACATTTTCAGTTATTATTTGAAATTGACACCTTTTCTAATTATTTTAAATTGACACCTTTTCAGTTATTACTTGAAATGGACACCTTTTTAGTTATTATTTGAAATTGCCCCTTTTTAGTTATTATTTGAAATTGACACCTTTTTAATTATTATTTGAAATGCCACCTTTTCTAATTATTATTTGAAATTGCCACCTTTTATTATTTGAAATGGACACCTTTTCTGTTATTATTTGAAATTGCCACCTTTCGGTTATTATTTGAAATGCCACCTTTTCTGTTATTATTTGAAATTGCCACATTTTTAGTTATTATTTGAAATGCCACCTTTTCTGTTATTATTTGAAATTGCCACATTTTTAGTTATTATTTGAAATTGCCACCTTTTCTGTTATTACTTGAAATTGACACCTTTTATAATTATTTGAAATTGACACATTTTTAGTTATTATTTGAAATTGACACATTTTTAGATATTATTTGAAATTGACACCTTTTTAGTTATTATTTGAAATGGACACCTTTTCTGTTATTATTTGAAATTGACACCTTTTCAGTTATTACTTGAAATTGACACCTTTTCAGTTATTACTTGAAATTGACACCTTTTCAGTTATTATTTGAAATGGACACCTTTTCTGTTATTACTTGAAATTGCCACCTTTTCAGTTATTATTTGAAATGCCACCATTTCTGTTCTTATTTGAAATTGACACCTTTTTAGTTATTACTTGAAATGGACACCTTTTCTGTTATTATTTGAAATTGCCACCTGTTCAGTTATTATTTGAAATGCCACCTTTTCTGTTATTATTTGAAATTGACACCTTTTCAGTTATTATTTTAAATTGACACCTTTAAAAATTATTATTTGAAATGCCACCTTTTCTAATTATTTGAAATTGCCACCTTTTAAAATGATTAGTTCATATTGCACTTTTTGTTATTTGAAATTGCACCTTTTTAGTTATTATTTGAAAGTGCCAGCTTTTAAAATGATTACTTCAAATTGCACTTTTCAATTGTTATTTGAAATTGCACCTTTTTAGTTATTATTTGAAATTGCCACCTTTTAAAATTATTATTTGAAATGCCACCTTTTCTAATGATTATTTGAAATTGCCACAGTTTTAGTTATTACTTGAAATTGCCACCTTTTCTGTTATTATTTGAAATTGACACCTTTTCTGTTATTACTTGAAATTGACACCTTTTCTGTTATTATTTGAAATTGACACCTTTTCTGTTATTACTTGAAATTGCCACCTTTTCTGTTATTACTTGAAATTGCCACCTTTTCTGTTATTACTTGAAATTGACACCTTTTCTGTTATTACTTGAAATTGACACCTTTTCAGTTATTATTTGAAATTGACACCTTTTCTGTTATTACTTGAAATTGACACCTTTTCTGTTATTATTTGAAATTGACACCTTTTCTGTTATTACTTGAAATTGCCACCTTTTCTGTTATTACTTGAAATTGCCACCTTTTCAGTTATTATTTGAAATTGACACCTTTTCTGTTATTACTTGAAATTGCCACCTTTTCTGTTATTATTTGAAATTGACACCTTTTCTGTTATTACTTGAAATTGCCACCTTTTCTGTTATTACTTGAAATTGACACCTTTTCAGTTATTATTTGAAATTGACACCTTTTCTGTTATTACTTGAAATTGACACCTTTTCTGTTATTACTTGAAATTGACACCTTTTCTGTTATTACTTGAAATTGCCACCTTTTCTGTTATTATTTGAAATTGACACCTTTTCTGTTATTACTTGAAATTGCCACCTTTTCTGTTATTACTTGAAATTGACACCTTTTCAGTTATTATTTGAAATTGACACCTTTTCTGTTATTACTTGAAATTGACACCTTTTCTGTTATTACTTGAAATTGACACTTTTCAGTTATTATTTGAAATGGACACCTTTTTAGTTATTATTTGAAATTGCCACCTTTTTAAATTATTATTTGAAATGCCACCTTTTCTAATGATTATTTGAAATTGCCACAGTTTTAGTTATTACTTGAAATTGCCACCTTTTCTGTTATTATTTGAAATTATTTGAAATGGCCACCTTTTCTGTTATTACTTGAAATTGACACCTTTTCTGTTATTATTTGAAATTGACACCTTTTCTGTTATTACTTGAAATTGCCACCTTTTCTGTTATTATTTGAAATTGACACCTTTTCTGATTAATTGCCACCTTTTCAGTTATTATTTGAAATTGACACCTTTTCTGTTATTACTTGAAATTGCCACCTTTTCAGTTATTATTTGAAATTGACACCTTTTCTGTTATTACTTGAAATTGCCACCTTTTCAGTTATTATTTGAAATTGACACCTTTTCTGTTATTACTTGAAATTGCCACCTTTTCTGTTATTATTTGAAATTGACACCTTTTCTGTTATTACTTGAAATTGCCACCTTTTCTGTTATTATTTGAAATTGACACCTTTTCAGTTATTATTTGAAATTGACACCTTTTCTGTTATTACTTGAAATTGCCACCTTTTCTGTTATTATTTGAAATTGACACCTTTTCTGTTATTACTTGAAATTGACACCTTTTCTGTTATTACTTGAAATTGACACCTTTTCAGTTATTATTTGAAATTGACACCTTTTCTGTTATTACTTGAAATTGACACCTTTTCAGTTATTATTTGAAATGGACACCTTTTTAGTTATTATTTGAAATTGCCACCTTTTCTAATTATTATTTGAAATTGCCACCTTTTTAGTTATTATTTGAAATTGCCACCTTTTCTAATTATTATTTGAAATTGCCCCTTTTCAGTTATTATTTGAAATTGCCCCTTTTTAGTTATTATTTGAAATTGCCACCTTTTCTAATGATTATTTGAAATTGCCCCTTTTCAGTTATTATTTGAAATTGACACCTTTTCAGTTATTTGAAATTGACACCTTTTCAGTTATTATTAGAAATTGACACCTTTTTAAATGATTACTTCAAATTGCACTTTTTAATTGTTATTTGAAATTGCACCTTTTTAGCTATTATTTGAAGTGCCACTGGTTTTGTTATTTGCACCTTTTTTTAGTTATTAGTTGAAGTTGCCACCTTTTAAAATGATTGTTTCAAATTGCAGCTTTTTAGTTGTTATTTGAAGGGCCACTTGTAAAAATTACTATTTGAAATTGCAGCCTGTTAAAAATCATTATCAGAAGTGGCACTTTCTTTTTATTTTTTCTTTCTTTGAATTTATTTGAAATGCCACTTCAGAAAAAGCTAGCAAAGGGAAACCTCATGTGCCCACCTCCTGCTGTCATAGCACCACTCGGCACCAACATCAGACCTTGACAAACTGTGTGAGAGAGAGAGGATAAAGGGAGGTAAGGCTGAATGAACGTAGCTTCTGGCCTTGAACACTGATAGGGATAGAAACTCAAATCTTTATGCCCTTGATTTTAACCTGCCTGAGGCTGTGCCTGCTGTGTGCAGCAGGGATCCAGAAGTGAATGCTGTCCTCTTTCTCCCTTGGCAGCAAGCTCATCTCTCAGCACCACCACGCAGCGGCTCAGCCCAGCTTTGCCACTCGCGCCTCCCCATGGCCGCCACTGACTCCTCTTGGTTTTCTTTTTCAGTGAGGAAGAGGAGACTTGCAGAGCTGAATGGGCCTATCTTCCCCAAGTGCAGAACTGGAGTGTAGCTGCTGGGCCGTGGCAAGGGGTGGGGAAGTCGTTCCCACTGCTGTGTGCTGCGCTGTGGAAACCCAGAGGCAATAAGTGCCTTGACAAAGAGTATTTGTGGTGCCTCCGTCCTGTTTGATGCACTAAGGGTTGTTTAAATTAACTAGTGGCTGTAGCTGAGGATTTTATCCAGTAGAACTTGTAGAGTTGGAAACTGTTCAAGCCAGTAACTACCTGCCAATTTTAAAGAGTACATCCCAGTGTTAAAAGTGACTCTTAGGAACCTGGGACCTGATTTATCATTATTATTGTACTACTTTTTTTCTTTCCTATGAACTTCCTGCACAGTTAGGATGTGGTATGCACAAGTGAGTGAAAGACAACAACTCCACATGAATTAGAGAAGTATTAACACACACACAAAAAAAAAACCCTACTTTTATTTTTCTCTTTTTTTTTTTTTTGGTTATTTTTTTGTTTGGTTGGTTGATTTGGGTTTTTATCCTCCAAACTGATCTCAACTGACTTAGAGGAACAACTCATTCAACAAGTACTTCTACTACCTGGAAACATGGCTGATTTCAGTAACTGTGAATTACAATTATCATTATTATTATTATTGTTATTATTGTTTGGTTGGGTTTTTTTAACCAGTATTTGCTCAGTCACTTAGTTGGGGATACTGTTTCAAAAGCATCCTTGTGTCTGTTAGAAAAAAAAATGAAACAAAACCAAAAACCACCTCATCTCCACCCCCACCCCCTCCCTGATTACATGGAATTTAAGGCCACCAATCATAAAGCAGAGTCTGAACAAGTTGAGAGGTTTAGGGTGGGTTAACATGCCCTCTGTGTGAGGCATGTCAGAGGGAAAACAACGACCTTCAGAGGTGTGGTGCAAAAACCTAACCCCAGAGAGATGTCCAAACTCACCAGCAAAACAAGAGACCTCACCTCTAACCCCCACTCCCTTCAGTTTCCTGATGCTAACAGCATTTGTGTCCAGCTATTCAGTGGAAGCAAGTCAAATTCTCACTCTTCACCGTTTTGTCTAGATAACCAAGCCCATTAATTAAACTCTGTTCTGCTGGGGATTGTTGCTTTTTACTGCCTGTCCCTAAGGTCTGCATAAAATCCAACAAGAAATGTGGTGCCCTAGAAAAGCTGTGAAGGGAAATAGCCTGAACTGGCACAGCCTGACAGGTTTTTGTCAGACAGCCTCCTGGAAGGAACTCCCCACAGGCTTGTTGAGCTCCCAGACCGGCAGTGGATTTGACCCAGCACCATCCCACCCAGAACTCCCAGTATTAACACCCAGTTGAAATCCTGCTGGGTAGGAGGACTCTCCTAAGCAGCAGCACTCCTGTGCTGAAGCCATATTCTGGGTCTGATGACAACATGCCCTAGAAAATGCTCTGACTTGCTAAAAATGCTGCTGAGACTGAAGTTGTGCAGGCTTTGCACACATATCCCAGCAAAAGTCCCACGGATTTCTTAGAGCTTGTGCACAAAAGCCACCCATGGTTTAGCTCAAGACCAAGGAAAAGCAGAGAAACAATTACTTTCAGTCATGTGTGAAACATTTTTTTGTTGGTCTTCAAATCTTAATAAATGAGCCAGTGGTGTCAAAAAAAAAAAGGCTTCATTATAGCTTCTTCCTTACCCACACCCTAAAAGTTCCCTGTTAGAAAAAAATTACAGGGGAAAAAGAGCTGAAAATATAAAAACAATACAAAAAACAACACACATCCCCACGCCTAGAAAACTGTCAGACAGCCTCTTTCTCCCACATGCACTGTGAAGACCTCAAAACAGCCAACTAAACCATCAAACCAGAGCCACAGAGTTGCTCCAGCTGAGCTTAGATTTCCATGGTATGGGGCTCACCTCTTTCACTGGCCTCAGAAGAACACAAATCAGTCTCATCCTGAGGAATCCTGATGGTGCTGCTGAGAAACCCAGGCAGGCAAGGAGATTCATCTGCAGAGCAAGGAGCACCACCATGGATGCTACCACAGCAAGGACCTTGTCTGACGTGCCGCTGTGGCAGCATCCAGTTTAACCGTGCAGCCCGAATGGAGGACCACTCCAGATTCCTCAGCTGACCCTCAAAGAGCTGCTTTGCTGAAAGATGCCTGTGAGAGCTGAGAGCTGTGCAGCAGAGACAGGCTGTGCAGGGATGGAGCTCCGAAATGGTGGCATTTAAGAGCAAATGGAGTGCTGTTTGTCCCAGCAGCTCCCCAGGGAAAGCAGAAAAAGAGCCATCTGTTGAGTGCAGCATCTGGCAGTCACAGCCAATCCTGCTTAACTCTCAACTCTCCTGGAGCTATCCTGCCTTCTCTCAGGCATTACCACTGAGCATTTCACAGAGGCAAGTCCTTATTTGTGTCAGTTTGACAAAACGAACCCAGAAGCCAGGGTACAGAAGCTGCTTGTGGACAAACTCACAAGAGAGAGGCTAAGGATGTCTCTTCCCTCTCTCTTCCCCTCTCTGCAGCAGAGGGAACCTGGTTTTATGGGCCTCCACCTGCACATCTCAAACCCTTCTCTTCCCTTTCCTTAGTGCAGCAAGGACCAGAAGAGGCCCCATGGCTCCCCTCTGGCTCTCATGTAGAACCTCCAGCTGCCAGCTCTCAGAATTGTGCCACATAGTCAGGTCTTGCCACGGGGCAGACAGCTTAGCTAAGATTCAGCCTTTACCTCTGCAGACTCAAGCACCTCCAACAAAACAGGTGAAGTATATTTGAGCAGTACTTCAAAAAATTACAGTGGAAGCACTAAAAAAGTTATTTATCACCACAGGAGTTTCAGAAGTTTACATACAAAACACAGTTGTTGCCATTCTGTACTGCTAAGTGATACAGAAACACCCTCTCAGAGAGATTACAGTGCTGATAGGCTGAATGATAAAACTGTGGGAGTTTTTCAGTCTAGGAATACATGTGGGGGGAAAAAGTATCATATGCAAATTGGGGCACTCCCATCAGTGCTCTAGACCAAGCCTGTGAGCAGAGCTTCTACGTTTTCCCCACAAATATTCCAGTCCTCAAAAGCACAGAAGGAGCTTGAGGGAGGGGGGGGAGTAAGATGCCAGGGAACCACAGGTAGACTTCTGCTGAAGGTGTCTCCTGATGGGAATTTCCCCCAGTTTCTTCTCCAGTAGGTGCTGTGCACACATTTACTATTAAACACCATCCCAGGAAGATTTCCTAAGCTTCAAAGCTTTGCTTCATGAAAGGAATGGTCACAAAGGTCACACAGACAGCTGCTGAACCGTTGATTTCTGGAAGCAAGACGCTTGCCATGGCTTTGGTGGAACCAGTGCCCACGTCTTTCAAGTTGCCAGTCAAGCCAACAACGAGGTCTGGCTGAATTAATAGCACTGTGAGGAGAAAAGTTACAATCTGTCTGGAAAAAACATGGCCCTAACTGCCACATAGCAACTGCAGAAACCTGAGTAAAACTGTTTTCTTGCTTGTAAAAGCAGTTGCCAGTGAAAAAACAAGAGGACAAGAAATCAGTAAATGATTCTGAGTGACTAACTACTTCTTAGTACCAAGAATGACAGTGAGCTCCACAGACATTTTTCAGTCAAGACACATCTCCTATGCTATTAATAAAACCTTTCTGTGCATTCTGCAGCATCAGGCACACAAAAGCAGCAGGAGGAGAAGTGTTCTGAGCTCAGATGCTGTGGATCCCTTCAAATGCAAAGACAAGTTCTCCTCTAACAGGAAGCACATAAACATCTCACATCTTTTGGAAAACTCAAGCCAAGCACAAATGCTCCCCAAATCTTGAACTGTTAAATTTGGACAAAGGATCCTGCAGCCTATTTATAGCTGCTGCTGCTGCCATTTATGCACACATGTCACTCCCAGTGCCATCAGGCTGCCATTTTGACTGTCTCTGTGCTTCCCTCTCTGCATATCTTGGCTCCCACATGCTTCAAGCCGTTTTGTTTCTTCTAGTGCAAGCAGAGCTGAGCCCTGTTTATTTCATGGACAAGTTGGGGGAAACAATGGCTCCCAGAGAGGCAGAGTTAACAAAGCACTGGGATTGGACTTTCTCTGGAGGTCCCTCCCAACCCCTAGCATTCTATGACTGAAACGAGGATTACTTTTGCTGTTAATCATAGAATCACAGAAGGGCTTGGGGTTGGAAAGGACTTTCTTTCAAGGCCACCTAGTCCAACATCCCTACAGTAAGAAGGGAGATCTTCAACTAGAGCAGGTTGCTCAGAGCCCTGTCCAACCTGACCTGGAATGTTTCCAGGGATGTGGCACCTACCACCTCCCTGGGAAACCTGTTCCAGTGTCAGAAATGTTCATCCTAATGGTCACACAAAAGTATGGTTGGACAGACAGTATCTATGGACCTTTGCTCCAGTAACAAGAAGGATCCTTATGGTGCCCTCAGACAGTTTTACAGAGGAGTCAAGTCACTGACTTCAGGTCACCACCTCTTGCTTCTCACTGGTATAAAGCAAGAGATGGAGGCAGATGGTGTGTACAAGAAAACACCTTCAGTTCTAATCTGGTCACATACCCACACCCACTGATCCATCTGCTGTTTTCACATCCTAGCACTCCCTACTGAGGCAAATGCATGATCAGTGGAGAGGTCAGACAGATCCACCTCCATGCAGGAGGAAAATAATGGAATTGTTCTCATGTCTCTTCAGTTTCTTTTGAGTTGTGAGCAGCTGTGTCCCATTACACACAGCCTGCTCAAAAAAATCCCCATAGTAGAAGCCACCAGACTACAAGACTGTGCCCAAGGAAAGGAACTCTGTAGTGCTGGTGATGAGTTGGGCACTCTGGTAATTAAACATCAAGTAATGGATGGTTTTCAGGGCGTACTCTAGGCTTAAAGGCAGCATATGAACAGGACTTTCCAAGCCAAGACAGTTCCATGATTTCCAAACCTAACTGAGTAAGAAACAGGGCTCTGGTGGCAGAAGCCTCTCACACCAGCAGGTATCAGATTAGCTGATCAAGCAGCTTAATCCTTCCCTGCATCCAGTGACCTTCGCGAGATGTCTTCAATAGGTACCCTTGGCCGTCTCCTGGTACATTCACACTCCTCCTTCAGTGTCTGCCCTGAAGCCCTTGAAGACACCTGGAGCTCCTTCTCTTGACAGACAGGACAACAAGCTGTGAGACCTTTGCTGCGACAGCTTGGGCACGTCAGAACAAGCTGCCGGCAGTGCTGGCTGGAACAGAGTTTGTACTGGTCCCACAGTGTCCCACAGTATCTGCATGCTGGTGGGAGGAGGAGAAGAAACAGTCAGCACCCACATTTCCCCCTCTGCACCCCTTGCAGAAGCTGCTTTCTGGCACCCAAAGGGCTTCAATCCCTCATTTAAGTGGCTATCTATCGCCTTTCCAAGTTTTCTAGGATCTAGCTAAATTTTCAGGTGTCTGAATTTTGGTGTGAGAAAAATTAGGACAGCTGTCTCTCTCAGGGAAAGAGAAAAGCCCTTATTAGTGCTTCCTTCCTCTAGTTCCAATTAGACAGATTCAAAGAGAAGAAGACAGATGTGCTGGTGGTAATTAAGCCAGCAGGCAGGAATGTGTCCTGCTGCGGAAGGGTGTGCTGTGGGACTTCCTTTCACCTTGTGCAGGTGGGGGGCCACACCTTCAGACAGGTTTTGACCCTTTAACTGAAAAGGGTTAGCTGTACCAAGAGCTGCCTACCCCAGCACTTCCCCCTGAAACTTCTGTAGGGATGGCTGTGATGTATCCAGAGCATGCCCTGTTTCTACACCAAGCCAGGCACCTTGATGCCATGTAACAGTAACTGCAGAGACGGAATGAATGGGAAGTTATGCTCCAAAAGTTTTCCACTCAGAGGAAAAACCAGCACAGCCTCCTGGAAAAAAAAAATAGGCTAGAGACAAATTCCATCTATTTGTACCTGGCAACTGAGGAGAAGAAAGCAGGTATTTCATTTGCATTACCTAAAGAGAGAGACCCCAGCCAGGAGACCAGGCAACGTTCTTAAGAACTTCAACTTAACAGTTCACTGAAATTCTACAGGCTACAGAAGATTTTCCAGTGTGAAAAGAGCACAGTGCTGTAGAGCTTAGTGCCACCACTCTCCCAGTGTCTGGCAGTCTGCACTGATGCCTCTATGAGATCAGTGGAGCGGAGAACAGCTGACAGAAGAACTATTTAATGCTTTGGTTGCTTGACCAACCAGAGACTGATCAGCAGTGTGGCCAACAAGTGGGTAACGTCAGCAGTGGTGCTTGAGATTCATCTCTGTAGCTGCAGATGGCTCCTAACAGCAGCTGCTCCACAGGGAATGCTTCCTTCTACTGCTCCAGTTCTAGGGAATTCTGTTTAGTGGCCCACTTTTCCCTCATTTCTATTTTACGTGCTCAAGTCATAGTGCTGACGATCATCATGAAAAGTGACAGCACTGGAAGATCAGAGTGAGCATGAAGAAGAACTACACAGACCAGTTTGGTTGCCTCTACCCTGCACACCTCTGTGGAAATGACTGCCAACAGCTTCCCAGCCTTCTGCACTTACATTATCTAGTCCTACCTGAGATGATATCCTCGTTGGAACAAATGGCGTAACGATCATCAAATACAAACAGCTTCCCCTGTAGAATCCATCTGGAAACTCTTCCAGGTACTTGTGAATTCCACCTTTTAGCTGGTAAACCTCTCTGCACACTGCCTGTTTAAAAGCATATTAGCAGAAAAGCTGAAGGAGACAGCAGCAGCAGTGTGCCAGTGTTGCCAGAGCACATGCCAACACCAGGGCTCAGTGAAAAGCAGCAGCTTCTCGGTGGCCATCAGATGGCACCACGTGCACCTACAACTCCAGGCAGTGCCACCAAGGGCTGTGGGGCAGCTCCACAGTGCTGGCTTGTTGACATAAACCTATTTAATGTTACAGTCAACACCACCACCACCACAAAAGAAAAGTTGGCAACTCCCACAACTGAGGGAGGTTTGCTGCAACACAGATCAAATGCTTTGGAATCTCTGTGAAGCACTGCTTAGTCTCCTTTTCTGCACTCAGCCATGAGCAGGAGCAGAACTTCTCAGGGGTCACACTGGTGCAGCAGAGAGAATAGAAATAACGGTTTAAATCTTTGGAGAGCACATGTGTGCTGTTCCCTTGCTCCTTGAGGGATGGAAAGCACAACTAGAACAATGTAGTGTGGTGGATTTAACACCACAACAGTGGGAAAGCACTGGCTGGCTGGTTTTCACCACTCTGGGATGCAGTAAAGACCTCAGAGCACAGCCATAGTCATAGAATGGGTTGGAAAAGACCTTAAAGATCATCTAGTTCCAACCCTTCTGGTATGGGCAGGGATACCTCCTATTAGACTAGGTTGCTCCAGTCCCCTTCCAACCTGGCTAATCACAGAATGTATTGGGTTGGAAGGGACTCTGAAAGGTCATCCTGTCCAACCCCAGTCTATACAGAGCTGGTGGAAACACTGCAGAATGCTCTCAAGCCCTCCTAAACCATCACTACAATAGGCAGGGCAGACTTACAAATACCTTTCCTCAGCAAATGAGTCATTAACTGTTTGCACAGAGCAATCAGTGCTGCAACCCTAACCCATGAGGATTGTCCTGAGCTGCACTGAACTACCCAACACAGGCAGCATGAGGCAAGTGTGTCAGAGACAGATCTCTCCCCACCTGCTCACTGAACAGTTTGTGCTAAGAGTTTACCAACAAAAGAAATGAAAAGCAGTCCTTAGAGTACTCTCAAGCCCCCAGCAGCTGTGCCCTCAGGGTGCAATCTCACCTTGCTCCGTAGGTAAGCGGAGCCTCTCTCGCAGCGGATCCCTCCTGTGCAGTACATCAGGACACGCTTGTCTTTAAAAAGCTCCAGGTTTTCATCTACATAGCTGGGAAAATAGCTGAACTTCCTGATGTCTGGAGCCAGGCAACCCTGGAAATGGCCCTGCAATAACAACAGGTGGCCATGCAACTGGTCAGCAGCAGCCTTACGCGGTAAGAGTCTACGCCTCAAACCAGAGGAGGCGACAAACCTTTGGGCCAGAACACTCAGCCCACTGCAGCTGCTTTAGGCAGTTCCTCAGCTGCATTTATGGATACAAAAAATACCTGTTAAAATCTGTGACAGGGCTCTGGACACAGCATGCCTCATCCCAAGACAGGAGAGGGAGCTAAACAGAAAAGAACTGTCAGGGAGAAGGACATTCCACAGCAGTGCAGGAGGATTGCTGAATGTGGCAGCAAGATGCCCCTGTTCTTTTTGTCACATGGGACAAGGCAAAAATGCTGGAAAACATCCTTACAAATCATGACACTTTTACTTCAAACTATATGGTAGTCACTAATGTTGTATGGAGTCCTTTGTCCTCTTCCTGCCTCAAATTGTAGAAGCATTTGGCCAGGTAGGCTCCATGCCGAGCAGGTCACAGAATCACAGAATTGTTAGGGTTGGAAGGGACCTCAAGGACTGTCTAGTTCCAACCCCCTGCCATGGGCAGGGACACCTCACACTACAGCAGGTTGCTCACAGCCACATCCAGCCTGGCTGCTAAAACCTCCAGGCATGAGGCTTCCACCACCTCCCTGGGCAACCTGTGCCAGTGTCTCACCACCTTCATGGGGAACAACTTCTTCCTCACATCCAATCTGAATCTACCCATTGCTATTTTTTTCCCCATTCCCCCTAGTCCTGTCATTACCTGACACCCTCAAAAGTCCTTTGTGTGCAGCCTGGATTTTGCACAATTAACAGTCTGGAAGATAGAATCTGTTCTTCCAGTAAGGTTAAAACCCTCACAATGACAAATGCCTCCCCCCCAGCACCTGTCACACTGCAAGAAGCACACAAAGAACCACTTACTATTTTACTCTCATAGAAGTTCCTACAGTCCAGCAAGATGGTATCACTTTGTCCTTGACTGGCCTGAGACAAGTACTGCTCTACTTCTCTATGAAATTCCTGAGGGGATAAATGGATTCCTTTAACACAAAAAAAGACACAAAAAAAAGAAGAAGAAAAAAGAAGTGAGCAGCAGAACTACAAAACAATACTACACATGATCCTGCTGATCCAGACTCTCCTCAGATTTCCACACAAAAAATGCCTGTGATGGTTCACAAACTTTTCACCACCACCCATGCCTGCCAAGTTTATCCACGTTTGGCTTCCCATTGACAAAGGAAAGCAAACACTGTTCCATGTGACAGAAGCAGCAGCAGCAGCAGACAGGCACTTGCATCTATGGCCTTTGTTATGTCCCCCTGGCAACTCTTCAGTTGAAGAAGAAAGTGAAAACAAACAAAAAAATGTCTCCCTTCCCTCTGCTCATCTTTCATTACATTTGGAGGCACGGAAATGTACAGAAATGCCTTTTTTTTTTCCCCAGTGAAACTCTTCTCTGTTGATAAAAATGGGAAATTTCTGTGAGGATTTATTGTTTTCAGTACAACTAGCACTTGCATGAAGTTTCACAGCTTTCAGGTTGCTCAGGACTTAGGATTCAACCTACTGAAAAAGATCCCCAACCCTCTCCCACCAAAATGCCTCACTGAAAAATCACCTTACAAGCAACCTGACAGAGTAATGGCAAACACCTTCATACAAAGCTGTCAAATAGGAGTGAAAAAGGAGGGGGTGGAATGAGGAAAGAAATACCCCAACACACATCCTGAAAAAACTTTGGGGTGGAAACTACACAAATTGCCCAAAATTTTGGGGGAGGGGGGGGAGGGGAAAAATAATTACCCCCTGCCAAAAACTTATCACCCACAAAAAACTGTTGGTGGAAACAAAAAAAAACCCAACAAACCAAAGCCCCAAACTTCTCTGTTAATTGCTATTTGCTCCTGCTCATCACCTAGCTAAGTGTCCTTACAGCAGATGTGTAGCATCAGTAATACCTGATGGGACTTAATTCACATTAAACAGCTACAGGTAGCAGCCTGTGTCAGGGGAGTGGCATGAGCCTGACTGCCAAAGTTGGTTCTGCTTTACAGGCACTACTGAAGCATCATTTCTGAGCAGTCTCAAGCATCTACAGGTGGTTTAGAACAAGTATGAGCACATTCCTGCATTGTCTTTCCAAACCACACAGCTTCACCTTTGCCAGCTGTCCAGGACTTTACTCCCTGACTAAAGCACAGAATTCACTCCCTACTGCAAAATGAAATAACTGCTTCGTGTCACTGGAATTATTACTGTTCCCCAAGTAGCAAAGTTAATTCTGATGACTTTTTTTTTTTTTGAGGCAGCTAAACACTTATCAGCTCAAAATCTGGGCCAGTAAATTCCCTGCCCCAATAAGAAATACGTTTCTGTATCTGCTTCTCCTGTCTCCACTGTGCCAAAGGAAATCATAGGATGGTTTGGTTTGGCTTGGAAGGGACCTCCAAAGGTCACCCAGTCCAACCCCCTCTGCAGTCAGCAGAGGCATCCTCAACTAAATCAGGCTGCCCAGAGCCCTGTCAAGCTTCACCTTGAATAGCTCCAGGGATGGGGCCACAACCACCTCCCTGGGCAACCTGTTCCAGTGCGCAGAACTTGTTCCTAACATCCAATCTAAGTCTACTCTTCCCTAGTTTGAAACCATTGCCCATTGTCCTATCACTCCAGGTCTGTGTAAACAGTCTCTCTCCCATCCTTCTTGCAGGCCCCCTTCAGGTACTGGAAGGCTGCTATTAAGTCTCTCTTAGAGCCTTCTCTTCTCCAGAAATGTTTGTAACGGAGATATTTTACTCCTCACTTGGGTGAGAGGTTTAACTTTCCGTTAAACCAACTTACCAGTTT
Organism: Picus viridis; assembly: GCA_033816785.1. Taxonomy (NCBI): domain Eukaryota; kingdom Metazoa; phylum Chordata; class Aves; order Piciformes; family Picidae; genus Picus; species Picus viridis. Next base: position 4,313,744 of record CM066606.1, read on the forward strand.
CTTTGTAAGACACTGTCTTTGGATCAATGCCCATAGGTACAATTTCCTTGAACACTCCAACTCGAAGGTCTGGGAAGCAGTGAGATCCTCCTGCACTGCTCTAGGAAATTAAACACACACACACACAAACAACACAAAAACAATCCACCAAAACTTGTCAGGTGTCAAAATTACCCACTCATTTTCTACAGCTCACTAGAATATGAAAGTGCCTCAGTGGCTAAGGGAAAGAAAGGTCTCTTCTACTGAAATCCACTCTAAATGATCAAGTTTAGGTAGAGGACCTGGTAGACAAGTGTCTTATGCCCAGTGACTACTCAGCAGGTGACCAGGCACCATTCAGCATGAGGGGCAGCCACTGAGGAGTGGCAAGGAGAAAAGATCTTAGAAACAATGTCACTAGCACCTATCATGAGAAAATTAAGACCTCTCCACAGAGCACAGTGACCCTGACAGAAATATTAAATCACCAGATCACAACTGACTCATCTGAGCCTTGCAGTTCTCTTCACCCCCTCCAGTCATGGCACGCACAATGCAGACTGCAGTGGTTCATGGGCTTGAAAGAGACAACGTAGGAGGTTGGCCAGGTTCAAGACCTGTTAACAACTGAGTCTGATACCCCTTGCCCCCAGACTCAAGCACAGGATTTCCCTCTTGGAGGTTTCACCCAGCTCTTTTTCATAGGCAGCCCTTCTGCAAAGACAGGAAGCAAGGATTTCTGCAGGGCTGAGCCTCAAACATGGCTGAGGTACTACTGAGACACATAAACAAACGAAAGAGAAGTGCTCTGCAGCTACCACAGTTATCAGTCTGCAGCACCTACACTGGCCACTGAATGTTTTCATAGCCCCAAACACAGTTTTCACTCCTTTATGCCCTTGTCTTCATGGCACAGAGCCTTTTCTGTGAGACAGAAAACACCATCATGTACTAATGCTTGGGTGTTGATGCCCACAGAGATGATGGAGGGTTTGAGGCTTCTGCCAAAGTTCAGGTAAAATTCCACCCCTGTTCTGCTTTTGCATCTACACATGACTGTAACTAACAGGTCACATCCACTCTGGAAATTCAGCCAAGCACAACAGACAGTTTCAGAGCTAAGGCTGAATCAGCACTGCAGCTCTGCATGAGATCTTAACTTCACAACTCCCTTGGTCTAGTTATTTATGGAGATTAAAATAAACAATAGTACTCTCTGGAAATAAAACCATGTGGAAAATAAAAATGCTGTAGGAGCAGCATCTTTCCTTCCTCACAGTAACTACAGTGCTGGGGCATTCAGAGCCTACCAGAATGCCACACAGTGCCAGCCACAGCTGCCAACACCACCTGGAGACAACCATCAGCTCACAGACTCAAGCAGAAGTTAGCACCTCACTATCCTTCCAGCCAGCCACTAGCAAGAAAAAAAACCTCTTAATTGCCTGTGTATTTTCCCTATAAGACAGTGTCAGTGCACCCATATGGCTACCAAAGCCTGCATGAACCTCAACCAGCAGGCTTCTAGGCAAGGATGTCACATCAGGGTAAAGAGCAGAGCGTGGGCATAGTTGGCTCGGGAGTCAAGCTGGGAGCAAGTGCTTGTTGAATAATGGTGGGTATGAAGTACACTTTATCAGTCCTCTGCATGGGTGGCTTTGCAGCTGCACCCAGAGCTGTCAAAGCTTGTTGCAGCTGCTGCAACTGCTCATGACCACTGGCATGGCTGGTGAAAAGCAGCAGAGGTATCTAAACAAAGCAGAGGTGAGGAACCCTTGTGAGGAACCCAGTGCTGGGAGAGCAGAACTGCTGGAAGTAATACTATCAAGAAGCAGCATGCTTCTTTCTCTAAATTTCAATGTCCTGCATCAATTTCTACATAGGCATTGTCTTCTTTTTTTTTTTTTTTTTTGCATACCTTGAAATCCTCTTGACACAAGATGTCTTTGAATAGAGGCTGGGAAAGCATAACTTCAATGTAGAGTTTGGTAGCTGCTTTGCTTCCACCAACTGTCCCATTAATCCCTTCTGAAGCAACTCGTACCTAGGAGGCAAGAGGCAAAGCTGGGGCTAAGGCCTGGTAGCAGCAAAAATAAGAGCACAGTGGAATCAGCAAAATATGACTGGGTGATGAAAGGCAGGCAAGAGGGGGAAAGGGAAAGAAAGGGAGGGAGGGGAAAAAAGGGAGGGAGGGAGGGGGAAAAAAGAGGGAGGGAGGGGGGAAAAGGAGGGAGGGAGGGGGGAAAAGGAGGGAGGGGAAGAAAAGGAGGGAGGGGAAGAAAAGGAGGGAGGGGAAGAAAAGGAGGGAGGGGAAGAAAAGGAGGGAGGGGAAGGAGGGAGGGGAAGAAAAGGAGGGAGGGGAAGAAACGGAGGGAGGGGAAGAAAAGGAGGGAGGGGAAGAAAAGGAGGGAGGGGAAGAAAAGGAGGGAGGGGAAGAAAAGGAAGGGAAGAAAAGGAGGGAGGGGAAGAAAAGGAGGGAGGGGAAGAAAAGGAGGAAGGGGGAAAGCAGTTAAACTGAAATTGAACACAAGGAAGACAGTAAATAAAAGAGGAATAATACCCCAGTAATCACTTTTCAGCCATTTCAAAAGAAATGACATCAAGGCAGTCAAAGAGGTTGTGCAAGGATCAGAGAAATGCTAACTAGTGAACATGCAAATCCTGCAGCCAGCATTAAAATTCCCCTGGAAGTCTGCCTGAATAAGAACAATGTGATTGTGCCCAACGACTCACAGAAGCTAGAAGCAAAATGTGAATTTGCATAATAGTGCCATTTCAGTGTGAGTCTTTTTATCTCCAGCACTGACAAATTCACAAAAAGCTCTGAACTGGTGAAAATAACCCCCCCCCCAAAAATAAGATTGAACACAAGAGGCAAGGAAAGAAACAACTGGCTGAGAGGTGCTGCACTATATTTGCTTAAAATAATGTCCTGTTTCCAGCTCATGCTAAAGTTCACCAGTTTTGTACTTCTGGTATGATTGCACACCACTCTTTCCAGTACACAGAACTACCTTAATCAAAACTAACAATAATACTATTAATAAAATGATCATTCCAATTTCCAGCAACAACTGTTTAAACCAGAAAATGTTGGGTATCCATGAGGTTAATTCTTCCCAGCAGAGGTTTGAAGATCCCTACGAAGATAAAAGCTTAGAGCAGCCCTCTTGAAGGAAGCATTGTTTGTATTTTAAGTTTGTGTGGGGCTGGGGGGGGGGGGTCCCCCTAAGGAACTTAAAGTATTAGAAACGTTGTTGATGTTTTGAATGTGTGGCTGAGTGTGTGTGCCAGTGAGGGAGACATCTTTATTGATGATCTGGAGGAGGGCATTGCAACCATCAGCAGTAAATTTGCAGACAACACCAAGCTGGGGGCAGGATTTGATCTGCTGGAGGGTAGAGAGGCTTTGCAGAGGGACCTCGACAGGCTGGACAGATGGGCAGAGTCCAAGGGCAGGAGATTGAACACATCCAAGTGCCGGGTTCTGCACACTGGCCACAGCAACCCCAGGCAGTGCTACAGGCTGGGGTCAGAGTGGCTGGAGAGCAGCCAGGCAGAGAGGGACCTGGGGGTGCTGGTTGATGGGAGGCTGAACATGAGCCTGCAGTGTGCCCAGGCAGCCAAGAGGGCCAGTGGCATCCTGGCCTGCATCAGGAAGAGTGTGGCCAGCAGGAGCAGGGAGGTCATTGTGCCCCTGTACACTGCACTGGTTAGACCACACCTTCAGTCCTGTGTCCAGTTCTGGGCCCCTCAGTTTAGGAAGGATGTTGACTTGCTGGAAGGTGTCCAGAGAAGGGCAACAAGGTTGGTGAGGGGTTTGGAACACAAGCCCTATGAAGGGAGGCTGAGGGAGCTGGGGTTGCTTAGCCTGGAGAAGAGGAGACTCAGGGGTGACCTTCTTGCTCTCTAGAACTACCTGAAGGGAGGTTGTAGCCAGGCAGAGGTTGGCCTCTTCTCCCAGGCAGCCAGCACCAGAACAAGAGGACACAGCCTCAGGCTGCGCCAGGGGAGGTTTAGGCTTGAGGTTAGGAAGAAGTTATATACAGAGAGAGTGATTGCCCATTGGAATGGGTTGCCCGTTCAGGTGGTGGAGTCACCTTCATTGGAGGTGTTCAGGAGGAGACTTGATGGGGTGCTTGGTGCCATGGTTTAGTTGTTTAGGTGGGTTGGATTGGTTGATGGGTTGGACGTGATGATCTTGAAGGTCTCTTCCAACCTGGTGTATTGTATTGTATTGTATTGTATTGTATTGTATTGTATTGTATTGTATTGTATAGTGAGACCCCAAGATATACTCCACTTGGTTGTATAACAATGAGGCAACTGCAGGCTCTCCAGGAGGACTTGCTGGAGAGCGCCTGGTGGAGAGGGATTGCCTCAGGGCACGGGAAAAAAAAAAAAGAGCTCATTAAATACCTTTACCATCTAGGACCTAAGGCAGCGTGGGGAACACCCGACAGGTTCGGAGATGCAGTATTTGTGGGGGTGCTAATTTATGGTAACAGTATCACAGTATCACCAAGGCTGGAAGAGACCTTGAAGATCATCAAGTCCAACCTGTCACCACAGACCTCATGACTAGACCATGGCACCAAGTGCCACGTCCAATCCCCTCTTGAACACCTCCAGGGATGGTGACTCCACCACCTCCCCGGGCAGCACATTCCAATGGTGAATCACTCTCTCGGTGAAGAACTTTCTCCTCACCTCCAGCCGAAACTTCCCCTGGCACAGCTTGAGACTGTGTCCCCTTGTTCTGGTGCTGGTTGCTAGAGAGAAGAGGCCAACCTCTTCCTGGCTACAACCACCTTTCAGGTAGTTGTAGAGAGCAATGAGGTCACCCCTGAGCCTCCTCTTCTCCAGGCTAAGCAACCCCAGCTCCCTCAGCCTCTCCTCACAGGGCTGTGCTCAAGGCCTCTCCCCAGCCTTGTTCCCCTTCTCTGGACACATTCAAGTGTCTCGATGTCCTTCCTAAACTGAAGGGCCCAGAACTGGACACAGGACTCAAGGTGTGGCCTAACCAAAGCAGTGTACAGGGGCAGAATGACCTCCCTACTCCTGCTGGACACACTATTCCTAATGCAGGCCAGGATGCTGTTGGCCTTCTTGGCCACCTGGGCACACTGCTGGCTCACGTTTAGGCGGGTGTCAATCAGCACCCCCAGGTCCCTCTCTATTTGGGAGCTCTCCAGCCACTCTGACCCCAGCCTGTAGCTCTGCATGGGGTTGTTGTGGCCAAAGTGCAGCACCTGGCATTTGGACTTGTTGAATGCCATCCTGTTGGACTCTGCCCATCTGTCCAGTCGGTTGAGGTCGCTCTGCAGAGCCCTTCAGCCCTCTAACTGACCAACATCTGCTCCCAACTTGGTGTCATCTGCAAATTTGCTGATGACTGTCTCAATCCCCACATCCAGATCATCAATGAAGATATTAAAGAGGATGGGGCCCAGCACTGATCCCTGGGGGACACCACTGGTGACTGGCCTCCAGCTGGAGGTGGCACCATTCACCACCACTCTCTGGGCCCGGCCCTCCAGCCAGTTCCTAACCTAACACAGAGTGTTGCTGTCCAAGCCACGAGCTGACAGCTTAGCCAGCAGTTTGCTGTGGGGGACGGTGTCAAAGGCCTTGCTGAAGTCCAGGTAGACCACATCCACAGGCTTCCCCACATCCACCAGGCAGTCACCTGATCATAGAAGGAGATCAGGTTGGAGAGGCAGGACCTGCCCTTCCTGAATCCATGCTGGCTGGGCCTGATCCCTTGACCATCCTGCAGGTGCGCAGTTATTGCTGCCAGGATAATCTGCTCCATCATTTTCCCTGGCACTGAGGTCAGGCTGACTGGCCTATAGTTTCTGGGTTCCTCCATCTGACCCTTCCTGTGGATGGGGTCCAGTGTCAGCTGTGTGCTAAGTGCTACAGTTCTTAACTGGGTGGTCAAGAGCTGCCTTGTGAGGAAGGAGGGTGTGAACTTTGCAGTTAATTAGGCAAAGGTTTTTGCTCAGGCACTTTATCCTGGAAGGTTTTGTGGCTTTGAAAAGTTGTGTGCTCTGTGGTTTGGGCAAGACAGAAAGGATGTGAAATGAAATTCTGGTAAAGCTGATAAATTGGAGAGTTTAAAGAGGTGCTAACATTTAATGCTGTTTGAAATGTAAAGTGATGTGGGATTGTCTCAGTTGTATGAAGAGAGGCATTCTTTTTGTTCTGGGGTTGGAGGCCCCTTTTTGGGCCCTTGATATTTTGTGTTTCGTTTAGTGGAAAATTATTATTGTCTGAGCACATAAATTAAATGTTACAGTTATAACTATATGGGATTGGATAACACTCAGAACTTAAGCCCAGCCCCTCTGATATCTGAAGGTAAGCTGGAACACAAGGCAGTTTATTTTCTGCCAGATTGGTTAATGGTTGGATTTGGGGCAGGTGAAATTCAAGGAGAAATCTTGGAAAAGTGCTCCTTAGGTTTTATTTTACAATCCTGGACAAAACTAGGGAAAAGTGTTTGTGAACGTTTGGAGAGGCAGAGTTCATGTGGGAATGTTGGTTGTATGCTGTAGGAAAGGCAGAGGAGGAGTATGGAAAAGAGAAGGCTGGTGGTGTGTTTGGTAGAGAATAGGAGAAAAGAAAAGAGGATGTTGGGGCCTAATAGGGCAGGGTTGGGAAAGGATCAGTGTGATTTGTCAAAAGAAGGGACACTGGAGAAGAGAATGTCCAGAAAGGAAAAAGAAAATAAACTGGAATTCCTAGTTGACACAGGAGCAACCTTTTCAGTCTTAAAGCAAGCACTGTTGCCTTTGGATGAGAGCTATGTGTCTGTGGTAGGGGCTGCAGGTCAAAGTGAGAAGGCGTATTTTTAAACCTCTTAAATATCAATGTGGTAAAACCTGGGGCTTACATGAGTTTTTATATATGCTAAATGCCCCAAGGTCATTGCTGGGAAGGAATTTGTTAGAAGCATTGGGAACTGAAATTAAATATAATAAGGGGAAGATAGAATTTAGCATAAGGGAGGAACAGCTGATTGAGGTCTTAAGTTTTGCATTAATGAGCCCTCAACAAGAGAAAAACAAAATAAGGGAAAGCATGAAAGGTCAAATATATCCTGGGGTTTGAGACACTGAGCAGCTTGGAAGGGCCAAAATGCCCTACCTGTGATAATAGACCTTAAGCTCAGAGCTAAGGAAAGAAAATAGGGAAGGAGTTTTGCCTATTGTAGAAAATCCCTTTCTCTTGGAGAGGTGCAAAGATAACATTGCCCACTGGACCACAGCTGGCCTGACAACAATGGACCAAGGAAGACAAATAATCTCCATCCATCAGGTACCCCTGAGGGGCGGAGGGTGAGACAATGGATTCACCACCTGGCCCCTGATTTCCTAGAGGGACAATACTTGGACACAGAGCTAAGGACTAAAAACTGTATAATAAAGACTTGAGCAACTACTGGCTCCGAAGAAGAAAAACACAGAACCAAAACCACAGGAGAAGAAAAACACAGAAGGAAAACACAAATGAAGAAAAACACAGAAGGACAATGCTGCTGAGAAGGAAAACTGAGAGAATACCAGGAAAGGAAAAATGACAGAGACATCAGCATGGAGCCTGGAAGAAGCAGAACCCTCTCTCCGTGCCCTAAGTTCCGCTTGCTGCAACTCATGGAGCTGAAGAGGCTGCCCAGAGGTCACATCTCTTCTACAGCCAAGGCCTCAGCACCCTCTCTCTACAGACCCAACATCTCCTGCAGCACTTTTCCTCCACAGACTCAAACTGTCTTGAGGGGGTGAGGGGTGTGGTAATGTAACTCCTTTCCTCTTCTCTCTTCTCTCTCTCCCTTTGTGATCCATCCACTTAATTTGTGTAATAAATAGTCTAGCTGTTGATATTTTGGCCTCCTTTGTGCCTCTCGTTTCACAACATGGGAATGTTCACAAGAACTGAGTCTCTTTCCCTGTCCAGACTGAGACAGTGTGCTCCTGTGTGATCTGGTACAGGTGACCCTGCTCTGGCAGAGGGGTTGGACTGGATGAGCTTTTGAGGTCCCTTCCAGCCCTTCTGTGATTCTGTATAGTGATGCTGACTGCACGGAGGTGACAGTGATGCACATCACAGTTAACCAGAGCAAGCTCAGGCTCAGCTGCACAGTGCTGCTCTTCCAGCTTGGCCTTCCAGCTGTGTTGTGCTGCACATTTTAATCCAGCCACAGGACAAATCCAGTCTGATAATCCTAGCAGAGACACCTGCATGCAGCTCCCTATCCGTACCAATGATTATACCATCTATGTGTCCTTGCCTTTATTTCAAAGTGCACCAAGAAGTTCTCACTGTGAATAACTTTTCTGTTTGACAGCACAGTGATGAAAAATCTTATTTGCCTAAAAAAAGGGGGAAATAATAAAATAACCTGTACCAGTTTGAATGATGAAAATGATGTAACCCTTGCACAAACAGGGTATGCACAGTGTGCAATGGATCAGAGGCTGGTTCAGTGCTGCACAACTCAAGGGTTTCAGCATCAAAAGGGATCTAAGATTATCTGCATCACTTTATTTTTATCATGTTAACTCTTAAATAGCATTTGAAATGATGCTTTACAGAGTCTGAGTGCCTTTCTTACAGGGATCATAACAGACTAGTACCTTCTGGTGCAAAGCACTCGATTCCCCATAGGGCCCACAATCCTGCACAAAGTAAAGATGGGTTTTGGTTAATACAATCATTGTTAAAAACCTTACCTTGCCAGTGAGATGCAGATGCTGGCACAGAGCCTTTTGCCAAGCACAGAGTTTCTCTGGGTCCTTCACCTCACAGTAACAGTAATACAGAAGTACTTCTCCCACCTTGCTGCCCACAGCATGGCAAAGATGGATAAACAGAGAAGGATGTTAAGAGTTAAAGCACAAAAATGTACTGTTGGCAGTAACCATGCCAAGAACAGACTATTTTCTTCTGGCAGATGCAGGGAGGAGAGCAAAACAACAAGCTTTGGAGCGATTAGCACTGCTGGTTTTGATATATTTCAAAGTGGAAGAATATGGACTGAGGAAAACCTCCCACACTCCTAATTCTTGGGACTGATTACAAAATAAACTCATTTGTGCTCCACTCAAGTTTCTCTCAACAGCAGGACACAAAGCCTGTGGTTTTCAGTGCACACAGGTGCTCCCAGCAAGTGCAGCGCTGAGGCCAGCTCTAGAGTCCTCAGCACAGCAGAGACAGGGACCTGGTGGGAGTGGGTCTGGGGACCTGTTGGGAGTGAGTCCAGAGGTGCCACAGCAATGCTGGGAGGCCTGGAAGGCCTGTGCTGTGAGGCCAGGCTGAGACAGTTGGGGATTGTTCAGCCTGAAAAAGTGAAGCCTCCAGGGAAGCCTTCTGGTGGCCTTTCAGTATTTACACGGGGCTTATGAGAAAGATGGAAACAATCTCTTTAGCAGGGCCTGTTTTGACAGGACAAGGGATGATGTTTTCAAATGACAAGCGGGGAGATTCAAACTAGATGTTAGACATCTTTTACACCAAGGGTGGTGAAACACTGGCCCAGGTGGTAGATGCCCCATCCCTGGAAACATTACAAGTCAGGTTGTCTGGGGCTCTGAGCAACCTGCTCTAGTTGCACATGTCTCTGCTCACTGCAGGGACTTGGGAGTAGATGACCTTTAAAACTGCCTTCCAACCGAAGCCACTCTATGATCCCGTAAAGTATAAGCAGTGTAAGCAGATCAACATCCCACTCCCAGCCAGCACCACACCTCTAAACCACTGAGGGACTTTCTTACCTTGTGAGATCTTCATAGCCAATGTGGCTTGTGTCTGGGAGCGTACAGGAGATCTCAGGACTGCTACAGAAGTGCCCATTAAGCCCACCTGCCTTGTCTGCAGGTGCCGGGCTGCTGGAGGAGCTCTCTTCAGCAGCTGTCTGCGGTGCAGCCATTCCTGCCTGCTGCCCGATGTCTGCGGCGTGCTGCAGAGCCACATGCCTATGAATGCCGGAGAGCTCTTCGAAGGCTTGCCGGCAGCACCGCCACCGCACGCCCTCTCCGCCGGCGGGGCACCGGGCAGCGGCCGGCACCTCTTTTGCCTTGACAAAGAGGGAAAAGGCCTGAAACACAAACACCACTCATTAACAGCGCTCCCCGCCCCTCCGTGCGATCCACTCTTCTCACCCTCCCCGAGCTCCCCCGAGAGCCCACAAGGGGATACACCGGCAGGCCCCTCCCCTCAACCCATGGGCGGGCTGCTCCCGCCCATTAATACCGGCCGCAGACGCGGTCGGCTCAGAGTTGGGCACCCGGCACCGACCCACCTTCCTTCGAGCAAAGGCGCGCTGCTTCCTGGCGGCGACGGCCTCGGCGCTGCCCCGCGGCGACTGCGGAGAGAGCGGCGGAGCCTCGCCCGGCACCATCTTCCGCCTCAAGCGGATAGGCAGGGCCCCATAGCCCAGCGAAAGTCCGGAAACACCCAGGAAGAGTCTGTGGAACTGCGGGGGAACGCCCGGTTTCCTCTTCCTGCCGGCGCCTCACGGCCCAGCCGCTCGTCCCGGAAGTCCTCCAGGCCGCCGGGCGAACCATAGTGGTGACGTGCAGAGCGCGCGGGTCAGCACCCGGAAGCAGAAGCGCGGCGGCGCCGGAAGCGAGTGTGGGGAGGGGGAGAGGAGCGCGCGGCCGCCCGCCCGCCTGCCTGCCTGCCTGCCCCGCGTGAGGCGTCCCTGCTTCGCTCAGCGCCTCTGGCCATGTCGCGGCGGCGACACAGCGACGACAGCGATGGTGAGTGCCCGCCGCGAGCCGCCCGCTGCACGTCCCCCTCTCTCTCTCACACACACACACACACACACACATACCGAGTCGTGATCGGCAGGCTGGGCCGGAGCGCAGCGCGGCGGGAAGGGGGTTTGGGGCACGGATGGAGGGCCGGCTGGGTTGGGTGGGTGGTGGGGAAGGGGAGACGGCCGATGTGGGTGGGTGTAGGTGACTCCGGAGGTAACGGTGTGGTCGGTGTGTTGGAGCAGGGCAGCCCCACAAGAGACGAAGGACGTCTGAGCCGTCGGAGATCGAGGAGAGGCTCGAGTCGCTGATCTGCAGAGTGGGAGAGAAGGTAAGTGGGCCGTTGCCGGGCCGCGCCCCGGACAGCAGCTGGGAAAGTTAAAGTGGCTTGTTGACTCGTTTATTTCTCTCTCCCCCCGCTCCCCTTTTCTCTCTCTCCCCTCCCCTCCCCTCCTCTCCTCCCGCTCTTTTCTGTGTGTTGGCTGTTAGGGGTTCATCTGTAGCGGCCACCCCCGCTGGTTTTGTTACAGATTTTGAGCAGGAAAGTAGGAAAATATCAATAAATCGCTACTGGGACAGGGGGTGGGCAGGCAGCGGAACAGGGATTGCTAATAGCAAATATTGTATAATATGATAAATACTGCATATTTTGTACATACTCACTGCGTTCCATTGTAGATTGTAGTTTTGCCTGTAAATACAGCTTTCGTTAGCTTCCAGCTGAGCTGGTCTGGCAAAGTTAATGTTGGGGTGGAGGGGAGGGGGAAATTTCAAACCACAGTGTTGTTGTTGGCTCCAGTCTATTGGGGATGCATAGGTGTTAACCTGGTCTATCTAAGGCACAAGTTCCAATTCCTGGCAGGATCTGAGGCTGATAGAAGAGTGGGGGAGCGAGGGAGTGGGATATAAAAGGTCAAGGACAAAAGTAGTGGTGTGGTAAAAACCAGGTCAGGAAGATGTTTTCTTTTATGCTGTATCAAAAATCAAGATTCAGTCAGCTCACCAGGATGTCCCTGAGGCAGTGTTAGATCTTGCATCCCAACAGGGCACTGCAGTTGCTGGTGGGGGAGGTAGATGATCAGGTCCAGTTCTTCTGAGGAGTAATTGCTCTTTCTTTCAGGCGAGTGAGAGCTGTTCTTTACTACTAAGGGAACTGAAATGTGGCTCCAAAAAAGGAGGTGGCATAAAAGGGATGCTGTCACCCAGCTTTCTTGGCTTTCATGTGAAAGTCAGGGGATGGTTTGTGTTGCCTGATGACTAAAGTTTTTTGTTTCATATGTTTTATTTTAGAGCAATTCATCTTTGGAGAGCAACTTGGAGGGCCTAGCTGGTGTTTTGGAAGCTGATCTGCCAAATTACAAAAGCAAGATACTAAGAATACTATGCACTGTGTACGTATGTGGGAGGTCTGGGAATCTGGGAGGTGCTGCCTTCTCTGCGCGTAAGTTTAAGTCTTGAAGGTGGTTTAAATGCCAAGAGTGGTTTTAGTTCCTGAGTGCAGAGGTTTTTTTTCAGTACAAGCAAAAAAAAAAAAAAAGGAGGGGTAACCTTGTTTTCTGGTAGGTGAAAAATCAAAGAAAATGCTTTTTGACTTGAAATGTGTGCAGATGCTCAGAGTAGGTGCCTCACAATGGCAGTAAGAACACAGGTGCTGGGCAATAAAATGCTGAAGAGCACCAAAACTGTGTATGTATTCTTCCTGTTTCACATACTATTACTGCTGCTTTCTCATTGCTTCTTCCTCTTCCCTGGCAACGAGATACCCATGTCTTCATGAACCTCTTCTCTGGAGGAGAGGAGGTGGGAGCAGAGAGCCAAAATGTAGGCTCCGTGGTGTCAGGCAGCTCACCTTCCTCTCCCTAGTAATAGAGCAGGGGCAGAGGCGCCCTGTGTTCAGGGCCCACGGAGTGGTGTCTGAGGAGGGATTGTGCAGAGTCGGCAGTAGTGTGTAAGGGAAGCTTGGGAGGAGTGTTACTTTGTAGGCTATGCACCAGCCTTGCAGATACTTTGTATCTGTTTCTTTGTTACTATGTAAAGCAAACAATGCATTATTACTTTCTGGAGCAGTAAGCATAAAGCTTCTGCAAATACAGGGCTACATTATTGTAGAATAAAATAGAATTGTATTATGTTATTATAGAATAGAATTAACCAGCTTGGAAGAGACCTTCCAGGTCATCTGTGGTGGGTTGACACCCATTCTGAAAACAAAACCAAAACAGGGTGGGGGGCTTGCGGGTGCTTTGCCCTTTCCCAGGGGGAAAACGCCCTGCAGGGAGGACAAAGCACCTGCAAGCCCTCCACCCTGTTTTGGTTTTGTTTTCAGAATAGGTGTTAACCCAGCACATCATCAGGTCCAACCTATCATCCAACACTAGCTTATCAACTAAACCATGGCACCAAGCACCCCATCAACTCTCCTCCTAAACACCTGAAAAGTGCTTAAGCACTTTAAGCATTTCAAGCACCTGTGCTCAAAATCAGTCACTTTGACTTCAGAAACTCGGACTCAAAAATTAGTAGTGCAAACAGTGTATGCCTCTCTAGCAGTCTTGCTGGTGCTGCATAACTGTTTCTGAATGATGCACTTAGTCCCATGTTTTATGTCCTTGTATAAGTCCTGGCACTTAATATTTGATCCACCTTCTGGAATACTCAGATACGAATAAGAAGCAGAAACCTTCAACACACCTGGAAGTAGCACTTACCTTTCTGAATATCTGGAGTTTAAAAATAAATAAATGAAATTGTCTGTAAAACATTAACCAGGGGACGGAGCTGCAAGATCACACCAGCACTTTTTAATGTTCTTCTTCTCATTTCCTTGTGACCAAGGTTAACTTACAATAAGCAGATCCTAAGGTGCTGTGCAGTTGGCAGACAATGAGCAAACAGCTAACGTGGTGTTCCTTTTTCTGTGTCTCAGTGCACGACTCCTGCCAGAAAAGCTTACTGTTTATACCACGCTGGTTGGGCTGCTGAATGCCAGGAACTACAATTTTGGTGGGGAGTTCGTGGAAGCCATGATTCGCCAGCTTAAGGAGTGTCTGAAAGTCAATATGTACAACGAGGCGGTGCATTTAGTAAGTGTGGTTTTGTTTGGTTTTTTTACATCATTCCTCATCCTCCTTCTCCTCTTCCTTTCACCTTTTTTTGGTTCTAGAAGAGCTGGTCCTTTCAGTGTGTACTACATTGTGACATCAGTGTGCAGTGCACCGTAGGTATACCAAGCGGGAACGTCTCTTATGTAAGAAATGTTTCCCTCCTTGGGGTGAAAAAACATACTGCAGTTGCAAAATTGACTTCCAGCTGTATGTTTTGCCATTGACAGATTAATTTGCAGTGAAGAGTGGTGATCCTGACCACCTAGTCTACAGAAAAAGGGGGGGAAGTTGGGGGTGGAAATTAAGTTAAAAATTATTATTAAAAATATAAACAAAGTAAATTGTTTAAAAAATATTGTTATTAGAAAGAAAAAGCTGAAGAAAAGTCATGCATTTCCTTGGTGTTCAGAGGTGTGTGACCTTGTGGCTGTCATGGTGAAAAATGAAAAGAAAATGAGCAGTCTGGTTCTCAAAAGCTGTATTTGATGGCTATTATCAGGCCTGTGCTTTCATTCTGCTAAGATCAAGCAGGCAGTTTTAAGTGCTGTCTGCCTCTGAAACCACTTGCTCAGCTCTTGCAGTTAGAGGTTTTCAGCAGTGTCTCATTTAAAAGCCAAGCTCCTCATCTCCTTTTGAAGCCTCCTGGTGGAAAATAAGATTGTAATAATTCAGTGTATCTGTGTTAAGAGACTGCTGCTCAGCTGTGGGACCCTTCTTAACAAAATCCCTGTTAGTACTCTCCATGTGCTGTCCCTTGGCTTGATCTTCACCTTTCCTCATCACACTCATGCACATGATGACTTGGGAGATCAGCATCAAAGGGAGAAGCAGTAGAAATCCTCCCTCAGCTTTGTCAAGGACTGTTCAGAGCAGTGAGTGGGAAGTAAGAGTGTGGCACTTTGTTTCCAGTTGCTCTGAGTAGTGAGGCGTCTGCTTAGCCTGAATTGCCTTTCCCATGTTCTGTCTTCAAGTTAGGATACCTGTGTTGATTTTTTGACTCCTCTTTCTGGCTGCTCCCTTAATTAATAAATGAGCCCTTAAGAAAAAAAAAATAGGTGAGATTTTTATTGCTAGAATTTCAGCTTTATATTGTCTGTTAGGATTGTGCTGATACTGGGAAAGCTCAGGTCCTACTAAGGCCTTAAGTCTGAAGGGAGGATACAAACCGAAAGAGAACGCAGAGGGGAAAAAAGAAAAGGAGCAGTGCTCTGCCTGAGGTGTTTTCTGCTTAAATCCCCATTTCTGTCAGTCTGGATTTCTTACTGGAGTGCAGCCAAATCAGGGATCTATTCCTGCCATGGAGGTACTTTTTTGTTTCCCAGGCAAACAGGGCTGTTTGAGTCCCAACATGCCGTCAGTCTGTCAGATTTCTGAAGTCTGAAAATGGCAGCACTTTTTACATAGGCTCTCTCTGTGTAATTACCTGTGTTTATGTGCAAGTAATTATAGAATTAATCATGTATAATGGCCTACAGATTCAACAGTGCTGTTTCCTGATGCATTTCTGAACTCAGTAGCAGCACACTCCAGCTTTTCTGAAGGTTTTTTTCCCCTTCCATTTTTCTGTTTTAGTGATCTGATACCATTGAGAGTAGATAGAAGCACCAGCTGGGTTTGTTTTTTTGTAGCACAAGTTTGTGTGTCTTTGGATGCATACTGGTGTTTCCCACCCTTCATTGCAGTATTATTGCAGTGAAGCAGACTGCAGGCAGGATGATGAGTGATATATTAGACATCACAGCACTTCCTTTCCGGGGTTGAAATCCGGTTCTGTACCGTGAGCAGTATTTCTCCTTTTGTGCTACTGAATGAAAATTGTACTTTTATTGTTGGTTTCTTTAAGTGAGGCTTATTTGTTCTTGTTTGGTCAGTTGAAAAAACATTCCTTTAGCATGATGGTTGTTTTTTTGGCCTCTTTCAGGTTCGTTTTCTGTCCGACCTTGTGAATTGTCACGTGATAGCTGCGCCTTCAATGGTAGCTATGTTTGAGAACTTTGTGAGTGTGACACAGGAGGAAGATGTACCCCAAGTAAGCAAAAGATCTGTGAGCACCTCTAGTGCTGTTTTCACCATTTTTCTGTGCCATTGCTTTGATAGTCATGCTTAGAACCTAAGAAGTTTTAGAGAGAGCAAACTAAATGGATTGCTGTGTGCAGTTTCCTCAGCATGAGTAAAAGCAGCCTGTTGCAGTTAGAAAATGCAAGCAGACAGCAGGAAAATGTGGTCCTTTACAGTGAAATATCTGAAGTGAATTAATTTTATTTTACTTTGGCAAATGCATAGTGCCTGGCTTGTTTTGGTGTGTTGATAATCTGCAGAAGGACTTCAAGAGTGATACCATTTTTAAAGTCTCCTTCTCAGGATTCGTGTTAAAAATCATTGATTTGTTTAGGCTGGAAAAGAACTCCAAGGTCATCAAGTTCAACCATTAACCTAGCACTGCCAGGTCACCACCAAACCATGTCTGTCAGCACCACATCTACACAGCCTTTAAATCCCACTTGGGATGGTGACTCCACCACTTCCCCACGCAGCCTGTTCCAAGCTGTGACAACCCTTTCCTAATTTTTTTGTAATACCCAACTTAAATCTCCCCTGGTGCAACTTCAGGCCATTTCCTCTTGTCCTGTCACTTGCTACCTGGGAGAGGAAACTGACCTCCATGTTGCCATAACCCACTTTCAGGCAATTGTAGGTAGTGAGAAAGTCACTTCTCAGCCTCTTTTTCTCCAGACTGTATAACCCCAGTTCTTTCAGCTGCTCCTCACAAGACCTGTGCTCCAGATCCTTCACCAGCTTCATTGCCTTTCTTTGGACCTGCTCCAGCACCTCAATGCCCTTGTAGTGAGGGGCCCAAAACTGAAGCCAGTATTTGAGTTGTGCCCTCATCAGTGCTGAATACAGGTGGACAGACACTTCTCTGGTCCTGCTGGTCACACTATTCCTGATACAGGGCAGGATGCTGTTGGCCTTCTTGGCCACATAGGCACACTGCCAGCTTATATTCAGCTGCAGCTGACCCATGCACCCTAGGTGCTTTTCTGCCTGGAAGCTTTCCAGTCACTTTGCCTCAAGCATGTAGTGTTGCATGAGTTGGTTGTGACCCAAGTGCAGGACTCAGCACTTGACCTGCTTGAACCTCATCCCATTAGTCTTGGCCCATCAATCCAGCCTGTCCAGATCTTTCTGTAGAGCCTTCCGGCCTTCAAGCAGATCTGCTGGAGAGAGCCCATCAGAGAGCCACATTAGGGGACTTGAGCATCTCCCCTGAGAAGGGAGACTGAGAGCTCTGGGGTTGTTTTATGATCAATGTCTATCAATATCTGAGGAGTGGGTGTCAAGTGGAGGGGGCCAAGCTCTTTTCAGTGGAGCACAGTAATGAGACAAGGGAAAATGGACACAAACTTGAACATAGAACATTTCAACTCAACACGAGGAGAAACTTCATAACAGTAGAGGTGACGGAGCCCTGGAACAGGCTGCTCAGGGAGGTGGTGGAGTCTCCTCCTCTAGAGACATTCCAAACTCACCTGGATGCATTCCTGTGCAGACTACCCTGGGTGATCCTGCTTTTGGCAGGGAGGTTGAACTCGATGACATCTGGAGGTCCTTTCCAACCTCTAGCATTCCACCCAATTTGGTGCCATCTGCAGCCTTAGTGAAGGTGCCCCATGATTCCCCTTGTCCAGATTGTTGATAAAGACATAAAATAGAACTAGCTTCAGTACTGAGCCCTGGGGAACACCACTTGTGACTGGCTGCCAACTGGATTTACTTCCGTTCACCTCACCACTCTTTGGGCTTGGCCATCTGGCCAGTTCTTAACCCAGTGAAGACACATTGAACCTAGTGAAAACTGTTGGTTTGGGTTTTTTTCCCATTGCTTCCTCATCCATTCTTCACCTGCTGTCTTTGCCTCCTCCCCCAAAATCTTAGCTTTGCTAGTGTTTTCATTTAAATTTAAAATGGGGGTGTGTGCAAGATCTTTTGGAGTCTGCTTGTATGCTTAGGCTGCAGCATGTTTTTTTCCTGCAGGTACGATGTGACTGGTATGTGTTTGCGTTTCTGTCATCTTTGCCTTGGGTTGGAAAGGAGCTGTATGAGAAGAAGGATGCTGAAATGGATCGCCTGTTGTCACAGACAGAAAGCTATTTGAAGTAAGTAACCCATTAACAGTACTCCTGTTGGCCTCTGTTTAGGTATGAATATAGCTCACTTCTAAAGTCAGGTCTGGACCATTCTTTGGGGGTGAAAAAAAAAAATGAAAATGGGTAAACTTCTGAATTTGGAAAGTTCTGCTGTCCAGTTCTAAGATATGTTATCATAGTATCAGTCAGGGTTGGAAGGGACCATGAGAATCATCTAGTTCCAACCCCTGCCATGGGCAGGGACACCCCACACTACATCAGGCTGCCCAGAGCCTCATCCAGCCTGGGCTTAAACACCTCTAGGGATGGGGCCTCAACCACCTCCCTGGACAACCCATTCCAGGGCTTCACCACTCTCATGGGGAAGAACTTCTTCCTCACATCTAGCATGAATCTCCCCACCTCCAGCTTCATTCCATTCCCCCTAGTCCTATCACTACCTGAGATCCTGAGAAGTCCCTCCCCAGCCTTCCTGTAGGCCCCCTTCAGATACTGGAAGGCCACAATGAGGTCACCTCGGAGCCTTCTCTTCTCCAGACTGAACAGCCCCAACTCCTTCAGTCTGTCCTCACAGGAGAGGTGCTCCAGCCCTCTGATCATCCTCGTGGCCCTTCTCTGGACCCCTTCCAGCACATCCATATCCCTCTTGTAATAGGGGCTCCAGAACTGGAGGCAGTACTGGACACATGTTGAAGGTCTTGTTCTGCTCATGCTGGAGCAGCTGCTGTTGTAAGGGCTGTGAATACTGGTAGGATGTTAACAGTGGTGCTGTGTGCTGGGACTGCTTTCTGTTTAGGTACTTCATGTTAGTGTTGCTGTCAAGATAAGATAATAGAGGTATTTTAAGTAGCCACAAAACTGTTTGCTTTTTTTTTTTCTGTACTGTGGACTTCATCAGCTGAAGAGATCAAACAGCAGTACACTCAACATAAGAAAAATTACTGCCTTAAACCAGTGTTTTATAGGCTGTTTCTTGGTTTGTTTTTTTCCCCTTCTGCAAACAGGCGCCGCCAGAAGATTCATGTCCCCATGCTACAGGTCTGGACTGCTGATAAACCACATCCACAAGAAGAGGTGAGTGGACTTCAGACTGCATTCTTTCAGTGCAGTTTTATCAAGGTGTTCTTTTATCATAAAATGAAGAGGCACCTAATAAAAGTATTCGTGCTTTGAGTTGTCCCCTGCTTGCAATTCAATCTAGCAAGTTCTTATTAAGGAATTCTCCTGTAAGTCCTGGGCATAAATATGAGATTTTATAAGGTGAGCAGGACAGTGTTTTCCTTTTTGCTGACAAGCTCCTGAGGAAATGCTGTGAAGTGAGAATTTATTGTAAATTGTAGTATTTGTTTGGGAATAGTTTGGGGCTTCTTGATAAAGAGATGTTTGTGAGAAGCAGAAGGTAATTCCTTAGACCTTAATGTTTTCCTTCTGAAGAAAGAAACCTCTGTAGAAGCTTTGCATTCTGGGCTCTACACATATGTAGAAACCAGGTAACAGTTACTCTGCTCTCTTTTACAATTAAGCCAAAAAATACTGGAGGGGAGAGGTGGGCATCTGGCAAATTTGGGGTAGAATTTGTGCCTTGTCAGGTGATCCTGGATTTTTTCTTTCCTGCAAGTTTGAAGACAAACTTAGTTTGAAATTGAGGTCTAAATTAATCTTCTGGAAGTTTTGGAACAGGGCACTCTTCCATTTTATTCACTGTTCTAATTAAATCACAGTCTTAAGAATTGTTTAACATAATTTGGAGAGATAGGCTCTCTGATTATGACTGATTTGTCAGTGTGGGTATTCTGTCTGCCCGATACCTGAATTACCTTATTTAGTTCAGAGGAGAAGAGATTAGCAGAGTGCATTTCAGGCCATGTGTTGCCCAGACTGCCACCAAAGCTCACTTAAGGTGCTGGCTGTTGCTAGTCCTGCTCACATTTTGTAGTGTGGCCATTTCAGTACATGCCAAAACTTCCATGTGAAGACGTTTTCTGCCTTCAGAGTTGTTGGACTGCTTTTAGCAAGAGTGATGAAAAAGAGCAAAGCTCTCTACAACTACCTGAAGGGTGGTTGTAGCCAGGAAGGGGTTGGCCTCTTCTCCCTAGCAACCAGCACCAGAACAAGGGGACACAGTCTCAAGCTGCACCAGGGGAAGTTTGGGCTCGAGGTGAGGAGAAAGTTCTTCACCGAGAGAGTGATTCGTCATTGGAATGGGCTGCCCGGGGAGGTGGTTGAGTCTCCGTCCCTGGAGGCGTTCAGGAGGGGACTGGATGTGGCACTTGGTGCCATGGTCTGGTTGTGAGGTTGTGGTTACAGGTTGGACTCCATGATCTTCAAGGTCTCTTCCAACCTTGGTTATTCTATTCTATTCTATTCTATTCTATTCTATTCTATTCTATTCTATTCTTCTATTCTATTCTATTCTATTCTACTGCCAGTTGCACAGGTGTCTGTGCCATCTCTGGGAGAATGCTGGGACTCAGAAAGGTGTTGAAAACAATGGCAAGGGTATTTAATATCTGATACTACTGTATTTGTTTTGAATATGCAGTAGTTTTGGTTGCTCTGGGCACAGCATGGCAGTTCTGAGGAGTGTCTGAAAGTTTTAAGGTTGATACTACATCTGTTTTAACACCACCGGGGAGCAGCAGCAGAAGTGAAGTTCACTGCTGTAGATTCACTGGCAGATGCAAAGGATGGCCATCATGCTTGAACTCCTGGGCTGCCTGTCGGTGGTTAAACATCTGCCATCAGTGAAGCTTTGGTACAACGTGTGGATTTAGGACTACCAATTAATTCTTGGTTTAGTGAATCAGCATTTTGAGAAACTCTGTGGTTTTTTTTTTTTCTGAATGGAATCCTGAGTTTAATAAATGCTTTTCTGATAGTTCAGGGAGCTGCCAGCTTTGTTACAAGACTTAGCCCATCTGTTTCTCACCTTTTTCCTTCAGTATTTAGACTGCCTTTGGTCTCAGATCCAGAAGCTGAAGAAAGACCGTTGGCAAGAGCGACACATCTTGAGGCCCTACCTGGCTTTTGACAGCATTCTCTGTGAAGCCCTGCAACACAATCTGCCTCCTTTCACTCCACCACCTCATACTGAAGATTCTGTGTATCCAATGCCAAGGGTTATTTTTAGGATGTTTGACTACACAGATGACCCTGAGGTATGTGATTGCTGCAGTGGGTGGTGAGCAGGTTTCACTTCTAGATTCCTGGGCAATATTGGTCATAATGTGATGCCCCCTCTCCCAGAGCAGCAAGTGGTTTGGAGAACAGCAGCAGTTCAGCTTTAGAACTTGTGCAGAAATTAAGTGACCACTTCACTAAGCAAATCTGTGAGTGAGATGTTGTGATGCTTCCATTTGTAAGGACAGTGTTGGCTGAATTCTCCAATGTTTCTAGTAAAACTGCATTCACAGGCTTGGCCTTTCCTGCCATGAAGTTGAGTCTTTTTCTGGACTAGGTATTTATTGTTGCATACTCATCTGTTAAATTTTGCTGATGCTTATTGTGAAACAAATGAATGCTTAATTGGTGTCTGTCAAAGACCCATCTATCTCAACACTTTACCACCAGCAGATCTATAGACAGAAGTGGAGGAGGAGGCGGCAAAGAATGTATACTGCATT
The DNA here is from genome assembly GCA_033816785.1 of Picus viridis. NCBI lineage: Eukaryota > Metazoa > Chordata > Aves > Piciformes > Picidae > Picus > Picus viridis. Next base: position 4,335,361 of record CM066606.1, read on the forward strand.
CCCTAAGTGCTTTTTACCCTCACTTTCCTTTAAATCTGCTGCTTTCTCTTCACTTACTGGCCTTGGAGTTGTGCAACAAACAAGACCATGACTGTATATCCTCTCCACACTATCCTGGCCATCCCTGGATTTACTTCTTTACCGTGTTCCATTCCAGCTGTGGGGTTTTTCCCAGGCCATGCTGATGGCCTGCATGATGGCTCCACAGAGTGAAGAAAAAAGCAGATACATAACCTCATTCTCTGGTTTTGTTCCCATTTCGTTTTTTTAACGAGTTTGGTATTCATTTTGTGTTAAACATCAGTCTGAGGTTTGTGTGGAACTCTTGTCACAGCAGCTTCTCAGTTCTGAAGGATACAGAGCAGCTACATCTGTGCTGATGTGAAATTAGGACTGTTTTTTCCAGCTGTAAATCTATGTAGGATATCTTGCTACCTATAGTACTGCTGCATGAGTAGTCATCTTTCATGAGTCTTCATTCTTTCTTCCCAGGGACCTGTCATGCCTGGCAGCCACTCTGTTGAACGATTTGTGATAGAAGAGAACCTTCACTGCATCATCAAATCCCACTGGAAAGAGAAAAGACTTGGTAGGAAGATCTTAGCACTGTGGGGCTTTGGTGTTTTTTATGTACTGCCATGGCTTTGGTGCCATCAGAGTCCTACTCTGGTTAGACAGGAGCTCAAGATTAAAAATTTCCTAGTGCATTGGACAAAACTTAGAGCTGTTGCCTGGAATACTGTCTCTGATACACAGATAATGGCAGGAGCCAGAGGGACTGTGTGAGTTCCTTGATAGTACAGGCAGTCATACTGTGGAGAGTCCTGAAATTTTCAAGCACTTGTTTTTGGGGTATGGTGAACTTTGAGCTGGTTCATCTGCATCTGACTGCATGCTGGTATTCATAAGCCACAATTCAGCTTCCTACTCCTTGTTGCATTCTTCTCTTTGGGATTACATGCCTGGGATAATTGAGCTCAATTTGGGGAGTCCTTTCAGGACCAGCAGGTTTCATTAGTTTGAATTCATTTCTGCCTCAGCAGTACCTGGTGTGAGGAGTCAATAATAACTTAGATGGTTCACCACAGGTATTTGGCTATGTTGTGCCAAATGAAAATCACCAAACTTTGTATACTAAGGAAGGAATGGGCAGCAACCATGTTTTTGGTGATGGCATGTGGTAAAGATATTTTTCATTGCAGCTCTTTGAATCAACAGGAACTAGAAATTAAGGGTTGTTGAGATTACTGGGGTAGTATTTGTTAGTGCTCAGAGGAAGGTGAAAGACCAGAGGGAGGTGAAAATTTGCCAGAGAGGTAGAAATAAAATCAGGAAATAGCAGTTGTTTGCCCTCTAATAATGATAGGTAGTAATGAGCTGATTAAAAGATGAAGCCTGAGAGTTTCTTATATAACCCATTAGCCTAATTGTGCTTTCAAATCGTTCTGAACATCTGTTGTTTGTTTTTGTTTTGTTTTTTTCTTTTCATATATATGCACAGCAGAATTGCAAATCACAGTGACTATTTATGCAAAACTACTTTGTGTAGCATTGTAGCATTCTAGTGATACAGCTACACTGAGGTGGAATACATCATTACAGTCATGGTTTGGAAAATGCTGATGTGTTCCTGTGCTGTTTCTGTATTAAGCATTCTGTGGACTGAAGGACAGATACTATTATTATTATTTTTTTTTAAGGATTGTTAACTTGTTTGTGCTGCTTTTGTGTGAACTCTTGTCCAGAATTAAGCATTTTCTTTAGCTTTATTTGCTCTTTACATCACACTTGCTGCATTATCTTCTTAATTAAATCTCTGTTTTTGCAGTGCTGCGCAGCTGTTGAGCTACCCAGGAAACAACAAGATCCCTTTGAACTACCACATAGTAGAGGTATGGATTTTATAGATAGCATCTTTTGTAGCTTCATGTCCCAGTGAGTTCCATGGTAGGTCCTTTAAATTACAGTTTGGTTTGAGAGTCGGCCAGAACATTGTTGAATTTGGGCAGTGGGTTTTAAATGGTTAAGTTGTATACATCTGAGTGTTTGTTTTATGGTTTTTGTTGCCATTTGGATTTGGTGCAGGGAAACTTGGGTCAACTATTGACATTTCTTAGAGCACTAGCTAACCAGGTTGTGGAATTTGTGAGAGTCTTAAAGTCTTACATATGATGCTTCTGATGGCTACACTTGAGTCACTTTTAGTTTAGGGGGAAAAACAAGTTTGAAATACAAGGGGAAATGGACACAAAGTGGAATGCAAGAAACTCCATTTAATGATAAAAAAAGAAATCTTTTGTATTGTTTTGTTTGTTTGGTTGCTTTTGTTTTGTTGGGGTTTTTTAACTGTGAGGGTTATTGAAGACTGGAAGTGTTTGCCAAGAGAGGTGGATTCTCTGTCTCTGAGGAAGCTCAAAACTTAGCAGGACACCTGAGTAACCTGGTCTAGGTGAGACTGCTTTATGCAAGGGGCTTTCTTCTGGGTGATCTCCAATCAGACTCAGCCAGTTTTGTTCAGCTGGCCCTGAGTAGAACTTAAAATGGAATAACTGTTTTCCCCAGAGCATCCTCCATATTAGAGATTTTCAAGTAAATATAGCAAATGAAGAATATAGGTCTTCTTTCACTGCCTCCTTTCTAAGGTCTGTTTTCAAGATGCAGAGCTGTATAAAACTTTATTATTTTCCTTAAAGTTGAAGTGGATTAAGAGATTTTAGTAATAACAGCAAGCTGTCATATAAAGGCTTTATGAAGAAGCAGCTGTAAGTAGCAATTTCTAGGTTAATCATGACAAGAAATAATCTTATGTAGAAGATTTATCTCAATGAAAGTGAGACTGAGAATTTCTCTTGGCACCAAAATGCCAAATACTCTGAATGCTTGAAAGTTTACCTTATTTTTGGTCAGCTTGTTCATTTTGTACTCTGAATTTAGAAGAGAAGAATATTAGCATTAACAATTTTGTGCCTTTGCTATCAAAAGTACCTTCCAGTAGCCTTTTCTTCAATATCTTCAGGTGCTGTGCTTGGTTATGTGCTTTAAGCTCAGTTGTACATTGATGCCAACAGGCAGTTACTGCAATCCCTGATGAAATAAGTTACCTAAAGGCCCTGGACGTTCTTTGATTCAGAAGCTATGTGAAACAGGTGGAATTACTGGAAAGAAAAGTGCAAGACTAGTGTACAAATTCCTTAACTAGTAATGTAGTAGTCTCCTTTTCCTTGCAATTATGAGTTGTTTTAGAATATTAACTTAATTACTTGTTTATGACTGCTTCCTTTCAGTGAACCACCAGACCTGTTAAGGCCTAGCATGCTTGTTTTTTTCAGGCTTCTGTTCAGTCTGCTTGATGCTCCTCTCTTGTAAGGTCTCTATTAACAGTCAAGTTGGTGACAAGTTGCTATCACCAACAGTTTTAACAGTGAAATTTCACTATTTCAGGAAGTCACTGAATTTAAGAAGCAGTACTGTCTAACAAAAGTGTTGTTTAAGTGAGAACATAACAGTCAAACAGTTTAATGTAACCTTCCCAAGTAGGCTTCCTTTGTGGTTGGAAAGCTGCCCAGCAGAGGAAGATCTGAGGGTGTTGGGTTGGTCAGCATCTGGCTGAACATGAGCCAGCAGTGTGCCCAGGTGGCCAAGAAGGTCACCAGCCTCCTGACTTGGATCAGCAATAGTGACACAAGCAGGACCAGGAAAGCAGTGATCCCCCAGTACTCTGCACTGGTGAGGCTACACCTTGAGTACTGTGTTCTGTTTATGGGCCCTAACTACAAGATAAAACACCAAGGTGCTGGAGCTTATCCAGAGTAGGGCAGTGAAGGGGCTGGAGAACAGGTCTTAGAAGGAGCAGGTGAGGGAACTGAGGTAGTTTAGTGTAGAGAAAAAGAGGCTGAGGAGGGCACTTCTCACTCTTGACAGCTGCCTGAAGGAGAGAGTTGTAGCAAGGTGGGGGTTGGTCTCCCACCATAGCAGGAAATGGTTACAAGTTGCACCAGGGGAGGTTTAGGTTGGACATGAGGAGGAATTTCTCCTCTGAAAGGGTTCTCAAAACACTGTAACAGGCTCCCCAATTAGGTGGTTGAATCCCCACCCCTGGAGGTTTCAGGGGTAGAGATGTGGTGCTGAGGGACATGGTTTAGCACTAGACTTGGCAGAGTTAGATAATGGTTGGACTCAGTGACCTTAAAGGTCTTTTCCAACCAAAACGATTCTATGACTCTAAGTATGCTTGCATCTGGGACCTCTGAGGCTCCACATCACAGGCTGTCAAGCCCAGAACTAAATGCTTCTTCCTACTTGGAATCTGTGTGAAACACTGGAAGGTGGTGCCTTTCTCTTAGTAGCTTCTCAGAGATGTCTATGTGGATGTCTCTGGTAGCTGTGAACAGGCAATGTCTGTGGAGCATCATTTGTTTCTAAGGCTGCCATGCCCACTTGTGTTCCTGCAGCTTTTGGCACAGCTTGGGCTTGACGGAGTTCAAGCATTCAGATCATCAGTGTCTTGATCTTTCTTGTGGCCTGGTTATTTTCACAAAGCATGGTTTGTCAGTTTGAAACACTTAATCTGAACATTAGATAATGAATGTGTGGTGGGTATCACAAATGCGGTATCTCAGATAATGACTGATCATCCCATTGTGATTTTCTGTGTCAAGGAGAGGAGCAGTTTCCTACTTGAGAAGATTTCCTTGCCATATTTGCCTTAACAATAGGTCCAAATTATTCTGTCACAGAAAGGTTCTCCATCTCCTTATAGCCACTTCATGCTTTTAAGTCCTTCCTTAAAATAACAAGTTCTAGTTGGTGTGTTTGCTTGTGTTCTCTGTGGAGTCTATAAATGGATGTTGATTTCTTACACTTGCAAGGTTTTTCTAAAGCTTGCTCATTTAAGCTTCGGTTCTTCCCTTTTCATACAGAAGTTTAAAGAGGAAATTTACCCACAATAATGAACCAAAATTGCCTTTGATGCAATTTAAATCTAGTTGAGAATGGCATGTGAAATAAACAGAAACTCAACAGATTAATGTTGTAGAGTGATAACATTTTTGTAGCTCTCCAAGACTGACATGCTGATATGAAAGGGAAACTCGAAAATAGAATCACAACTGCAGGGCTGGCTTTGAGTTTTCTTAGAAGGATCCTGTGCCAAATGGCACTTTATTTTTGGGTTTAATTTTAAAGTTCAAGCCTGTGGCTTTGTTTAGGTGAAGTTCTTGCATAGGAGAAAAGAAGAGATGGGCAGTTATGTGGTGTCTTTGTCAGATGTAGCAGATGTGTAGTGCTGGCAGTAGGAAGTGGTGAGGGAAATTGGAGAGGCCTATGTTAATACACTGTAGGGTTGCCATTACCTCTATAAGATTTTCTTTGACAGATTAATGTGGGGTTTTTTTGGATATGTAATTGTTTGGGTTACTATTATTGTGATGCTGGGGGTTGTGCAGGCCACAGTGGACTCTGCTCTGATTTTGTGCCTTCCTCTCTTGCAGGTGATATTTGCAGAACTGTTCCAGCTTCCATCTCCACCGCACATTGAAGTCATGTACACAACGCTGCTGATTGAACTGTGCAAACTTCAGCCTGGCTCATTACCACAAGTTGTATCCTTTCTGTGCTGCTGGACAGCATTCATACAATGGAGTCCTCCTTTTGTTTTGTTCTGCAGATGATGGGATAGCAGTAGGTACTGAATGGCAATATTCTGCAGCAGCTGCATGAAACTCTGCCTGTAAGACTCACAGGAAAGAGCAGAATAGACCACTTAGCACAGATCTGGATAGAGCAAGTAGGCAAGGCTCTACAGACTATGTTCTGGTACTTCCTCTGGGCTTGCCATGAAGTGCTGCCTTGGTGAGGGGATAAAATAAAACAGTCAGTGCAGCCTGTTTAGCTTGAGACACTGTGTGTCGTAGTTGCAGGCATGTTAAAGACTGAGAAGGAGAGGAAGTTGCAGGGGTGATTTTTTTTTTTTGTTCTAACAATTGTGTGAGTGTCTGAACTGTTATTTTTTTCTCTTATTTTCTTTTCCCCTTCAATAGGAAGTGTAGCAGATGATGCAAAAGAATCAGGAATTCCTGATTTCACACACTGTGCTCCCCCTAGGAGCATTAAAAAGGCCTGACAAAATGGTTAAATGTTGAGGAAGGAGGCATGACTCCCACCTAATGCCGGCAGTTGCATTACCCCTAATTTGCTGCTATTTTAGATCATGTTAGATTGTTGTTTCAGATCAGTCTACAAGACAGAATGGAGGGTGGTGAACAGATGTCTGTCCACTGGTAATTTCATGCCCAAGTTTCCATTCTACTTCATGATACCACATACCGTCTGCAAATCAGATCATCTCAATGGTCAGAGCCAGCTCTATCTCTAAAATTAGGTGGATGTCCATGCAGAAATTTTTCAATGTTAATAGGGACAGAGTAAGAAGAGTGAAGGTCTTGTGGGGCAAAATCAGTGTACACATAGTTTCTCAAGCCTCAAGAGATTGTGGATAAGCAAAGAAAGAAACCCACAAAGAAACCACAGCTAACTCAGTCAGAGAAGCAAATGAATGTGCTATATATTTACAAGCAGGAATGAAATGCAGTGAATATGTACACAATATGTAGTATTTACAATATATACATAAATATACAGCAATGAATGTAAGACAGAAGACCTTATCCCTCCTCCAGCCAGGAGGGTGTCCCCCTACCCCCAGCCCTGTAGCCTCTCTTTCTCCCCCTACCACCCTTTTTCCCAAAATGGTTTAGAGAGAGAAAAAGGTAATTAAGGAGGAAATTCTGTTAGCTCTAAGCATGTGCAAGAATTAGTTTTCTTATCTGGCTAGCTTTGTCGACGCTGTCCAGCAGCTGTTGCTTCAGAGAGACAGAAACAGGCCCGCAGGAACAGACAGAACTGAACTGAAATTCAAACAGAACTAAAACTTAAAGTTGCATTCTACTAATGAAGTTAGTTTAGAATATCTGAATGTTTTTCAAAACATTCAGCCAGAGTGTTCCAGCAGCTGTCCCTTTCTTAAAGGCACAGCCTAAAAGGGTCACAAGCATCAACAGCAGCCCATGAAGCAAGACTGGTGAAATTACAGAGGTAGTCCATGAGGAGCTTGGTGTCTGCTTATCAGTCTTGTCACAAATTATGGCTTTCCATGGAAGAAGACGGCAGTCTTGCTGCAATTATGGAAGAAAACTAGGCTGGGATTAGAGGACAGAACTCAAAATATGCTGCTTTTTTATTTTGACACTGTAGCTTTACTGTGATTTACCTGATTTTGGAGTAGGCCCAGGGAGCTTTCAGTACAAAAGGTCAATGACATTCTATTTAAAAAAATAAAACCCCTGAATGGAATAACATCTGACTTACCTAGTGATTTTCTGTCCTTAATAAGATACTTCCAGCTTGCACAAGCCACAGAAATGCTCTACATGCGTTTGGATACAATGAATACAACATGTGTGGACAGGTAAATCTGCCATGGGGATGATGGAAAACACCACTCAAGTGTTCAAGAGGCTGTCAAAAGAGCAGTCAGAAGTCCTTGTTGGAACTTTGTAGTGCTTTTCAAATAGTTTTCTGGGCTCTGGCTTTGAGTAGTCTGAGAAGGTGGAGGACTGGCTGCTTGCCTTTCCTTCAAAGAAACACTTTCTCAGAGGTCACAGGTCTAGCTGTCTGTGTAGGAGAGTTAGTACTGGTCACAGATTTTCTGTGCTCAAAGCTGTTGGTAGTTGCATGGTGCTCTTAACCTAGTACTGCACCTGCTCCCTGGTGGTCTGGGACCTGGCTGGAGGTGGAGTTAATAGCATGAGTGCCACACAGGAGGAGTGGTGGTACTGTTGCCCTTTGAGTGAAGTCAGCATTGTGTAGGAGAGCTAAAATAACTCATCAAAATTGTGGAAGTTGCATATTCACAGTAAGTTTAGGTTTTCATTGTTAGTTTAATGGCTCATCCCTTTCTATGAAACCACAGAATGTGGCAGACTATTTGTCCATAAAAGCCTTTTTGTGGCTCTGAAGTCTTGTCTTTTGAATCTCTCAGTATAAATGCCTGTTTAATGCTGTGACAGCTTTAGAGTTTAGGCTTTCTTTTGAAAAGTAGAACGCATTTTTAAGAGAATCTCATTTTCCTGCAATTCTGATACTTAGTGAAACTCTTGTTTTTTCCCTTCTAATAAAGGTTTATTAACTGGTTCTCTCACCACTTGAGCAACTTCCAGTTCCGTTGGAGCTGGGAAGATTGGTAAGTTTCTCTTCTTCTGATTTGAACCTGATGCTGCAAAAACCTGAAGATCCCAGACTAATCCAGGCAGTGTCACAGCACAGTGTCCCTGTTAATTGCTCTCCACCAGCCCTTCTGAGATCTTTCTTAATCTGTTCACCACCACTCAGTGGTAGATTATTGTGGTAATCTCTTTAGTTGCTGTATTGTCCTTGGTGAACTTCATGATAAATCACAAGACAGTGTCAGCATTCCCTAAACAGGAGGAGGAGAAACATGATTCCTTCGGTGTGTCCTGCACCCTCATTCATTTGCTGCCAAGTTTTCCAAAGTTACTCCTCTCTTTACTCTTGATGGTTTGCCCTGACTCTTTGTATCCTGTATTTAGTCTGAGATCTTGCTGTCTGCCCTACCCCAAATCCTTTATAATAACCTTTATCCTTGAGACCTCGTGATCTGTTTTCCTGCTGCCAGATCCTAGCACCTGAAGTTCCATCAGAGCTGGCCTTGCCATCCATTCTTACCATATCAAATATGGAACTCATCTAGCTCCCTGGACTCCATCAATGTCTAACCTAGTATGGTTGCCTTGAGGTTTCCATACCAGGCACTCAGGTAGCAAGGAGGATGATGTTTGGTTTAAGTCCCCCTACAGTAACTTCCATTACCTGCTGCATATCTGCTGATCTGCTCAGGTATTTTTGTGGAGAGGGGTGCAGCCCTTCTTGAATTATATTCTTGGCTTTACTTAAGTTTCTTGTGTTGTCCTCATGTGGAGTTAAGTGCTTAGTGATTATCCTAGTATAGATCCCAGTTGACTGCCAGGCAGCAATCTTCAGAGATATGATTTTCTTTTCCTGGATGTTCCTTGATGGCAAATGCTTCTCTGGGTATCTCTCAGAAGATGCCTTTTTTGCCCACAACTCTCTCAAATGACTGTATATGAGCCTTTTCTTTATGTGAAATGTACTTGAAATCATCCAGAAGCTCAAAATTCCTGTGGTGGGGAAGCAGAGTATGAAGTCACACAAGGTTCCTTTCCTAAGGAAAGGGACAACCAGTACAAATTATTTTTAATCTGGTGGGGGAAGGAAGCTACTTGAAAATTTGTCAGACACAGATGAGATTCCAAGAATACTGTTGGGCCAGTGAGGAAATGGTGATAAACTCGCCTCATTGTCTTAAAGTTGCTTACACTGTAAAACTAAGTGTCAGGCATTCCAGCTGTCCTTGGACTGTGATTGTTTTGTACCTATTTAGACCCAAGCCAAAAGGAGACTAGAGCATAAATTCTTCTGCTGAAAGCATTCTGTCCTTTCCACAGGTCGGATTGTCTTACTCAGGACCTTGAAAAGCCCAAACCCAAGTTTGTGAGAGAAGTTCTGGAGAAGTGCATGCGGTAAGTAAGGTCTTTTGGTAGCTTCATGGCAGGCAGAGTTTGATCTTTGCTTCTGGATCTGCTGGATCCCATCAGATTTCTTCTAGCTTGACTCTTGTCTTAGGCACATTGTTCTTGCAAGTCAGTTTCAGTTAAGAGATGGTGAGTGTGTGTGTTAGTATCTTAGCCTGCTTACTTGCTGTAAGGACACTTAGGACACTACTTTATAGAGGGGGAGAAACAAATGGAGCAGATGGTGAGCTAACTACTCCAGATATGCACACCTGTAGTCAGAAACAAGTGGAGCAGGTGGTGGTGAGCTGACTACCTCAGGTGTGCACACCTCTAGTTATAAAAAGACATGCTTCACCACAGGCATGGAGAGAAACAGAGTTCAGGCAGTATTCATGGGAAGCATTCAGAGAAATGGAGGGAACTGGCAATTAGGTATACTGAAAACTGAGCATCTCACCTTGGTTATTCTAGGTGCCTCTGATTTTTTCATTGACCTGACAGCAAGCAAGCAGCTTTGAAAAAACCCAACCAAAAAAAAAAAAACACAATTAGTACAATTGTTGAGAGAGAGGAAATATAGGAAAGTAAAAAAGCAAAATGCTTTTGCTATTCAGCATCTTACATTAGAACTTTCATCTGGGCTTGGGTGAATTCATTATAGGAAGTGTGAAAGTATTGTGCAACAAAACAAATGGCAGTTTTCTGTGGCATTCTTCCATTTCACTGAAAACTCAGAGCAAAATTAAGCCTCTGTGGGAGTGAAGTAAGCTGGAAAGTAAAATGAAAATGTCCAGTTTAATGTTGTTTTTTTCTGCTTTGCATGCCAACATCTTACTTGTTTCCTGTAGCCCATCTTAGGCTTTTGCATAAAACATTCTAACAGCCAGCTTCTAAATCTGTCCACAAGGTAAATTAATTGTGTGAAGATGAAACTCTAGCATCATGGACTTCAAATAAAAAACATCTAGCAGGTTTGGTTTACTTAGCTGTCACTACTCAGCAGAAAGTACCTTTCTGTTTGTGTAAATGTCATGATTTTTGTTCTGTGAAAGGCTGGGTGCAGAGTGGGTTGAAAGTAGTTCTGAAGAAAGACTCGGGTGTATTGATTGAGAAGCTTGCCATGAGCCAGCAGTGCCCTCATGCAGCCCAGAAGGCAAATCATGTGCTGGGCTGCATCAAGGGGAGTATGGACTGCAGGTCAAAATACAATACAATACACCATGTTGAAAGAGACCAAGATCATCGTGTCCAACCCATCAACCAATCCAACCCACCTAAACAACTAAACCATGGCACCAAGCACCCCATCCAGTCTCCTCCTGAACACCTCCAATGAAGGTGACTCCACCACCTCCACAGGCAGCCCATTCCAATGGGCAATCACTCTCTCTGTATAGAACTTCTTCCTAACCTCCAGCCTAAACCTCCCCTGGTGCAGCCTGAGACTGTGTCCTCTTGTTCTGGTACTGGTTGCCTGGGAGAAGAGACCAGCCTGCTACTGCCTGGCTACAACCTCCCTTCATGTAGTTGTGGAGAGCAGTAAGGTCACCCCTCAGTCTCCTCCAGGCTCATTCTACCCCTTTACTCTGCTCCTGTGAGACCCCACCTCACAAAGAGCATCCACTTCTGGTGTTCCCAGCATACGAAGGACACAGAGCTGTTGGAACAAGTCCAGAGGAGGGCCACAGAGATAATCCAAGGGCTGGAGCACTTAGAATCATAGAATCAATAAGGTTGGAAAAGACCTCAGAGATCATCAAGTCCAACCTCTCACCCAACACCTGATGACTAACTAAACCATGGCACCAAGTGCCACATGCAATCCCCTCTTGAACACCTCCAGGGATGGTGACTCCACCACCTCCCTGGGCAGCACATTCCAATGGCCAATTACTCTTTCTGGGAAGAACTTTCTCCTCACCTTGAGCCTAAACTTCCCCACTTCTGCTATGAGAACAGGCTGAGGAAGCCAGGGTTGTTCAGCCTAGAGAAGACTCCAGGGGGACCTTTGAGCTGCTTTCCAATACCTGAAGGGATCCTAGAGAAAGGCTGGCAAGGGACTTTTCATGAGGGTGTCTAGAGATAGAGCAAAGCAGAATGGTTTTAAGCTGAGGGAGAGTAGGCTTAGACCAGATTTTAGGAAGAAGTTCTTCAGTACAAGGGTGGTGAGAGTCTGCAATAGGCTGCCCAGGGAGGTTTTGGATGCCCTGGGGATGTTCAGGGCTGGGTTGGAGGCCATGAGTGTAGTTGAGAGCCATCCCTGTGCCCATAGCAGGGAGGTTGGAGTAGATGATCTCTGTAGTAAAGCAGATAATCAACCTAAGCCATTCTGTGAAAGTCAAAACACAGTGAAACAGTTAGGTTATGGTGTTATTCCCGTTGTAATTCCACTGCTTGTTATTTCCAGACTCTCCTACCATCAGCGGATAATAGACATTGTTCCTGCAAGCTTTTCTGTCCTCAGTCCTGCTAATCCAGTGTGCATTTACAAATATGGAGATGAAAGTAACAGTAAGTATTGCAGTCACTGAGGGCCCCAGTGAAGAAAGTAGTATTTCAGAGCAAGGGAACACTCTAGATTGACTATAATATCATTTGTCTTCATAAGGAAGAACACAGCTGAAATAAATACCCAAAATGATGAAAATCATACGTAAATATGCTTCATGTGAGCAATTACTATACATCAAGCCTGGATCTCTGTAACATAATCCTTTTTGTTACTCTATGAAGAAGAGAAAAATCCAGATACATGAAGTTACTCATGCTGAGGTGGTTGTGGTGTTGTGCAGCCTTGTTTGCCAGAAGCCTAAAATTGGAACATTCATCTGTTTCCCCTGTTTGGGCACAATATTGTGCACAAGTCAGCATATGAAGTGGTAATGTGAGTTTATTTTCTGAACTTTGTGAAACAGTAGAAGAGTTTACCAGTAAAAATGGTTTAATGAAGCATACAGAGGCAGCAGATGATGTAAAGACTGGAGGGATACCTTGTTATTCCTTTTATTACTCAGTGTAAAGGCAGCCTTAAGCATAAAAGTGCCATCATCAAAGATACAGTGAAGAAAAGCAAGTAAGTATTGTATTTGTAGGAAACTGATGGAAGCTTAAGCAGAACTTCAGACAGGAGAGTGCTTACCTGACCTCATCTCTAAAGGTTCTACTTCAAAGTTTTCAATTTCATGTGAAGACCAGGGAAGAGCCTGAGCAGATTTATGGAACAGTGATCCAGTGGTAGTGGAAACAGCTAGTTCAAGGAGTAGCTGGGAATTGTACTTGTTTGTCTTAAGAGGCACTCTGGTATTAGAAGTACTCACTTGCTTCTGTGTTTTTGACCTCTTTGTTTAGGGTCTCTTCCTGGGTACACTGTGGCACTCTGTTTAACAATTGCAATTAAAAACAAGGCCAGTAATGATGAAATCTTCAGCATTTTGAAAGACGTGCCTAATCCAAACCAGGATGATGATGACGGTAAGTTATGTTCCTTCTGTGTGGACCTCCATCTGCCATCCTTTGGATGAGTGTGGTGGTTAACAGAAGTGTATGCTTTTTGTGGTAACAGTTGGTTTCAGTTTGCCACTAAATGGAAGTAGTACACCGTTTTTAGGTTGGGTGTTGGTTTCTTTGTAAGTGCCTTGCTTGTAGAAGCAAGCCTGTTCTTCTTCTTAACAGAAGTAACCTGGTGCTTGAGTCGTGTGTTGTGATTATTGATAGAAGTAGGATAAAATAATTCAGTATTTCCTTTGCCTTCAGCAAGGGAGGGCAGTTCCTGCTGTTAATGCTCACCCCTGAGAATTCGGTGCTTGTGCCTTGACTTGAGTGCTTCCCTCCCCTTGGTGCAGTCCCACAGCAGATATGATAGCCAAGCCTGCTGGTTGTGGTCTTCATAACATCACTAAAATTGGAAAAGACCTCATCTAGTTTGTATCTTGTAGATGCAAACTTAATGATGGGACTCCATTCATGCTCTTTTCAGCTTTGCAGCCACAGGCAGCATTGATTCCTAAAGCCTGTGTCATTTAGGGGCTAGATGGAGTGGGATACAGTGGATTAAGGAGTGGGTTGAGTGTTTCTGTAACACTTGCAGGTGTTCTGTTATGCAAGCAGAGAGCATCAATGATCTGGGGTTTTTTAATTTGTGTGTGTGCTGTTATCCACTGCCCTGTTTCCTGGCTTGCTTTAGGCACCACCCACTAATGAGTGCCCTCCTCCCTGCCTGTCATCAGCTGCAGGTAACTGCAGCTAGAGAAAGGGACACGGCACCATTCACCCTTAGAATCTATTTTTGCTATGCATGCTTGCTGGACACTTCCCTTGTGTCTTAAATAGCCAACCACTCTATCTTAATCATCCTTACCTTCCCCTCTCCTCATCCACTCCCTTTATGTCCTGCCAGGCCTTCAGCTTGATGCCTAACTGTTCATCTCCCTTGGCTCTTTCTCTGCTGCTGTCCCTCAGTGCTGTTACACGTCGATAAGCTGTCTGTGTCTCTGATGGCTTCTTCACTGACCTGGAATCCTTCCTGCACATTTTCTTAATGGCAAAACTGGGTCCTGAAGACCTGCATATTATGGAGCTTCTATACTAGCTCCCTTACAAAACCCTGTTGATTGAACTTTTTGTGTGTGTGTGTGAAATGAGTTAAACCCTTAAGTTATCTCTGCAGTTCTGTGCATAGTTTACGTGCTTCACATGAAGTACTTACAGCTTCAACTTTAAATAACTTGCAGATGAAGGATTTACCTTCAACCCTCTGAAAATAGAAGTCTTTGTTCAGACTCTGCTCCACCTAGCTGCCAAGTCTTTCAGCCACTCCTTCAGTGCCCTGGCAAAGTAAGTGTAATATGTGCATTATTTTGGGGCTTTCCAGAACTGCTTAATTCTGCCAGGGAAATGCATGATACAATGACTGGCCTGCAAGCTTTAGCAATGTCTTGGGTGCTCCAAAATGCAGTATGACTGGGAGAACAAGCTCACTGATAGCATGTAAATCCTGGGTTATATGTATATGAGTGGGGTTAAGAGGTGTGTACATTTCAGCCATGTGATGTCAGTCCAAACACGTGAGACGGGTGTGGAACATTATTCCATTTTAGAGTTACTAATTTGCTGATTATGGTGAGGAACAAAGGTCTCTCCCTGTGTTTGGCTTACTGGGTAGCTCCTCCCACCATGTCCTGTACTATGAACATGATTTTAGGACAGCTGCATTTGTGTAAAAAAAAAATAAATTTGGGGGGTGGGGAAAGAAACTTCAAAGCAGTCTTCTGTAAAATTCTGTCTACCAAAGCAGAGTAACATCCATTCTGAAATGTTTTAGAGTGCATCCCTTAAAGATACCCTTTAACTTCTAAGAAATTTACTGCACCTCTCTTCTGAGCACAATGAGATAAAATAACTAATTTTTAATCCTGTATGCTCTGGAGTTCCTCTTAAGTGGTCTTGATCCATGGAAGATAGTCACATGCATCTGAAGTTGTTTTTCTGTCTGTCCTTAGAGATATATAGAGCTGTTAGAAAAACATACCCCTGGGAGCTTGGCAGAGGCAAGGTTGATAAGAAGCTGTAGCTAGTAACCTGCAATCAGTAGTACAAGAGGCAGGGTGACATGAATACTTAGAGCTGTGGCATTCTCCCTGCTGCACACTGGGAGTTGCAGCCATGGTATCGAAAAGATCTCCTTATGCCTTACAGCTAAATTACAGCAAGCTGAGTTTTGAGTGCTGTGTAGCACTCAGCATAACTCTGCAGAAAGAGGGGCTTTAGCAGCATTTCCCTCAAAAAGGGGCAGATTGGATAAGAGTCAAAAGGAAGGTCCAAGGCTCCAGCTGTGTATGGATAAGCACATGAGGCGTGAAAGTGCCTCTTGCTTTTAAGAGTGTGAGAAATGTAGTCCCAGCTTCAGGGACTAGGTTCACCACCCAGATTTAAGTTGCTTTTTGTAACCTGTTTTAGCTCAGAATGGTTATATTTTCCAGGGAATACTCATTGGAGAATTGCTGCAGATAGATTGTCCAAAAGGAGAAAAAAAAAGTGACTAAACCAGTTGTCTTTTATCTGCTGCTCTTTTGACCCAATCCCACCCCCTCCACTGACTACTTACATTTATTAAAAGGTTTCATGAGGTCTTCAAAACACTTGCTGAAAGTGATGAGGGGAAACTCCATGTCCTGAGGGTTGTGTATGAGGTCTGGAAGAACCATCCACAGGTAAGAGGTTGCAATGTCAAGCATCCTTGTGAGTTTCAACTCACAGAGGTCATATGTAATAGGAAAGTATTGCAGTTTGCTTTGTACCCTCTAAAAATAACTTGTCTACTGCCATCTTCTTTGAAAGACTTGCATTTTACTCTTGTTGCTAATGCCTGTAAGGAAGGATAGACACAAAATGCATACCATCAGTGAGGCCAGATCTTCATCAGAGTTTATGGTGGGAGGGCAAAAGCTTGTCATTCTGACTCATTCATACTATGCTGTTTTGTCACAGAAGAGAATAATACTGGCTAAAATCATGTTTCTGTTCAAAACTGCAAAGCACTGTAGGTGTGCAAATTGAAATGGAGATGTAGATCTCCTATCAAATCATGGCAATGTGGAAACCTGTGTGGTTTTAAGGGATTTTATTGGTTTGGTGTTTTAAATTGCTAGTGAGAGCCATACGTTTATTCCACTGAGCTCATGCTGGAGTCACAGTTGTGTGTGGGCAGAGCAAGGAGAGTTGCAGTTAGTGGCTATTCAGAACACAACTGATCAGTCTGATGGTGCCATTACATTCAGTCTTGAGCCAGAGGAAATGGCACCCCAAAAGACCCATGAAAAATGCCTCAGTTGTTTTAAGATGTTCAGATTCCTCCCAGCAGTTGTTTTCTCCCTCAGCTGTCATTCTCCTGTAAATAGAAATTGATAAGGAACTCAACCTAGATTTGCTTGCATTAATTATTTCACTTATTACTTACTGGTGTGGTTGTGTTGCACTTTGTTGTGCTTGAAAGTGGACTGTACCTCCCAGCTGCAAAGGCCAGGCTCTGAGAAGTGGTGCCCCTGAGTCCAAGGGGCTCCCCAGTTCAAGAGAGATAGGGAACTACTGGAAAGACTCCAGCAGAGGCTGCAAAGATGCTGAGGGGCCTGGAGCATCTCTGTGAGGAGTGGCTGAGAGACCTGAGGCTGTTTAGCCTGGAGAAGAGAAGAATGGGAAGGAATTTCATAATTCCTTATAATATATAAATTTCTAAAGGGTGGCAGCAAGAGGATGGGACCAGGATCTTTTCAGTAGTGCCCAGCGACAGGACAAGGGGCAACTGGCACAAACTGGAACCTGGAAGGTTCCATCTTGAACACAAAGAAAAACTTCTTTGCTGTGAAGGTGCTGAAACAGGCTGCCCAGAGAGGTTGTGGAGTCTCCTTCTCTGGAGAGCTTCCAAATCCACCTGGACATTGTGATCCTGGGCAACCTGCTGTGGGTGGCTCTGCTTTATCTGGGGTCTCTAGAGGTCACTTCCAGCCAACCCTTACCATTCTGTGACCTATGGCCCATTCTCTAGGGGAAAACCTGCATGCAGAAGCTACCTGTGCAAGGTGTCACTTCTCCACCAAGTACAGTAAAAACATCCAAAAAAGATAATTTTTCTTTCTTTAATATGTTAAACTTCCCTCCCAAATTACTGACCTTGAAAATGTAACAGTTATAGCCTGACCTACTTCTTACTGCCATTTAACTGGATCAGAATAAATTACATTGCTACAACCTAATATTACAGAATTGCAGAATGTATTTGGCTGGAAGACACCTCCAAGATCATCCAGTCCAACCCTTGACCCAGCACTGAAGGGCCAGCACTAAATCATGTCCCTAAGTGCCAGGTCCACACACTGCTTGAGCTCCCCCAGGGTTGGTGACCCCACCACTGCCCTGGGCAGACCATTCCAATGTTTGAGAAACCTTTCAGTGAAGAAATATTTCCTAACATCCAGCCTGAACCTCCCCTGGTGCAGCTTGAAACCATTTCCTCTGGGCCTGTTGCTTGACACCCAGGAGAAGAGGCTGCCCCCTCCTCACTCCAACCTCCCTTCAAGGAACTAACTGTAGAGAGCAATGAGGTCTCCTCTCAGCCTCCTCTTCTCCAGACTGCACACCCCCAGCTCCCTCAGACGCTCCTCACAGCCCAGGTGCTCCAGGCCCTTCTCCAGCCTTGTTGCCCTTCTCTGGACATGCTCCAGCCCCTCAGTGTCCTTCCTGTAGTGAGGGGCCCAGAACTGAACACAGCACTCATGGTGTGGCAGTGCTGAGCACAGGGGGATGATCACCTCCTGTCCCTGCTGGCCACAGTGTTTCTAACCCAAGCCAGGATGCCACTGGCTTTCTTGGCCACCTGGGCACTGCTGACTCAGGGTCAGTTGACTATTCCCTACACCCCCAGGTCCCTGTCCAAGTTACATCTTTCCAACCACACCTCCCCAAGTCTGCAGCTCACTATGGGGTTGTTGTGACCCAGCTGCAGGACCTGGCCCTTGGCCTTGTTGAACTTCATGCAATCAGCCTTGGCCCATGGGTCTAACCTGTCCAGGTCCTGCTGTAAATCTTCCCTATCCTCTAGCAGATCAACACAGACAACAGCTTGGTGTCATCTGCAAACTTACTAAGACTTCACTTAATCTTCTCATCCAAATTATTAATGAAGATCCTGGAGAGGGCCTCTTCCTCTTTCTTCCTTTGTGTTGCAGCATGACCAAACTCGAGTTGGGGGTTTCAAATCCAGGCTAAAAAGTCATGTCAGATTTTAATAAATAAATATAGGTGGCTCTTAGAAACATTACATGCAGGAGATAGGAAGGTCTGCTGTCCTACTTGATCATGGAATGTGGATTTTCCTCTCTTGCATTAATTACAGTTCAGTCTTTTGCTTCTGGTTGTGCACTTTTTTGTGTCCTGAGTCCACAACCTCCCTGGCACACAGAAGAAATGATCCCTGGAGAGCAGGGCACTTGTCCAGAGTCTTGTTTTCATGCTGCTCACCCTACTCCCACGTCTGTGGGAACATCCTTTGATTTCATTCAAGCAGTATACACAGGACATACTGTGCTAATGAGTGACACGTGCTGCAGAGTGTGACTTAGCAATAACAATCAGCAGTCCCTGGTGACTTTGGGAAGAGAAACTTTCACATGGAGATGAGAGGTTTTCCCCAAGTCCTAGGACTGTGTTTATTGGAAGATCAGGTTAGGTAATCAGAAATACTTCCTGGCAGTACCAAAGGACAAATGGAGCATAGGATGCTATCCTGGGACTTGAAAGTCGAGTGCTGAGTCTTCTGTATGATTCATTCAGTTATTTTAATTTTCCTTCCTTAAAAGGAGCTTTGTTACACTTCCTTATTTGACAAAGGGTGGCTGCAAGGATAAATGCAGTGCAGGCTGTGGTTCTTAAATGCTGTGGCTTTCGATCACATGAGTAACTAAGATAAGCCTTTTTTCTGAGCAGCTTGCAACTGCTTTAGTAACTCCTCTCTGCAGTTGCCTTGCAGCCCCCTCTAGAACCACAGCAGTGCCTGCAAGCAAGTGGAGCACTTCCACTGCTTGTGCAACACTGGCTCTGTCCTCTTTCAGGTCCTGTAGGGAGAACCTAACTGTCACGTTTGAAAACTTGCAGCTGAAGGAGAGCCATCTCAGCTCCTTCATTATGGTCATCTGAGACATGCTTTGATGTCAAACACTGGAATTCTGTCTCTAAGGCCTCACTTTGAGAATACAGAATTGTTTTGGCTGGAAATGACCTCTAAGATCATTGAGTTCAACCACCATGGCCTCAGTATGGCCATTAAACCATGTCCCAAAGTGCCATCTCCACAGGTTTCTTGAACACCATCGGGGTGAGTGACTCCACTACCTCTCTAGGCAGCCTGTTCCAATACCTGACCACCCTTGCAGCAAAGACATTTTTCCTAATCTCCAACCTACACCTCCCCTGGCACAATTTCAGGCCATTTTTCTCTTGTTCTGTCACCTGATACTAGAGAGATGAGACCAACCCTCACCTCACTCCAACCTCCTTTCAGGGAGTTGTGGAGAGCAATGAAGTCTCCACTCAGCCTTCACCTCCCCAAACTAATCAATCCCAGTTCCCTCAGCTGCTCCTCGCTAGACCTGTTCTCCAGACCCTTCACCAGCTTTGTTGCCCTTCTCTTGATCTGCTTCAGCACCTCAGTGTCCTTCTTGTAGTGAAGGGCCTAAAGGTGAAGACAGTATTCAGGATGTGGCCTCACCAGTGCTGAGTACCGGGGCATGATCACTTTCCTACTCCTGCTGGCCACACTATTGCTGGTCCAGGGTGCTTGTATTTGTTGCTTCTGTATGGAAGTGTATGTGCTAAAGATTGACACATCACAAGAAGCAGAAAAAGTTGTGAAACAAAGTCAGAATGGCTTTATGTAATTGATACAGATCCCCTATTCAGAGCAGATTTAGGCTAGAACTGTCCAGCTTCCTAAAGTGTTTGAGATGACCCAGTAATACCACTAATGTGGAGTTGCATCACACCATCTCAACCATCTCTGCTTTTGTCTGAGGCTGCAGTACTTCACAGAGCTTCTGTTCAATGTCTCCCACAAAACACAGATGATTGCTGTGCTTGTGGACAAGATGATTCGGACACAAATCGTTGACTGCGCTGCCGTAGCAAACTGGATCTTCTCCTCAGAACTTGCCCACGATTTCACTAGGTAACAAGAATTTGTCTTGGGTTGTATTGTTTGTTGTTGTTTTTTTTCCTCTCTGAATTACTGTTTTAAGTGTCCACTGCACAGTTCTAATCTGAGAAAGCTGAGTAGTAGAGGGGGAAAAATGCAATTTGATCTTTTTATCATTGGACAAAACATGTACTTGAGCATTTTCCTTCTGAGTTGGGGTATGAATGTGTGTTACAGTGCAAGAGTGCTGCTTGCATGTCACTTTGAAAGGGACCTCTAATCAGCCAAAGCAGAACAAGACTGGAAACATTTCTAGTCAAAGTGTGTTATGTAGCTGCTGGGTTTGTGGAGCTCGGTCTTCGGCTGAGGTGTGTATCTTGTACTGCCATTGATGCATCACTTACTGAGAACAGGTGATGAGTTTGGTGTGAGAAGTCAGTCTGATGTTGATAGTATGTATGGGCATGAAATACAATGCTGGTTTGGAAGTTTACTGGAAAAAAAATAGGAAATAAATTAAGCTTTCTTACATTGCAGGTGTGCTTTCCTGCATGCTGGGTGTTGCTCACTCCAGTAGATGTCTTAGATGATACCAAGGTTGTTTTATTTCCCCCAGATACAGGCACTACCTCTAGTTTTCGGTCTGGGGGTGCTGTGTAACCTGTTGTTTTGAACTTGGTGCCTTCCCTAGGTTTTATATCTGGGAGATCTTGCATTCCACAATTCGTAAGATGAATAAGCATGTTCTGAAGATTCATAAAGAGCTGGAGGAGACTAAGGCAAGGCTGGCCAGGCAGCACAAAAGGGTGAGTAGTTTGTTGGCAAGTCTTTATGACTTGAAGCAAAGTTATACCAATTTTCATGCTGTCAAATTGTGACACTCAGCTGGTTTTACAGAATACAGAATTAACCAGGCTGGAAAGTACCTTTAAGATCGAGTCCAACCTATCACCCAACACCATCTAATCAACTAAACCATGGCACCAAGTGCCTCATCCAGTCTCCTCTTAAATGCCTCTAGTGATGGTGACTCCACCACCTCCCTGGGCAGCACATTCCAATGGGCAGTCTCTTTCTGGGAAGAATTTCTTTCTAACAGCCTAAACCTCCCCTGGCGCAGCTTGAGACTGTGTCCTCTTGTTCTGGTGCTGGTTGCCTGGGAGAAGATATCAACCCCCACCTGGCTGCAACCTCCCTTCAGAGAGTTGTAGAGAGCAAGACGGTCTCCCCTGAGCCTCCTCTTCTCCAGGCTGAACAACCCCAGCAAAGAGGTCTCCCTCCTCCTTCCCCAGCTGAACAACCCCTCCCTCAGCCTCTCCTCGGGCTTGTGCTCCAAACCCCCAGGAAGCATGTCTGTCCATATGTGGTCATCTGTAGCACGGAGACACCAAAAACTGGATGCATGTTTTCATTCTACCCTTCTGATGGTAGCTATAACATAAGAATTCACTTTAAAAATTAGGGAATTCATTGCACCTTTGCTCTATTCAAGCCCTCTCTTACAAGCTTCTCATCAAAACAAGTGTGTCTTCCACTTGCCTTCTAATCTGGATTCCAATTACCTTCATTAGATAACAACAGGAGCAGTTACAAATCATTTATAGTAAGTTCTGTTAATGAGTACTCTTGTGGCTTCCCTGCAGAAGTGCATGGAAAAGTTGGCTGTTGCCATTCTTCCAATGGGTGCTGCTGGATTCTGACACTGGCATCTCTCACTTCCTTCCTCCAGCTTTACTGAGCACCTTTGCATGATCTGGGTTACTGTGTACAACAAACTGATGAGCAAGCAGCTGCTGTTGTGCTCTGTGGTCCCAAGTGGGACAGTAAAATGAGATGAGAGTCAGTCCTCTGTGGCAGCTGCAAAAGATGGGGCCCAAGGATGCTTGGCTGAATGCAATACTTACTTGTTACAGAAAGGAGTCAGTTTACAAATGTGTTGAGACTTGCAGAGAGTAAGAGATTTTTCCTTTGTGCAGCCTGTGAGTATGATTACCCACATAAAACCTTTAGCTAGCTCCAAAGCTTTGGACAAAGTTGGTATCAGAATCTGGCACGTGGCACAGAGGCTGCTGCTGGGTTTTGAAGAAACCTGCACCAGTCAGTCATTTTTCCAGAAGTTTCTGTTGAGACACCACTAAGAACACACAGCTTGCCAGTGTGGCTTCATCCCAGCCCCTTCATCTCATGTCTTTCACTCCCACCAGCACCCATCCCAGTTGCTTGCATCATCCATCTGCATTGATCCTCAGTTAAGAAATTCCTGTGACTATTGAAGGCCTAGATGCAGTCATTGATCCTTGTGTGAAGCACAGAGCTTCTCTGGAGTCTCTAAACAAACATACCAGTGTTTTCATCGCTGTGCTTGGCTCTTGCTGCAGCTCTTTATTACTGAGTGCTTTAAATGAGTATTGTGCCAGGAAGAAGCATTTGTATGCAACAGTGAGTAGGTCTGCAGGCTGTTGCTTGACCATCCCTTTTAGAGGGAATAAGATATGGAGTTTTGATGTCCCCAGCATGAAGTGAGGTGTCTTACTGCTGAAGTGTCCAAGGCTTGCTTGCTTTCCCTGTTGGTTCTTCAAGTGTTTTGAGGCCAGAAGAGCTCTGCAGGTGGGAGAAAAAGGCAAATTCCCTTAGCAAGAATAAAACTAAATTCTCACTTGGCTCTGGCAAGTCATTTTGATTTCTGGTGGTGAGCTTCATTTGCTTTGCAGCAGGGCCATGCAACATGTGTCCCTGTATTGGTCACAAGTTGCACGTGCTCCTTTTGGAAATCTTTGAGGTTTTGAGCTGCTAACTTTTGCACAGAAAGATTCTTATGAGACTGAAGCAGTATCTGGGTTTGGATATAACCACCACCCAGCAGATCCTGTCTTTCCTCCTATATTCCACATCTTTGTGGGTGCCATGGACAGTGGCATCGAGTGCACCCTCAGCAAGGTTGCTGATGACACCAAGCTGTGTGGTGCAGTGGACACGCTGGAGGGAAGGGATCCATCCAGAGGGACCTGGACAGGCTGGAGAGGTGGGCACAAGCCAACCTCATGAGCTTCAACAAGACCAAGTGCAGGGTCCTGCATCTGGGTGGATGCAGTCCCAGACACAAATCCAGGTTGGGCAGGGACTGGCTGGAGAGCAGCCCTGAGGAGAAAGACTTTGGGGTGCTGGTGGAGGAGAAGCTCAACAGGAGCTCTCAGTGTGCACTTGCAGCCCGGAAAGCCACTCAGATCCTGGGCTGCATCAGGAGAAGTGTGGCCAGCAGGTCAAGGGAAGTGATTCTCCCGCTCTAGTCAGCCTTGGTGAGACCCCACCTGGAGTACTGCCTCCAGTTCTGGAGCCCCTATTCCAAGAGGGATCTGGAGATGCTGGAAGGTGTCCAGAGAAGGGCCATGAGGATGATCAGAGGGCTGGAGCACCTCTCCTGTGAGGACAGACTGAGGGAGTTGGGGCTGTTCAGTCTGGAGAAGAGAAGGCTCCGAGGTGACCTCATTGTGGCCTTCCAGTATCTGAAGGGGTCCTACAGGAAGGCTGGGGAGGGACTTGTCAGGCTCTCAGGTAGTGATAGGACTAGGGGGAATGGAATGAAGCTGGAGGTGGGGAGATGGCAGGGGGGTTGGAACTAGATGATCCTTGTGGTCCCTTCCAACCCTGACTGATACTGTGATACTCTGATTCCTTGTATTCCTCTGTCAGACCTTGTTAGCTGAGCTCCTGAGTCTAGTGCTTTGGGGTATTTTGTGGGTTTGGTTGTTGGCTTGCTCGGGGTTTGAGGCACTGAGACCATTCCATGCTCCTAGTTAGCAGTTTGGTGTCCATGCAGATCCTTTCTAGCATCCTTTCTGATCACGAGTTCAGGAAGTCCCCACTTCAACACCATAGACTACAGCCTCCAGTCTTCCTTTTCTGCCAACCAGCCAGACTCATCTGAGTTCACAAAGTGCTTTATTTCTTGGAGCCCTGACATTCCAGACCTGCTCATGGAATGGATTAGCTGCCCTGCTGCAGCAGACACCATTTACAAAGCCTATGCTTTATTAAATTTTCTTTTTAAAAAGCTGTTCATTATCTGGTGGTGACAAAGCCAGCACAGCTATTATTACCTTTACTGTGTTTTCCACTGGGTAAAGGACTGGTAAATCTTTAAAGCTGCTCTGAAATCTTTGTGGGGTTTTGGGTTTGTTTCAGGGCTTCCCCATTTTGGCATTTTTTTTGTCCTTCAAAATTTATTTTCCTGCTGTAGTTGGGTAGGGGTTTGGAGCACAGCCCTGTGAGGAGAGGTTGAGGGAGCTGGGGTTGCTTAGCCTGGAGAAGAGGAGGCTCAGGGGAGACCTTCTTGCTCTCTACAACTCCCTGAAGGGAGGTTGTAGCCAAGTGGGGCTTGGTCTCTTCTCCCAGGCAACCAGCACCAGAACAAGAGGACACAGTCTCAAGCTGCACCAGGGGAGGTTTAGGCTGGATGTTAGGAAGTAGTTTTTCACAGAAAGAGAGGTTGGCCATTGGAATGTGCTGCCCAGGGAGGTGTTTAGGAAGAGACTGGATGCGGTGCTTGGTGCCATGGTTTAGTTGATTAGATGGTGTTGGGTGATAGGTTGGACTCAATGATCTCCAAGGTCTCTTCCAACCTGGTTAATTCTATTATATTCTAAACCTATTTCAAAATGCAGTGCTTGCCAAACTGCAGAGCAGCTGCAGCTCTCCAGTTGCTCTGCAGGCATGTGGGACTGGAGGGGCTTGACCAGTATCCACAGGTTGCTGGTTAGTTAGTCCTGTGTCACTGTCACTTGCAGCGAGACAGTGATGACGATGATGATGACGACGACCGAAGCAGCGACAGGGAGGATGGACCCCTGGAAGAGCAGATAGAGCGCTTGCAGGAGAAGGTGGAGACAGCCCAGAGTGAGCAGAAGAATCTCTTCCTTGTTATATTCCAGGTAAGGATGGGCAAAGTCTCCTCTCACTTCGAAGGTTTTACAGTTGCTGCATTTATGAGCTTTCAAGTGTAACTTGTTCCTCAGGCACCTTCTTGGGCTAAGAATATGGAAGGGGTTGATGGGTTTGCTACGGGCTAGTTGGAGTCAAAGATTGCTCTGGAGCTTGATCTGCTCAGTTTCAAGTGCTGAAGAGCAGAGTTCTGCTAGCAGACAGTTTCCTGAACAACCAGAATTTATTTGCTTACTAAATTCGGTGTCTGCCAAGCAAAATAATTCATAGACTCATGGAATGGTTTGGGTTGGAAGGGACCTTGAAGATCATCCAGTTCCAACGCCCCTGTCATGGGCAGGGGCACCTTCACAAGAGCAGATTGCTCAAGGCCTCCCACCTGGCCTTGAACACCTCCCAGGGAAGGGACATCCACAACCTCCCTGGGCAACCTGTTCCACTGTCTCACCACCCTCACTGTAAAGAATTTCTTCCTAATCTACAGCCGAAATCTGCCCTCCTCAAGCTTCAATCCATTCCTTCTTGTCCTGTCACTACAATCAATTCAAAGCTTCTGTCCCCCTCCCAGATCCTCTTACCTGAGGTTAGGACCTTGCTTTCTGAGGAGACTGAGTAAGTATTGTTGTGTTTTTTTCCCTCTCCTTCAGCGTTTCATAATGCTGTTAACTGAGCACTTAGTGCGCTGCGAGACTGGTGGGATTGATGTATTCACACCTTGGTACAAGAGCTGTATAGAGAGATTGCAGCAGATCTTCCTGCAGGTATGTAGGTTTCTCGTGTGGGAGGGCTGCGGGGCAGGGCCGTGCTGGCCAGACGAGTTTTGTGGCTGGAGCAGTGAGCACTCCATGAGAACAGCGGTAGGTGGCAGCAGCACATTTTCTGTGAAGGCTGCTGTGGGGCTAGGTGGTAACTCTGGTTCTGGGGTGGAATAACTGGTCCTTGATTAACTCCCACACTGTGAACCTGTTGCAGAAAGACACCGAGGTGTGATCACAGATTTTCCTGTGCTGCTCCTGTATTTATATGAAGGAGGAGGTTTGAGTGAATAAAAACACTCAATTGGATGTCCATTCTGTGATTCTGTTCCATGCCTCTAATTAAAAGGGTTAAAACAGTACAGAATTCCTTTTTAGTAAGATGCATAAATATCTATTAAACATAACTTTGGGGTTCTTGGCTCTGTATGAAATGAGATCACAGGTGGCTGCCTGAAAGTAAGGACAACAGAAAAGTATACCTGTGCAGGCAGAAGATCTGTTGGGAGAATGGGAGTGGTAGGCTGAACTGTTCACAGGATGGAAGGGACATCTGAAGATCTATCTAGTCCAACCCCCTTGCTAAAGCAGGATCACCTAGTGTAAATCACCAGGAACATGTCCAGGCAGGTTTTGAATGCCTCCAGAGACAGGAGACTCCACAGCCTCTCTGGGCAACCTGGTTTAGTGATCCATGGAGGCATATGAGGCTTCAGAGGCAAACAGGATTCTCATGGGATATCTCTGCAGTTGTGTGGTGCCCTGTGGACAGTTCAGGGCCCAGAAGTGAAGAGCTACAGAAAGCACAGTGCTTCTCAAGACAGGGTTTCAGCACATGTCTTCTCCTGGCAGTCAGCAGTGGCTCTGCACTGCACTTTCCTTGTCAGTGGCTTCTGTGCTGCGGACGTGGGACAGCTTTGTTAGAAACATTTGACCTGTGATGCTTACGCCTTGAGAATTCTCTTCCTGTTCTTATATGAATGAAAACAGTAAAGGTTTCTGTTTTGTTTCTGCTTTTCATCCCCCCACCCCAGCATCACCAGATAATCCAGCAGTACATGGTGACCCTGGAGAACCTCCTGTTTACAGCTGAACTGGACCACCACATACTGGCCGTGTTCCAGCAGTTCTGTGCTCTGCAGGCTTGAGGATCGTTGACGGGCACAGTCTTGTCTGCAGGACTTTTAAGGAATTGAAATGGAAAAAAATGAATTCAATATCTTTTTTTTTTTTCTTTTTAAACTTTTTTTTTTTCCTTCCAAAAAATGGGGATAGAAGAAAATTTTTTGACTTTAAAAAAAAAAAAAAAAAAAAGGCTTTTGATGTGCTCCTCTATAAGAACAAATGCAGTGCTCTAAAACACACAGCAAACTCTGTAAGCCCCTGTGGTAGTGAGAGAAGTTCAGTTCTCTCCCTCCCCCCCCCCCCCAAACCATGGCTAACTCAATTGGAGAAGCAAAATGGGAAAGAGCTGTATTGTACAAGCAGGGTGAAATGTGATGAATATAAACACAATATACAGTATGGACAAAAATATACAGGGAAGGACGTGACACAGAAAACCTGCGTAGCCTAAAACTCTCACAGCCTTGTAAAAGCCTCACAAGATAAGACTGATAAAGGGGAGAGGGAGGGAGGGAGATGTGAAGTAAAAACCAAAAAAAAAAAAAAAAAATAGGAATTATTCTTCATGTCTTTTTAATCTGGTTTGACTTTTAACTTCATGATAATACTGTTGATGTTGTTGTTGTTGTCGTCGTTGTTGGTTTTTTTTCCTCCCTTCTTGTTCATATAAAAATAAAAATCAGGAAATAAAAAAGAAAAGGAAGAAAGAAAATCTCCAAACAAACATACAGAAAACAAAGAAAGAAAGATAGATTTGAATTTGTTACCTCTGCCTGGCCCTTAAATCAGAAGAACTGCAGAAAGGAAGGAGCAGTTCTCAGTGTTTTGTGAGTGTGAAGGGGAATGCGCCTTCTCAGCGAGCCCTGTGGCAAGTTCTCTAGCATGGTGCAGGACAAATGCCTTTAACTTTGGGCATGTGAAACACTTTGGAGTGAAGCTTTCAGAGTAGTGTAGAAGCACATTGGAATTATTACCCAAGCCAGCTAGATTTCCACAGCTGAGAAGGCCACAATTTTACTACAGCTGAATATGTTGGGTTGTTTCGTTGTTTTTATTTTAGTGTATTTGTCTTAGTGCTTTATTACAGTAGCTATAAACAATCAGTAGAAGAACTCCATGGACACCTTCTGAAACAGTGGATTGAACCAAGTGCCCTCACCTCACCTGGCTTAATAGGAACTGCTTTGTGGTGGCTGCACCTTGCTGCCCTTCCCTTGCTTTTAAAATGTGACAGCAAGCACTTGGCTCTGGTGACTTCAGGAAGCATTTTAACGCTAGATTCAGTCTCACAGGAGACGCAGGCCAGGAGAAACACCTGAAAATAGAGTAGCCTTAGTTTTGAGTTATGCAATTAACACCTACAGAAAGGCCAAACCAGAGTGGTCTGTGCTAGGGTGAGCAGCGATGAGTGGTGAGGACGCTGCCTTAGGTGCTCAGGTCCCTCAGTGTGTGGTGTATTTCCCAGCTGTCTGTGGTCCCTCACCTCTGCAGATGAATGTTCAAATGGGTTCACCCCCACCGCTATTCAGTTCAGGCTTAGAGAAAATAGGAGCTTTGAGTAGTTCTGTTCCTGTACCAACTTTCCTCTTTTCTTTTCCAAGTGCTATACCTGGTGATGCATTTCATACATATGGTGACCAATCGACCTCCTGAGAGCAAGCCAGGAGGGGTGAAAAACAGAACCTCCTACTTTGCAGACCGAAGTTTGTGCGTGGCCCTGTCCCAATCCCATATATCCTCCTAGACTTAGCTCTTCTGCTTTCCCTGCTTGCCCTCTCTGATTTGACTGACACCCCCTCCTCCTCTTCCTCCCCCTCCCCAGCTCTGTTCTTCCAGGGGATACTCTTTAATTGTTGTACATTTGCTTTATGCAAGGGTTTTGTCAGTCAGGCACAGACTTCTGCTTCAGATCTTTCTTTGTTACTTGAGTAATCCAATAGTTGTGTTTGTGTTCTAGGGTGGGTTGGTTGGTTGTTGGTTTGTTACATTCTTCTTCTCCTAAGAAATGTTTAATACTGTTAAAGGTTTTAATTAATAGTGGTTTGGGTTTGTTTTGGTTGTTGTTTTTCCTCACTGTCTCAGCTCAATATCAGAGTTCTGGTTATTAACTGATAGGTAGGGGGTGGTGGTGTTCGGGTGGGGGGTGGGTTGTGTCTCATCTTTAAATGTGACTTCTGTAAAGCTGGTAACACAGCTCAAAACCTGCAAACCTGTAACTTCCTCTGAGCCTTGACAAACTACAGGTGTTGGGGATCCAGCTGCAAATGCCTGAAGCCTAATCCTGCGCTATTTTTTCTGAACCAAAAAAGAAAAAGCAATGTCTTTCAAAATTAATTTGATTCCTGTGGTGAGCATGGGCTTTGGGTTGCATTTCTTGAGTTTGTTGGACAACCTTCCCCTCTTTGTAGGTCCAGAGGTGTCAACGCCTGACTTGAGTGGGCAGCTGGTTGGATCTGTAGGGAGGAGGAGGAGATGCTTGCGTAGAGATGCCCGGTGGCTTTAGCTGGGGGGACTTGGATCTGCTGAAGCATGAGGTGGTGGATAGCTTAAAGATGCTGTAGGAATGTGGTGTGGTTGGAAAAAAACCAAACAAACAACGAAATTTAAAATGCACAATTAAAGACAAAAATAAATGAAGGTGAAGCAGGTTGCTGCTGGGAGTGTTTGTCCTGCCTGTGTTGGGGGCCGTTGTTGCAAAGCAGTCATAGAATGCTTTCAGTTGGAAGGGACCTTTGAAGGTCATCTACTCCAGGCCTGCAATCAGCAGGGACAGCTGGAGCAACTAGAGCAGGTTCCTCAGAGCCCCAAAACAACCTGACCTGAAATGGTTCCAGGGATGGGGCATCTACCCCCTCTCTGGGCAACCTGGGCCCAGGGTCTCAACACCCCCAGTGTGAAAAATTTCTTCTGTCTCTCTAGACCTTTTAGTTTCAAACCATCACCCCTCGTCCTCTCACATCAGGCCCTGCTCAAAAGTCTGGCCCTGGCTTTTTTAGAGGCCCCCTCGAAGTACTTGAAAGGCCACTAGAAGGTCTCCTTCTAGCCTTTTCTCCTCCAGGCTGACCAAGCCCAACTCTCTCAGCCTGGAGCCTTCCAGCAGAGCCCTGCCAGCATTGCTGTGGCCTCCTCTGGCCCCTCTCCAATGCTGCTGTGCTGAGGACTCCAGAGCTAGCCTACCACTGCAGGGGGCTCTCAGCAGAGGGGCAGAATCCCCTCTCTGCCCCTGCTGCCCACACTGCTGGGGCTCAGCCCAGGACAGGGCTGGCTCTGGGCTGGCACCACTCAGTTCTGGATCTTGGGCAGCTCTGCATCCCCAGAACCCCCAAGGCTTTCTCCAGAAGGCTGCTCTCCAGCCTTTTATCTTCCAGCCTGCATTGATACTGGGGCTTGGCCTGACCCATGTGCAGGAGTTTGCATTTAGCCTTGGTGAGGCTGATGCGGTCCCACTTCTCTGGTGGGCAGGGCAGGGCTCTGCTGGCAGCTGGTTTTGGAGTGGTGCTGCTGCAGGTAGCCTGACACAGGAGCCTGTGCTACCTGGTGCTACCGGCTGGTGGAACAAGCTTCTCCAGCCCACGCAGCCAAGTGAGGCAAGCTGGCGTCCTGCCATATCCCAGGTGGGTGCTGATGTGGAAATTCGCCCTTGCCACCTCCTGTCTTCGGGGTGGTGCCACTGCAGGCGAGGCCAGGGCGGGCCAGTGGCACTTGCCGTGGGCTGATTGCAGCCTGCCCACAGGGAAGTGACTCAGCAGACAGCGCACACCACCCAGCTGCCCTGAGAGTCCTGGGACCCAAGACACCACTGAGTCATGGAACCGTGGCCTGGAGGACTACCAAAAGCTCTGCCAGGACCTGCCTCCTGCCCTGCAGCCAACCCTGCATGCTGCTTTCACAGGCCTCACAGTTCCCCGAGCCCCTTGAGTGTGGTGGGAGGGCTCCCCAGGGCCGCAGACCACAGGAGAGCGCTAAAAAAGAGAGGATCTGTTAGTGGAAGCATCTGCCCTCCCCGGAGGCTTTCCTCTTCTGACACTTCAGTCCCGCACAGCCAGTGGCCCAGGCTCCCCTGGGCGGACCCCAGAGACTGCAGGGACATCTGGCCCCATTTGCAAAGGTAAACAAAAGCAGAGGTGCTGCTCCCAGGGTGTTCCTTCGCTTCGGCCACTTCCAGCAGCGTTCCACAACAGCTGTAAGGTCCGGAAGATTTGCATTGGGAGAAATCTACACTTGAAAGGAAATCCACCCTCGGCTGAAAGGAGCCATTTGGGCGCACTTAAGAGCTATCTACCTTGGAATGCATCTTCCTCCCCCTCCCCTCAGGACAGCTCTTTGTGCTTTTCATTTACAAATTTGTGACAAAGACCGCAGCCAGCTTAGTCTCCGGTCCAAAACTTGGTTAAGGGGGGGGAAGGCATCAGAGGAATGCCCCCTGTGGAGATGTGGCAGACCCTCGCCGAGGGCTTGTGGCTTCCCCTTTGAGAGAATTCGCCTTTAATGGAGTTGAATCTCCAAAGTAAAGCAGAACCTGCTTGACGGAAGGGTCTGGCATGCATGGGTTTGCATCAGCTACCTCTGCCCTCTGGCCAGACACGGTAACTGGAAACCAGATAAGAGGACAAAATGAGGAGACTTCCTCCTCCAGCAGACAAGTAGTGTGAAGTTAAGCTTAATTTCATCAGCAGACGAAGCAGAGTGATACCAATTTATCTTTTGTCCTGCTGGTTTATCAGTTGATTGAACTGTTGTGTGTCATCTTCTGCCCTAGCTTAAAAGCAAAAGCTTCCTCTCCTTACATTTCAGGAACATCACTCTTAGAATCTGGCAACAGCTTCTTCGTAATTAGCATTTATTTGGCTTTAATACAAAATACCATTAAGATAATTGAAGTGGGGGGAAAAAAAAGAAAGAAAGAAAGTGGGGGGTGGGGGGGGAAAGGAGAAGCAAAAAAAAAAAAAAGAAAGATCACATCTTCTCATAAGTTAATTCGTGGCCACATACAGTACATGTCTTTTTATATGTGTCTTCATCAATGTTTTCTTCTGGTCCATACTCGTGTTCGTGGATGTTAGTTTGTTTCTTCCACAGGCTACTCCTCACAGCACGCCGCAGTTCTGAGAAGCACGAGAAGGTGTTTGAGATTGTAGCAATTATTAAATAAAAGGCTAATTAGGTATGTGTATAATGATATAGGTAATTTTATATATTAAAAAATATATATAAATAATTTTTAGATACATAGGGCAGAAAATGACCTCTCAAGCTAAACACCTTTCCAAGGGTTCCAGATGACGACCTGGCTGTGCTGCCTGCCTTCCCTAAATTTTGGGTGAGCAGCTTGCTGCTGCAAGAACAAGCTTGGACTTGCCTTGCAATCTTCACCTTGTTTGTGTGTTCTGAAGGGTAAGGAGCTACACACACTGACAGGGCATCTCGCAGCAGAGGATTTTCCATCTGGACCTAGCACCTTGTCCACAAGGGTGTTTTTTTTTTTCCTGTCGTTACTCAAAGCTATTCAAAGGTATCCCAAAAAATGGGGGCTGATGGAAGGCAAAGGAGAAAGTGTGGGGGGGGGTTGGTTGGTTTTTTTGTTGTGAGCCACCTCATTGTTTCACATGACTAAGAAGGAGTGCTTCTCATTCAGGTCACAGTAAGCCTCCCAAATGACTTGGCATTCTGCGAGGTTTTTTGCCCAACGCCGTGAGCTGCCTCTGCAGCAGCCGCAGTGAAGTCAGCGGGCTTTCAAGAAGACACCAGGCTGGCAGCCCAGCCCCAGATATGATCCGGATGTTGCAAGTGGGTGGCAAGCATTCCCCACAGCCAGAAGAGAGTCACATTTTTGCAGCCAGGGCCGTTCAGCCTGCAAACTGTGTCACGTTAAGGCCTGTACTCGTGCTGAACCCTGGCACTTTGGACTGCAGCCTGCTGCCAGCCCTTCCGCGCACCAGGGATCACGGCAGGCCACCTGCCCTGCGTTGAATGCTCTCCTCACTGAGAATTTATCACAATGAAAATTTATCAGGACCATGTAAAATCGTGGCAGGGGATACCATGAGGGGTCTGTAAGGGAGTAGCTGGGGATAGTCTGGGCAGTGGGAAAAGGCACATGTATGGCAGAATTTAAAATTGCATAAATCCATGTTCCGCCTCGAGTCAGGACAAGGAACAATTTATGGCACCTTTTGGGTCAAAAACACCCATCATGAGCTATCCCCAGTTGATTTCTGTCACCTCGTGGTCATAGTACAAGAGATTCATTCAGGCTATGAGGTCAGACCAGGCTGCTCCCAGCTTTCCCACACAGCTCTTGAAAAACCTCCATTTTGCCACGCCGAAGGTTTTCTAAACGCCTTAGATGCAGAAAGAAATCCAAACAGAACTGCACATTGCTGTAGGTGCTGCAGTATGGGAGTTTAAGCCTTATGCCTTCTAACTTGCTTGTCAAACTTCTCGGTGTGGTTAAGCTTAACCCTTGTACCTTTAACTTTCTTGTCGAACTTCTTCTGTTTCATCTTCTCTCTGCTGTCACGGCGCAGTTCCTTTGCTTCTTGCAAGGATTCCTCACTGCCCCAGACTTCAAGAGAACGCTTGATTACCTACAGCGTGGACACAAATGTGTTTGTTTGGGCTTTGTTCCCCTCCCCCCGAAATGATAAAAGTAAACTATGCTAACTCACAAATTTACTTTGTTACCCTACACATACACCAGCCAACAGAGTCTTGCCTCTGTCTCCCATCAGTGGAATTCCTTCCCCCAGCAAGAGTTAACATTTTTAGTTATCAGCTGGGCGTAACTTAGTAAATGAAGTGAAACCCAGCTCCAGTTCTGTGCCTGTCCACTGAAAGCAGCCTTCAAAAAAACTGACCAGAGGCGTGGAAAAACGACTTCCCTTGCCTGCTGCCCCTGAGGGCAGAGCTCTGGCTCCTAAGGCCACAGCTACAAAGGGCCATAAAACAAGCAGCAGCAGCCCTGTGCTTTTCAGCGTCAGCACTGAGTGACCAGCCACGTTGTGACCCTTAGGCGTGCAGACCACTGAGGTCCACCAACATCTTTTAAATTGCTCTAAAAAAAAATCAGAAATCTCCAACAATTTGGACCTCAGCTCTTTATGTTAACCACGAGGAAAATTTACAGGAGCCACGGATAACCTGCTTGGCTTTGACACAGTCATTCAGAAGTCAGAGCCCAAAGTGACACCATTTTGGCTACCAAAAAAAAAAAAACCACACAAAAACCCCCAAAGTAAGAAGAAATCTTAAGTA
The DNA here is from genome assembly GCA_033816785.1 of Picus viridis. Lineage (NCBI taxonomy): Eukaryota > Metazoa > Chordata > Aves > Piciformes > Picidae > Picus > Picus viridis. Next base: position 4,369,725 of record CM066606.1, read on the forward strand.
CTCCAACGGTTGCTATACCTGCAGTTTTAAATAAAGCTTCATGTCACCCCATCGTGAATTGTGAGGGTTTTTCTTCACGATAAATTTGAGCACTGGCTCCCTCTTGTCTAAGTCACAATCTTTAAGGAGATATTCTTCCTTTGCTTCAGTCCTTGTTATAAGCTTATGCTTATCCTCAGGATCTCTGGAAAGATGTAAAACAATGGTGAGAAAGCTCCACCTGAAAACCACACATTAACAGCATCTAAGCCCCCACCACCCCCTACCCCACCCCCCACCCCCAACATTCCTGAAATTCAGGCAGCCCTTAACTCTCTTTACATATGCAAATAACTTCGGATTCCAACAGTCTAGCCAAAATCCAGGACAGGCTTCCTGAATTTAAGTTTAAAACCTCTCCCGTTTGAGCAAAACGCAGGCTGCGGAGCCTGTTTTACTGGAAGGGCTTTTACTCTGCCCTCTTGCAGGAGGGCGTTAACTGAAGACTTAAAAGGAGTATGAATAATTTTTTAGGCATCCACCTAACCCAGATGCAATTCAAGAGGACAAAAGTACGAGCCCGGCACATGGTCAAGAGAGAAAGAATGTGTAATGTGAGACAGGTTGGATCACCTGAGAATATACACTCCATATGCTCCTAGATCCCGGAACAAGATTAGCAACACAGAGCACTCTTTTCTCAGTGTAAGGCAGTAGGGCAGACGTAAAATAAAGACATTAGAAGACTCTGACTTCTACCAGACAGACAAGGGAGAAAAAACTGTGGAACCACAGCAGCATTTACGAGTTAATGAAGGAAAAAAAGAAACCAGCCCCACATTTACGCAATCCCGACTGAAGTACAACTGGCATGGCCTGAGCCGGAACAATCTGCCCAACAATAAGTGCTAACAACAGCCATCAGGCAAGCGCTTGCTGCAAGCCCAGCTTGTCTACAACTCAAAGTCCACAGCAGAAGCTAGTGCACCACGGCTTCTCTTCAGCGTTCAGCTGCAAGAGCTCCTCGGTCCGAAGGAAAACCACTCCTAGTCCTCTCGACATCCTTTCCCACCCGTCTCGCCTCCCAGAGACAGCACTTTTGTCTCCTGACGGCTGTGGACTGCCCACACCATGTGCTCACCCCTGACCGCTCCCTGCAGTAAGGAGGAAGCTCCCAGCAAACTCCCGAGCTCCAATCCTGGGCTTTTTATTCCCCCCGCCATCCGCCCATTCATTCCTGCACTCACACGTGGCTGTTCCATTGCCCTGGTTATCTCGATGGATTTTGGAGCATTTTTCTGTGCTCGAGATAAGAGCAGAGATTGCCTCCTGCTCAAGGTCAAACTCCTGCTTACCTTGCAGGTCAACTAATGACTGCCCACGATGGGGGCAGGGGGGTTTCTGCCCTCTGGCCCCCATACCACACCACCCACACCCCTCCCCTCCAGGCCCACCAGTGCCGACCAAAGTACCAACTTCCCTTGCGTTAATCCAGAGACAGCAAATGCTCTGCTAATCCCCGCTCTGCCTCCCGAGAGCAGATATTCTGTGTTCTAGCCGCTTTTGCAACAGCTCTGCTCTGCAACCAGGCACTTCCACACCAACTGCTTTTAAGACAATGACGTCTCCACCATGTTATGTAAAGATCGACTGCTGTCCCCTACCCCAAAGACAGGCTCATGAGACACTGCTGCTGCTGCTTCTCGTTCCGTAAAGGAAACCACCAAGACGAGCAGCTTCCAATTTACTTTTTCACTAAATATTGTTACTGAAACATTAGTCTCATTGCCTTTTAAATTAAAGAACACGATGGCAATTAACTAAGAGATAACCAGCAATCTTTTACAGAAAGCTTCCCTCTCCTGATTATTTGCAATACCTGCAATTATCACATGTTGCCCAATCAAAGTGCTGCATTAGGTAGGAGTCCATGAATTCTTTGCCACAGTCTCCACAGATGAGATAGTCAAATTCTAGTACAGGTGCTAGTGGGGAAAAAAATTATATATATATATATATATGTTGGTTTTTTTTTCTTTCAAGGAACTACCACGTTAAACACAAGAATCTGGAATTGGTATTAAAGGCAACTTTACTAAAATTCACATTGTAGCATTCGTTACAGACTAGTTCAACTCCTCTAATGAAGTTTTCCAGGAGGATACAGTACAAATCCAAAACCCGTTTTATAATGCAACGGTAAAATTTCTTCCGAGTATTGAGTTTCAACATTCAGATGCACACATTTTGGTTTCCATGTAGACAAGTTAAAAAAAGGCAAGTACACGAGAACATTTTCCCCTCCTTTCCCTATATAAAGTGCTTCCTATCCCCTCCTCCCACTTCCTCCACTCCAGCCCTCTCAACGGAGGTCCTGCAGGCAGGAACGGCAGGAAGCGGAGAAGGGGATGAGGTCCGACGATGGTGGCTTGAGCAGGAAGTGATACAGGAGCTGCACTGGCAGCTGAAAGCCTTCTCAGGACTGCTCCAGTTTTCTCCCTAGCTCAAGCCACACCTGCCTCTCCCTAGACGAGCACGATGGAGGCCTGGGGCGGCTGGCAAGGGCCTCGTCTCTTCTGGCCGGCAGACATGGAGGTGGATGGCCAGAGAGCTGCTAGGAGTGGAATGGGGATGGAGCTCCACTACAATCCTCTCCCCAAGCCCTCTCAGCACTGCTCCAAGCCCAGACTCATCTCAGTTGCCGGCCATCAGTCCTGGCCTCATCCTCGGCGGGCAGATCCCTTCCAGCGTCATCGCCATCTGTTTTATGCTCCGTGGGCCACCTAGAAACAACCGAGCGAAGCAACCGCAGCGAGGAGGAACGGCTCCTCGCAACACTTAACATGGCAGTTTCTGGCTCAGAAAATGAATTAAATTAATAAATTAAAATAAATATTTTTTCTTAAAAAAAAAAAAAAAAAAAAATCCAAACGTTTTCCATACAGCCTCAGAAGGTGGGGAAAAAAAAAAAAAAAAGGCAAAGAAGGCTGCGGATTATTATTAGCTGTACCTGAAAGGGAAGATTTAATGCGCGGCATACAGCACCACACATTTTTAATTGCGTTTGCATCAAGGAAAAGGGGGAGGAAAAAAAAAAAAGAAAGGAAAAAAAAAAAAAGGAGGCGACATTTTCCCGGCTAGCGACAGCGGGGATGCTCCATACTTCACATAGTCATGCTCTTACATCACGTTTCATCATTTAAAGCAGCACTCCCGAACGCAGAGGCAGTTTTATTAAGACAATGACACATTATGAATTACACAGCAAAAAATAAAACCCCGCCACCAACCCCACCCCCCCCCACCCCCCCCCCGCTACACACCCTTGAGAGGAGCAAAAGGTATCCCCCGATCCGGCTCGATGTGAGGGGAAAAAAAAAAAAATAAGATTAAATAAATAAATAAAATTTAGAAGGGATAAAAAAAGAGGGGAAAAAAAAAAAAAAGGAAGCAAAAAAAAAAACCTACTCGTTGTTTACTCTTCCTAACGAAATCTGGCGATTTCTAACAAAGAGACACTGCACCAACAGCCCTCTGGCTTGCCGATTCAGAGCGGAACAAAGCAAGACAAAGGCAACCCCGCAGAAGAAAGTGAGTCTATTTTGGGAGCCTCAACTCCTCCATTTGCTTTTTTAGGGAGGAGGGTGTGGGGCGCTGGTGAAAAGGCAGAAATATCGCGAAGCTAAAATGTCGAAATCCCCCAGCGGGAGGAAAAAAAAAAAAAAAAGAGGGGGAAAAAAAAAGGAAAAAAAAAAAAAAAAAAAGGGAAAAAAGGGGGGAAAAAAAGGGGGAAAAAAAAAAAGGGGGAAAAAAAAGGGGAAAAAAAAAAAAGATAAGAAAACCTTTTTAAAACACCCGATCGGCAACTTAAAAGCTGGGTGTGTTTTTTTTTTTTTGTTAACGACGCAGCGGCGCTCCGGATTTGGGCACAAAAAGCTCGAAATTCACATTAAAGAAAAAAAAAAAAAATTTACATTAAAACCCCCCACGAACCCGCGTTAAATTCACATCTTACATCCCAACGTAATAAAAACGTGGCAAATCCCACCTTTTTAAAAAAATATTAAATCCCCCAAGAAACAGCAGAAAATACAAACGTTTTTGGACGAGAAAGGAAGAAAGAGAGGGAAAATAAGAGAAATGAAGAAAAATAACCCACGCTGCTGTATTCAAGGGCACTGGTTGTGTCCCACTTCCGCGGCTTAAAATTCTTTCTTTCTTTTTTTTTTCCCTCCCCTTTTAAAATTTTAATCTTTTATCTTTTTTTTTTTTTTTTTTTTTTCTGATTAATTACCCGGTATTTCGCTGAGCTGCTGGAAGCAAGTGGTGGAAGCCTCGGTCGCGAAAGAAATGAGGAGCATCCAGAGAGGGAAACGCGTGAAGAGGAAGACGAGGGAGAAGGGAAGGAGGAAAAGGAGGAAGAATAAAAAAAAAGCCACGAGGGAGGGGTGAAAAAAAAAAAAAGATGGAGGAAAAAAGGGAGGAGAGACGGTAAAGAAAAAAAAAAAAAAAAAAAAGTCCGGGAAAAGGGGGAAAAAAAAAAAAAAAAGAGAGAGAAGGGCGCCCAGCCCGCCCTGCCGTGCTCACTGTCGCCCCCGCGCCTTCCTGCCCTCCCCCGCCGCTCCACGCACACGGCACCGCCTCCTCCTCCCGCCGCCCCGACCGCCTCTTCCCTTTACCCATCCCTCCACAGTCTTTTTTTTTTTTTTCCTTAGCCGCATTTTTGAGCAATTTTTGGTTTTTTTTTTTTTTTTTTTTTTTTAAGGGGGCGGGGGGAGGGGGTGGCGCGTTATAGGAGGGTTTTCGCAGGTTTGTTTTTTTTTTTTTTTTTTTACCGGGTGGATGAACGATTTTCTCAGCACCCAGCTCTTCCTCCTCCTCTTCTTCCTCCTCCAGGAAGAAACCCCCTCCCGTATCCACGACCTTGGGGGGAGCCCTCACCCGCACGCCGCCTGCAGTTAAAAGACAAACCCAGACGCCGCCGTTAAAAGGCCGCGGCGGGAGGAGCGGCCACCACCGCTGCTGCTGCTGCCGCCGCCAACACCGGCACCGCTAGAGGGCGTGGGCGCTCGACCCGCGAGGCGCGCGCACGAGGCCCCCCCCCCCCCCCCACGTGTGGGGAGGAGGAGGGGGGCCTCGCGCGCCGCGGCGGCTTCCCCCCCCCGCCTCATTCCCTTCCCCCCACCCCCCCCTTTCGTCCTTTCCCGCTCCCTCTCCGCCGCCCCCGCCGCTTACGCGCCCAACGGCGGCGCGGCGACTAAATTTACCACCTTACCCCCGCCCCAACCTCATCCCCGATTCCCATCCGTGTCCCCACCACCTCCCCACCACCGAAAAAGAAAGAAAAAGGGCGCGGGGAGCCGTCTCCACCGCCGCCGCCATCCGACCTGCGGCAGGGTAGGGCCGAGCCGCCAGCCGCGCCTGCCGCAGTGCCAGCGCCCGCTGCCGGTTCCGCTCGATCTTCGCCAGCGCCGCCGCCGAGAGAGGCGGGCGCCCGCCCGTTGCGATCGGAGCTGCTTCTTCTGCCTCCTCCGCTGAGGCTGGGGCCGCCATGGCGGCAGCGGCGGCTGAGCCGCGCGGAGCCCCGCGGATCGCCCCCTGCTCCGGCAGCGGCGACTCGCCCTTCCCCTCGCCGAGCCGCCGCCGCACTGCGCCGGCGCACAGAGGGAAGCAGAGGAGGGGGCGAAAGGGGCGAGGCCCCCCGCGCAGGCGCACAAGCGCCGCCTCGCCTCCCCGCACCGCCACGGCGGGCTCCGCCCCGCCGCCGCTGCACGGGGGGTGCCGGGAAGTCGTGGGGGGGGTTGGGGGGGGTCTGGTGGGGCGGGGGTTGGGGCCTGCGTGGCGGTTGGCCATGGGGTGGGGGGACGAGACACGCCGAGGGGTGCGGGGGACACGACGGGGACCGGGGCTTGTAGGAGGGGGCAGAGAGGCGCGGGGTTGGGCCCGCGGTTTGGGCTCGGTGAGGCGGGGTTGGGGGAGGGGAGCCGATGACCCTGCGATTTCCGCGCTGGGCCGCGTGTGCCGTTTCGAGCGCTTTCTGCAGCAACCTCCCGCCTGGCCGTTGAGCAACCCTCGTTAAAATACAGCACACCAGGAAAAAAAAACACCACCCAACCCCACACAGCACACCATCCCCCTCCCCGTGTACGGCAGGAATTCCTTCACAGCGTCACCCAGCCAATGCCCCTTTTGTCCCCGCCGCGCAGCGCGGGCTTGGCGCTCCCTAGCCGAGCGCCGGCATGCGGCGTGCCCGCCGCGGCCCTGCCGAACTCCCTCCCGCCGCCTTTTTAGGCTCACAATGTGGAGATGGCGGCAACGCCCGCCGCCCCGCCAGCCCCCGGCCTAGGGCGGGAACCGGCAGCCACAGGCCGGGCTGTGTGCTCCCAGAAAACAGAATGGCTGTGCCGCTCTGCGGGAGGCTGGCGTGCCTTCGCCAGAGGCGGGGGTGGGGAGGGGGCAGCCTGCCGTAGCCCACCGCGGGAGGCCTGCCGAAACCGTGTAGGCCACGTTTTCTTCCCCGGAAAGGGGACTGAAACGGTGCCGTGGCTGTATTACCACCGTGGCTGTAGTGGTATCATGGCCGTACTGGCACCATTTCCCTACTAGTACCGTGCCTGTGTTAGTTCCATGCCTGTTCTATCACCGTGCCCCATACCAGTACCATGCCCTTACTAGTGCCGTACCTATAATAACATCATGCCTGTACTAGTACTGTGCCCGCTTCGGCGCCATGCCTGTACCTAGTACATTGTGCCTGTAATAGTCCCATGCCTGTACCTCGTACACTCTGCCTGCAGTAGCACCATGCCTGCGCTAGCCCCATGCCTGTGCTAGTACCATGCCTGTACCTAGTACACTCTTCCTGCAGTAGCACCATGCCTGTGCTAGCTCCGTGACTGTACTAGTCCCATGCCTGTACCTAGTGCACTCAGCCTGCAGTAGCACCATGCCTGCACCAGCCCCATGCCTGTACTTAGTACCGTGGCTCTTACTGGTACAGTGGGTTTTCACAACCCCGGATGATGATCCAAACCATGCTAGGTGTGAAGACCAAGACCGCCACTTAACCAAAATCTCCATCACTACCCTCAACGGTAGCACGGGATCCACGCGCCCGCAACAGCAAAAGGAAAATAAATGGAGCCTGGAGCCTTCCTTATTGATGAGCTACTGCGTAAATGGCTTTGTCATGCAAATGTGGCTCTAAGCCACTTTCATATAAAGCCAGCTTAAATACTGAATAGGCAAGTGATCCTTGCTTGTCCGTTAGGCAGAGCCTGCCCTGTCCTTGAAGCCACGGAAATGAAGACATGGGTACAAACGCCTGCTCCCTGCCTCCATACCGAATTAGTGTGACCTTACAGCACAGAAAGGAATCTTCCTTCTCCCCCCCCCCAAAGTCTCTCCCTTCCATTAAATTAGTTTCCTGCCAACCCTTCCCTGCTGTCATCGGAACATATCCCTAATGCCTCTCCGTTCTCGTCCTAAGTACCCACAGTAACTACCTGCACAAACTGCAGGTTTCTGCTGCGTCAAAAACAAACAAAAAAAAGCAAGTATCTATTTTTGTTCTTTCTTTAGTCTGTCGACCACGTTTGGCATTAACTTTAAACAACAGCCAGCAGAGTGTGCTGTGGACGCCGCAAAAAAAAAAAAAAAAAAAAAAAAAAAAAAAAAAAAAAAGAAAAAAGAGAACATCCTGCTTCTGGGAATATTTTTAAAATTTTTAAAATATGTATATTTAAACGCCGACGAAGACATTTTTAAGTGGTTCAAACGCTTGCGTGAGTGGTAGGTAGTGCCTCCCATCGATTAAAAATACTCGTCGCAGATTACAGAGCCCTCTTCCTTAAAAAGCAATAACCCAAGCCGTGCTAAACTGTCCACTTTCAAGCGAGGTTGCTTTTCAGTGTTTGCATAAAGTTGGAGGAGTGCCACGGTGAACATATCCAAACACCTTTCACCGTCAAAGAGAAGAGCCTAGAACACAGGGCTTTTAGTCGATGAAGGGGAAAAAAAAACCCCACCAAACAGAAACTGTAACCCTGGCTTGCAGGAAGCATCTGATGGAATGGAACGGTGTGAGCACACGTTTCTCCAGCCTGCTTGCCCCTTCCCTTTGTGCTCACTGGCGCTGGAGTTGCGGGGGTGGTGGTAAATACTTTAGAAGTAAGTAAAATAAAAGTTGTCTGAAGCAAAGTGTTTGCTACCTGAGCAGGAAATGGAATTGTTTGCTTGAAAACAATGTTTGGATTCCTTATTTTCTGCCATTGTCTTCCCCCCCCCCGACTTCTCTAAGCATAGAAATTTCTGAAAGGGTGAACTTTTTAATGATTTTTAAATTTTTTTGGGTGGTGGTGGTGATAAATATTTCAGTATCATTCACAAATCAAAACCCAAAACTGCGTTAAAGTGAAGTTTGGGACCCTGCATGAAGGGTTTGAAGGGGCAGGGCTTCGTTATTTTGCAACCAAACTAATTAGAATTTAAAGAAAATCAGAAGATGCAAACAAAAGACAATTCAGAGGCGAGGCACTCAGACAAAATTGGCTGTGGGCTGCAACTATCCACAGCATTGCAGCTAGTGCTTTAATAATTGAAACTGGTCTGGAAACTTATACTAGCAGGCTGTTTGTTTGTTTTTTAATTTTTCAGGGTCAGTCTGACTGGACAAAAGCAGCAGAATATTCTCCCCCAGCTCTGCTTGTGACCAGAATTAATCCAATACAGTGCCCCTGATTCTCTTAACGATGGGGAAGGCCATAAAATTAATAGTTATGCATTAGCACGGGGTCACAAACCATCTCATATGCTCTTCCTCTGGTCATGTGATAATACCCATGATTAATATTAAACACACATGGCCGATAGGTGCACGTAAGTTAATAATCCTAATGGCATCTCTGGTTTTCAGGTGCTGCACATGCCAGGCCAGACCGTGATACTGCTTTGGCTGCTGGTAGCCACGTTTGCAAAAAGTGGCTGTTGTTAATTGGCAAGTGGTGGCACGCATTACTTCATAGACACAGCAGCATCAGTGAGCAACTGAGGCAGTGCTTGGCAGCTCATCCCTCCCTTGGAGGAAAGGGTAAGCAGCAAGATGGGAATGTTTGCTGACTGTACAGAACTTTAATTGGCAGGGGTGAGGACTGTCTGTGAAGAGCTGTGGGTGATTAGGCAGTAAAAGAAAATAATAATATTGTAGATTAAATGCAGGGTGGCTGCATGCAAGGTAGTTTATGTTACATTAGTGATAGCGATATCTGAATTGGTCACTGCCTCCTCAGGAGCGAGGCCTTGTAATCTCTGTAGCTTGCATAAACACCAGCTTGGTGTTTGGACAAACAAGGCTTGTTTCAAAGAAAGGCATGGAGAACAAATCAGAGGACATATTTACGGCTCTCCACAGATCTGTGGTGAGCTCACACCGTGAGCATTGTGCCCCACTCTGTTTCCTGCTTCGTAGAAAGGAAATACTGGAAAAGGGTAACAAGGATGTTCGGCTGTCTGACTTCATGTCTCTTGAAAGGAACAATGCAGCAGGCTTGCAGTTTTTACTCAAAAAGAAGTTAGTCAAGGAGGATACGCCCAAGGCCTGTCACATCCTAAGCAACTTGGGCTGGATGTCTTGCAGTGCCTTTCTCAATGGCACCCTGGGTACAAAGTGTCTCTCTGGGATGCAAGGGAGATTGGCCAACTATTTGGGAGAGGGCTGTGTTGAGAGTTAGTGAATAAACACTCTCTTGGGCTCAGGAAATCCCCAGAACTGAAAGCAGTTGGAGGCTGTGGGAGACATTGTCTATTTACCTTGCTTTTCTTTTCCCTTGATGCTCTCCTGTAGTGGAAACAGGACACTGGGCTGAGCAGGTTCTTAACTTGAGGCAGTACACCTCTTCCTCTGTATATACAGAGAATCATGCTTCAAATGATACTGAAACACCTGGAATCACACAATGGCAGGTAAGGCTGCGTGATGGGGTCTTTCAAGCCAGATTTGGTGCTTATCTACACCAAGATTTATTTACAGATCAGCTGCTGTGCTATTTCTGTTTTACCTCATGATACCCTCATTTCTCTGTGCCTACAGAGTCTGAACAGCAATCTGCATGCAGTTGCATTGTAGTTGTAGTCCTACAGCCAAACCATCTTTTATCCCCCTGCAATAAAGAGATTCGTTCCATGAGAAACAGAATCAATCACAGCGTGGTTGAGGTTGGAAGGGAGCCCTGGAGATCCAGATATGGAGATCCGGTCCAGCCCCTCTGCTTATGCAGGTATGCCTAGATCAGGTTACACAGGAACACGCCCAAGTGGGTTTTGAAAGTCTCCGGAGAAGGAAACTCCACAATCTCCCTGGGCAGCCTGCTCTGTTGCTCCAGCGCCCTCACAGGAAGGAAATTTTCCCCTTACGTTCACAGGAAGCCTCCTGTGTTCAAGTTTGTACCCGCTGCCCCTTGTCCTATGACTGGCCCCAACGGAAATGAGCTCTGCCCCATCCTTACAACCTCCACACTTCAGATATTCGTATGCATTGATAAGATCCCGAATCAGTCTTCTCTAGGCTAAGGAGCCTCAGCTCTCTCAGCATGAGAGATGCTCCAGTCCCCTAAGAGATTTAATACAGACTTACTTTTCTATGGGGTTCTCTTTCAAAGAGAGTGGCTATGGAGAAAATCCCTTTACTGCTTCTCCCTCCCCCTCTCCTCTCTTCTCTCTCCCCTCTCCCTCATGTGGCAGCCTCAGTTTTAGCCACATTCGAATTCTGTAGCCAGCGTCTGGCCGGCTAATACACACAGGCTAATGGCTGCTGCCTCCTAGCATGACTAAGGTATTTGGATTTTATCCAATGAATTCAAATGTGTTTATGGAAGGGAGCAGTTCAGTTGCATTCCTAGGAATGTAAAGCCAAAAAAAACCCACAAACCCCACCATGCCTTTTACAGTTATATTTCCAGCAGGTTCTGAATTTTCTTATGTTACCTTATGTCAAAGGTTAAGGCTGGGCTGACCACTAAATGAATGACAGGCTCTCTCTATCAACTCCTCTCCTTTCCTAGAAGAAGAAAAAGTGATTAAGGGAGAGAGACTAATGGGCTGGGGGAAAAAAAGTAAACCAGCTTTAATGAAACAGTAAGGGTAAAAAGAAAATAGAATTATATTAATCAGAAAATTATTATATAGATAACAATTCTATATGTAACATAACATAACATAACATAACATAACATAACATAACATAACATAACATATAACATATAACAAAGCATCTAACATAATATAACATATAACATAACATAATATCATACAATAGAATAGAACATCATAGAATAGAATTAACCAGGTTGGAAAAGACCTTTGAGATCATTGAGTCCTACCTATACCCAACACCATCTAATCAACTAAACCATGGCACCAAGTGCCTCAGCCAGTCTCTTCCGAAACATCTCCAGCGATAGTGACTCCACCACCTCCCTGGGCAGCACATTCCAAAGGCAAATCTCTCTTTCTGGGAAGAACATCTTCCTAACATCCAGTCTAAACCTCCCCTGGTGCAGCCTGAGACTGGGTCCTCTTGTTCTGGTGCTGGTTGCCTGGGAGAAGAGACCAGCCCCCACCTGGCTACAACCACCCTTCAGGTACTTGTAGAGAGCAAGAAGGTCTCCCCTGAGCCTCCTCTTCTCCAGGCTAAGCAACCCCAGCTCCCTCAGCCTCTCCTCACAGGGCTGTGCTCCAGACCCCTCCCCAGCTTTGTTGTCCTTCTCTGGACACATTCAAATGTCTTCTTAAACTGAGGGGCCCAGAACTGGACACAAGACTCAAGATGTGGCCTAACCAGTGCTGAGTACAGGGGCACAATGACTTCCCTTCTCCTCCTGGCCACACTCTTCCTGATGCAGGCCAGGATGTGCTTGTGCTCCAAACCCCTCCCCAGCTTTGTTGCCCTTATCTGGACACCTTCCAGCATCTCAACATCTTTCCTAAACTGAGGGGCCCAGAACTGGACTCATCAATATAATATATTAGTTATATGGAAAATACTAATAGGAAAATTATTTAATGCATGAAATACATAAAAATACGTGCAAAATCAATACTGAACTTCTTCATAGTCCAGACTGAACTCAGCAGCTGATGGGAACTGGATTCAACAGCTGGATTTAGGAACTGGATTCAGGAACTCATATGTATGGAAGGCAGAAGAATGGACAGAGTCTTCCACAAATGCTGGCCCTCTTGAAGAAGAGGGCTTGGTCTTTGTGATCCCCCAGCTTCATACTGAATATGTGGTATATCACAGTATCACAGAATCACCAAGGTTGGAAGAGACCTCAAAGATCATCAGGTCCAACCTGTCAACACAGACCTCATGACTAGACCATGGCACCAAGTGCCACATCCAATCCCCTCTTGAACACCTCCAGGGATAGTGACTCCACCACCTCCCGGGCAGCACATTCCAATGGTGAATGACTCTCCTGTGAAGAACTTCCTCCTCACCTCCAGCCTAAACTTCCCCTGGCGCAGCTTGAGACTGTGTCCTCTTGTTCTGGTGCTGGTTGCTAGAGAGAAGAGACCAACCCCTTCCTGGCTACAACCACCTTTCAGGTAGTTGTAGAGAGCAATGAGGTCACCCCTGAGCCTCCTCCAGGCTAAACAACCCCAGCTCCCTCAGCCTCTCCTCACAGGGCTATGCTCAAGGCCTCTCACCAGCCTTGTTGTCCTTCTCTGGACACATTCAAGTGTCTCAATGTCCTTCCTAAACTGAGTGGTCCAGAACTAGACACAGTACTCAATTGGAAAGGAATGGAATCTTTTGTTGGTCAGGTTTGGGTCACTTGTCCTGTCTGTTTCTTCCCAAAATTGCTCACAATACTTCCACTTAGTGTCTTACACAGGATGATTTAGCAGTGACCTTGGTCTACACAGGAGCAAGAAGGACATTGAGACTCTCGAATGTGTCCCAAGAAGGGCAATGAGGATGGTGAGAGGCCTCGAGCACAAGCCCTACAAGGAGAGGCTGAGGGAGCTGGGGTTGTTTAGCCTGGAGAAGAGGAGGCTCAGGGGAGACCTTATTGTGTCTAAAACTACCTGAAAGGGACTTGGGGGTACTGATTTACAGTAGGCTGAACATGAGCCAGTGGTGTGCCCAGGTGGCCAAGAAGGCCAATGGCATCCTGGCCTGCATCAGGAACAGTGTGGCCAACAGGAGCAGGGAGGTCATTCTGCCCTGTACTCATCACTGGTTAGGCCACACCTTGAGTCTTGTGTCCAGTTCTGGGCCCCTCAGTTTAGGAAAGATGTTGAGTTGCTGGAAGGTGTCCAGAGAAGGGCAACAAAGCTGGGGAAGGGTCTGGAGCACAGCCCTATGAGGAGAGGCTGAGGGAGCTGGGGTTGCTTAGCCTGGAGAAGAAGAGGCTCAGGGGAGACCTTCTTGCTCTCTACAACTACCTGAAGGGAGGTCGTAGCCAGGTGGGGGCTGGTCTCTTCTCCCAGGCAACCAGCACCAGAACAAGAGGACACAGTCTCAAGCTGCACCAGGGGAGGTGTAGGCTGGGTGTTAGGAAGGAATTCTACACAGAGAGAGTGATTGCCCATTGGAATGGGCTGCCTGGGGAGGTGGTGGAGTCACCATCATTGGAAGTGTTCAAGAGGGGACTGGATGTGGCACTTGGTGCCATGGTTTAGTAGTCATGATGTGTTGGGTGACAGGTTGGACTTGGTGGTCTTTGAGGTATTTTCCAACCTTGTTGATTGATTCTATGATTCCAATTATGATCAAGAGCCTTTCTGAAACCCAACTCTTGGCAGTAACTCTAAACATCATTGTCTTGCAAAAAAAATAATGGCATTAACTTCAAAAAGTGCAGTTGCTTAGAAGAGAGAGAGCTAAAAATTGAAATCACCAACCAATGAATTGTTTCTGTCCTAGCTCAAACCAGGACACCTTAAATAAATAAATAAATGGCCAAGTATTTCTGGCTTCTTGGTGGGAAAAAAAAAGCAGCATGTGGTCTATCAAAAGCTGAAGGAGGTTGTTGGATCTGTGTGTTCTCTTTCTGAGCTCACCCATGCCATAGCATGGCTCGGAGAGACGCTGTGAATCATCCTGTTGGACAGAATGGGACATGCAGGGGGAATCCACTTTGTCATCTCTCAGTGAGGTTTTCTCATTTGCTGACTACCTGTAGGAGGGGATTTTCATAGTCCTGTGAGCTATCTTCATGCTCCATTTATCATCTCCCAGTTGATGTATATAATCAGGGTTGAACAGGGAGAGAATGGAGGGAACACGTGAAGTGTTGAATGCTTGAGCAACAGATCTGAGAAGAGCAGGTAGGCAAGGGATGAAGTGCAAATGTTTAAAGACAAGAATTGGCATTCTTCCCTGACAGGAGATTTTAATGCAAGTTTGTTATTATTTTCCCATTACAGGAGATGACAGAATGTGAAATTACAAGGTAAATATCTTTAATGTGCTAGCATTGCCCATGGCTTTCCCATTTTATTTCTTCTGCTAAGCGGGACTTTAATATGTTTGCTTTTAATACCAGTCAAAACCACAAGTTTCACATCTTTGAACAGGAAAATGTCAAGACATGGTACAAAAATGCTGCTTTTTACTGTTTCAGAGTTCACCACAAAGCTGACTGTGCACTTTTGGTGTTGATTGGCACTCCAGAGAGAGAGAGATCTTCTTCCTCTGTGTTACCAGGGACATCATCTTTCTCTTCCATGATCATGAAGGGTGGGAAACTGTAATGTGTTCTGTAACATAGACTCTCTGACTGTTTGGAATCTTCAATACAAAGAGTACAAACATTGCAGGAGACTGAACAGCAGCCTTCCAGTACCTGGAGGGAGCCTACAAGAAGGATGCAGAGAGACTGTTTACAAAGGCCTGCAGTGATAAGATGAGGGACAATGGCTTCAAACTAGAGAAGAGCAGACTTAGACTGGATGTTTGGAACAAGTTATTTGCCATGAGGGTCGTGCAACACTGGAACAGGTCCCATCCCTGGAGATACTCATGGGGAGGCTGGAAAGGGCTCTGGGCAACCTGATCTAGTTGAAGATCCCCCTGCTGACTGCAGAGGGGTTTGGACTTTTGGAGTTCCCTTCCAACCCAGACCATTCTGTGATTCTGTGATTTATTCCCCCCCCAAAAAAAAAAAAAACTAAGGTATTTGGAGTTTTTTCTTGCCCCACTGATGCCTGATAGGGAAGTTGTTGCAGAAATGGTTTTGAAGACCTGATTCAATTGTTCTGAAATTGAGCTCTTCAGGTTTTGAGGCCTGAAAAAGAAAACCCTAAATGTGGAAGGCTTGTCATGTGTAGGGGTATTCACATATCTCATAAAAAGGATGTGTGTATTGGCAGACTTTTTTCCACTCTCAATAACCCTGTCTGGCCAATCCTGTGGCAGTTTCAGGCTGATGCCTAGGAAACTTTCCACAGATCTTGAGGGGAAAGTGGTGGAATGTAAATAAATCACCGCTGGATGTAAAAAGAAAATAATGATATGGTCTAAATAATCCCGTTGGTCTGATTAACTAACACAAAATTAGCTGTATTGGCTGTATAAACTAACTCTTTCTTAGTTTCTTCCCTCTAGCAGATACTAGCTGGTTGCTTCTGCTGGCTTGCTGACCTTGGCTGCATTTCTTTGTTGCGGCTGAGTATTAACAAGCTACTCTTTGCTTTTCTCCTCTTCCTCTTTCCCATGTCCTGGGGTGGGGGAGAGAGGGGAAAGCTATTGGTAGCCCCTGGTTTTGTCCAAGGGGTTCTTGTGTTGTTCATAGTAGTATAGTAGTATTACCAAGGTTGGAAGAGACCTCGAAGATCATTGAGTCCAACCTGTAACCACAAACCTCACGACTAGACCATGGCACCAAGTGCCACATCCAGTCCCCTCTTGAACACCTCCAGGGATGGTGACTCAACCACCTCCCCGGGCAGCACATTCCAATGATGAATCACTCTCTCGGTGAAGAACTTTCTCCTCACCTCCAGCCTAAACTTCCCCTGGCGCAGCTTGAGACTGTGTCCTCTTGTTCTGGTGCTGGTTGCTAGGGAGAAGAGGCCAACCCCTTCCTGGCTACAACCACCTTTCAGGTAGTTGTAGAGAGCAATGAGGTCGCCCCTGAGCCTCCTCTTCTCCAGGCTAAGCAACCCCAGCTCCCTCAGCCTCTCCTCACAGGGCTGTGCTCAAGGCCTCTCCCCAGCCTCGTTGCCCTTCTCTGGACACGTTCAAGTGTCTCAATGTCCTTCCTAAACTGAAGGGCCCAGAACTGGACAGAGTACTCAAGGTGTGGCCTAACCAAAGCAGAGTACAGGGGCACAATGACCTCCCTGCTCCTGCTGGCCATACTATTCCTAATGCAGACCAGGATGCGGTTGGCCCTCTTGGCTGTCTGAGCACACTGCACGTTCATGTTCAGCCTCCCATCAACCAGCACCCCCAGGTCCCTCTCTGCCTGGCCGCTCTCCAGCCACTCTGACCCCAGCCTGTAGCACTGCCTGGGGTTGTTGTGGCCAATGTGCAGAACCCGGCACTTGGATGTGTTCAATCTCCTGCCCTTGGACTCTGCCCATCTGTCCAGCCTGCCGAGGTCCCTCTGCAAAGCCTCTCTGCCCTCCAGCAGATCAACTCCTGCCTCCAGCTTGGTGTCGTCTGCAAATGTACTGATGATGGACTCAATGCCCTCATCCAGATCATCAATAAAGATGCTGAAGAGCATGGGGCCCAGCACTGATCCTTGGGGCACACCACTAGTGCCTGGCTGCCAGCTGGATGTGGCACCATTCACCACAACTCTCTGGGCTCGACCCTCCAGCCAGTTCCTAACCCAACGCAGTGTGATCCTGTCCAAGCCAGGAGCTGCCAGCTTGGCCAGGAGTTTGCTGTGGGGGACAGTGTCAAAGGTCTTGCTGAGGTCCAGGTAGACCACATCCACAGGCCTCCCCACATCCACCAGGCAGGTCACCTGATCATAGAAGGAGATCAGGTTGGTCAGTATCATGGCATTATAGTATCATAGCGTCATAGTATCATAGTATCAGTCAGGGTTGGAAGGGACCACAAGAGTCATCTAGTTCCAACCTCCCTGCCATGGGCAGGGACACCCTGCACTAGATCAGGCTGGCCAAAGCCTCATCCATCCTGGGCTTAAACACCTCCAGGGACAGGAGTCTCATCCAGGGCTCTGCTCCCAGGGCAGTGAATGTCATGCTTTCACTGGAGCTGTGTTGCTCACCTTCCCTGACATCTGGTGTTCACTGCTGGGAGTGTGCAGCTCACAACCACCACCTGGGCTGAGTATAACCTTCTTTACTTTTCTGTTAATATTGTATTAATGGTATTAATGTAGTTATTATTATTGGTAGTATATTTATAGTTAAATTGTATTAATGGTATTGATGCAGTTATTATTATTGGTAGTGTATTTATAGTTAATGTTGTATTAATGGTATTGATGCAGTTATTATTATTGGTAGTATATTTATAGTTAATGTTGTATTAATGGTATTGATGCAGTTATTATTATTGGTAGTA
The DNA here is from genome assembly GCA_033816785.1 of Picus viridis. Lineage (NCBI taxonomy): Eukaryota > Metazoa > Chordata > Aves > Piciformes > Picidae > Picus > Picus viridis. The sequence goes on from CM066606.1 coordinate 4,387,258, forward strand.
TATTTATAGTTAATATTGTATTAATGGTATTGATACAGTTATTATTATTGGTAGTATATTTATAGTTAATATTGTATTAATGGTATTGATGCAGTTATTATTATTGGTAGTATATTTATAGTTAATATTGTATTAATGGTATTGATGCAGTTATTATTATTGGTAGTATATTTATAATTAATATTGTATTAATGGTATTGATGCAGTTATTATTATTGGTAGTATATTTATAGTTAATGTTGT